>CM046435.1:9557690-10025190 GCA_025506505.1 Flaveria sonorensis
TTAAAAGCAATAGGATTAGACACTCTAGTGGCAAAGGTAAAAGCTTTGGAGCTTGATGAAAAGACAAGAAACAAGAGTGTGAAAGCACCTATAGCACCTTATCAATTCAAAGAATTGAAAAGTGCTGGAAGTGCATTCATCTCCAATGAAGCTGAAGACCACTCCTGTGATGAGAGTGAACATGAAGAGGAGACAAGTTTTTATGCTACAAAGTCTTCAAATCCAAGTACTCAAAGCAACAGCACAGAAAGCAAAGTAAAGGCTGATGAATCCAAACCAAAAAGAACAACAAACAAACAGAACAATTACTGTGGTTCTGGAGTCTGAGAACAGAAAGCTGCCTTGCAGCCTTCAGCAATCTTCAGGCTATCTAGGAAGTACTTTCTCTTGCTCACTTTTGTCAACAAGATCTAGAAGAACTTCATCCTGATAAGGTAGAAGAGATGGATCTACAATGGCAAATGGCAATGATACCTATAGAGACAAGATGTACATGAAAGGAACAAAGGACTGTTCGTGGGAGGAAGATCAACAAAAATCGTGTAGACAAGTCCAAAGTAAGATGCTTAAATGCAAATTATATGGACACTTTTGAGGGAGTGCAACAAACAATCAACAGCAGTCAACTGACTCAAGACAACCTAGTCAAAGGAACTTTACACAACCTCAATTAGCCAATACATCCCCACCAACAACAAATAACACAACAGGTATCACTAATGCTAAAGAACTGGTCTAATTATTTTGCAGGATGGTACTTGTGACTGACTGGAGCATGTATGAGAAGGAAGTACTTGCCGAGAATCAAGCTTTATGGCCAACATAGAAACAAAGTTCCTCTAATGGCCGTTGAGGTAAGAGAAAGGTTGTGTTCTCCCACTTGCATAGATGAAGTAGAAAGATATAGAAACACATGCTCAATAATTGGCTGATAAAGTAAAAGAAACTCTGCTTTTAAATGAATCTCATGTTAGAACACAAACTTTATCAAGTCAAATTAATTCTTTATAAAAATATTTAGATAAACTTGAATATGAAAACTACAATCTAAAAGCACAAGTGAGCATCTTACTACATCTAACAAAGTCTATGTCAGATCATGCATTTACTGAGGTGAAATTGCAGAAATTCCAACTGTCATCACAAAGTATGAGAAATATAAACTCTCATATTGAGTCCCAAAAAAAAATCAGGGTTGGATTTCATACAGTCCCACCACCAGTAAATGATAACTATACTTCTTTGCCCGAGTCCATGACAACAGTTTATCTAATCACTGTGTCTAGTAACATGTGTGAGTCAACAGATAAAAATAATAATAATGTAACTAATGAAACTGAATTATATGAATCTGATTCATCAGAATCAGAACACACAAAACAAAGTAAATCAGAATTTGATTATGATAACTGTGAGACTGGGATGATGATAAGTCTGATGATGCTGATTTGGGTAAGGGTAAAACTGTTTTAACTGAATACTCAATCCCAAAGGTACTGAATGAACTTAAACTACCCTATCCACCAAACCAAAAAAACTGCTGAAGACAATCCACCACGGATTGAGCAACTAAATGAAGGCATACATGCACTCAATAAACAAAACAAGGAAAAGCCAGCAAATAGAGCCTAGAAGATAAGTCCGTCACTTCAGCGGATCATCTGCGGAAGAAGTCTATGAGATCCACAGAAGTCATAGAATAAGCAAGAAACTGCTCAATCATCATCAAGCAAAGACAATTTCAAAAGAAGTACATGCAGGCTAAACAAGAACCCTTTGACATCATGTCAGGTAGAGGTAAGAAATCATCAGCAGCAAAGTTGGACAAAGAGCTGAAGAACCATAAGGTTTCAACTAAGAAAAAGTCTAAGGCTGCATCAGACAGTGATGCTGAAGAAAAGTACAGTAAATGGTGTGACATGCACAATCACAGTACAGAAGAGTGCTTCTTCAGTAGCTATTGCTCAATATGTAATATGAACAATCACATGACTTCAGATTGTTACTTTAACAAATATTGTGCAATATGCAACAAAAACAATCACTCCACTCAGGAATGCTTCTTCAACAAAAAGAACAAAACAAAGATCCTCAAGAAGAAGTATGCAGAGTCCAATGAGTCAGAGTCAAAATCTTCTGAGGATGATAATCCTAGAGGGCAAAACAAAAGAAACATCAACAAAAACAAAAAATTACTAAGACAAAGAAAACAGTTGCTGAGGTGCAATAAAAATTAAGAAGGAAAAACAACAAGTGCAAAGGAATGCACCACAAAAAGGTAGTTCTTGAAGAAGATGATGACTTCTTTGGTGATCTTGACAAAGGCAATAATGTGCCTAGTCCAAATCAAAGGATGCAGAAACATTTTCTAGCCAATTCTCAAGATCAAAGAAGAAGTCTCAACACAAAGGATGACTGACCAAGTCAATATGAATCAAGATGCAAACGCCTCAAAAATATCATCAAACACATCCTCACCCACAACAAAACATAATGAATTAATTGACATCAAAACTAATTAGAAACTTCAAGGCTCATCCATGAGAAAGTTACTATATTAGATAACATTGGCAAGCCCAAGACCATTAAGGCTTGGGCTTCTAAGCCTAATTAAGTTTCTTATGTTTTGCAGGAACATCCAAGGAGGGCTGACAACAAGTGGTATATTGACAGTGGCTGTTCCAGACAAATGACAGGAAACTGTACCCTCCTGCAGAACTTCAAACATAAAAATGCTTCATATGTAGCATTTGGTGGGGATAAGAAGGGAGGGTAAAATCACTGGTGAAGGAATGGTAACAAATGGAGTTTTAAAGTTTGAGAAAGTTATTTTTGTGAAAACTTACAGTTTAATCTACTAAGTGTATCTCAATCTGTGACCAACACTATACTGCTTCTTTGATAACTCTGATTGCTACATTCTTAAGCCAGGTTTCAAAATTCCAGAAGACTGGATCCTTCTTAAAGCACAAGAAAAGGTAACACCTATGTGTTGGACATGAACAACACAGCACTAACAAGCAAAGAAACATGTCTGATTTCTAAATCATCAGAAGATGAAGCAAACTATGGCACAGAAGAAGGATGCTCATTCCAACATAAGAACATGAATAAATTGGTGAAAAATGACTTAGTCATTGGTTTTCCAAAAGAATTTTTACTATACTAATCACTGTTATCATGCTATAAAGAGAAAACAACATAAAGTCTCACATAAGTTAAAAACAATTAAAACAAACACAACACCACTCAAGTTACTACCACATGGACCTCTTTGGTCCAACCAATGTGTTAAGCATTGCAAAAGGCAATACTGTTTGGTGATTGTTAATGATTTCACTAGATTTACTTGGGTATTTTCTTAAAGCATAAAAGTGAAACATCAGAAATTTTAATGGAGTTCATCACTAAAGATAGAAAATCAACTTGATCTAAGAATCAAGATACTGAGAAGTGATAATGGAACTGAATTTGTTAACTATGTTTTAGATACTTTTTGCAGAGACAAAGGCATAGCCAGACAATTCAATGCACCAAGAACTCCACAACAGAATGGAGTTGCTGAGGAGAAACAGAACTCTAATTGAAGCAGCAAGAACAATGCTAGCTGACTCACAGCTGCAATAACATTTGGGCAGAAGCTGTGAACACAGCCTGCACTATTCAAAACAGAACTTTGATTGTCAAAGAACATAATAAAACACCCTATGAACTTTGTTTAAAAGAAAACCCTTATAGGATATCTTAAAGCATTTGGGTGTCATGTATCTGTATTAAACATAAAAGAATAGTTAGGAAAATTGCTGAAAAAGCATATGATGGTTTCTTTGTTGTTATTCATCAACATCTAAATCATATAGAGTATACATTCCACATGATAACATAGTGGAAGAAACTCCTAATGTATCCTTTGATGAATCCTTATTTCCATAGTCTGTGAAAGGATCATCTTGGTTGTTTGATATAGATGCATTAACTAACTCATTTAACTCTGGTTATCTTAATGTGACAGGTGCTGCGGATACATGTTACCCTATGTTCCTCCAAATATGGGTGTACCATTGACAGCTGATTCACCCAGAGTCATCCTCCGGAGAACCAAGTGACAATGATCCCGGTACATCAGCTCAAACAAGTAAAGATGGTTCTGATGACCTTACACCATGCACATCAGCAGAGTACCATCTATTCCGTAGATGTCTCTACTTCCGCAGATGATGGACTGAAATACCCCAAGGATCAAATCACATCAGAAAACCACTTCACCCATTGCCATATACAGACATATCTTCTACAGAGAATACAGCGATCATTTCCTTGCTACGAAAGGCATATCCACAACCCCGGAAGGCATACTATTCCTGCGGAAACTCATTCAGCTGCACCAGAAAATGAGATGGACTATTTTGTTGACTCTCCATCACAACTGACCCCATCACCAACAACCAACATCACAAACCTGGATTCATCCATCCAAGTTCATGATGTACCAACAGTTAGAACACATAAGTATCACCCAATTGATAACATGATAGGTGACCTCAACAGGAGAACTACAAGAAAACAAGGGGGAGCAGCAAACATCTGTTTGTTCTCCTGCTTTTTTTCACAAGTAGTTCCACCCAACATAACAAAAGCCTTGAAAGATAACAGCTGGATTGAAGCAATGCAAGAAGAACTTCAGCAATTCAGAAAACAGAAAGTGTGGAATCTAGTTGATCTCCCTGAAGGCCAATATCCAATTGGCACTAGATGGCTATTCAAAAATAACTAGATGACAGAGGAATAATAGTTAGAAACAAAGCAAGGCTAATTGCACAAGGATACACTCAAGAAGAAGGTATAGACTATGATGAAGTCTTTGCACCAGTTGCAAGGATTGAGGCAATCAGAGTGTTTTTAGCCTATGCATCCTATAAGAAGTTCATAGTTTATCAAATGATGTAAAGTGTGCCTTCTTATATGGTAAGATTGATGAAGAGGTCTATGTTTCTCAACCACCAGGCTTTGAAGACCCTGATTATCCTCATAGGGTGTACAAGCTTGACAAAGCTTTGTATGGGCTTCATCAAGCTCCAAGGAAATGGTATGAAACCTTATCAAAATTCCTACTGAAACATGGATACAAGAGAGGTACAATTGACCAGACACTCTTCCTTAAACATGAACATCAAGTTCTCTTAGTTGTTCAAATATATGTTGATGACATCATACTTGGATCAACAAACAAGAGACTATGTGAAGAGTTTGAAGCCTTAATGCAATCTGAGTTTCAGATGAGTTCAATGGGAGAATTAACATTCTTTCTTGGATTACAAGTTCATCAGAAAACATATGGCATATTCATCAATCAAGAAAAAGTATGTCTTCAAACACTGAAGAAATACAACCTTGCAGACTCTTCCTCTTGCAAAACACCAACATCTACTATAGACAAAATTGTACTAGATTCAACAGGGAAGTCTATTGATCAAAGATTATATAGATCTATGATAGGATCATTAATGTACTTAACTGCTAGTAGACCTGACATAATGTTTGCTCTATGTGTGTGTGTGTGCTAGGTATCAAGTAGATCCAAAGGAGTCTTACTTGAATGCAGTAAAGAGAATCTTCAGATACCTCAAAGGAAAACCAACACTTGGACTCTGGTATCCCAAGAAGGAGATTTCAAACTTTACTCATATTCAGACAGTGACTATGGAGGATGCAACAACAATAGGAAATCAACAACTGGAGGATGTCAATTCATAGGACCAAGACTTGTGTCTTGGCAGTGCAAAAAGCAGACAAATGTTTCAGTATCCACAGCTGAGGCTGAGTACATAGCTGCTTCAGCTGGTTGCTCTCAGGTTCTATGGTTACAAAACCAACTACTTGATTATGGTTACAATTTTCTTCAAACTCCAATATATATAGATAACTCGGCTGCTATGTTCATAACTGCTAATCCAGTACAACATAGTAAAACTAAACTGAAATCAGATACCATTTTCTGAGAGACTGTTAGAAAAGGGTCTAATCAAGTTGATCAAAGTGGACACAACAAATCAACTTGCTGATTTGTTCACTAAGCCTTTGATTCAGTTAGATTTAATTTCTTATTGAGTCCTTAGGCATGCTCAACTTAGATTAGATTACAACAACAACAGAATTATTTGTCAAGTACGTGTAATCATATGAGAAAGGTACGCATTTTTCTTAAATAACAACATAAGGAAGTTGATATTCTAATGATATGATAGTACACTATAACTTGACATTTACTCCTGATCTTCAATTACCAACTACCTACTGATCAGATGTGTTTGATGTGTGAATAGGTTCAGCTTGAATGGAAACTAAACAAAGTCATGCACAACATAAAGTCAAGGTGACTAAGAGTGGACAACTCATTGTGAGGAGTATTCACGTAAGTCTAATCCGGATGTCATTAGGTTAACACCCATGCACAATTACTATGTTGTAACACACCTATAACCTCTATCTTTACGCATCATTACCCTCTGTTTTGCGTAAGCAAAGACCTGGGTCAACGGGCACCTCTGTTTTACATGAGTAAAGACCTGGTGACGGATGCTGATTATCAAATGTTCCAAAAAGGAAATGCTCTAAAAGAATCCAATGTGCTTAATTTTCAAAGAGCATACAAATCAACTCAGCATTAATAAGATTTCAAAGAAATCTTAAGATAGAGCCTATAATCTACGGAACATAGTTTAAGTGTGATAAAGTGTTAACTTCACTAACATCTGGAGGACTAACTTACATGCCACATCAATGATGAGTTCACCTTTGCTATCTTTAACTCTTACCAAAACATGATAATCAGCATGATAAGTAAAATACACTCTTGACTGAATTCATGCGGATCCACATATTTGCAATCAGCACTAGATCAAGTATTCGATTATATCACCCATAATATTCAGGAAAATGTCTAGATTATAGTATGATCCCTAGTATATCCTATGTTTGTCTGAAACAAGTTATAAACAACTTTTATTTTCTCTATGATTATTAGTTAGACAAATTAATTTATGTTCATACTATTCTCATAAATTTTTGATAAATACATAAGTCTATGATTAATCACAAATTTAGGGGGAGTAGTCAATGCATGAAACAGAGTTTGAAACTAAGTTTAACTAATTTCAACACAATATATGAAGAAATTGGAACTTGAGCACACTAACTTGGCTACAGAATATCTGAAGTGTTTACCTACTTCTGCACAATTGCCATGAAGCAAAGTCATAAGGTCCAACAGCAAACAACAAATGGACTAACTATGTATTAGTTCATACAGTTAAATTAAACTTTTCCTTCGAAAGATATGAAAATTAAAATTTTCCTTCGGAAGATACGAAACTGAAGTTTTCCTTCGGAAGATTAGTTAAATCAATTTTCTTTCGGAAGAAAATTACCTTCGGAAGAGTTTTATTAAATTAACTTTAGAAGAAAGTTCTCAGCAAAATCAAGAAATTTAACTTTGGAAGAAAATGTTTAACAAAACCATTTTCAGAAGAAAAGTTTAACATCACTTTTGAAAGATGTTTTCAAACAACATTCAAGGATAAATCAGGATATCTGTCCTCCGTAGATGTTCTGCTGGAAGACAGAATGAAACAGAGGAACATTGAAAATGTCTTTGACTTGCGTAAATATTAATTCTAGACATTGATTAGTCTGATAACCTCGAAGGGGTAAAAAGGGTAGATAGGTCCCACATCATTAAGATAAGGTTAGACAGTCTGGAAAATATAAAAAGGGCTCCGTGACGTTGGCCTTTCTATTCACTTTCAAAACACCTTTCGACCTAGAAATCCTTTGAGCCAAAAACCCCTTTTCATCTTCATTGACATCGATCGTTCCACTCAATCCATACTCATGACATTCAAACCTTACTGCCACCACGGAAAATAGATTTGTGAAGGACCATAACGTGTGTGCGTTCTTAAATCCGGACGTGGAAGACGAGTGTAGAGTCATCATTCGCTAGCTAAGGAGAACACGACTCTTCTATGCACTAGCTGCAGACCCACTGATCTATCTATCACACATGATAGATTTCTGGAACACTGCTTCAGTAGGAGAGGATGGCGAGCGAGCTGTAATCACTACCACCATAGGGAATCTTCCCTTGTGGATAGATGAAGAAATCATTCTAAGTGCACTAGAGCTTGGGGAAGAAGAAGATGGCCACCCGGATGTATTCGACCATGAATACATTCAGAGGGTATTCGGGCTAATGGGATATGATGGTGATTATCGAAACAGAGAGATTAAAAAGAAGGTTATGCAAGCCTTACCATTTCCTGTGCCACACATATCTCAAGGGCATATCCAACCGAAAGTCTGGGTTGGATAGATTCTCAAGACACATATCCTCTGGCATTATAGGAATCTTTGAAGGAAGAAAATATAACTATGCCAAGTATATACTGAACTGCCTCTGCGACCATATGCGAGTGCAGAAACATGACAAAATGTTCATGTTTCCAAGGTTCTTACAATTGATGATTAATCAACAATTCCCCGAGATCGAGAGAGAAGGAGATGTATGTGTACAGAGTCATCTGGGCAGATCATTACTAAACAAGCTAAATGGGCAGTACCAAGGAGGAGAGGTACATATGTTTGCCCATGTCCTGGATGAGTCTGAGGAGATCCCACAGGAGTTGTTGTGGGTTGAAGAACCATAACTATCAAGCTCATCAGCAGAATCATCCACCCACTCCCAACTACAAACTCAAACAGCTCCTGAACCACAATCACCACCTGTTCAACTGGGTTCATCATCCAGTGAACATACCCAGCCTGTTACACCTGCACAATCACTATCATCAATTCACACTGATGCAACAGAATCCATCTCACTCACTCCCATTCAAACTCCACTTATCCAATCCCAGCTGAACCAATTCCTTCAACTACACCAACTAAACCACCACCTCACCTACATCCACTGAACCAGTCCTCTCCCCACTCCTACTGAGCCGTTTGATAGTCCAACTTCCACCGAGGAACTCAACCTTGATGAGGATGTTGAAGAAACAATTTTTGATTAAGACACATAAGAGGTTTGTATGGAAGTAGAGAAGAAAAGGAGAATGAGGAGGTAATTCAAGAGTTTGTGGAAGTCGAAGCTTATCATGAAGATGACCTGAAGGACGAGGAAATAGATGTAACTAAGAGTTACTTGGTAGCAAAGTATAACAACCTCGTCCTGAAGGGAAACAAGAAGCTGTAAAAGTTGAGAAGGTTGAAGAAGGAGCTGATTAAGAAAGATGAACTCATAGCGAGAAAGATAAGGCAATCACTCAACTGGAAGGTCGACTCAAGAGGCTAAGAGAAGATGTTGAGATTGATAAAAGGGTGATTGATGCCCTTAATGATCTAGTTGATGAACAAGCTAAACAGTTGAAAGAAAAGGATGCTGAGATTGATACATTAAAGAAAAAGTTGGCTAAAGCTAAAGTGAGCAAAAGTGAGTCACTCATGATCACTTACAGCAGGAAGAGGAAGTACCTGGGGAAACCAACAGATGCTGCTGGTGAATCTCCAAAAAGATTAAAAATAGATTCACCAAAGCAGACAGTCCCAGAGGATCAAGACAAGGTGGACAGCGATGCAGAGTGGGAAGAGCTGACTAGAGAACAGTCTGTTGAGCTTAATAAGGAAGAGCCTCCTAAAGCTGATGAAGAAGCAAAAGATGCTGAGCTTTTATCAATTGAAGACATACTGGAAGAAAGACCTCAATCTGCCATGTTCATGGACCTAATTAACAATGGCTTTCCCTATGACATGGTAGAAAGAATGAACATGCCTGAGTTGATATAGACTGTAAAAGAATTTGATGTTGTGCTGATGATGATCCCAGACTAAACATATGAAACATTTTAAAATATAAAGCAATTGAGAAGACAAGAAAGGAGTTAGGGTATGTGATACCCAGAAGCTAACTAGATATAATATGACTTGTTGGTTACAAAGCCACAACTACTAGCAACATGAACTTAAAGGGAGAACAATAGGTGAGCTCAGAGCTATGATGGATCATGTTATGAAGGTGGAGTTGAGCACAGGAGTGAGATTTAGAACAGGAGCTCCAAACCCAGCATATCAACAAGGCAAACAATCACAAGCTGAACCTACTGTGGTTGAAAGCAAAGACATGCACAAGGGTAAACAAAAATTGATCAGAGAGCCAAGGGATTCAATTCCCAACAAGATCTGGCCTCTAGGTACTACAGTTAGAGAGTCACTGAGCAGAAAGCTACCTTGATTCAATTCTTGACCTAATCATAACTCCAGAAGAAGCAGAAGAGAACAACATAATTGCATGGAAATTTGATTTGAAATGGGATTGTGTCATGCTTAAAAGAGCATCTGGAATGATACAATACTTCCCATGGGTGGAGAACCTACTTACTCTTCCAGATGCTGATCTAAACACTCTACAAAACATCCCAATAACAAACTATCCAATCAGTCCAAGAGGTAGAGACTTCTTTGGACTTGTGGCTAAGCTTCGTCACAGGTTCAAAGGAGATGAGCTAAGAGAAGCAAAACAAGTGGATGCTGAGCACAAAAGAAGAAGTCAGAGAAGGTCACATACCAGTTCTCACCTTGTGGATGCTGAATTTAAACAAAGAACTGGATATGTTGACTTGGCTAATGCACCACTCAAGATCATCAAAGGAAATCATAATACATGCCCTATCACTAAATGGGGTTATGTTGAAAAAACCAAGGAGTTGGTGCTACAAAGAAATGATCCGCAGAAGAAGGGCTCAGTATCAGATTATTTGATCATGTGGAAATCAAACTTTTGCACCCAAGCTACAGCTCATACTTACATGACAAATATTTTCCAAGGTTGCATGACCAAATTGCTCAAAATGACTTGTGCTTATATGTACACATTATTCAAGTCATTGACAAGCTGCATGCTAAGGCATATATGAGGAGTAAATTTGAGTCTGGCCAGTTAATAGGATCAGAAATAAAGCCTATCACTGAATTGAGAATTTCAAAACAGGATGAATTGGAAGTGGTATCTAATAATAGCGTTGTTGCAACACTTACCACTGAAGAGGATATCCTGGGCCTGAAATATAAAACATTAAAGAGGATGACCAAAAGGCAGATCAAATACAAGTATGAAGATCAGAAGACTGCTATAGAATACTTTAACAAAAGGATTTTGGCTAGAGTTCAAGAGCTGAAAGAATTAAACCAATGATAACTAGAGTCTAAACCTAAGGGGGAGTATTGTTAGGGATAGAACTCTTGTATAGGTTTAGATGATAGAATATTCTTGTAATCATTCTTGTAATTATGATTTTGATAATATAATAAGAATGATTTTGATAATATGTGTTCATGAAGTAAATAATATTACATCTCATTATATATGTTATAAATATATGATATAATGTATTTCATAATGTATGTGTGAAATGTGCAGTAAACATCAGACTGTGTCAAATTGAGAAATTGAAATAAGTATTGGAACAACTGCGGATGAACAAATTACTCTTCCGTAGATGTTCTCAGGAAGTATACATCCGTAGATCCTCTGCGGAAGAACAACTTCAGCTGAACAAGTGAACAACAAAGTGAAGCTACTAGGACTTGCCACTGAAGAACAAGTCCAAGAACTCCTGCGGAAGCACAATCAAAGAAGAACAAGCAATGAAGATCAAGTGTTGCTGCGAAAGACTAAGTTCCTGCGGAAGAAGAAATTTCTACGGAAGACTGTTTAATACTTGTATGATTTCAGATCATCAAGCAGTCAACATAAAGTCAACAAGTCAACATGGCAGAACAACGTCAATAATGACGACGGAAGACATTTAATTCAAGCAAATATTCCACGTCACATCAACAACATTATCTGTATTGATTTCATTGTAAATCTCGAACTCCTATGCCGATAAATGTGGCAAGGATTCGGATAATTATAGTTAGCTTAATTATAACAATATAGCAATAAGATTAGCAATGAATTAGGAACAGAATAGGATCTCTATATAATACGAGATCAAGGACATATGAAAACAACAAATTAAGAGATAATTAGTATAATCAGAAAAGGAGAATCAGCAACAATTACATCAATATAGCAATAGCAAAAGAAAGCATTACGATCAACGTTCTTGAGCAATCGTGGTTTGATTATTCATATTATTTAATTGCTCTTTATACTGTTTGATTGATTTGTAGATAGATAATTGATTAAACAGCAAGTGTTGATAATTCCGCGATCAATACTTGTTAAAATCAAATCTGATAATTCCTGAACGATCCTAGGATTCACAGAGACTATGGTCATATGAGAAGATGGAGTGTTGGACTCAACAAGTGCATTAAAAGGATAATTCTTGCCATAATCAAACATAATATGTTCTAACATTCAAACATTCATTAACTAACACATTAGTATCATTACCATTCATAACATGCACTAATCTTTGTTTAAATTTCTTTTACAGGTTTGTAGATAAAAAGGAATTTTTGCAAGTTTCTGCAGTGGATGAACAAGAGTCTGCAGCGGATGAAGAAAAGCTTCTAAGTGTCTACAGCGGATCACCAAAGCATACACAGTGGACAACTTATTAAACATTCACAGCGGACTACTGATCATGCACAGCGGACGACTTAGACATAGGATTTTATGTAATTTTTATTTACATAAGGGTATTTTTGTAATTGTAAATAGCTATCTGTATAGGCTATAAATAGCATTATACCCTAATCCTTTGTAAGCTTTTGAACAATCAACACAAAGAAGCATTTTGATATTCTTCTGAGCATTCAATCACTAGCAATCACACAATCATACACACACACGCACAACGATATCATATCTTTAATCATGGGTTTCCGCACCACGATTATTGATTGTTGAATACACTATAACAATCTGTGTTATATTTATGAGAGATTTAAAAAGATCCTTGGGGGAATCCTTCTGTTATGTTCTTGTTCATAAGTTCATAATCAGCTTGTTTATTGGGATTTCATCAGGTGGTATCAGAGCATTGGCTCAAATCACACACTGATTTTTGATCCTCTCATTCAACAACATGATATCTATGGTTCATTAAGCTTCATAACATACATTTGAGCTGAAAAATCAACACAAAAACCTTCTTTACTCCAAACATTCATAAAATACTTAAAACATGATTTCTTAATCTGTTTTTGTGCATTTTGTAGAAGATTTTGTGTGTTTAAAGCTTTACACATCACTCATACATGTTTTTGAATGTGTTCATCACAAAACTCTCTAAAAACCTTATCGGCTTCTAAGGGTTTTGGATAAAACAGTACTGGGATATTGTTCTATCATTTCATAACAAACAAACACTGTTCTGGGTGATTTGAATCCATTCATTGTGTTTAACACATCATATTCATATATTTTCATACTTGAGTCAGGTTTGTGTTCCTCAATCAACAAATCAATTGTTGATTTTGTGAAGAACATAAAGCCGCAAACAAACCCAGGATAAACCCTATTTTTTGTTTATTCAAACCTTCATAATATCCGATGATTGTGTTGGTTCATCATCAAATCGAAGAAGAAACATAGTCTTTTTTTAATTTTTAGAAAGTCACTTTTTGATCGAAAAAGTTAACTTTTAAAACAAATTATTTGTTTTTTAGGGTTTTGACTTTGTTGACCGGATTCATTAAAAGGTTTTGATTGTTATTGACATCCTTAACAGAACATTCCTTTTTATTCTACCAATATTTGAGTGTGACATATCATCAGACATTAACTAATTGATTAAATAATTTCCTTTATTTGGTAAATAATTAAACGTGACAAAAATATCAAACAAATCCTAGTGATTTTAGGATAAAAACAAATTTAGTATCGAGCTAAATCTTCAAACAATAGTTGACTTAAACTGTTAAGTTAAAATTTAACAAACATGTCTGATGAAATTTTAGGATCAAACAATGATCTCAAACAACCAAGATTCAAGAACAAAGCAGATTTCAAACAATGGAAAATTATGTTCAAAAATTGGATTATTTTCCAAGACCCAACCTATGGACATCCATAACCTAGGGACCATACATACCATTAACTCTTGGGCCAGATTATAACATACAAAAGACAGAAAGCTTAAAAACTATAGCTGGTGATGATCTTAAAGAAGGTCAAAACAGACATGAAAGCATACAACATATTGGTAATGACCCTGCCATTTGAAATTTTGACTAGAGTTGAAAATTTCAAAATAGCTCATGAACTCTGGAAGGTACTTCACATCATGTACGAAGGAAGTGAGGAGACAAGGGAAATCAAAAAGGAGAAATTGAGGACCCAATATAAAACTTTCCACCATGTTCAGGGAGAATCCATACCTCAATAACTCCACAGATTTGTTCAACTGGTTAATGAATTGATAGTCTATGGTCTCAAATATGAATCTTTGGAGATCAACAAGAAGATGTTGCATACACTGCTAGAGAGTTGGACTCAGTCAGTCTCTTTGATGAAAACAACATTGGATCTTGAACCATTATCTCTAGATGCACTAGTGGCCAAAGTAGAGGCACTAGAACTAGATGAAAGATCTAGGAATAATAGTACAATAAGACATGTGGAATCATATAAGTTCAACGAACTTCAATAAACAGACAGTGCATGCTTGACCTGTACTGGTGAAGATGAAGATGAAGAATTTCTAGATTCAAGTGAAACTTCATTCTTCTCTGCTCCTGAATCATCAAACAACAAACAAAAGTCTAAGAAGACTGGTGTTCATGCTTCATAAGAAGCAACACCCTAAAGCAAACAACATCCTCACACTTCCAGCTCCAGCAAACAACAACAACCAAAGACTCAAAACATACATAAGTTTGAGAAATCAATGGATGCATTAACAACCATTTGCAAAGTGAAGAGCAGAAGGTAGCCTATGTAGCCTTCTCCATAAGTTTTGAAGCATACTTGGGAGCAAATCTAACACCATCACAAATCATCCAGCAAGACTTGGATGAATTGCCGCCAGACATGGTTGAAGAAATGGATCTTTAGTGGTCTATGGCAATGATTTCCTATAGATCAAAAAGGTTTCTTTAAAGAAACAAAGGGTTAAAAGAATGCCAACAACTAAGAGTTGACAGAAACAACAACCAAACATAAGCATCAAGCAGCTACCACTCAAACAGCCAAATACCACCTCATATCAGTATTCCTGCTGCACCAACCCCACCTCAAATCACACAGTATAGCCCAAATCAACACTCAAAATCATCTGCAATGATTATTAAACAAGATGGTGTGTTTGATTGGAGTATGTACGAGGCTGAGATCCAATCTCCTGATCATGCCCTCATGGCAAACATAGAAGATAAGATTTCAGAAATCTCGAAAGAGGTAAGGGAAATCATCTGTACACAAGCATGCATTTATGAAGTCAATAGATACAGAGAACATGCAGAAAAACTTTCCAAGAAAGTAACTGAAACAAACATTTTATATGAAAGTTTAAAATCAAAACAAAAACAATAGGGATTAAAATTTTCATTACAAAATGATTTAGACAAATTGATGTTTGAAAAATTAACACTTGCAGCTCAAGTCGAGCAACTTTCTGAATCATTGACTCAATCAAAAACACTACAGGCTGAAACTAAAGTGAAACTTCAAAACTTTTAGGTGAGCAACAAGAAGTTTGAAGAACTTCTTGCTCAGCAAAGGGCATTTAAAGACCCTTCAGGTTTAGGATATAATAAGGTCAATCCACCTTATAATGACAATTATATTCCACTACCTGATTCCATGACCAACAGACAGGGTGAGTTTCTTGACCCACATGACAGGATTGATTACTCAAAACAATCATCATCAAAATCATCAATATTATCAAAAAACTTTTGATAAAATTTGTTAAAAGTCAAACACCTTCACAAATAAAATCAACTGATTTTTATAAAGGAGAAAATAATGAGTTTGATGAACAAACAACTGATGAAGATGATGTTGATCTATTGGGTGATGAGTCAGATCAACCAATTACTAAAACTACAAAAGTTTCAAATGTGGTTGATACACCAACAAACAAACAAAGCAGACACAAGGTTTTGACATCTGCTCTGGTGGAAGAAAAACTAGATCTTCGGTGCCTCTCCTAAACAAACAAACAAAGGAAAAAGGCAAAGCTCCTATTCAGCCAAAACAAACAACAGTAACTTTGATGTACCTTTAAAATCAAATTTAAAATCAAAGGTTATTAACAAACAAGGCAATGCAAATTTACCATACTACGAGTGGTGTGATCAATACACTCACACCATAGAAAATGCAATATAGTAAATATTGCAAGTACTGTAACATGAACAATCATAATATTGAATCTTGCCATTTTCACAATTATTGTTCAATTTGTGAAAAAAAACATCATAGCACTGCTAACTGCTTTTTCAATAAGAAAAACAAGAAGCAAAACAAACAGCCTCAAGTTGATAAATCAATTAAGAAACAGACAGTTGTTCCTAACAAGAACAAAGGAGGAGTACCACGACAAACTCTTCATCAAAAAGTTGTTTTAAATAATGAAAAAACCTTTTCTAATAACTTTAAACAATCAAATAGGAGACATACGTCTCAGAATAGACAATAATCAGACATTAGCAATCAAAGAAGAAGAGCTCAAAGCATTTCTCCTGACAGAGTTAAACCATTCGAAGGAAAACTAGTGTGACTAGAATTCCTAAATATGCATTATGGGAAAACTCAAGACCATCTTGGCTGGGTTGCACCATGTAACTAATTCTTTGCTTTTACAGGGACATCAAATAAGGTCTGACAACATCTGGTATGTTGACACTGGCTGTTCACAACACATGACTGGTAATTGTTCCATCCTTCAGGATTTTTAAAAGCAAACATGGAGGAAAAGTAGCCTTTGGAGGAGATAAGACAGGTGGAAAGATAACTGGTGAAGAAACAGTATCAAATGAGTTAATCAGCTTTGAAAATGTCAACTACTGCTCCAACCTCCAGTTCAATCTTCTCAGTGTATCCCAAATCTATGACAAAGGATATGCCACCTTATTTGACTCAAAAAACTATTACTCCTCAGCCGAGTTTCAAATACCTGAAGATTGTATCCTTTTGAAAACACCCGTCATAACAAACAATATTGTTGATACGAACATTGTTTCAGCATCAACCCCTGAATGGTTTACTATCAAAAGCATCAGAAGATGTTTCCCAATTATGGCACAGACTTTCGGGACACTCAATTATAATAGAATGAATCAAATGGTATAAGGTGACTTAGTAATAGGTTTACCATAAAAAGAATTCTTCTTACGGACCACTACAAAGGTTTTCTTTTAAACATTAATTCATGGAGTTTTAGAATGTTCTTTGATTATTAAAGTTCTGTTTTGAATGTAGCAAGTTGTGTTGATTGCTTCAGCCCAAAAGGATATGGGTCATAGAGATTCAGCTAGCATAGTTCTAGCAGCTTCTATTAATGTTCTGTTCCTCCTTTCAGAAACTCCATTTGCTGAGGAGTCCTTGCTATAATGAATTGATGACTAATTCCTTTCAATGCTCAAAAAATAGAGTCATTTTTAAATTCAGTACCATTATCACTTTTGTTACAATATTAACACCAGAGAACAATTATCTAAGTTTTCTCCAAAAACAGATGACGGATTTTTTGTTGGATACTCTGGAAGCTCAAAAGCTTACCGAGTATACAATTCAAGACAAAAAATAGTGGAAGAAACAACAGATGTTGTTTTTAATGAACATTCTTTAACTAAGAAAGTCATGGATCAGACTGGTTGTTTGATTGACTCATTAACAAAATAATTTGACACAACTTACTTTGATGTTTCAGGTACCAAGGATAACAGTGAGTAACCAATGGTTCCACAACAACCATTGATGATCCATTAACTGCTGATCCTCTAAGGAGAACAAACATCACTCCTTCCAGTATCACAGTTTCAACTCCTCCAAAACAAACAAACACATCAAATGGAACATCATCAGACACACCATCTTCATCAACTCCTGTGACCACCCAACCATAACAAAATAACCAAACAAAGTCACATCAACCAACCACACATGATGATTATCATTCATTACCTCATACAGATCATAAAGATGAAACTCTAGATTTCTTTCATGATTCACCACAAACATTCACTAAACCCATAACTCCAAATAATCAAACAACTACAAATACCCTTGCTCGTCTATTAACACCCAACCAAATAATCACAAATCTGGATTCAACCATCCATGATGATCAGATTGCAACAACCAGAGTTCACAAAGATCATCCTTTAGAAAACATCATAGGTGACCTCAATTCCAGATTGACACGAAGTCAATCTGACACAGCAAACATTTGCTTGTATTTCTGCTTCCATATCTAATGTACCAAAAACATCACAGAAGCACTCAAGAGACAATAGTTGGATATAAGCAATGCAAGAGGAATTACAACAATTCAGAAAGCAAGAGGTATGGGAGTTGGTTGACCTACATGAAGGTCATATGCAATTGGCATAAGATGGATATTCAGAAAAAAAGCAGATGACAGAGGGATTGTCATCAGAAACAAAGCAAGGCTAATTGCCTAAGGATATACTCAAGAGGAAGGCACTGATTATGATGATGTCTTTGCTCTGTAGCTAGACTCAAAGCCATCCAAGTGTTCCTTGCATATGCCTCATCCAAAAACTTCACCGTCTTCCAAATGATGTCAAGTGTGGATTCCTCTATGGAAAGATAGATGAAGAGGTATATGTTACTCAACCACCAGGGTTTGAAGACCAGAATCCCTCACAGAGTCAACAAGTTAGATAAAGCTCTGTACGGTTTTCATCATGCACCAAAGAAGTGGTATGAAACTTTATCTAAGTTTCTCCTACAGAATGGGTATACCGAGGGGAAAATAGATATTGGTCTAAGAGAAAGAAAGAACAAGACTTGTTAGTGGTTCAAGTCTATGTGGATGACATAATTTTTGGCTCCACCAACATCCAACTTTGTAGAGAGTTTGAAAACTCTTATGCAATCAAAATTCCAAGTGAGCTCAATGGGAGAACTTACCTTCTTCCTTGGTCTTTAAATTCAACAATCTGCTGAAGGAATTTTTATCAACCAAAGCAAGTATGTGAATCAGATATTAAAGAAATACAACATGTCTGATTGCACATCCAGGAAAACACCATTTGCAACTGGATTAAAATTTGGCCCCGATCTAGAAGGAACATCAGTTGATTAGAAGCTTTACATATCAATAATAGGCTCTCTGATGTATCTAACAGCAAGCAAACCAGACATCATGTATGCATTTTGCATGTGTGCCAGATACTAAGCAGATCCAAAAGAATCACACATACATGCTATAAAGAGAATATTCAGATACTTAAAAGGCTAACCAGTACTTGGCCTATGGTATCCAAAATATGGAGATTCTCTTTATATGCATACACAGACAGTGATTATGGTGGATGCAACAGAAAATCCACTACTAGAGGTTGTCAGTTTCTTGGATCAAGATTGATCTCTTGGCAATGCAAGAAACAAACAATGTCTCTGTGTCAACAGCTGAAGCAGAAAACATAGCTGCTTCTACATGCTGTTCTTAAGTACTTTGGATTCAAAACCAAATGCTTGATTATGGGTTTAATTTTCTTAAAACATCCATACACAATGACTATTTTGTTGCCATGTTTATCACTGACAATCAGTTCAACATTCAAAAACAGAACATATAGATATCAGATATCATTTTCTAAGAGATGCTTAGAATAGGGTCTGAAAAAGTTAATCAAAGCCCATATAGACAATCAATTGGCTGACCTGTTACCAAACCATTTAATTTAACAAGATTTGAATTTCTGGTTCAGTCACTTGGTATGATCAACTATGAACCAAACAAGTAATGTTTTCAAAACATTAGTTTAAAACAAGCTTGATTTTTGTTAGACCCTGAAAGGAACATATTGCCAACTTAAGAGGTGGTTAGAGGTTGTTCTGGTTGGAAAACATCACAACAGAAGACTTATTTACAGAAGAACAAAAGACAAGAAAAAGTGAAGTGTGAAGTACCCGCATTTTGTTAATGCGGATGACTTGTGAACAAATGCTGACAAGTGGTTTGTTCACCCGTTTAACAAATGCGGATGAAGACAGAAGAAATCTGATGACTTGTTCACCCGCATTAGTCCATGCGGATGAACAAAAGAAAATGCTGAACAAGACTTGTTCACCCGCATTAGTTTATAAGGGATGAATAAAGGATGAAATGCTGACAAGACTTGTTCACCCGTATGAACTAACGGATGAACTAAGTTAATGCTGATTACAAGACCACAAATGTTGATAAAGACATTTCATCCGCATGAACTAATGCGGATGAACAACTTACAAATGTTTATATTTATTTTGTACTTAGACTAGATTATCATGTATAAATCAGGGGAGTTAGTCTTTTGTACAGGCAATGTGTATGCCTATAAATAGGGTTTCATACCCTAACTTTGCAAGGTTTTTTTGACTTCAACAGTGATACATCAATATTATACATCTTTGACTTCTGTGTTCATGTGCTTCATTTACTCAAACATTTATTTCAGTTTCAACTGTTCTGTAATATAGTAATTCTGCGACTATATTACTGACTTAGTCTGCATATTCGATCCTAGGTTGAGTCACATCAACCCAGAATATCATTCTCAAACCCAGTCAATTGGTATCAGAGCCATTGGCTCTTGAATTCATCACAGAATCATATCAGATTGTGTAAGAAAATCGATTGAACTGTAGACTGAGTTTTTATCAGCAAGATCTATACTTCTGATAAACATACACACTGAAATCGAACACCAAGAAGTGGTAACAATACAGATCTGTTGTTGACGAACCTTCCCTCACATAAACAACAAAATCTTAGAACTCCTTTGTGCTAACAGATCTAAACTTAACAGATCTGGTAAAGACTGTGAACAGAAAATTCAGAGAACAACTCACTGCTCAAACTTTAAAATCAACTTAAAACCTTACTCAACCAAGTTAAAATTAGTTTATTTAACATGGATTCTCATAATCTTCTGAAATTGGGCATGCTTCTAAACCTCCTCTGCTAAAACACAAATCTGAGTTTAAGCAGTGGAAAATTCGTTTCAGAAACTACATTACAGGTGTAGATCCTAACTACTGGATAAAGGTCCCTACATTCCACTGTCTTTAAATGCTGATCAAGCTGCTCAGTACAAAACTACAAGAATTTCCATTGAGGATCCCAGTTTAAATCTTGATGAAGAAGAATATAAGAAAATCAAGATTGATCTTAGAGCTTATTCCATCCTTACACAAGCATTGAAAATGGATGTTCTGAAAAGATTAGAAAAATATGGAATGCTAAGGGGGTTGGGATGCTCTACAGATCATGTGTGAAGGAAGTAGTGAAGTGATTGAAATTAACAAGGACAAGCTGATAAACCAATATGAAACTTTTCATCACACCAAAGGAGAGTCAATTTCAAGACAACTTCATAGATTTGTTCAACTTGTAAATGATCTTGAAATCATGGGGGTCAATTACAAAGAAAAGGAAATGAACAAGAAAATGCTGCAGTTTACCAGTAAGCTGGAAACAAAATGTCACTATGTTAAAGAATACCCTTGATTTGGAGAGTACAAGCTTGGATATCATGATTGCAAAAATTGAGGCTTTGGAGCTGGATGAAAGGGTATAAATCTCAGTGGACCATAAGTCATTGAGGCTTACAAGTTTCCATCAGAAAATCATCTGTTGAGAATGCATTTGTGATTGAAGAAGATGACTTTCTTTCATCTGGTGACTAGTCAAAGACAACTGGTTTCTATGCTGCTCAACAACTTAAACCCTCATCTTCTGCTCAGCCCATAGCAACACCCTGCAGTATACCCATGATCAAAGATCTGAAGAACAGAAGGCTACTTACAATGCCTTTGTTGCTAGCTTTGAAGCTATCTTGGGGGGAGACTTACATCAGCACACTTGATTCAAGAAGATCTGGAAGAGATGGATCCTGATGATGTGAAGAAATGGATTTATAATGGCAGATAGCCATGATTGCTATAAGAGCAAAGAAGTTCTTTCGTAAGGGAAGAAACTGAGTCTTGATGATAATACCAAGCGGGGTATGACAAATCAAAGGTTAAGTGCTTTAACTGTGGAATGACTGGTCATTTTCTCGGGAATGTAATTCTCCCAGGAGAAGCAACACCAACTTTCAAACACCCACACATGGCAGCATCAATCTCAACACAATACCAACTTTCAATCAAGCACTCTCATCTACACACCAGCAGCAGAATCAGCAACAGCCAATTCAGTAAAGACAACCTCTGCTGACTCATCAATCTCAAGGAAATAATCAACAAACTTCCATGCACTGTCACTTACTCAATTAGATACAAAAGTTTCAGAATCATGTATGCTGAGGAAGTCCAACCACAGTTTCAGAATCATGCATTTAGCACATATCAATGATGGACCAACTCCAATGCCATCTGAAGTAAAATCTAATTTATGTTTTGAAAAATGTGTTCTAGAAGTACAGGGGTACAGGGAACACAATCACAAATTGGCTAATAAAATAAGAGAAGAAAAGGTGAAATTAGAGATGTTAAAACAAGAAATGAGAATTTATGAAGTTAAAATCAAATCTCTGTTAGCTGACATGGAAACACTCAATGGTGAAAAGTACACACTTGTGGCTGAAAATGAGAGGTTAACTGAATTGTTGACCAAATCAAAAGCTGAGCAATCAGCTACTGAAGTGAACTTGAAAAGTTTCAGCTCTCATCTGTCAAGCTACAAGAGTTACTTGTGTCTCAAAAGGGGGCTAAGGATATGACTGGAATAGGATACAAAACTTGTCTCCTCCATATAATGATAACTACACTGTTATGCCTGAGTCACTTACTCAATTAGATACAAAAGAATCTAAAATTATTGAAACCAAAGCAATGATTTCTCAAACAATAAATCCTCAAAACAGACTAGGTGTTTACATTGAAACTGATAAGGATAAAATCAGATTAGGTCATCCTATCAAAATCAAAGAGTGCTCAGACAAACTGTGGTTATAAAGAAACCAAAGAGCAGTCAAATCAATGTGCTTTTATAAAATTTGTTCCACAAATCTTAAAGTGAATCACACTGCTGAAGGCTCAGTGAAACCATCTGCTAAAGCATATCGATTATGAGATCATATCTCCAAAAAATTCAAGCGAATCAGATAAGGTTTCATTGAAATTCAAGGATAAACCAAAGTTCCCTAGTCACCAAAGGGGAAGGAAACCACTTTTGTACAAAAAATCTAAAGTGAAATCTGATTCACCATCTTCATCAAATATCAGACAAGGATTGGGTTTGATATTCCACAAAGAAAAAGTAGAACAATTCGATAGGGAAATAAGGTAAACAGAAAGAAGCAGCACAGTCCAATAAACAAAGTAAGTCAGAATTTGAAACAATCTGTTGGCACCCCAAAACTGATCTGCCTTCTCCATCAAGATTAAAGGACAATCAAATGTATTGTGAATTCTGTGATATGACCAATCATAACACAGATGAGTGCTACTTCACTGAGTACTGCTCTATCTAGACATGAACATCATTCAACAAAAAACTGTCATTTTAACAAATATTGTTCATTATGTGATATGACAATCACAATACCATTGATTGTTACTTTAATCATAAATATTGAAAACCTCACAAAACAAGCCCATTTCATCAGTTCCAACTAACAAGGTCAGACACAAAAGTCTAACAAACCTAAACAAATCACTGAATTCTCATCAAAAATATAAAATTAAGTGATTACTGACAAGCAAAACATCTGTTCAACCTTTACACAAAATCAAAAGGAAAGGTTTGTATACTCTTCTGACACATCAGATGAAATTGATGACATCAAACTTAAAAGAAGTAATAGAAAAGTGCTAAAATCATTCTTCTAAAACTCAAACAAGAGGAAAAATATCAAGAGGTAACAGTGATTCATACAAAAGGATAACCCAAGACCATTATGGTGGGTTCCTCGTTCTAACTAGTTCTTTTTGTGCTTGTAGGGTCATTCATACAGGTCCAATAACTTATGGTACGTGGACAGTGGATGCTCCTGGCACATGAATGGAGACGGTCCCTCCTTCATGACTTCAAGCATATTCAAGGAACACTGTAGCATTTGGAGGAGATTCACAAAGGTGGTAGAATTACAGGAGAAGGTTCTGTGACAAATAGACTGCTGAGCTTTGATAAAGTGAACTACTGCGAGCAACTGAACTTCAATCTGCTGAGCGTGTCACAAATTTGTGACAGAAATATTCCACTCACTTCACAGACTCTTATTGCTAAATTCTGAAACAGGATTTTTACATTCCTGAAGAATGGGTTGTCTTGAAGACACCGAGGAAGAATAACACTATGTCTTGAACCTAATTCTGCTCATCCGTCTAAAGAGACATGTTTTGGTCTCTAAAGCATCTTGTTGATGAGTCACAACTTTGGCATAGACGTTTAGGTCACAAAAACTTTAAAAAACATGAACAGATTGGTCAAAGGAAACCATGTAATTGGTTTACCTCAAAAGGAATTTCATTATTGATCAACGTACTGCATGTCTTAAAGGAAAACAGCATAAATCCTCGCATAAGCCAAAGCTTGTGAACACAAACAATTCTCCTTTGAAGTTACTCATATGGATCTCTTTGGTCCAACCATGTCATGAGTATTAGAAAGAAGCACTATTGTTTGGTGATCATAAAGACTTTTCACGATTTACATGGGTCTTCTTTCTACTTCATAAAAAATGAGGCGTCCCAAAATAATAAAAGATGTTATCACAAAAATAGAAAATCACCAATTGATTTAAAAGTAAAATCAATCAGAAGTGATAACGGGACAGAATTCAAAAATGAGGATCTTAGTTCATTTTGCACACACAAAGGCATTGTCATCAATTCAGTACAGCTCGGACTACCTAACAAAATGGAGTGGCTGAAAGGAGGAATAAAACTCTAATTGAAGCCCCACGAACTATGTTGGCAGATGCAAAACTCCTATTACATTTGGGCAGAAGCTGTTCAACACTTCATGTTTTGTGCAAAATCGAACTCTGATTATTAAAGAGAAAACAATAAACTCTTATGAACTTCTTTTCACAGAAAACCATTTATTGGATTTTTGAAGTCATTTGGATATCCGGTATAAATTGACACCAGAGACCATTTAGGAAAGTTTGCTCCAGTCTGACGAGGGATTTTTTGTGGGCTATTCCTCTGTTTCAAAGGCTTTTAGGGTGTTTAACCCTTGATTAAACATCATTGATGAATCAACAAACATTCAATCATGAGCACTCTTTTCCCAAATCATCAAACGGTCCTGATTGGTTGTTTGATATGACTCGTTTGCAATATCTTTGATCAGTTTTAACTTGTCAAATGCAGAGGATCCTCAGGCTCAGTGGATAGAAGGACTGATTTTCCTATGATTCCACCTTCTTCTGTTGATCAAGCTAATGAGGAAGTGCCACTACAAGCTGATCTGTGAGACCAGTTATTCAACATCAAAGTATTTCAACTGAGGCGGATCATAGCTCAATGCCTTCTCTTCTGCTGAACCATCAACTGAAGTGAGAAAACCCCTAAACCAGCCTGGCTCCAGTGAAAACAACAGAAATTCAAATGATGAAAGTATCCATAGTGCTGCTAAAGCTGAAGATACTGAACCTTCTGATTCCTTTCGTCATTCTCCACCATCCCTCCATAAGATGCCTCTCACCAAGATGATCTGAATGTCTCCAATCTTGATATGTCCATTGTTGGTGATTTGATTCCAATTACAGGACACACAAGAATCATCCAGTGTCCAACATTATTGGTGATTTAGATGAGCGGGTGACACGAAGCAAGTCAAGTATTGCAAAACATCTGTTTGTTTCGTGTTCTGTGTCAAACTGTACCCAAAAACATTAAAGAGGCTCTTCAAGACAATAGCAGGATTGAGGCAATGCAGGAAGAATTGCTACAATTCAAGAAACAAGAAGTATGGCAACTGGTGGATCTTCCCGAAGGTCAATACCCTATCGGCACCAGATGGTTATACAGAAACAAGATGATGACAGAGGGATTGTCATCAGAAACAAAGCAAGGTTGGTAGCACAGGGCTATACACAGAAGAAGGAATTGATTATGACGAGGTGTTTGCTCCTGTTGCCAGATGGAAGCCATACGACTCTTTCTTGCGTACTCTGCATCCATGAAATTCACAGTTTATCAAATGGATGTAAAGTGTGCATTTTTGTATGGAAAGATCTCTGAAGAAGTCTACGTGAGTCAACCACCAGGCTTTGAGGATCCTAATTTCCCTCACAGGGTATACAAGCTTGACAAAGCTTAGTATGGCTTACTTCAAGCCCTCAGAAATGGTATGAGACTCTGTCATCCTTTCTTCTTGACATGGTTATGAAAGAGGAAAGATTGATCATACTTTATTCAGAAAGAGAAAAGGAATGAGATGCTGCTTGTCCAGATTTATATGGATGATTTCATCTTTGGCTCTACCAACAAACAAACTCTACAAAGACTTGAAGATCTTATGCATTCAAAATTTCAGATGAGTGCTATGGGAGAACTCATATTCTTTCCTAGGTCTTCAAGTACAACAAACATCGGTGGAATCTTCATCAACCAGTCTAAATATATGGAATCCATGTTGAAGAAGTTTCACTTTGCCGACTGCAGTCCATCAGAACACCTGTTGATACAAAAGTGAAGATTGGTCCAGACACAGATGGCAAATCTGGGGATCAGACTCTTTATCGACCATGATTGGTTCACTCAGTATTTAACAGCCAGTAGACCTGATGTTACGTTTTGGGGTTGTGTTTGTGCAGATATCAGGCAGATCCCAAGGAATCTCACGTGAATGCAGTCAAGAGGATATTCAGATATCTTAAGGGCAAACCTGCTCTTGGATTATGGTATCCTAAGGAAGGAGACTTCAATCTCTATGCATACACAGACAGTGACTATGAGGGATGCAATATCAACAGAAAGTCCCATCTGGCGGTTGTCAATTTTTGGTCCAGACTGGTGTCATGGTAGTGCAAGAAACAGACCAATGTTTCTGTATCAACAGCTGAAGCTAAATACATTGCAGCATCAACTTGCTGTTCTTAAGTTCTCTGGATTCAAAACCAAATGCTTGATTATGGTTATAATTTCTTGCAAACACCAATCCATATTGACAACACTGCTGCTGTCTTCATAACTTACAATCGGTTCAGCACTCAAAAACAAAACATATTGAAATTAGATATCACTTTTGAGAGACTGTGCTGAAAAAGGTTTAATCAAGCTGATTCAGGTTAACACAGACAATCAGCTAGCTAATTTGTTTACTAAAGTATTTGACCCAATTCGGTTTGAATTCTTAGTCCAATCAATCGGCATGATTAAACTTGAGTAAAAATCAAAATTTAAAAAACATCAAAAAATTCACAACATTACCAAAAGAAATCAATTTTTGTTGAAGTTCATGATTTGTACTTCTTCGGGAAATGATATAATTACAGTCATATATCATTCTCTGTGCTTATTCAATATCTTGAAAGACTGACATGACTTACCTGAACAAAAAGAATGAACAAAAAGAATCCTAAAGTGGATCACCTTCCAAAGTGAAGAGCAAAAAGAATCCCAATGGATCAAATAACAATAAGGATAAGGTAAAAGAATCCCAATATGGATCCCTCTTAACCCAAAATGAATGAGATTTCAAAATTTAAATGAGCGGGGTATTGAAAGTTGTGAGAAAGTTCTACCATACAGTACATGAGGATAGTTGTTCTTGCTAAATATGAGGTGTGAGGTTCATGTTAAAATATTTAAACAATCAAAACATGATAAACTCACCATGCATTACAATATTGACCAAGAATGAGTTTAAGAGGACAAACATACCTTCAATCAATAAGTTCATGACAACTTGCACTTATGAAAGATAAGATTGATATGATCCCAAAATTTTAATAATAGTACAAAATTTCTACATTTACAGATAAGCAAAACAATCAAAATTCTAAATATTGTCCTTAAATTTTATAAATTTGTGTAAAGTTTTTATCCATAGGATATAAACTTTAGGGGGAGTATTGTTAGACCCTGAAAGGATCTACTTGCAACTTAAGAGGTGGTTGGAGGTTGTTCTAGTTGGAAAACATCACAACAGAAGGCTTATTTACAGAGAACAAAAGACAAGAAAAAGCTAAGTGTGAAGTACCGTATTTGTTAATGCGGATGACTTGTGAACAAATGCTGACAAGTGTTGTTCACCCGCATTAACAAATGCAGATGAAGACAGAAGAAATGCTGATGACATGTTCACCCGCCTTAGTCCATGCGGATGAACAAAGAAAATGCTGAACAAGACTTGTTCACCCGCATTAGTTTATGCGGATGAATAAATGATGAAATGCTTGAAAGACTTGTTCACCCGCATGAACTAATGCAGATGAACTAAGTTATGCTGATTACAAGACACAAATGCTGATGAAGACATGTTCATCCGCATGAACTAATGCGGATGAACAAACTTACAAATGTTTATATTTATTTTGTACTTAGACTAGATTTCATGTATAAGTCAGGGGTAGTTTAGTCTTTTGTACAGGCAATGGTATGCCTATAAATAGGGTTTCATACCCTAACTTTGCAAGGTTTTTTTGACTTCAACAGTGATAACATCAATATTATACATCTTTGACTTCTGTGTTCATGTGCTTCATTTACTCAAACATTTATTTCAGTTTCAATTGTTCTGTATATAGTAATTCCGCGACTATATTACTGACTTAGTCTGCATATCGATTTCAAAATCAGATATCAAACAAATTCTCATGTTTTTCATTAACAAACATTTTGAATCACACATAACCATTCATGAGAAATGATATAACTAAACTATTTCTTCACTTAAGTCATTTTCCACTAATAAAGACTGACAATACTTTGTTTGATATATGGATAGGCACATCATGGGACACCTAATATCACATACAACAGTGAAGAACTAAATTCTCATGATTATGTGGTTAGGAAAACACATCTTGGTTTATGGTGAGTATTGGTCTATCCAATATAGGTGTTGTAAAGTAACTACAATACACCAAGTGAAACAGTTTATAAAGTGCTCAATCATACAAGTGTCCTCCTCTGTTATGATTATCATAGACTTGGAGAACACTAAGGCATTCTGGTTATGCTGATCACAGACCTGAATGACCTACATCATGATCCAAAAAGATTCCTAATGAGGAACACATCCATCTGGATGAACAATCAATAAGTCTCTTTAGACTACACTCCTTGAGAATGAATCAAAAAGAATCAACAAAGAGGATCAACTTCCAAGTGAAGTGAAAAAGAATCCCAATGAGGATCAAACAACATGGATCAAATTGTGGATTTATACTCCTAAGTAGCTAGTTCATAAGTAGTGAAAGTGCTTTCTATCTATCTTGAGGAGGATTGATCTTTACATACAATCAGCTGTGGGGTACATATAATTCATGTTAATACACTCAAAACATGATAATCACTCACTGTTAAATCAATCATTAATACCATGCATGAGTTTAAGTGGATCACAATATCTGCAATCAACCTTGTATTAGTCTATGTCTATTCTCAAAATCATCCAAACAACTTAGTAAGAAATTAAGACTAGTATGATCTCATGGCATGTGCCAATGATTCATGTCCAAACATGAAAATCATTCATTTATTAGTTAGATAAAGTGCTATCTTTCTAAATATTATCATGAAAGCAATCAGATTGGACTTGATAATTTCCATTCAAACACATTCAAATTTTTGTAATTTTATAAAGTGTTTTATAAACATGCAAAAAATTTAGGGGGAGTAAATGAACATGGAAATATCAAAGGCAGAAGAATATGTGCATAATCATACAATTAAAATTGAAATTTTTAAATTTTGATTTTTAAATAAAGCCATGTCAAGCCAGCACTCAAACATAGCAGTTTGAACATATACATATGCAAACTATTGCTTATGAGTGATATTTTAACATCCATATATTGATCATGTTAAATTCTCTAATTTTAACAAACATTCAAAATTTGAAACATTTCAAAATTATTTAAAGCAAAACATAAAATTTTCTAAGTCTACACAACGTATGTATTAAGTTAAATAGCTTATGAGCAAAAAGCTTCAAAACAAATAAAATTTAAAATTTTTGACAAATGTTGTCACAGCGGACACACAACAACAACATCGTTGTAGCTACAATAAACCATTAACATGCAAAATACACCAGTGTATATAGCAGACAAACAAACACACATCCGCTATGCACTAATGAAACATACCTGTGTTCACAGCGCATGATGTTGGTAAGGCATTCGCTGTGAATACTGTGTTAGTTTACACAACGCATGACTAACTTTAGTCATCTGTTGTTGAATCAGTACAAGTGTACACAGCGTATGTACACAGGTAAACATATGTTGTACATCATCATCAAGTGTTCACAGAGCATAACAATAAGTCATCCAGTGTGAATATCTCTTGAACAAACAAAAGCGTACACATGCATGAACAAATGCTCATCCATATGTATAACAAAACAAAAATCAAGTCTACACTACGCATGAACAAAAGGCTCATCCACTGGGTATACACAAAACAAACAAACATGGTTCCACAGCGCATGAATCATTGTTCATCTGCTTTGGAAATAGTGATCAATCACAGCGTATGACTTTTTAGTCATCAGTTGTGAATTTCAAATTCACCAAGTGTGCACAGCGCATGACCAAATGACCATCTGCTGTGAAACACAGTACAACATCCAAGGGGTCCACAGCGTACAAGTTTAAAATTGTACAGCGGACGCACTGTCACATAGCGCATGTGAATTTACAGCGCATGACTTAAAATAAATTTTAAGTTAAACTTTTCACACGGCGTACACATACACAGTATCCATAGCAGATAGTCATTTGTCCGTTGTATATATATCAATACTTGCCATTTTTCATCATCACGAGTGTGAGAGCGAAAATTAAATTTCTGAAATGTACCAAAAGTGCTTAAACCCTTTAAACCCTTGATCATCCAAAACCTAAGTTCTATTGATTTCTCTTCTGATTCACGATCAAATAGGTATAAAAAACACGATTCCAATCATAAACAATCATTAAAACATCTGTTCATTGATTCTGATTCGAACATTATCGACCTAAGTCAACAATTATCCAAAAACAAAATATGAATCTTTTGATGTTTTAAATCAAACACTGAATAGGTGTTAGATGACCTTAGTTGGATGTGTAACGACTGTTAATTTGATTAAGTGTTCATCGAGCTTATGAATAGTCATGATGTTCATGCCAAAAATAGTCAAAATTGATTTTGATCTTTAAAATTGTTCAATATAAGTTGAAATGTGTTATAACTTTTCAAACATGTTCAAAAATCAGTTGCAACACGCATAGTTAGTTAATTGGCATAACATTTATCACAACTTCATTAAATGTACAAGCATTCAATGTGCATACAATAAAAAAAATTTAACTTCAAAAGTCAAACTGAAATTTTCAAGTTTTGTTGTTATGAAATGAAATCAGTGTATACTATGATACAAACAACTTATGAGTTATTACAAACATAATGCGAAACAATTTTGGATAAAAACAAATTAACTAAACAAGATTTCCATGATCAAAATTATCAAAATAGTTGACTTTTGATAAGTCAAACTGATTTAGTTGTTAATACCAATCAAACATACACTTTAAACAAGTCACAAGTATTAAACATACATATGATATCATTTCATAACTATCATATCAACTCAGTGAACACTTGATCAACATTTCATCATATTCATCATCACAATAATTAACATACAAGATACTAACATCAATCTTTTTCATTACGATATGGCAAACCTAGTGTTTGTCAGAGATCATAATCTCTGTGCTTTCCTCAACTCTGATTTCACTAAAGGCTGAGAACTACATAGATATCTTACAAGCTATCAGACACTAGACTTCTTCATGCTATGATAACAAGACCAGAGATCTATGAGGATCATAGTCTAATTCTAGACTCATGCTCATTTGGAGCAAATGAATGTCAACAAGTTGTTTTATCCATAGTTTATGATCATCAGCACAAGGATATGCAGATCATTCGGAAATAGATAAGTTGAAAAAGATGATTTATGCTCAATTTGAAGAGATAAAAGGCTGAATAGAGAATTGGAACACAAAGACACTCAACTGAAGAGGAAGAATATTCAGAAGGTCAAGAACAAACCTGAATGATTACTTTGAAGAACAAATCATGTCTCAAGTTGAAGAAATTAGCACAAGGGTAAAGAACAAGTAATCATTACCCTGAAGAGACATACTCAATGGATCAATTGTGTGGAGAAGAAAATCCATTTGAGAACATCCATTATTCACCCATTCTCAGATAACATTTTCACACTCCTAAGAACAACCATCTCAATCAAGCATCATACCTGTGAAACCCTTTAACTGAGAAACAAAAGGAGTTAAACAGACAGTATGCACCGTCATTGAATGTGCAAACTAAATTATCCAAAGACCAAGCATCATCTTCACAACCTCCTTTAAAAACTTATGAAAGAAAAAGAAAAAGTCTTTACTTATCCTCTTTGAGAAAAGGAAAACAAAAGGTTCAAGAGATTAATGAACCTGAATCACCACCTCTCAAGTTGTTGAAAGTTAAAACTTAGCCATTGGATGAAGATGAACCAAATATAACACATCTGAGGTTGTTGTTCTTGAAGAAGGTGAGATAGATCAAACAAAAGACCAATAATAAGATCCCATTATCATTCTTAGTGATTCTAATGAGAGAAAAAGAAAGGGATGATGATGATGGATATGCAGATCATTCAAAATTTGTTTTCTTGATGATCCTAAGACCCTTATGGGTATAGAACTTACACCAAGAGGAATTCCTTATGACTCATTTATGCAACCTTAACCTTTCAGAGGTTAAAGACTTGCTCAAAGACTTTCAAGAAGTCATGAAGAATGAAAAACAGCAAACATCCAAAAGGTACAAGGAAATCAAAGATCAACAAGAACTTCAAAAGAATTACCAAAGGATCCTCAGATAAAGAAGATTACCTACTCCTAGTTTAAAAGCTGTTAGTCACACAAGGGTGCCCTATAGGTCATATGCAGGCAGATCTCTATCTCAAATGAAAGAACTGGCTAGAGAGATCTACAAACATGCTTGCAAATGCATTGAACCACAGATCTTAGACCTCATCCTACTTCTTCTCTATCCATATATCATCAGCTCCACCTGAGCTTCATCCCATAGAAGAACCAGACAGATCATGCCTTACAGGCTATGGCTTGAAGGAAATGAGGTTAGAGAGATGATTATTGAGAAAATAAATTTTGTCTAGATATATGAAAAATCACATCTCACAGCCTCAGCTGATGAACCAAAATAGTAGCTTGGAAATATGATGAGATCTGGGATGCTGTTTAGATTAAGAGAGTATATGGCCTTGCCTAGTACTTATCATACATATCCTAACAGGGATCTTTGAGCTATGAAGATAGATTGGACTGATGCAATTGAGAATGTCAATCACACTAACAATCCCAGGGGAGGATTTCTATCATATTATGAAGCATACATGAACAGACAACATCATGAACTGAGGTTAAAAGCAGACAGAGAAGACAAACTTCATTAACCGAAGTTAAGGAGAGAGCAACAATTGGCAAGTCACACAGAAAAGCTTGTTGAAGAAACATCATCTCACATTGATACAAAGATATTAGAAAGAGTTGTTATTCAATAGGGCCATATGATTTGAAGCTTATTATGAAGAAGACAGATGGTAATCATACAGCCATCCTATCATAAGATGTAATTATGATGAGACTCATTTTGAGGTTGTTCTTGAAAGAAAGCTTGAAGGGAAGGAAGCTTCAGTTATCAACTTTTTGATCCAGTAGCAATCAAGCTCCTTCATCCATCATATGTTTCATTTTTAATACCAAACATTCCCTGCAATAGAGGATGTTCTATGCAAGGGAGATTGGTGTACTTCATACATGTGCTGAGAACATTAGGCACTGTTTATGTGAATGCTGCACTCAAACATAGATTGGAAACTAATCCCACCTTTAACACACATTGAAGGTATAACAGGCTTAAGGATATCAGATAACAACAACCTTGAAATTCTGAAGGGCATCATATTGTAACTATATTGGTTAGCACATTGATGTTGCAAAGCTTAACCAATCACCCTAGAACAGATGGATCATCTTTCAATCCAGAGCAAACATGATGATCAAACTAGTGCAGTACAGTATTTTGGCAGGCACATTTGTTAATTGTAGAATGCTCTGAGGATCACACACTATCTGATCAATTGAAGGAAGCTGAAAACGATCGGACCATTGAGAAAGATGTAGAAGAATCTTTTAAAGGCTACTTTTGAAGTTCAGAAGAGTTGTAGAAGAAGCTGGTCCTTCTCATTCCTAAAGGTTTCTAACAATCAACAAACAAAACACAACATCATGTACAACTAACCAAACATAACTAGCATATTAACACAATAAACACATCATACATTGATATCCTGCTATACAAAGATAATCATAATAATATCATGCAAGTAATACTCATACAAGCAAACACATACAAATCAGAACATACATTATAATCTGATTACACATGTGTAATTAGAATAATAGTTCAAACAATCAATCATTATGAATATCATAAATAATCAACAAACCTATCAACAATCATGCAAATAACAAGTTATTCTAGCAAACATACATAATCAAACAACAAGGAAATCTGATTACACATATGTAATCAATTAATCAACAAACACGTACCATTCAATCATACAGTGAATCAAGAAGCATCATTCATGTACCCAAGCAATCAAACATGTAATCAGAATAAACAGTCAATCATCAATCATGCATACATACAAACATGCAATCAAACATTATAAGTCAAACACACATGATTATAATCATCATATCAAACACAAACACACACATAGTTTACTAACAAACAAAACATTAACAAGAAACATTAACAAGCAAACATTAAGAGAGGGCAACATATCCTTTGGGGGAGTATTATTGGACTCAACAAGTGCAGTTCACAAAAGATTATGATTGCCATAATCAACATAATAGTTCTAACATTCAAACAATCATTAACTAACACATTAGTATCATTAACATTTATAACGAACTAATCTTTGTTTAAATTTCTTTTTAGGTTTATAGATAAAAGGAATTTTTGCAGTGTCTGCAGCGGATGAACAACTTTCCACAGCGGATGACAAGAGTCTGCAGCGGATGAAGAAAGCATCTAAGTGTTTGCAGCAGATGACCAAAGCATACACAGCGATGTCTAGTTCACAGCCGATGAATGTCCATAGTGGATGTTCATCCACAACGGATGACACTCCATAGCGGACAACTATCAAGTCAAGCACACATCAATTGTTTTCACAGCTAACAACATCCAAGACATAGTGGATAGCTTATTAACATTCATAGCGGACGCCTGATCATGCATAGCGGACAGTCATTCATACCACCGACGACTTAGACTTAGGATTCTTATTTAATTTTCATTTACATAAGGGTATTTTTGTAATTGTAGATAGCTATCTGTATAGGCTATAAATAGCATAATACCCTAATCCTTTGTAAGCTTTTGAACAATCAATAGACACAAGCATTTTATATACACACACACGCACACACTGATATCATCTTCTTTATCATGGTTTCCGCACCATGATTATTGATTTTGAATACACATTAACAACTATTATTATATTTGTTGAGAGATTTGAAAAGATCCTTGGGGAATCCTTCTGTTTATGTTCTTGTTCATAATCAGCTTGTTTATTGGGATTTCATCAGGGAGCGAATACGATAGATACAAAACTCAAAGAATAAGGAAAGGATATTTAGAAATGGGGATAAAAAAGAAAGATCTATAAAACCTGTTAATTGTAAGATCTATGGTAAAATGCATGTAAGCACATCCATGAAGGAGCAGATCTTGCATATGTTTTGTTAGATTCAACCAGTCTATATCAAATGACTCAATTATTTTTTTTTTGACTTTTTGTTATAAACCCTATATGCGACTTTGTTACATATCCAACAAAGTAACACTCATCAGCTTTTTCATCAAATTTTGGATTTAGTGTAAGGATCAACATACTAAAAATAAGATCGATCTCATGACGAGAATGCGGAATATTAACATCACAAATAAGATTGAATAGTAATGAAAAACACGAATCTAATAAACTTCTCGATTCTATTTCTCTTTGATTATCAACGTTTACAAGTGAGTATGAATCAGGAAAATGAAAAAGCTATGTAAATTACATAACAAAACATCTATTTAACTAAACTAAGAAGTTCTCACACAGTTCCAAGCGAGATGTAGTTTTCACGCGGTACTTCAGGTTCTCGTGCGACTTGATCTTTATAATCTTGATTTGATTTTCCGAGCCACTAGGTTCAATCCCTACATCTCCCCCTAGGTTCGAGAATCAATGTCTTTAGAAGTCCACGTCTGCAACCTTGTAACTGCCCCCACATATGCATCATCTGTGTGTCTAGGGCCATCGTAATCACCCAACTGAACGGTGCTGCTATGAATGAACAGATTCATCAGCTACAATTGGACATGCCTTCAACCTCATCAAATCTTCTCTTCCAAATTAAGCAAATCCACAAGTCGATGACACGGTATCTTTATCCACATAATGCATCAACGCGTGCCCTGTCTCCTTCTCACAACTCCACCACATTAGCTTAGACAGCTATTAACTAGCATTGGAATGTGTATAGGGATCTTCCTAGCATATCTCGGATGCTTGAACACTCGTATCTCATAGGTTTGGTTTGTATTAGGATCTATATGTGTCTCATTTTCAATGACTTTGGATTTGGCTATCTTGAAGTCTGGAAGTTAGTCTTACTCTGCTTCCAACATATTCTAATCCATTTCCTTTACTATAGTTTCTTGGGTTAATGAACGTACACACCCATAGCATATAAATCTGATGCTCTGAGATGGAAATCGTGCTCGTTTGATAATACTTTATTGCTCCACCCCTTCTCTTGATGACATACATCTTCTTTTCCTCGTCGTACGCCCAACTAATAATAGTTCTGACTTTCCGTACCTTGTTAAAGGTTTGGAATGTCTCAGCGTGTGAATAAAAGCTCGTGGAGGAGGAGCAGCAACTGTAATGTTTCCGACCTGACGTACAGCACTTCGACCCGTTACATCAGCTGTCTTGTCAGTCATTTCCTGAGTACTCGACTCTCCTACAATCTCCCCTTCTTCAACCAGATATCTGAAAATAAGTCCTTAAGACTATTCCTAAATATTTCTGTGTAAACTATGGTTTCTTCCAAATCATTAAACATTCCAAATCTTCTCCGACAACTCACTATAATCTTTCGTGGGAAAGTATAGAATTCTCTCTTATATACTTCTTCTATAGTGGGATCCAAAGGTGTATAGTCAACGAGTCATCGGACTTGGTTCGGAGACATTATCATTACCCGACGAACTAGAAGGACCAGCAACTGAACCCATATCTCTGCCCTGATCATCATCATCATCCTTCTTATCATATTTATCATCACCCTCATTATCATCACCATCATCTCCATCATTATCATCATCATCACATCAACCTCCTCTTCATCCCTGAAGTCATAATCAACCAACTCCAAATCATCATCATCATAGCAGCAGGCTTAGGAATCGGTAATCATGTTCAGGCTCCACAAATTCCTCTCCATTAAACCACAAGTTGATCCTCAGTAGCCATATTATAATTAGTGATAAGTGGCTCTTGATCAACATCAACAGTCTCTGTTATCCTTTCTATAAAACAGGATCAACATCATGCCTGTAGTATCCACTTGATCTTGACTAATTTCAGGATCTAGATTGCTATCCACTTGATTCTCTAACTTTCGTGGTATGTTTGTTATGTAGACGAAAAAGGCACACGGGAAGTGAGATCTCTTAAGTTGTTCTACTATAGAATCTGAACATAGCTAAATATGAAATGTTGTTGATGTTCAAGATTCTTGATCCTTCATCTTCTCAAACATCTGACTCTGTCTCATTAATATTTAAGTGTTCTCTAACATCCCCTTCTCTAGATTATTTACTTTTTGCTCAGAGTATAGATGTAGGTGAACTAATTAAAGCAATAGCACCTTGTCTTTATGAAAGAGGAGTACTTAGAAAATCTTCCATCCCAGCAGACTCATCAATCCTTGATCTTGGGAGGAGTGCTCAACACATCATCAGTAGTGGGCATGGCAGATGATAGTAGTTGATTCTGTAACATCACTGGAGTCTCTATCGATGTAGCCTCACTAACTGTGACTGGAGTCTCTGATATATGCTCATCTTCAGCTGTTGACACAGTGGGTCACTAGGGTCCAATGCTTTCGTAAAACTCCTCGTCCTCTCCCCTAGCACATGGACTTTCACCTGCTCTCCTAGCTATCCTCTTCTTTCTTCCTTGAGTAGAAGGTACATCTTCGAACAAAGTCAACATCACGTTCCTTAGCAGTGCGTTTGGCAAGTGTTTCTTGCACTCTTGGATGTTCTTGCAAAACATAGGGTACGTTCCCAATCTGATCACTGTCTGATAACCCTCTACCAATCTCCCAAGTTTAGCAAAAGAGTGCCATCCCATGCATTCCCCTTGCTTCCAGTAATAAATGATTATCTTTCTTTTCACCATGACAACATAGGTGATGAAACAGATATGGCTAGCGATACCACACGCTATCAGGATGACCACATTCATTAGCAGATGAATGAATCGGGGATAATATGAACTTCTTCCCCACAGTGGCTATCACATTCTTCTGCATCTCTGAGAAGATTGCTTTAATATGCTGTAGTAGATCATGCAGGGATCCAAATATGGCACTAAGACTATTCATTCCTGCCTTCAAGTTGCTCAAGCAACGGATCACCATATGAAATAGATACTTCCAGAATGGAGGTAAATATTTCTTCTCCAAAGAAGGGTACCGATGATCATATCTCATTTTCTTCAAACTTTTCTTACCACATCATCATCTAACTTGACTGCGCATTGGGCTGATCTTCTAATAATAAGACACTGTTAATCACTTCAGCAGTGATAACAATCCTCCTGCCTTTAACTGTGGCAGATATACATGGTTCAACATCTTTGTCTCTCTCATTTACTGCAGTTAGCCCAAACTAATCAATCCACATCTAAATGATAACGTGATTGGCAGTAATAGCATGATGAATCCTGGAAGTCTTTCACCGTCACATGATCTGAACAACGCTTTATCTCTGGAACTTCTCCAATTAACAACTGCTTATGGTTTTTATTAAAACCATTGGTCTCGCCATCTGAAAAATTACATAAACGGGGATAAGTACACAATGAAATTTTCAGAATTTCAGACTTAAAAAAATTTTTGAAAAAAATTTAAACTTCTCGCGTGAAAACTCAAGTTCTCGCAAGAATCTGAGTTTTGACAAAAGTCAACTTTTCGCGCGACTAGTCAAAGTTTCCACGTGACAATTTCCCATGCGACTGTTCTATGCAAATTCCAAAGTTTCGCGTTTGTTCATTTTCAGAGACTTTTCGCACGCGACAAGTCCAATTTTTCAGATTTCAAATTTGCACTTTCAAGGTGTTTTAACCATTAATACATGTTCATAGAGTGTCGGTTTGGCCATTATTAAGGTTTTATGATTTTTAGATTTGTTCAATTTTAGGTGTATTTGTCCTTAAATATTCGGTCATGAATCGAACACACATAAACCCAATCTAAAACCAGTAACCTACCATATCAAACACTAAATAATCAATGGACGACCACAATGAGCAATAATATCAAGTAATGATAATTTTGAACACTTTGAATTTTTTTAAGAGTGAAAATCAGAAAGTTCTTTGCTAGATGATGTACTTCTCGCACAACTGTTGGTTTAATAGCCATCTTCTTCTCGTGCGAGAAGTCAGAGTTTTCACACACAGTGACTTTTCACTTCTGTGTACTTTTCTTATGCGAATTGTTCAACTAGTTGCCATCACATTTGCACCATTTGAACTTCTCGCACGCGAGAAGTTCAATCCATTGAACTTTTAAAATTTTCAACTTTTTCAATTCATTTATTCTGTTAAACCATTTGATTTGTTATGAGTAAAAGTATGTTTAACTAAGTGTTTACAATTATCCAAAAACCCTTAATTTTTTGCAAAATCTTTGTGAAATTTTGTAAAATCGAAACAAGTGTAAAAGCAAATTTTAACCTAAAATCAAACTGATATTTTTCTTTATATTTATAACTTAAATAATTTCCGGTAAATTTTCAAGTATTTTTCATATTTCTTATAAAATCGATCATAAACTCGTCCAGCTTTATTCAATAAGACTGGTTATATTGATTGTCAATATTTTGTCTATTTTAAACTTAGACTTTAATATGTTTACTTGAACACATGTTCTGTGTTTATCATGTTTAGATTGAGTTATATAAATCTGTGAATCTAAAAATCAAGAATCCTGTAGAACTCTTATCCAGCTTTAAGATACTTTTGAGAATTCAAGTCACCCCTTTGACTTAAACCTTTTACCTCTGATCAGCATTTTCATAAAAAATTTCTTTATTATATATCTATTTAGAGCATAACTAGTCTGAGAAATGTTTCTAAACCCAGAATATTACAACTTTTAGGACTTATTAACTCCAGTCGGACTTATGTTTTGCCCTCGCAAGACGTTTAGGACTTACATGCTCCATCTTTTGATTTTGCCTCTTGTGTCAAAACATATTCTCATAATGAAAATATTATCATATAGTATGTATATCTATGACTATCTTTTATTTGTGCCTCATTGTATCTTTTATTCCTATGTGGCCTTTTTTGGCAATCTTTTTGCTCTTTTGTTTTATCTCTTGTGTTTGCTTGTCATATCCTTTTCATCTTTTGACATATATTATATTATATATATATATATATATATTAATTATTTCTTCTAAAAAACGCTGAACAGATAGTAATGGCTTGAGTATGACTAGACTGTAACTCTCAGTCTGTTTTTAGCTTGGAATCAGTGTTACCACAAAACCTTGATAAGTAACCCACTTTAATCAGTCTTTTACTAGGTGTATTGTGTATCATAGAGATCATGGGTCGATCAGTCGAGAAGTCAGCCAGCCTAAACATATCAAACATAATTCAAGTTAGTTTCTTTTAGCCTTAAGATGTAATGAATCAAAATTAAGAAATACTATCATTTCCTATATATCATGAAATGAATTTTCTTATGTAAAAACAAAATATTTTTGCAAAGTTTCTTTTACTCCCCTAAGAACAAAAATCTTTTTCGCGACATTTTTAAATTTTTAAGAACAAAAATTTTTTCGAGACATTTTTAAATTTTCTCCCCCTAAATTGTGATATCTACAAAGAAAATTACAATTTTAACCAAATGAATGAAAATATTTTTGAAAGGCTTTATGGAAAATTATTAACCAAAGTTAATCATTTTCAAAGATTGAACTAAGAAGTCAATCTGGAATGATCAATGCCTTAGTAAACAAATCAGCAATGTTGTTCTCTGATGAAACTGATCCAAATGGATAAGTTTTCGATCAAACAGTCACGATAAAGTGCATGCGGACGTCGATGTGTTTTATCTTTGAATGCTGAATTGGATTCTGACAATATTTACACTGCAGTGTTGTCACATAAAATTTTGGTGTCATAAAGATTAAGGTCATAATCAAGAAGTTGTTGTTGAATCCAAACAATCTGAGAACAACAACTTGATGCGCCACATATTCAGCCTCTACAGTTGATTTGGATACCGTCTGCTGTTTCTTGCATTGCCAAGAATTACCTGTTGCCAAGAAATTGACATCCACCGGTGGTTGATTGTCTGTTCAAGTTACATCCTGCATAATTACTATCATATAAGCATATAATTGAAATCGGTATTTTTAGGATACTAAAGGCCAAGTGTTTGTTACCCTTGGATATTTAAAAATCCACTTGACAGTTTTCATGTGAGATTCCTTCAGATTACTTTGATAACGTGCACACTGAGAACAGGAAACATGATGTCTAGTCTGCTAGCAGTGAGATACATCAGATCCAATCATTGATCGATACAGATGCTGATCAACGTCATTTCTGTGAGATCAGAAGTTAAGTAGGACGTAAGTCATTTGAATGGGAGCTGTCTTGGAGTCCTGAAATTTGTATTTGTCAAGGATATTATGAATATACTTTTCTTGATGTATGATTATTCCCTTATCATCTTGTTTAACTTGGATACCCAAGAAAAATGACATTTCTCCAAGTGAACTCATCTCAAATTCTTCTTCATCACAACTTCAAATTCCTTGCACAAATCATCATTGTATATCCAAAAGTAATGTCATCGACATATACTTGAACAAGAATAAGATCACACAGTCTTCCGTAGAATAAAGTTTGATCAATCGCACCCCGTGTATAACCATTGCAAGCAAATATCAGTGAGGGTTGCATACCAAGCTCGAGGTGGTTGATGTAATCCATACAGTGCTTTATTTAACTTTATAAACATATTTCAGGATGATCTGGATCTTCAAAACCAGGTGGTTGACAAACATAAGTTTCTTCTTTCTTTCATCTCGCCATACAAGAAAGCAGTTTTGACATCCATTTGATACATTTTGAAGTTCTGTATGAAATATATGCTAGAAAAATATGTATAGCTTCTAGTCTTGCAATAGGAGTGTAAACTTCTTCATAATCAAGACCTTTAATTTGATTAGAATCCTTGAACAACAAGTCTGGGCTTGTTGGCGAACATCACATCCTTTCATCCGTTTTGTTCTTAAAATCCATTTAGTACCAATCGGCAACTTACCTTTTGGTAGTTCACACAGATGCCACACATTTAGCTTCTTGAATTGCATCAGGTTCGTCTTGCATAGCCTCAACTCACCTGTTTTCTTTTAATGCCATCTCAACATTCTTTGCATAATTAAGATATAAAACAAGAATACAAACATGTAGGCTTCGAGTTGGGAAACCCTATGATAAAGGACCAATGATTGCTTCAGTTGGATGGTTTTTATGAATTCTTAGCTGACGAATGGTATCTTCAGAAATAACTTCGTCTAAATTAGACATATGATCAACTGTTTCTTCAACATTGTTCCCTCCTTCAAATTGATAAACAATATCTTCCTTTTGAGGAATATCATTATCAATAGATATATCTTCAAATGGAACTTGAATTGTATTAATCGGATCAATTTGAGTAGATAAGAAACTTTGATTAGAAACCTGTGGAGCTTGTTTTCAACAACTGGAGCGAATGAGATAGATTAAATTCAGAAACAGAGTGTGGAACAGCTGGTGAACATTTGAAGAATAAGGTATATCTTAAATTTTTTCCCGTGGGAAGATGAGATAGATCCAACATCATCAGCGAAAATATCTTGAATTGATGATGTCAAAGATGTATTAGCTGTAAAAACACCAGATGATCTATAAATGTTTCAATAATAAAGCATATTCATATACCCATGAAGGTGCTGAACCTGCATATGTTTTGTTAGATTCATGGCAATCAATATAAAACGACTCAATTATTTGTTTAGAACTTTTATTATAAACCATATGCGACTTTGTTGGCTAAATATCCAACAAAACAACATTCATTAGCTTTTTCATCAAATTTTGATTTAGAATCAGATGTGTTTAACAAAGTTCAACAACATCCAAAAGTTTTGAAATGTTTGACTTTGGGTTTATGTTTGAAAAATATTTCATAGGGAGTCATGTTTTGTTGTTTTTTGATTATACACGATTCTGAACATAACATCGATGTAACAACTTCAGCACAAAAGAATGACATTATTTGGCTGCTGATAATATTGTTCTTGTAGCCTCAATCAAAGTTTGTTCCGCATTTCAGTAACTTCCATTTTTGTGTTGATTTCTTGGCAACTAAATTGTCTTGCTATCCCCTTTGAATCACAAATTCATTCAGTGTATGATTGGAAAATCCGGTTCCATTATCACTTCGAATGCACTTGATGGTTTTTATCAGTCTGATTCTCCACTAGGGTCAGGAATTTTATCAGCAAGTGAGGTGTCTCATCTTTGGTTGCTGAAAGAAAACCCATGTAAATCCTGAAAAATCATTAGTAATAACCAAACAATATGCATGACGTCCTAAACTCAAAACACTAACTGGACCGAATAAATCCATGTGTAAGTTGTAGAACAGAGTCACTTTGGTATGAACAACAGGTTGATGAGAAGTTTGTGTTGTTTTGCCTTTTGAACATGACAGATTTCAGTAAGTTAAATTCTTTCAAGGTAGGCCTACAACATGATTTCCTCTAACCACTTGTACATATTTTTAATGTTTACATGGCCAAGACGATGATGCCATGAATCACTTTCCGAGGCTTTAGATAACAAACACGACGTAGTTACTAATGAATGTGAACCATTCATGTCAAGTAAATACATATCTTTATCTCTCGTGTTCTTAATAAATCCATTCATATAGGAATTACAAATACAGGTTTCAAAAAAAAAGACATTCTTAATCAGTGAAATGTGTTGAATACTTTTTGTCATAAATTTGAGAGACACTTAGCAATTATGTTTAGTTCTACAAATTAACATCTTCAAAACTTAACACACCATTTGACACTTGTAACACCCTGAAATTTATTAAAAGGAAAAGAAAAGAAAGTAAAAAGAAAGAAAGGTGAAATATCCAGTTTAGAGGGTTAAAGTTATGCAAGTGGCAAACTTGCTCATTTGGGATTTAAAAGACGTGCAGCCCACACTTTTTCTTTTATAGACTTTGCTTTCGGCTGTAAGAAGAAGGAAGAAGCTGCAATCGGTTCTAAGAGAGAGAGGATGATAAGCTACTTGTAAGTGAGGTTTTCATGCATTTTCTGTTCGGTTTCAGCTGGATTCGAGCTGCTGGAACCAATTTTTTATGTGTTCTTTTTATGTTTGGCTGCTTGTTTTTTTGCCGTGATTAGGTGCTAGAACTCCCAATTGTCTCTCAGTCTGAGAATTCTTACTCGAAGATGCTAGAGGTGAGTTCTAGATCCCTTCTTTTACTTGTTTTATACTCGTTTGGGGCTGATGTGCATATTTACTGAAATTTACAAACTGTAATTTGAATTTCCTACGTTTTGACTGAATTTATGTGTGTTATGTGTATTAAATGCCTTCTTCGTTGCTGTGTAGTGGGAATCTATGTTCTAAGTGTTTAGCATGATTGATCGATACTAATGACATATTAGAATGATGATTGAGAACTGGAAATAGCATAAGTTTCATTGCAGTTAGTTTTGAACATCTGGCATTTACTAAGTGTTCAATCGCATTGGTTGAATGTTCCCTCGCATGTCTTTTGTTCATCCGCATTTGCTAGTCGCCATCCGCATTTGATGAACTTCAACCGCATTGGTTTTATGCTCAATAGCCAAGTATTTTGTTCATCAACATTTAGTATTATTCATCCGCATTTGGACTTGTTCATGCCGCATTTGGACATGTTTCGCATTTGGTTCACCCCGCATATCTTTAGACACTTGGAATATTTTTCTTAGATTTTCATCCGCATTTGCTGAACATTCAACGCATTGGCTTATGTTCATCCGCGTTTCTTTAGGCACTTAGGATTTTTCTAGAATCTTGGGGTTTTTTCTGGAATCTTGGGAGTAGAATGTGTGTTAAGTTCTAGAATGTTTTTGGTGGTTTATGCCTGTTGATGTTATGTATGATTGTGGGCTGTGTTTGATGTTTTATATTACGTATTATTATGTGACTTTACGTGGTGTGTAATACTCTTATACGTAAAGTATTATTGTATTAAAAGTGAAAGAATATGATAATGAAAAGTGGAACATAATCAACGAATGAAAAGTCTTACAACCAAATGAAAGGAGGTTCACACTCATTGAGGGGTTGTTAGCTCAACTGTGTGTGGTTTAGCTAACCCATAAGGATGCACACAGGGGTCAATCTTTAGATTGGACTAATATGTACAAAACGGGACCCTTGTCGCTTGCCCGGTACTGGTGTCAGGCTCGTGCGCAATGTTAGGGGTCTATTATAGACTTTGGCCCAGTACCCGCTTTGAGCACAATGTTTGGGGTATGGCATTTGACATTGGTCCAGAATATGAACGACTATGATGGATAAATATTATCTAATTGTTGTATGATGTGATCACGATAAAATAAAGGATAAGTTTTAACAAAGCAAAGTATTTTATTTATAAAATAGAACTCACTCCGCAACGCTGACTTTTATATGCATTTTCAGTGGGCAGGTATGAGTTGCTGAGGATGGCACGGGGGGTGAAGCTACTTGGCAAGCAAAGACTGGCATCCCTCTCATGCAAAAAAAAAAATATGTTGTTGTTTGTAATACAACTAAGTATTTTTTATAACTTTAATCAACGATTTATTACTTGCAAAAGTATTTATTAATCATGAATTGATTTTTGATAATTATTCCGTTACAATACTTTCTCATGTTAATTTATGTAAATATGTTTTTTTATAATGATGATGCTATGAATGACCAAACTGTGGGGTCTCCGGGATCGGGGCCTTACAAGTTGATATCAGAGCCAAAGTTAAGAGAATTGGGTAAATATTTTTTTTTAAAACCTAAACTTAAACTAAGAATGTGGCTGAATAGAAGAATGCCAGCCCAAGTAGCTATGTGTCATCAGGTAATTTATTTTCATGAAGTTAACCAGTATTTTGTGCGTGTGCTATCTGATTTATGTGCTCTTAGTAGATTTGGATACTGATGTAGTCAGGATAGGAAATGCTTGGGGGATGAAGAGTAAAGTAAGTGGCTAATCACAACTGGCCACTGTAATTAGGGGCTTACTATACTTGACATAATCTGAGCTATTACCTTGAATGACTGTGTTGGTGTTTGAATCTTATAGTGTTTAGAGGATGGCTGGTGGTAGATCTTCGAAGGCTTCTAGAAGTGGAGTACGAGGTGGTCGTGGTGCTGGACCACGTGCCACAAGTAACAAGGCTAAGACTGTTGAGACGACTCCTGCGTAGCCCGAGCTTCATCACCATGAAGGCGGTGATAAGAGTGCTAACCTGAGAGCCTCTGTGAAGGGGGAGTAGTGGAGGAAGTTCATCGGTCATGCAAATGATTTTGCCATCTGTGGTGACCGAGGTTATTCGTGTTATGAGGGACGAGGAGAAGAAAGAGAAAGAGGAGAGGAAGCAAACTGTTAGGAGAGGGGGAGAGGAGAGAGGTTCTGGTGAAGGGAGAAACTAGAAACTGAGATGGTTGTCTCCAGTGACGAAGAGAAGAAGAGGAAGCGATGCAGGAAACTACAAAGGGGTGCAGCTATAGGGCATTCCAGAGATGCAAGCCCCGACTTCTGATGGAATGGGAATGTGCTGCTGCTCACCGATGGGCGAGAGAAATGGAGCTGTGTTGGATATCAGCGAATGTAGGGAGGACCAAAAGGTAAAGTTTGATACCCACTCATTTGTGGACTCGGCCTTATGTTGGTGGGACAATATTGTTCAGCCGAGTATAGCAAGCGATTGGGAAGATGAGAGAGTGAACTAAAGAAGATGGTGATCGAGGAGTTTTGTCCTCACAGGGAACTCGATAAGATTGAGAGGGAGTTCTTACAGTTGGAAATGGGAACCATGACACACCAGCAGTATACGACTAAGTTCAACGAGATGGCAAGGCTGGTCAAATCAGGTGATGCCTGTGTCAAGAAAGATCAAGAGGTACATCCAGGGTCTGCAGGTAGATATCCATAGGCACATGATCACTGCTCGGCCGAGTACGTTTAGGTCGGTGGTTGATCTGCAGGGAGGTTGTATGATGAAAGGGAGGAGATGGCAGTAGTGGAAGTGAGTAAGAAGGGTGGTGGTGACAGGAAACTGGAACGGGAAACTATTTGGTCGTGGTGGTTTCACCCGAACAACAAAAAGGCAAGGGTGGATGACCGGAGGGTAGTGTCGGTGGGTACAGGGACGAAGAGGTATAGTAAGTGCAGGAAGGAACATATGGGAGTGTAAGTGGGGACTGAACATCTGCTTCAAATGTGGGAGGCCTGGTCATATGGCAAGGGATTATAGGGTGATGAGGTGCTATAACTGTGGTGAAGAGGGCCATCTGAGCAGGGATTGCAAGAAACGAGGGCTGAGAACCCCAGGGCGAGAAAGGGGATCGAGAAGGAGAAGGAAGGGCATAGGGCAAAAGCCAGAGCATTTACTATGACCTGGGAGGAGGCTAGGGTGGACCCCGATGTTGTGTCAGGTACCTTCCTAGTAAACCAAATTTATGACTCTGTCTTTTGATACTGGTGCTAGTAAGAGTTTTATTTCTGGCCTTCTGTGATAAGTTGTCTGTTAGGAGTAGAAAGATTGATGAGCCCTTCGATGTAGAAACTGCCTTTGGTAAGTCTACCAGAATTTCTGATCTGAAAGAGGATTGTGACATGGAGTTGGAAGGCCATAGGTTCTCTGCTAAATTATTCGTGATGCCCTAGGCGGATTCGATGTGGTTCTAGGGATGGATGGCTAGTAGCCTATGAGGCAAATATTGTGTGCCGTAAGAAGATGACTCGATTGACCGTGCCAGATGGGAGTTCAGTGATGATTTACGGCGATAGGGTCAGTACAGTTCTGAAGGTAATTTCAATGGTGGTGGCCGAGAAGTGCATGAGACGTGGATGTAGTGCCTTCCTGGCTAATTTGAAAGATGTGGATACGTCAGTACCATGATTATCCGACATACCGTCATGTGTGACTTCCCAGACGTATTCCCGGAGGAACTACCAGGTGTGCCACCAGACCAGGAGATCGAGTTCCAGATTGATTTGATACCGGGTGCCCAACCTGTTGCCAAGGCACCGTATCGACTAGCTCCCTCCGAGATGAAGGAACTGATGGTCCAGTTGCAAGAGTTGCTAGATAAGGGTTTCATCCGACCGAGTATCTCTCCCTGGGGTGCTCCGGTCTTGTTTGTAAAGAAGAAGGACGGTAGCATGAGGATGTGCATCGACTACCGTGAGTGAATAAGTTGACGGTGAAGAACCGGTATCCACTACCGAGGATTGATGACTTGTTTGATCAGCTACAAGGTGCCAGTTGGTTCTCAAGGATAGATCTCCGTTTTGGTTATCATCACTAAAGGTTAAAGAACAGGATATCCCGAAGACCGCGTTTCGGATGCGATACGGGCATTACGAATTCCTCGATATGTCTTTCGGTTTAACCAACGCGCAGCTGCTTTTATGGATTTGATGAATCGGGTGTGTCGGCCGATGTTGAATAAATCAGTGATTGTGTTTATCAATGATATCATGATTTATTTGAAGAGCGAAGAAGAGCATGCCGGTCACATTTGCGAGGTATTGGAGATGCTTAGAAGAGAGAAGTTGTATGCTAAGTTCTCCAAGTGCGTGTTCTGGTGCATGAGGTTCAGTTTTTTAGTCATGTGGTAATTCTAAAAGGATTATGGTGGACCCGGAAAAGGTGGAGGCGGTGATGCTATGGAAGACTCCAAAGACGCCATCCGAGATCCGCAGTTTCTTAGGTTTGGCGGGCTATTACAGGAGATTCATCCAAAATTTTCAAGATAGCTTTACTATGACCAAGTTGACCCGCAAGGAGGTGAAGTTTCTATGGGGTCGAGAACAGGAGAATGCTGTTGATGAGCTAAAGACAAGGAACTCAAGCTCCTATCTTGATGTTGCCCAAAGGGAGCGAAGACTTAGTGGTCTATTTGGATGCTTCTTATTTGGGTTGGATTGTGTGGTGATGCTAGAAGGGTAATAGCCTATGCATCCCGACAGTTGTTGACCCATGAGGCTAATTACCCTACTCATGATCTGGAGTTGGCGGCTGTGGTCTTTGCATTGAAGATTTGAAGGCACTACTTGTACGGGACGAAGTGCGCTATCTTCACTATCCATAGGAGATTGAAGTACTTCTTCGAGCAAAAGGTTCTGAATATGAGACAAAGGAGGTGGTTAGAGTTGATCAAAGATTATGATTGTGAGATCCACTACCATCCGGGCAAGGCCAATGTGGGGCGGATGCCCTTAGCCGAAAGGAGATACCAAGCCGATCCAAGTAAAAGCTTATCAGTTGGGATGACCTCTGACGTGATGAAATAGGTCAAGGAGTTTCAAGATGAGGCATTGAAAGAAGATCGCCTTAACTCCGAGAAGGATGAAAGGTCTAGTCCGGAGATGGGCGAGAACACCCTCGGAATTAGAACCCGCTTCGGGCGATATGGATCCCTTGTTATGGAAAATCTATTAGGGCAAATCATGGATGAAGTTCATAAGATCAATACTCGATTCATCCCGGTGCTATAAAGATGTATCATGATATGAAGAAAGACTACTGGTGGCCGGGTATGAAGCGCGATGTAGCGGAGTATGTGAGCAAGCACCTTACTTGCTTGCAAGTGAAGGCGGAGCACCAGAAGCCATATGGGAAGATCCAACCCGTAGATATACCCGAGTGAAATGGGAGCACATCACCATGGACTTCATTACGAAGTTACCACGTGTGGCAAGGGGGGACGATGCCATATGGGTGATAGTTGAGCGTTTGACAAGAGTGCCCACTTTCTACCAATCCGCGAAATGTATTCATCTGAGAGGTTGATGGATCTGTTCATCAAAGAGATTGTGACTCATCATGGTGTACCGGTGTCTATAGTGTCTGACCGTGACACTCGGTTACATCTATGTTTTGGAAGAGGTTCCATGATGCGATGGGGATAAGGTTGCACATCAGTACGGCTTACCATCCTCAGACAGATGGTCAGTCAGAAAGAACCATTCAGACGCTTGAGGATATTCTCTGAGCATGCGTCATTGATTTTGAAGAAGAGTTGGGACGAACACTTACCGTTAGCTGAATTCTCATACAACAACAGTTATCATGCCAGCATTGATATGCCACCGTATGAGATGTTGTATGGAAGGAAGTGTAGAACGCCCATATGTTGGGTGAGATTGGTTAGCAGAAGGGCATCGAGGTGGTCGAGGGTATGTCAAAAAGTTAGAGAAGATCAAGGCCTTTATGAAGGCGGCAAAAGATAGACAAAAGTCGTATGCTGACAAGAGGCGTAGACCGATTGAATTCAAGGTGGATGATAAAGTTATGTTGAAGGTTTCACCTTGGAAGGGGATCATCCGGTTTAGAAGCGGGGTAAGTTGAGCCCGAGGTATATAGGGCCTTTCAAAATCATTGCTCGAGTAGGAGAGCTGGCCTACAGGTGGAGATATGATTGTGCCACTGGAGGACATGACGTGGATGAAGGGCTTAATTATGTGGAGCAGCCAGTGGCCATCATTGACAGAAAAGAGAAGAGGCTACGGAATAAAGTGGTTCCACTGGGCGATTATAGTGAAGGCACAGGAAGGGATCGAGTCTACATGGAAAACTGAGGAAGAGATGAGGCAGCATTACCCACAGCTGTTTGAGGAGTGACAGGTTTCAGGGACGAAACCTATATAAAGGGGTGGACTTGTAACACCCGGAAATTTATTAAAGGAAAAGAAAAGAAGAATAAAAAGAAGATAGGTGAATATCCTAAGTCAAGGGGTTAAAGTTATGCAAGTGGCAAACTTGCCTATTATGGGATTTAAAAGAAGCATGGCAGCCCACACTTCTTCTTTTACAGACTTTGCTTTTGGCTGCAAGAAGATGGAAGAAGCTGCAATCGGTTTCTAGAGAGAGAAGGAGGAAGAGCTGCTTGTAGATGAGGTTTTCTTGGATTTTCTGTTCGGTTTTAGTTGAATTCGAGCTGCTGGACCTATTTTTATGTGTTCTTTTGTGTTAGGCTGCTTGTTTTTTTGCGTGATTAGTGCTAGAACTCCCAATTGCTCTTGGTCTGAAGAAGTCTTACTCGACAGCTTCTAGAGGTGAGTTCTAGATCCCTCTTTTACTTGTTTTATACTCATTTGGAGCTGATTTGCATATTTACTGAAATTTTACAAACTGAAATTTGAATTTCCTATGTTGCGACTGAATTTATGTGTGGTATGTGTTTTAAATGCCTTCTTCGTTGCTGTGTAGTGGTAATATATGTTCTAAGTGTTTAGCATGATTGATCGATACTAAGGACATATTAGAATGATGATTGAGAACTAGAAATAACATAAGTTTCATTGCAGGTTGGTTTTGAACATCCGTATTTACTGAGTGTTCAACTACATTGGTTGAATGTTCCCTCGCATGTCTTTTGTTCATCCGCATTTGCTGGTCGTCATCCGTATTTGTTGAACTTCAACCGCATTGGTTTTATGTTCAATAGCCAAGTATTTTGTTCATCCGCATTAAGTATTTTGTTCATCCTCATTTAGTATTGTTCATCAGCATTTGGACTTGTTCATCCGTATTTGGACATGTTCATCCGCATTTGGTTCACCCCACATATCTTTAGACACTTGGAATATTTTTTCTGACATTTTCATCCGCTTTTGCTTGTCCGCACTTGCTGAACATTCAGCCGCATTGGCTTATGTTCATCCGCATTTCTTTAGGCACTTAGGATTTTTCTGGAATCTTGGGAAGTAGAATGTAGTGTTAAGTTCTGGAATGTTTTGGTGGTTTATGCCTGTTGATGTTATATATGATTGCGGGTTGTGGTTGATGTTCTATAGTACGTATTATTATGTGACTTTACGTGGTGTGTTAATACTCTTGTACATAAAGTATTATTGAATTAAAAGTGAAAGAATATGATAATGAAAGTGGAACGTAATGAACGAATGAAAAGTCTTGCAAGAAAATAAAAGGAGGTTCACAACTCATTGAGGGGTAGTTAGCTCAACTGTGTGCGGTTTAGCTAACCCATGAGGATGCACACAGGGGTCAATCTTTGTGATTGACTAGTATGTACGAAACGGGACCCTTGTCGCTTGCCCCGGTACCGGTGTCAGGCTTCGTGCGCAATGTTAGGGGTCAATGTATAGACTTCGGCCCAGTACCCGCTTCGTGCACAATATTTGGGGTATGGCATATGACATTGGTCCAGAAGAAAGTGAAAGATAATAATGAAAAAGTAAGAAAATGAATGATTATGATGGATAAATATTATCTATTGTATGTATGATGGGTGATCACGATGAAAATTAAAGGATAAGTTTTAACGAAAGCAAAGTATTTTATTTATAAAACTAGAACTCACTCAGCAACGCTGACTTTTATATGCATTTTCAGTTGGCAGGTAATGATGTTGCTGAGGATGGCACGGGGGGTGAAGCTACTTTGCAAGCAAAGACTGGCATCCCTCTCATGCAAAAAAAATAATGTTGTTTTGTAATACAACTAAGTACTCTTTTATAACTTTAATCAAAGATATATTTCTTGGCAAAAGTATTTATTAATGCATGAATTGGTTTTTGATAATTATTCCGCTGCAATACTTTCTCATGTTAATTTATTTAAATATGTTTTTTTATAATAAATGATGTTATGAATGACTAACTGTGGGGTCTCCGGGATCATGGCCTTACAACACTGTACCTTTCTTTGTAATCTTACCACCTTTATCTCTCGCAAATATATCATATCCTCCATTGTAAGGTTGTATGTTGTTTAACAGAGACATATTTCATGTCATGTACCTTGAACAACCACTGTCAACATGCCAAACACTATTGATAACTTGTCTTGGTTGTTCCTGCCCATATGAATGAATTTATTCATGTTTAGGGACCCAAGCCATGGTTGACTTGAGTACTTTGTTTTTATCCAAATATGATACAGACTATAATATCACATCTCTTTTGTCATCGAAAACACATTTTTCTACAATACCAGGCTCAGTTGGTTTTTCTTTAATTTTTCACTTTTGAATTGGTTTGATCAGATATGTAACAATTTTCTTTAAAGTGGTCAGAATTGAAGTAGAAGTGTTATCATCAACTTGTACAAATTTCATATTTGACTTTTCTTTATTCAAATCATTACTGTTATTAACAAACGAGTTTGACTGATTTGAATTCCTTTTGAATTTGGCATTTAAAAGAAATGTTTCTATTACTTGAAATTGAGTTGTAAAATCTTTGTTTGCTTGTCAATTGATGTTGATGATGATAGTTTCTAGCCTTATGATTTGACTTGCCACGTGTATAACAACACATTTTATGATATGTATTTGATGCTTCTGTATTTAGCACAAATTGTTTATGATAACTTCCATCGTTATCATAGAATTTGGCCTTAGTATTTCTTTGGCCTTGTGGTTCTTTAATAGGCTCTTTTTTCTCCCTTTCATTATGAATTGTTCGAGATGATTCCGGAAGAATTGAGGTATCTTTTCTAGCTTTTTGATTCTTATCTGAAGCCGATGAGGCATAAACTGTAGCTTTAGCCTTTTGAGTCGTTGTTACTGGAATGGGCCAGTGTCTTTGATACCTGATCTACAAACATCTTGTTTCACAGCATTAGCCATAATAGAAGATTTATTTTTAAAGAAACTAACATTGGTTTCTCTAAAAATATGATCTTCCTTATCAATGTTGCCTTTTGAAACAAATTTGTTCTTGAAATCAATTTTCAAGTCAGATACGGATGTTGTGACTAGTTTTCTTTCATTGGCCTTATAATCTATTTTTGATTTCAGTTTCTTTGCTTTGTTAGACACAAACATTTATAGCACTAAAATCATCTGAAATTTCATTAACAACTGATGATGAATTGCATGAAGAGTTTTCATTACAATTTTTATTTTCCTGAAAATCTAATTCATCATCACTTTCGTAATCTTCAACAAACCCGTCCTTCTTCACACTTTCTGCAAAAAAAAATTGTCATGATTGATATTAATTTCAATTTCTATGATAGGATCAACAGTCAGTGAAACATTGACCGGAGGTATTAAGTCTAACTTTGGTTGAAAACCTAATCCATAGGTCTCTTCATCAGAAGTGGTAATTGATGAAAGAAAACATGTATAATCATGATTAATAGGTGGTGCAATGTTAGAATAACCAACACCACTTTTTCCACCATTAATTTCCTGTGTCATTTGAGACTTGATTATACCTTCAACCATGTTTGAGGATAACTCAAATTTTTCAACAATCAATTTAGCAGATAAGAGTTCACTGTTAAGTTTATTAATTTCTAAAGATAGTTCATTGTCACGTGTTGTCAAATCTTTTATGTTTACAATCTTTATCATGAAGATTCAATTTTGATTGGTAAATCGATTTGTTTAATCCATCTATCTTTTCTTTAAAAATTTTCTCATCAGTTTTATATTTACGAGCTTGATATTCATGTTTTTCAACTTCTAAAATCAAGCGTTTATTGTGAATTCTATATCTTTATACCTTTTCTAAACATGTATTTGAACAAAGATTAGAAAGTACCTCTTCAGTCTCTTTTTCCTTTTTCTTCTCTTCAGGTAAGATATTTACCATGAAGGCTTTCAACACAACTTTTTCTTCTGCTTTTGTTGCCGGAGTGGTCTCAATAGCATTTTTACTTTCGTCACAAGCAGATGGCGGAGTAAACTCGGCAGCATTTTTAGTTTCCTCAATCTTGGCCGGAGTGAACTCAACATCCTTTACTTTCTTTTCTTCATTCTTCTTCCCTTCATTGATGTTTGATTGAGCCGGAGTAGTCTCAACAGCTGTTTCATTAAGCTCCTTATTATCCTGCTTTTCTTCAACTTTCACCTCTTCAACCTTTTTCTCCTCAACTTGCTCAATTTCAACCTTCTTCTCTTTGTCAAACACACCATTTATCAGATCATTAGATACGAACTCAGCTAGTAAATTATCATCAACATGTCCTTCAAAGGTTTGAATTTCTGCCAACAAAGCAGTGGAAAGCTTGATATCTAGAATCTCCATCTGATCTGACCAATCATACTCTCCATCAGTCTGAGAAACTAGGGCTTTGTTGTTTTATGAACTAGCTTTGTCTCCTTTTGATTCTACCTCTACTGTTATCATTTTCTTTCCACTTTCTGCTTGATTAGATCTGCCTTCAGTTATTTTCTAGCAAAATGACTAGGTTTGTCACAGTTATAACATCTTAAGCTTGATTTGTCAAACCCAATCTTGCTTGAGTTGTTCAGGCCAAACACTTTTTTCCCCATTCATCTTCCGAAATTCTTTGCTCAGTAACCCAATCTTGAACTTCTAAGCGATTTCAGTGGTAAGTGCCATAGTGATGGCAGCATACGCCTTATCATCGAGCTCCATTGGCTTCTTATCCTCCTCATCCTAGAGGTGTTCAGGCTTAGGCACCAAGTCTCCTTTCTCATTGGTATATATGGGATATATGGGCCTTGTTTGATAGATCTCATCATCTTGGGTTCAGTGTATATAACATGGTTCGCAAAGCGATAGACCCAATCGGTATAGTCTTCTTCGCTAAGAAATGAAACAGGCTTTGTGCTCGTGCCGAACTCATTGTCGAGATTAAGAGTAGTAGTGATGTGCTTTAAGTTTGCCATTGAGAAATCATGGATTTAAACTTTTTCAAAAATCTTCAAAGTTGGAATTCTCGCACGAAAGACAAAGTTCTCGAGCGAATAGTCTTAAGCAAAACTAATTCGCACAAGTTTTCGCACAAGTTCTCGCACAAACTTTTCACGTGGAAACTTTTTTAACTGATTTTTGTGAAATGTTCAACTTTTCACGCGAAAGGAATCTTTCTGTAGCAGATTTTCAACAAACTTTTGCGAAAATTACACTTTTCGCGAACAGTTACTTACTTAAGTTTTCGCCTGTTCAAACTCAATCAGCTTTGATGATTCCAGCCTCCAAAACCACCAATTTGTTAAAAACTAATTGAATAATCTTTCAGTTAGTGATTTTAGTTTTGGTTATGATCCTAATTGTCTCTAATTGATTGAATTAAGCTAAACTAATCACAAAAATAGGTCATATCTTTATTTAATAGCATAACAGCTCTTAAGATCTTCAAAAGTGATCAGATATAGCATAAATCCAGTAAATCTTCAAGGAACTTCAAATAGGATCTCAAGAACACTTCAACAAATACTTATTAATATTTGATTCAATCGATCTAGAGCAAACCTCGCTCTGATACCAATTGTAAGGATCAACATGATACAAATAAGATCGATCTCATGACGAGAATGCGGAATGTTAACATCACGGAATAAGATTGAGTAGTAAATGAAGAACACAAATGTAAATAAACTTCTCAATTCTATTGCTCTCTGATTTTCAACGTTTACAAGTGAGTATGAAATCAGGAAAATAAGAAAAGCTATGTAAATTACATAACAAAATATCTATTTATACTAAACTAAGAAGTTCTCGCACAGTTCTCGCTCGACTTCCTAGTTCTCGCACGAGATGTAGTTTTCGGGCGGTAACTTCAGGTTCTTGCGCAACTTGATCTTTATAATCTTGATTTGATTTTTCGAGCCTCTAGGTTCAATCGCTACATTTAGAATCAGAGGTGTGTAGCAAAGTACAACAACATCCAAATGTCTTAAAGTATTTGACTTTGGATTTATGTTTAAAAAGTATTTCATAAGGAGTTTTGTTTTGTTGTATATTGATTAAGACACGATTATGGGCATAACATGCAGTGTTAACAACTTCAGCCCAAAAGAATAAAGGTAATTTGGCCAGTGATAACATAGTTATAGCTACTTCAATCAAAGTTCGGTTTCATCTCTCAGCAACTATTTTGTTGTGGAGTTCCTGTAGAGCTGAATTGTCTAGCTATCCCCTTTAAATCACAAAATTCATTTAGAATATGATTGTAAAACTCTGTTTCATTATCACTGCGAATGCACTTGATGGTTTTGTCAGTCTGATTTTCCAAAAGAGTCATAAACTTTATCAGCAAATGAGGCGTCTCATCCTTAGTTTCTAAAAAGAAAACCCAAGTCAATCTAGAAAAATCATCAATAATAACCAAACAATATGCATGACGTCCCAAACTCAAAACACTTACTGGACCAAATAAATCCACGTGTAACGGTTGAAGGATTGATTCATTTTAGTATGAGCAACTGGTTTATGGGTAAGTTTATGTTGTTTGCCTTTCAAACATGACAGACAATATTCGGTAAGTTGAAATTCTTTCAATGGTAGGCCTACAACATGATTTCCTCTAACCAACTTATTCATAGTCTTGATGTTTACATGGCCAAGATGACGATGTCATTGCATTGAATCACTCTCCGAGGCTTTTGACAATAAACAAGGTGCTGTTACAAATGAATGTGATCCATTCATATCTCGTAAGAATGTGCCTGTGCAACCATCAGTTTCTGATCTAAATCAAGTTTCTAAACCTTAATTGAAACTAATTGATCCAGTAGTAGAACAAGCTCCACAGGATTCTGTTCCAAGTTCTTCTTCTACACAAGATGATCCAGTTGATACAATTCAAGTTCCATTTGAATATTTATCAGTTGATAATGATATTAATCAAGAGGATCATATTGTGTATCAACTTGAATATTTAAGAATTTAAATGTTTGGCATCTTTGTGAACTACCAAAGGATAAGCTGCCAATCAGAACTAAACGGATATTCAGAAACAAAACAGATGAGAAGGTGTTATTGTTTGCAAAATGGCCAGACTTGTTGTTCAATGGTTCTATCAAGTTGAAGGTCTTCACTATGAAGAATTATATGCTCTAGGTGCAAGACTTGAAGCTATACGTATTTTCTAGCTTATGCTTCATACATGAATTTCAAAGTTTATTAGATGGATTTTAAAATTGCATTTTGTATGGTGAAATGAAAGAGGAAACCTATGTTTATCAACCACCTGGTTTTGAAGATCCGGATCATCTTGACTATGTTTACAAATTAGACAAAGCACTCTATGGCTTACATCAAGCACCTCGTGCTTGGTACGCCACACTCACTAAACATTTGCTTGAAAATGGTTATACAAGGGGTGCTATTTATCAAACATTATTCTTAAGGAAGACTGTTGATGACCTTATTCTTGTCCAAATCTATGTTGATAATATTATTTTTGATCTACTAATGAAGACTTGGGCAAGGAATTTTTAGTTGTGATGAAGAAGAAGTTTGAGATGAGCTCTCTTGGAGAAATTTTGTTTTTCTTGGGTATCCAAGTTAAACAAGATGACCTGGGTATTCTGATACATCAAGAAAAATAAGTTCATAATATTCTGGACAAGTATAAATTTCAAGAATCCAAGATTGCACCAACTCCGATGTCTTCTCGTCCTACTTTAACTCCTGAACTCACAGGTGAAGATGTTGATCAACATTTGTATCGATCAATGATTGGATCCTTGATGTATCTCACTACCAGCAGACCTAGCATTATGTTTCTTGTATGTCAGTGTGCACGATATTGAAGTAAGCCGAAAGAGTCTCATATGAAAGCTGTCAAGCGGATTTTCATGTATCTCAAGGCCCAACCAAAACATGGACTTTGGTATCCTAGAAATTATGATTTCAATTTATATACTTATACTGATAGTGATTATAAAGGTTGTAATTTGGACAGGAAATCAACAACAGGTGGATGTCAATTTCTAGGAAATAGATTGATTTTATGGCAATGCAAAAAGCAACAAATTGTGTCTACATCTACTATAGAAGCTGAATATGTGGCTGCTTCAAGCTGTTGTTCCCAAATTGTTTGGATTCAATAATAATTTCTTGATTATGGTCTTAACATTTACAACACCAAGATCTGGTGTTATAATTCTGTAGTGTTAAACATCATGAAGAATCCTATACAACACTCAAAAACAAAACACATCGATATCCAAATGCATTTTATCCGTGATTGTTTAGATCAAAAGCTTATTTATCTTGAACAGGTCAAATCAAATGAAACCATTGCTGATTTGTTTACTAAGGCGTTTGATCATTCCCGATTTGACTTTCTAGTTCAATCTTTAGGAATGATTAACTTTAGTTAATGCTTAACCTTACACCCTCTTCAAAAAAAATTTCATGTCATTTTTGTTAAAATTGTTATTTAGATAGTAACAATTTTAGGGGGAGAAAATATGAAAATGTATCGACTAATTGAACTTCTCGCGTGCGAGAAGTCAAAGGATTGTAAAATATCTTCAGGTGCGACTAGTTGACTATTCGCATGACAACCACTGAATTCTCTTTCTCAATTTTTTTAATTGTTAGACTTATTCATTTGATACACTCGTTCACATCGGTCGACTATTTATTATAAAGAATTTAACAATGTAATTTGATGGTTTTAGATGAGTTTTTAGTGTGTTTGATTTGTGACCGAAAGTTTAAGCACAAATATACTTAAAATTAAACAAAACTAATCATATGAACCCTTAATAATGGCCTAATCGACATTCAACAAACAAATTTCAATGGTTAAAACAATCTAAAAATGACTTACTCTGAAATTTGAAAATGGTACTTCTTGCGTGCGAATAGTTTATTTGAATATGAACAGACGTAGAGTTTCAAATTCACATAGAACTACTCACATGAAAATTTGACTTGTCGTGCGAGTAGTTGACCACTTGTCAAATTCATTTCATGCGATTAATCCTCTTGTCGTGTGAGAAGTCAAACTTGGAAATTTAACTATTCGCATGCGAATAACTATGTATGTGCGGAAAGTTCAAATTTTTTAATTTGTTACTAATCAATGTTTGTTTACATTAATTTTTAAGATGGCTCGACAAATGGTTTTTAATAAAAACCATAATGTAGTTTTCTCGGTGACATTCTGGATGACAAGGCTATATTCTGATCTTTGATAGACGGTCTCAAGACATCTTGTATTCACATGCTATTACAACCAATCCCACCATTTATACTGATGTGATTGGTCAGTTTTGGCTAACGGCTGCTAATGAGAGAGATTTCCATGGAGAGCCGTGTATCACAGCGACAATTAAGGGGAATAGAGTTGTTATCACTTCTAAGGTGATCAACAGTGTTCTACTATTGGAAGATCAGCCAAACGCTCCAGTTAAGATTGATGATGATATGGCCACAGAGTGTCTTACGAGGATGGGTTATGATCATAGATGTCCTTTATTGGGAAGAAGCACTTACCTCTATTCTGGAAGTATTTGTTTCACATGATGGTTCATTGCTTGAGCAAATCTGAAGGCTGGATTGGATAGTCTAAGTGTTGTGCTTGGATCACTGCTGGTATCACTCGTTGATGACTTACCTTACAGAATCTCCAAGGCCATTTTTGCGGAGATGTAGAAGAACGTCATCACTGCCATCGGGAAGAAGTTTGTGATGTATCCCAGATTCATACAGATGATTGCTAATGCTGCTCATCTTGAGTTAGCTATTTCTGATTCATCCACTTATGTCGTTATGGTGATGAAGAAAGACATTTTCACTTACTTGATGGGAGCATGCGGGAATGCATGAAAAGGAGATCATTTTGCCAAGCTGGGTCGTTTTGTTGATGGTTATCAGGCAGATGATCAGTATACTCACCAACAGCATGATGCTGAAACTCATCAGATTGATCAAGTTGGGCCTTCTTCGAGAACTCCTAATGATGCTCCAGGAGGTTTTCAGGGTACAGGGATGTTAATTGAAGATGAGGTTAACACCTGGTTCAGTACTAATAGTGGGATAGATAGTGATCAAATAGGACATGTTCCGTATTTGTTGCAGGAGAGACCCAGAGTGCATGTAACACCTACTAAGCGCACTGCTGAGGAAAGAGATACTGTGCCTAAGGATTTACAAAACACTCAAAAGAGGAAGAAGAGAGTAGCAAGGAAAGGAGCTAATTCTAGTAGTCCACATGGGAGGGGTAGAGTACGACATGTTTTACGTAAGCGCCAGACCCCAATGACCACTGTGTCGAATATTCTAGTGATAGAGTCACGAGTCACAATTAGTGAGGCTGTTCATCAAGATATTCCAGTGATCGTTACAGAGTCTACGAATGTAACATCTTCTGCTATGCCTACTACTGATGATACTATGAGGACTCCACCAAGAGATCAAGATCCTAATGATATGTTTGGGATGGATGACTTCATAAACACTACTCTAGAGCCAAGACATCATGCAGAGACTTCTTCTAGTTCACCCACTCAATATCTCTTGAGCAAAGAGTTATTGTGATGGAGAAAGAGATGATGAAGAAAAATTAAGTGATTGATGATTTATATAGGAATATGTTAGAGAAGGATGAAAGGATAAAGATTCTTGAACATCAATAACAGTTCATGTTTAGCTATGTTTAGATTCTGGAGCAAAATATTAGAGACCTCACTTCTCAAGTTTCATGTACGTTTGCACAGCAACGTCCTACAAAGTTGGAGAGTCTGGCGGATAGTAATATGCCGGTCCTGATGCTGCTAGTGATCCTGCTACTACTACAAAGCATGTCTATGATCCTGTTGCATCTGAAAAGGTGATAGAGACTGCTGATGTTGATTAAGAGCCATCTAACACTATTCATGTTAAGGCTACTGAGGATCGACCTGTAGTTTATACTAGAGAGGCGTTTGTTGAGCCCGAGCATGATATTCCATTCATTGAGCCTGTATGAGATGATGATGATGATTTGGATATGGTAGATTTTAGTTGTGATGAAGATGATGATGTTGATGTTGATGTTGATGATGATGATGAGGATGATGATGATGGTGGTGGTGGTAATGATGATGAGAATGATGATAAGGGAAACAAAAGGGTGATGATGATGATCCGGGTGGTGATATGGGTTCAACTGCTAGTCCTTCTTGTTCTCCGGGTTCTGCTCATGTCTCCGGAATAAGACCCGATGGTACAGATGATTACGTATCGTTAGATCCTGCTACTGAGGAAATGTATGAGAAGGAACTCTACACATTCCAGCAACAGATACTTGCTGAAGAATTCGACGAAGATTTTGGTCCTTTTGATGGATTAAAGGAGACCGTGGATTATATTAATGTGTTCGGAAATAGTCTTAAAAACTTATTCTCTGATATTTTGATTGAAGATGGAGAGATAGTTGAGGACTCCAGTGCTAAAGAGATGACTGAAAAAGCTACGGATCTTACTGGTCAAAGTGAAGTACATCAGGTCGGAAACATTACCGTTGATGCACCACCTCTACCAACATATGTATATATACTAAGGCATTCCAAACCTTTCATAAGGTATGGAAATTCTGAGCTTATTATCAGCTGGGCATATGATGTAGTGAAGAAAATGTATGTGATAAAGAGAAAGGGAGGAGCAATTGAGTATTATCAAGACGAGCACGATTTTCATACTCTTAGAGCTTCTGACTTATACTTTATAGGTCGTGTTTCATTCATCAATCCAAGTAATTACGAGAAAGCAAATTGGATCAGAAACATGATTTGGAGGAAAAGTAAGACCAACTTCAAGGACTTTAAGACAGCTAAATCCAAAGTCATTGAATATGAGACTCGTATTGATCCAAATACCAATACGCCGATAAAGATACGGGTTTACAAGAATCCGAGATATGCAAGGAAGATCACTATACATGCTCCTGTACAAGTTAATAGCTTAGCTAAGCTCATGTGGTGGAGTTGTGAGAAAGAGACAGGGCATGCAATGATACATTGTGTTGATAGAGATTACCGTATCATCGACCCTATGGATCTGCTCAAATTTGGAAGGGATGATTTGATGAGGTTGCAGGCTTGTCCGATTGCAACTGATGAATCAGTTCATTTTCTAGCAGCACAGTTTGGTTAGCAGATTACGAAGGCACTAGAGAACAAGATGTATGCATATGGGGGCAGTTACAAGGTTGATGACGTGGACTTCTAAAGCATTGATTCACCAAGCCTAGGAGGAGATTGTAGGAATTGAACCTAGAGGCTCGAGAAATCAAATGAAGATTATCAAGTCAAGTCGTGTGAAAAGTTGAAGTATCTACGCGAGAAATTACATCTCGCGCGAGAACTAAATAGGTTAGTATAAATAGTTTTTTTTGATGTAAATTAGTAAGCTTTTCTTATTTTCTGATTTCCTACTCTATTATAATAGTTTCAAATTAGAGAGCAATACACTGAATATTATTTATATTTGTGTTCAAGTTCAATTAATCATGTCTTCTACTAGTTCAATCTTCTTACCATGAGTGATTACATTCAGTATTCTTCTCACGAGATTGATTTGTTGTTATTGTTGATACTTACATAAACTTAGAAGAAGCTCAATGACACCTAATGTAACATGTAAGTTCTTTATCAATAATGTATATGCCAATCTACTATTTGATTAAGGAGCAAATAGAAGTTTTATAACAAGTGCATTTAGACATCATTGAATGTTAAAGCACAACTCTTAACTAATAGTACAAATGGTTGATAGAAATAAAAGAAAAATTGTAAATTGCATACTTCTCTTTTTTTTGTTTTAATTTTTATATACTTATTTAATTTTCTTTTGTTTGTTTTTTTAATTTGATTTGATTTCTTTAACATTTTATTTTCGTATGGATTTTCAAATTTTATTATTAACGTTTATTTGAATTTCTTAAATTTGATTTTCGTTTTTTTATATTTACTTGATTTTCTCAATTTTGTAAAGAAAATTTTATAATTGGTCCATATTGTAAATTTACTCCCCATGGGAACTAAACTTACAACTAACTCTCACATGTTTACACTAATTTGCAATTTTTAAATTTAAGAATCAAACTTAAAATATGATCAAACTACAAGTATCATTTTTTTATCTTTCTCTAATTATCACTTTCTATTTATTTCATTCTTTAAAACTTCTTTCTAAGTAATTAAGCAAATAAGGTTTTTACCTGATGGTTCAAAGCATCTTAGTTGAAGCACACTTCCAGGTTCAATTGACTCCATTAAGTAGTCTTGGATGGCCAAAACTCTCTTTGCACTTTTTGTGAGTGTGCACGTTTTGTTAGAAAAAATTTTAATCCTTGATTTTTAATTCAATTGACTCCATTTATTGACGTGATTCTTTTAAGGTGCTTAATTTGGTTAAGTTTTGTATGGTTCTAAGTATTATAAATATACTCGTTGTAACGTGTGGGTTTACATAAAAATTTAGGTTTCTTTACTTTAACATTTGAGCGCGCTAATTTTTCTGTTATTTAGTGTGGCGCAACTGCGCGTGGGTTCACGTAAGGGTTTTGGTTTTTTTTATGTTTAGGTTTCTTTACGTGAAGTTTAGAGAGTGCAAATCCCTTTCACGATTTGTTGTGCCGCAACACGCATGAGTCTTCGTAAAGTTTATTGTTATTTTATATAAAGTTTTGAGGATGTTTTGTTTGTTGCGTTAAACGCGTTGCAAAGCGCACACGCTATATTAGTTGTTTATAAATTACAAAAAAAGAATACGTAGCATACTTCATTACTTCATGTCAAAAACTTCCAAACAACGTGGGTTCCTTTGTAACATAGCACCATATACAACTCTTTAAATGACAGCCAATTGTTTATATCTATAGTCCTATCTAGAGGGTATATTTAATCTAGTGGTTATAAACTACCTAAATCCGACTCGTTAATATGGTTAAACGAGCCTTTTAACGTTGTGTGTTGTAGTGGAACCGTGCAATGAAATTAACAAGGTAAAGAACGTGTTTGCAAACTTCGTAACGAAAATCAAAACGTTGACGCGAACCTAGTTACGGCAGTGAATTCGACCTGGTTAAGATCTTAAAATGAAACGTATGAACTTGAGTAGGTTCGGTTTTGAAAACCAGATCGTAGGTTAAAAAAAACATATTGAAAGTAACGAAAATGTTTTGAAGGTGCAAAAATGATTGTTACGAAACAAGAGTTTGACTTATTTACCCGCACATTGCCACATAATAATTTTAATAAAGTATCTTAAACTTAAAAATTATAAGAAAAGTAAAAGAAAAAAAATCTTAAAAACCCAAAAAAAATAAAGTTGGGTGTATGGTTTAAAACCCATGTCAAAGCAAGTTGAAATGCACATGCACCAAGAGCATTCACAAGGTTTTTTAAATTTTTTGTGAACAAATTTCTTAAATTATATGAAATGTTTCTTAATAGTTGTGAGTGAAGTATAGAGAAATTGGTACTGTCAATCTGTAAGTTTAAAAAAACATTATTCATTTCTTTTAATTTTTTTAATATTTTTTTTAATTGGTTGTTAGTGGAAGACATAGAAAAATTAATGACAAAAATAAAAAAATATTATTTAATTGAAAAGAAAATAAATTAGTGATTTATAATATAATTATAATAATAATGTTGATCTATGAAAAGAATGAAACTACGAAAAACTCAAGGATTCTCAACTGTCGAATTCTAGCAAGTGTTAAATCACTACAGATCAACATTCTAAAAGTGATGAATTACTAATTGACTCATTATCAACACTCAACTAGATGAATCGTTGATCAACTTTAACATTAGAAAAGACTGTCTGTACCGAAGTATATTGGTGGCTATAACGTTCTACCTTTTGGAGACAATATTGTAATGAAGCTGCTGATTTCTAATGTGCTGATTGTCTGTCTACGATATACATATGTTTTCTTAAACAAGGAATAAATGTAAAGTGGTTTACTTTTTTGTTTAGCTTTCTTAGTATAAATACATATCACTTGTATACTTTTGATGTTAGCATGTTAGCCCACTTGTTATTTGTTGATTGTTACTCGTTATACTCAGAAAAAATTAATCAAGTGAAAACTTTGAAAGAACATCTTGCGTATTTATTATTACTTAAAGTATCTATGTTTGTTAAGTAAGACAGTTGACTTATATTTTGTATTTGTCATCTTTCGATCACTAAAAAAGTCTTGCTAGTTAATAACCCGATCCAACAGATAAATATAAGGAACCCGGTGTGAATAATATTTATTCTTATTATTTTTTTAAGAACATTCACATTCTATTCCTTATTTATCATTATATTTATATTAAAAATTATGTTTTTTTCTTTCTTCTTTCAATTAAATGATAACTTTTATACATTTATCATTACTTTTTCTCTATTTTTCATTCACAATCACTTTCAAAAATATTTAAAAAAAATTCAGGGTTGAACAATGAATACTTAAATTACATATGAATAATAATATTTTATCTTTTATCAACTTATAATCACTCAAAACTATTCCACATAAGGGTTTTACTCGACTTTTAAGTAACTAGTAACAATAAAGGATTTAGCAAAAGTGTAAAAAGAAAAGAAAAACCAAGGACGAATCCTTGTGTGACACTTAGCGTGCTTTTATGGAAACCATCGTCAGTTCTAAATATGTTTATATATACAATAATCTATTACTATAATAATATATTATTTTTATAGTATAGTATAAATGTATAACTATAATTATTTGATATGTTTGAATATAAATGATAAATAAATTAAACTATAGAATATTCATGATTTATTCCAATTTTTAACTTTCCTTTCATTCCAACAACCCCACTACCTTTACCCCTAATGCTCCACTTATTTTAGTCAATTTGAATGTGCAATATTATCGGTACACAATGCTCCACCTTATTATATATCGACATCATAATCAATACAACTCTATACCAACTTTTTTTGCTATACAACCCCAACCGTATTATCTTTTTCTAACTGATACAAAATCGATTGATATGATGTACGTGAAAACCACTAAAATGTACAATACGGCAATGCGAACCTATTGGCCAGTATTACTTTTTCGCCTTCCATACAGGCCGCGTCAACTTTTTTTTTCACCCTCAAATACTAACTATAGCTGTTGTACTTCTAACAATGTCATTTCGTTGGTTATAACAAACAGTTACTCACTGATCACAAAGATAATTAATATAAATTAAAACCCAGAATTTTATTGACAAATTACTCCTTCGCAGACAAAATTTCAAGAACAATGGTAAAATCAATCCACATAACATGTTATAATTTAACAACATTTCTAGATTCAAACAAAATTAGTTTACAATCTCCATACTATCTCACAAAAACATCTGTGTTGTTAAACTAATGATGGTGTTTGAATAGAAGCTGATTCGATGATCTTCTGAGCAATCGAAAGCTGTTCCATCAACGTCACAAGACGCTCTCTGTAGGCACGCGCCTGATCCACGGCTTCAGCTTCCAGCTCTCCTAGCTGTGAGCATAGACGCTCCTCAGCATCCTCCGCCACGCGCAGCCGCTCCAACGTCCTCTGCAACTCCGTCTTCATCTTCTCTTCTCTTTCAAGGCTCCTTCTCAATTCTCTCTCCAGTTCCTCGTTTCTCCTTCTCAACACCTCCGCCTCCGACCCCACAACCGCGGTCTTCATGTTCGATTGGTGGTTTTGCGTCGTCTTCGGAACAGCAATGCTTGGTGCCATTGTTGATTATTTAGCTTGAATGAATGTAGGAGAGTTTTTGCTTTGTTGGCTGATTCGATATATTGTGGTACACCTTTCCCTTGGATCACAGGTTTATTTATAGTCCTAAAATGATGATGTCCAGGTCAATGTATCTGGTATATTTTGTTTCTTTTATGATCGGGACCTTTATGTTTACAACAAGTTACCTTTCTAGCCCATGTACTTTGAATGCTTAGTTCTATTATGTGGTTGCAAGTCACACAGGTTTTCTACAGCAGCCCCCAGTGCCTTTGATTAAATTTTAAATGAATTAATAAAAAAAATAAATCATATATAGGGCACATGGTTTATATAAAAAATATATTTGGTTTAACAAATATATTTTATGTCTCACCTAAAACCTATGCTAGTGATTTACTGAATTACTCATTAAATAAAAAAAAAATTATCTAACTCACAAGTCTAGTAAAGAAATACATAAACTCAAACTTGTCTAAAAGAAAACAATAATTAAACTGATCATCAAATTCAACATTCGCCAATAGCCAACTGAATTTCCATAGTCATACATGACCATTTCCCTAGATACTTGAGGCATTAAGTATCCCAAAAATACACGCTCAAACAATCAAAGTACATTCTAAAATACTTATTTTAATAATACAACTCCATAACATGTCATTATAAGTTAACTCTGACATGTTTACCTAGGTCACCACAACAACCAACTACTACTTAGAATATCTCACATAATGCATGATATGTTGATCAGGTCCAATAAAAAGCCTGAAGGTCGGAAAAAAATAAGTAAACATGCAAATACATAACAAGCAAACAAGTAAAAGAGGTGAATTATAACATAAATCTCATTGTTAACCACTTAAATCATGGCACTAACATTTATCTCAAATAAGTATTGCATATTGTCAATAATTTATTTATCACGATAATAAACGTCAATTCATGAGAAATCTAGCATCAGCCTGGTTACAATATCTTTCTCTTGAGGATTTGGTTTGAACCGGCATCGATCTAAGGAACCGTCTAACTCACATTAGTCAAATAGTCATAACAGTCTCTATTCACCATTGATCCTCACTCATCATTAATAATTGCTGCCGTGACTCTAAAAAACTAGTGGTTGCCTCCAGCCGCTTAACGATCGGTCATGCACACACCACCATTGTTGTGGTTCGCCATTGAAGACCCACGGTCTTGTCATCGCAACTAGTACTATCACTACTTCAGTCATCAACCCCCATAGTCACCATTATCGTTGTTCAAACCATGACCGCAACCACAATTGGAGTTGTCCAAGTCATAACCACCATCAACTGGCTGCCGCTTGGGACACGTGGCTGTCACACCCTCAATTTCCACAAATGGGTTTTACCGTTAAGCGCGTGACATACCAGGATCTCAGCCGATAGTTACGTCAAAAAACACAATAATTACAAAGCATAATTGTTCAATATTATTAGGAAATTTCAAAAGAATAATTAATAATGAATTCATGAAAAACATTTGAGGAAGCGTAAACATTCATATTTAAATAGCACAAAACACGCGCAACCCAAAGAAATATAATTTGTAGAAACATTGTTTAACCGTTTAAAATACTTATTTAGCTCTGTCCCGACGACATCTATAGCGACAACATGCGTCGCTGGTATAGATTGGTCTATAGCGACGACATGTCGTCGCTATATAGTAATAGGGATTTTTTACTGGTCAAACTCTATACCGACGACATGTCGTCGGGATAGATGAAAAATATAAAAAATAATTTCTCTGTGCCGACGACATGTCGTCTGGACAGGATTTTTTTAATTCTTTTAATTTTGACTCTATAGGGACGACTTTTTTTACTCTATAGGGACGACATGTCGTCGCTATAGAGTGCAGACCCCTTAAATCGCATTTCAGACCTTCTGCCCCTTTTTCACCCAAAAAACCCAATTTTTCTCCCGATTTTCATCTCGGTTTATATGCGTATTTGGTATCAAATTGAAGTGTTTGAAGGTAAGAATGATGTTATTTTACTATAATGAAGTTATATAATCTTGTTTTTATAAGTTTTATCTAAATTTTTAAGTTTTAGGTGAGATTAAAGTTTAAAGCTTGAAATTAAAGGATTTGAAGATTTGAAGGTATGAAATTCGTTTAAAGCTTATGATTTAAGTGTTGTTTAGTGAATATGTTTGTGATTAGGTTTGTATGATTGTAAAAGTGTATATATATGTTAGTGTATGTAAGTTTGATGGTAGATTAGGTTATGCACACCAAGTGTTTGATGAAATGTCACTATATATATTTTCATGGTTTTAAGTTTGTATGTATTTTTATATGTGTTAATTTATATGTATATGGTTTGATGTATTTAGTTGTTTATGTATATGTTTATATGTATGTATTATGTAAATTTTGTATGTGAATGTTTGTATGTATTTATGTTTATATGTTTGTTCATTAGTATATTATATGTTTGTTTTTTGTAATTGTGTATGTAAGTATGTTGTATACTTGTATGTTTTTTGTATACTTGTAAATGTGTATGTAAGTATGTTGTATACTTGTATGTAAGTATGTTTGTATTTTTGTAATTGTGTATGTAGGTATGCTGTATATTTGTATGTTTGTAAACTTGTAAGTGATTATGTGTTGTGATTATGCTTGTATGTATGTATATGTAAGTGTATATGAATTTAATATTAGTACGTCTTTGTGTATATGTTAATTGATAAAGTTGTATTTCCATTTTTTATAATACCATAGATATGACAATTGATAAGAGTTGGATTAAATTGGGAAATCGGAGTTCTCCAGAATTTATAAAAGGTCTTCGTAGTTTTCTAGAAATTGCCAAGAACCATGTCGATAATTTAGGAAAAGCTTTTTGTCCGTGTAAACGATGCTGCAATGGGTGTCGGCAGGATCTGGATATCATTTATGCCCACATACATGACAATGGGTTTCTACAATCATATAAGACGTGGACTTATCATGGTGAGAAACATCCACGTGCTTCAGAAATAAAAGACTTTTTGCTCCAAGAAAATCAATTCCAGCAACAAATAATGAGATGTTTGATGTAATTGATGATGTTATGGCGGAGCAGAATATTAACGAAGAAAATGTAGACGAAGGTGGAACTGGTTTTGACCTGGAGTTTGATGCATTATTTAAGGAGCTGAATACCGAGCTATACCCCGGTTGTAGTTGGATGTCTTCTTTAAACTTTTTAGCAAAATTAATGCATATCAAGGTTATCAACAAATGGACGGATAGTTCATTTAACCAACTTTTAGAGTTTTTGAGAGTTGCATTCCCTAAAGAAAATCAAATTCCAGCCTCATACTATGAAGCTAAGAAGAGATTAAGAAAGATTGGGTTAGGATATGAATCTATCCATGCTTGCATTAACGATTGTGCTCTGTTTTGAAAAGAAAATGAGATGATATGGGTTGACAAAAACACAAAGGGGAAGAAATTACCTCAAAAAGTGTTGCGCTACTTTCCTTTAACTTCCCAACTTCGACGAATGTATAGCTCAAGATTCACAGCAAACGAAATGACATGGCATTATACTGGACGCTCAACGGATGGTATGATGCGTCATCCAGTTGATAGGAAGGCATGGCAAGACTTTGATGAAAAAATTCCTGATTTTGCCAAAGAACCCCGAAATGTACGTTTGGGTTTGGCTGCGGATGGTTTTAATCCATTTGGTAACATGAGTCAATCTTACAGTATGTGGCCAGTTGTGTTGACAACATATAACACACCACCATGGTTATGCATGACAGAGTCTTCTTTTATGTTGACCTTGCTTATTCCCAGGCCTAAATCTCCTGGAAAGGACATTGATGTTTTCCTAAGGCCTTTAATAGATGAGTTGAAAATGTTATGGGCCAAAGGAGTTCAAATGAGAGATGTATCAACCAAAACTGTATTCAGGATGCGTGCAGCTCTATTATGGACTATAAATGATTATCCTGCTCGTAGCTATATGTCTGGATGGAGTGGTCAAGGTTATATGGCATGCCCTACTTGTAAAGTAGACACACCCTCATGCCCTATAACAAATAAAATAGCTTTTATTGGTCATAGATGATTCTTGACAAAAAAACATAGTTTGAGAGATGATCTTTTGTTCAATGGCAAAAGAGAGACAAGAGATCCTCCTAGACGTTTGAGTAATGCACAAATCTTAAAACAACTAAAAAGCCTCCCTAATCGTGTTCCAGGGAAACATCCTACACATGGAGGTGTGAAAAGAAAGCGTGCTGCAACCGAGTTGAATTGGACCAAACGAAGTATCTTCTATGAGCTGGAATATTGGTCTTCACTCATTTTAAAACACAATCTTGATGTCATGCATGTAGAGAAAAATATTTGTAAGAGCTTGTTGGGTACTTTGCTAATGAATGAAAAATCAAAAGACACGCACAAAGCAAAACAAGATTTGCAAAATATGAGTATTCGACCTGATTTATGGCTAGTAAAGAAAAACAACAAGGTCTACCAACCACATGCTTCTTATTCTTTCACACCCGGTGATCGTGAACATTTTTGTCAATTCGTTAAAGGAGTGAGACTACCTGATGGTTTTGGTTCAAACTTTAAGAATAAAGTGCTTTCTAATTATTCAAACATAATCAGGTTAAAGTCTCATGATTATCACATCCTATGCAATGATTGCTACCGATCGGGGTGAAAGTTGGTCTCCCAAAAAATGTGTCCACAACAATCATTGACCTTTGTACATTTTTTCAGAAAATATGTGCAAGATCAGTAAATGTGAGTGACATGTATAAAACAAATAAAAAAGTGGTAAAGATATTGTGCAATTTGGAATTGATATATCCTCCAGCATTTTTTGATATAATGGTTCATTTAGTTCTTCATTTACCTGAAGAAGCTATTCTTGGTGGTCCCGTTTATATGAGATGGATGTATCCTTTTGAAAGATACATGAAAAAGCTCAAAGCATATGTTAGAAACAAAGCTAGACCTGAAGGCTCAATAGCAGAAGGTTATGTTGCAGATAAGGCATTGGCATTCTGCTCTATGTATCTTGAAGGTATGCAAACCAAATTCAACCGACCCGATAAAAATGCAGATTCTGGCATCCCAAAGAGACAATTTCATGTGTTTTCATCACAATGTCGACCAATGTCAAAAAAGAAAATCATTGCGCTATGTGAAGATGACTACAAATCATTACACTGGTTTGTTCTAAACAATTGCAATGAAATTAGTGACTACAAATCAGAATTTGAATCTAAATTTCCTGGACGAAGTTTGAAAACAGAATTTTCTTCATGGTTAAAGTATAAAGCTAATACATCATCATCATCATCTTCATCTTCTTCTTCTTTGTATCAAGAAGGTATCAAAGAATTAAAGGCATTGGCACATGGTCCTTTAAACGCATATTCTTACACTGCTTGCATAGTCAATGGTGTTAGATTTGTGGTTCATAGTCGTGATGTTCGACACACTACTCAAAACAATGGTGTTGTTTCAATAGGAGAAGATGATACTCCATTTTATGGTCAGCTAGAGGAGATCTTAGAGTTGAACTACATAGATGGTTACTCGGTTGTACTATTTCGTTGCAAATGGTTCAAAACATCTGGTAAGAGGTTAATCAAGAAAAACAATGTCACTGTTATCGACGTCAGCGACACATGGTATGATGATGATCAGTACATTTTAGCCACCCAAGCTAAACAGGTGTTTTATCTTGAAGATCCTTCTCAAACCACCGATAATTGGAGGGTTGTTGAAGACGTTCACCATCGAAAACTTTGGGATCATCCAACCATGAGTGTTGTTAACGAGATAGATATATTGCATGACACCCAATCATCTGATTATAACTTGGTTGTCGACTTAGGCTGTGAAGTTGGTGAATCAAGTGCACAATTCATTGATAATGAGACAAATGTCATACAACACGTGCAATCAGATAGATTTGGAAAATTGGTAGTACTTGCCCATGAAGTCGACTTTAGATGTTGGTGAATCAAGTGCACAATTCATTGATGATGAAATTTTTATTGATGATAATGAAGAAGATGAAGATGAAGACAAATACAATTCTTGCGAGGAAGATGATATAAAGGATGATAACGAAAACGACGAAGAAGATGATCCAGTAGATACCCTTTATTGTAGTGATGATTCCGATTGAAAGTATGTTTATTAATTTTGTTTAGGTTTATTGTTTATGTTTATTATTATATATTTACAACATAATTATTTTTGTATGTGTTTATTGTTAATGTTTATTATCTTTGCATAGGTATATTGTTGATGTTTATTATCTATTTTTGTTGAAGCATGTCAACATATATTGCTCGAGGACATGGTGGGGATGGCGGGGATCTACCTCCGTGGGGATCCAAATAGGATCCCAATAGGTTGCGAGTCTTGTAAGTTATTTGTTAAAGTTAAAAAATACATATTTATGTTGAACATAATCTATGTTTCCTAACTTTTCAATTGCATATATTAATGTAGCACAACCCGCGAGAAAAAGAAGATCAAAAGGAAAAAACATTAAATTATTTAAAAAATTTGAGCAAAACAAAGGCCAACCACTACCGATCGAAGTTGAAAGCAAGGGGGCCAATATAAGTTTGTTGGAGAAAACAGCTCGGATTTTATAAGGTTAATCTCTAATGAGATTAGTAAGGTTGTTCCTTTCCATTATCCCAGTTGGCAAGCTGTTCCCGATGAGTTTAAGAGAGCCATATATCCCACACTTTTTGTAAGTATACAATGTTGTGTTTTTATCGTATTTTAATTATATAAGTATTACATGTTTTCCAATTACATGTTTTGTAGAATATTTTGACCTTGCTAGATGGAGGGAATCCGAACAGTGGGAAGGCGTAAGGCTTGGAATCAATGCCGAGTGTCAAAGAGCCTATAAAGATCGAAAGCAAGATCTAAAATCTCATTTTGATGATGTGGGTGGTTATGATGACGTGGAAACAGCGTTAACTTGTCCTCCTGAGGGAACTGACCCGCAAGCATGGGCTCGGGTGATTAATGAGTTGTTCTTAGATCCTGCTTATAGGAGCCGATCTGAGGCAAACAAATTAAACAGAGGTAAACAACGCTATCCGAGTTTCCATGGGAGCCAATCATATGCACAGAAGAGACATATGGAGGTAAAAGTATAATTGTTATTATAAAAATAAGTATTAACTGTCGGAAGATGCATTTCTTAGAATTTTTATTATTCACAGGGGAGTGGACCGATTGATCTCTTTCAGAAGATGCATTTCAGAGAAGGCACGGGATGGGTGAATGCAACTGCAGAATCGGACTGGGTAAGTTTAAGTGTGTTTGGGTCAAAATGACCCATTTGAACTAACTTTTGTGTGATTCTAGTATGTTTAAGTGTGTTTGGGTCAAAATGACCCGTTTGAACTAGCTTTTGATTGATTCTAGTATGCTTAAATGTGTTTGGGTGAAAATGACCCGTTTGAACTAACTCTTGTGTGATTCTAGTATGTTTAAGTGTGTGTGCGCCAAAATGACTCATTTGAACTAACTTTTGATTGATTCTAATATGTTTAAGTGTGTTTGGGTCAAAATGACCCATTTGAACTAACTTTTGTGTGATTCTAGTATGTTTAAGTGTGTTTGGGTCAAAATGACCCGTTTGAACTAGCTTTTGATTGATTCTAGTATGCTTAAATGTGTTTGGGTGAAAATGACCCATTTGAACTAACTCTTGTGTGATTCTAGTATGTTTTGAACTAACTTTTGATTGATTCTAATATGTTTAAGTGTGTTTGGGTCAAAATGACCCATTTGAACTAACTCTTGTGTGATTCTAGTATGTTTAAGTGTGTGTGCTCCAAAATGACTCATTTGAACTAACTTTTGATTGATTCTAATATGTTTAAGTGTGTTTGGGTCAAAATGACCCATTTGAACTAACTTTTGTGTGATTCTAGTATGTTTAAGTGTGTTTGGGTCAAAATGACCCGTTTGACAAATATTCAATATGTTTAATGCAGGAAAGAATTCAAGAGGAGTATGTGAGATCCTCTAGCGAGACCGGTGGAGACTCATCTGCTGTTGATGAGATTCAATGCATTGAGCGTGCCTTAGGTCAAAGGCGAGGACATATACGAGGTGTTGGTCGTCTGGTGAGACATCCCACCCCTGATTTTTGTAGCTCGCAACCTCCTCCAACACAACATTTGCATGATGAAGTTGCAGAACTTAGACAACAGCAACAACAAAATCAAGAAACTATACAACAGTAACAACAAATCCAACAACAACAACAACAACAAATACAAGAAATGCAACGATTACTTCAAGAGCAAATGGAAATGATGCGCTACTGGCAGCAGCAACGACCACCTGGTGGTCATTAGCGTTTGTATTTTTGTTAGATTTTGTTGAATTTTAAACTAATTGTATGAATTATCTGTTTGTTAAACTTATATTTGAAGTTGTATGAATTATTAGTTTGTTAAACTTGCATTGGATTTTTCTTGATTATATGTTTGTTAAAATTTTCAAAAAAATAAGGTTCTGCATAAAATAAAAAAAATAAAAAAATAAAAAATTGAGATCAATAGCGACGACATGTCGTCGCTATAGAGTATTTTCCTTTTTAAAAAAAATTAAAAAACACCTATAGCGACGACATGTCGTGGCTATAGGTGTCTTCCTTTTTTAAAAAAAAAATTAAAAAACATCTGTAGCGACGACATGTCGTCGCTATTGATCTCATTTTTTATTTTTTATTTTTTTATTCGATAAAATCAGAAACCACGACACTTATAGGAACAATTTGTCGTTCCTATAGAAAAACTTATGCCGACGACCTCTATCCCGACGACATATCAGCCTATTACAACTAACTTTTGCGAACTAACTCTATAGCGACGACATATCGTCGTTATAGGTCAAAATTAGCTATAGCGACGACATGTCGTTGCTGTAAGGTGCCATATTTTCGTTGCTATAGACCCACTTTCTTGTAGTATAGTGAAATGCTCCTAGTCGTGCACATCTTAAGAACCTGAAAGAAACATTCTAAAGTGTCAACACAGGGTTGGCAAGTTCATAGGTTTTGATAACCAGTAATATAATTGAAAGTTGATCCAATAAACAAAATAATACCAGTAGATAGCTAGTTTACATAACAAGTTACATAGTGTATGAAGTTCGCAACCAAAGCTAACAAATATAAGTATGCCTCGGTTGTGGTACCAGACCACAGCAACATAAATTAGGTCAATTAAACACCCGTTTGACATGCAGCTGTGCTAGCGCAACTAGCTCGGATGGGTTTGTTAAACCCAGTAGATCTACTTAGAATTATCTCGTAAAGTACATAAATTAACAGTTCGAAAGTGAGGACTTAAAATGGTACAACACTAGTAATCGTATGCGATAATTACAGTAATACTGATAAAATTAATGAGCGTTTAAAATGAACATTTTTCTTTCCCCCCAAAAAAATATACGTAAAGTGGGTCCGTAAACTCAGCTTGAATGCACAACTACAAGTAAATGCAAGCACAAATGATAAGGATTCCGATTAACCTGGATTTCATTTATCATCTTATTATTATAAAATTAACACTTGGATTATATGGTTTCGTGTTCCCAACCCAGTCACACACGCAAAAACAGGCATCAAGAGCGTATAATTCATACGTACGCCCTTACGATAAATTACATACATATAAATTCATACACCACACTATATGTAAAATTCATCTAACGCAACCCCCATATATATATATATATATATATATATATATATATATATATATATATATATATATATATATATATATATATATAAAATACTACATACATGTGTTATCAATATGCACATACACACATATATTATTAGTATATCTACTACACACCCATACTATTAATATGCATATCACACCATATAAACATGCTGCCAAAACCACTCATGCATACATACATGCTTAACCAAAGGAGATACACACATACTAAGACATCCATACCCACACAGTACATGAACTCACGCAGACCCGAAGCTAAAAACACACACACAACTCATGCACACCATGTAAGCACACATACTTAGCAATCACATGCACAAGTTTTATATTACTTACACACCACCAAATAACATAAAAAACCAAGCACCCCTATCGAGAGTTTCATTCGATCACCACCCAACACCACCTCACTAGCACCATAACGCACCCGAACATACACGCAGCGTGCACACACACCAAACACTCACACACAGCATGCACACACAGCCAAACACACACACCCGAACACACACACAACGCACACACAGAGTAAAACACACACACACCTGAACACACATACAGTGCGCACACACACACGAACACAACCCAAACCGCAACCCATAACAATACACCTATACGTAAAACAAACAACTACATACACAGAAACAACACCATCACTAATTATACATACATACGTATACGCAGGAACACATACACACCGAAACGCATAAACATACACACGACAAGGCAAAACCCATTGGTATGAACTATCAACCGAAACGAAACCAAAACCGCAATGAATCGAAAACAAATGAGAAATGAGGAGAAAAGGCCCACCGAACGATTGTTTCGACTGCCGATCGAAGCTGCCGGAGACGATGTCGGTTGCCAAGAACTCGCGGTTGTAAGCGGAGGAGACGTCGAAGGGTGCATAGTTTCCAGTGGGAAGGGCTGTCGGGAATACTGATCGTGCACATTTTTATTAGGGTTACGGAAGAGTAGGGTCCAAGGTGGGTACGGGTTGGGTAATTTATTGATATTAAGTTTATGTAAAAGTTATATTTAGCTCCTGTATTTAAGTTTAGGCAAATGACATTTTAATCCCTTGAGTTGCTCAACTTACATAAGAACCCTCAAGTTAAAATGTTAACTGCGGTCACATACCAAAGTTAACAAATTAAATGAATTAATCACTTAATCAATAAAGGGACGTTTAAATTAAGTTGAATCGGGTTAGTAGCGTTAACTTGAAAGTACGGGGTATCACATCATCCTATTGTTGAAAGAATATTCGTCACGAAAATTAGAGCATCAAGTTTGCAAAGAACACAAGATTCAACGTTCTGTAACATACAAAGCATAGGGTTTTCTTTTAAGAAACAACTCGAAAGAAAAGAATTTTGGAAAATTTTTCAGCTGCAACATCATCCCTTGTTGAATGGGATTTCGTCCCGAAATTTAAAGAAAATATATCGTAAGAAGGATACCTTGAGAAGTGGATGCATGATCTTCAAATAGTTGCGGGTACTTTTTTCATTTGATCTTCGCGTTCCCAGGTAACTCTTGTCCACACATTGAATTCCATCTAACGCGTACAATAAGATTTTGCTACGCTTTAAGGTCTTGACCTCTCGATCCATAATTTTGACTGGTTCCTCAATAAACGAAGTTGTTCATCAATCTCAAGTTCCTCTATTGGAACAAAAAGTGATTCATCGGCTAGACACTTCTTCAGTTTGAAACATGAACACATTATGAACACCATCGAGTTCCTGACGTAAGTCTAGCTGATAAGCTACTGGACCGATCTTTTGACAATTTCAAACGGTCAACGTATCTAGGATTTAGTTTACCATGCTTCCTAAAGCGTATCACGCCTTTCCAAGGTGAAACTTTCAATAATACCTTGTCACTAACTTGGAATTCCAAGGGCTTTATCCTTTGATCGGCATAGCTTTTCTGACTATCGCGAGCTGCAGCCATAAGGTTACAAATCTGAATATCTTCTCAGTGGTTTCATGAATTAGCTCAGGACTAGTTAGCTGACTATCACCAACCTTAGTCCAACATAGGGGTGATCTATACTTTCTACCATAAAGTGCTTCAAATGGTGCAGCCTTAATGCTCGTATGATAATTGTTGTTGTAGGAAAATTCAACCAAAGATAGATGAGTTTCCCAGCTGTTCCTAAAGTCTAAAATACAAGCCCTAAGCATGTCTCCTAGGGTTTGAATCGTGCGTTCTGTCTGACCATCTGTCTATGGATGTTAAGCCATGCTCATATCCAATGAGTGCCTAGTGATTTCTGTAGTGACTGCCAGAAGTATGAAGTGAATCACGCGTCACGATCAGAGATGATCCAGAGTGGCATGCCATGTCGTGACACAACTTCCTTCAAGTAAATCTGTGCCAGTTTATCCATCTTGTAGTTCTCACGAATGGTCAGGAAATGTGCCGATTTGGTCAAACGATCCACTATCACCCAAATAGTATCGTTTTCAGTTTATGAACGAGGTAGCTTAGTAACGAAGTCCATAGATATGTTCTCCCACTTCCATATTAGGATCTTCGATTATTGAAGCAAACCCAATGGTTTCTGATATTTCACCTGACTTTAGAAAAGGTCAAACACTTTGACACGTAGGTGGAAATTTCAACTTTCATGTTGGGCCACCAGTAAAGGACTTCAGGTATTGGTACATCTTGTCAGACCCAAGATGTACCAAATAACCTGACTTATATGCTTCATCCATTACTAACTCCCTAAGATTCCCGAACAATGGAATCCATACCCGATCTTCATAATAACGAAGTCCATCTGATTTCTCCTGAAACAATTTCTCAGCTACTCTGAGTGATTCAGACTTGACATTCTATTCTAGTAGTGCCTCAACCTGGGCATTCTTGATCTATAACGGTAGCTCTGAATGAATTTTCAATTGCAATGCACGGACACGACGAGGTTTTAAGGTTTCCTTTCAACTAAGGGCATCGGCTACCACATTAGGTTTGCCCGAATGATACTTGCAGGACCGGTTAAGGGATGGTCAATACAATTAGTCTCATAATGAGGTAAGTGTTAGAACACTTAATAGATCAAATGGGGAACCGGGTTTATGTAAACGATATGAGACATAATAAGAACAAGAACAGAGTAATATGGTTTTCAGTATGATGTATATTGCTCTCAAGTTAGTTTACAAGTGCTACAGAGCATAAAAAGAAATACAAGGACCTGAGATACTTTATACTACATCCTACAGCCGGCCATACTTTGAAGGCCAGCTGGGAACATTAATCTAGACAACAAGATTAATATAAAGTCAAAAGGCAAATTGTCTTTTGACTAGTGACTATGACATGTCATAGCTCACATCCTAATATATTATAAAAAGGATAAAAGGTACAAAATAGGAAGTTACAGACTCAAGACCATAATCTACAGTTTACTAAAGCATGGACCTTTTCACCAACTTGTATAAGTTGGTGAGTCATCAGAGTTGCAGCGGAAAGTAAGTCAACTTTATGGAAAAGTAGATAAGAGAAAGCATGTCCTCTCTGTCTTCGGAAGAAATCAGTCTTCACTTCATTGGCTTCGAAAGACTTTGTCTTTGAAGCTTCGGAAAACTTCATTTTTGGCTTCGGAAGATTTGGTCTTTGGCTTCGGAAGATTTTACACTTAGAATAATTTCTGTGATGAGTGTAAAACTTCTGAAGTAACTTCTACCTTGTACATCAGTGCATGCATGCAGAAAGCTTCTTGGTTGTTTTGCTTCTTTGGTTGCATCAGCCTTCTAATATAACCTTACAAACTCCCCTAGGCTGATGCTACCAAAACAGAGAAGTTATTTAGATGTTGACAGTCCTTATTAGGATTAAGACTATACCTTTCTTCATCATTTGGTTAGGATCCCTCAGACTCTCATAATATCTTCTCATGTCATGGAGATCATGTAGAGGAAGATCAAGCATGTCTTGCCAGAAATAGACATCTTGACCTCCTTGATCTTTGATGACATACCACTTGTCTGGATTAGCAGCAAAAGTCCAGGACAAGATGGGTCTTCCAGTTGTAAGAGGCTCTACTTAAGTTGGAGTTGGTTGAGCAGCCTCTTTGTAAGGCCCCGTTTCGGGACGCTTACATTTGGTCAATCATCGCATAATACATTTAAAACACATCATTTGCAGTGGAATTAAAACTTTTTATTCATGATTAAAATCGTGTCAATACATCAAATCATTCATTTACACCTCAAAATTTTGTTAATACAACAATCAATTCCAAAAATTATGGATGCCAGACGCAAATCATTTCTAGTAGCTTATGCATCCATGCCTGCACCTCCTCAGCATCAAACGGTTACCTACCAACTATTATGCATACAAAAGTCAGCTACCCCGAGTGAGTTCTAGTTTATATTTTAAGAAAAATACTTTACTTTTCGTTAAAACATAACCTTTACTTTCGTTCATGATCACACATTGTACGTACATCTTGATAATAATTATTATTATCTTATTATCATCTTTCATAATCGTTCGTTTTCGTACTTTCTTTCTTTCATTCAATTTTTATCTAGATCCTGTCATAGGCTACGCCCCATCATTGTGCACGAAGCAACTTCCGTCTTGGGGTCAAGCGACAAGGATCCCGTTTTCGTACGTCTTGATCAGTCACAAAGACTGACCCCCCTGTGTGCATCCTCATGGGTTAGCTAAACCGCACACAGTTGAGCTAACAACCCCTCAATGAGTTATGAACCTCCTTTCAATTTGCTTGTAAGACTTTCATTCATTCATTACGTTCCACTTTCATCATCGTTATCTTTCACTTTCGTTACGTAATACTTTACTTACATAATCATACATATCAAGTATAGTCACATCATAAAGCATATAGTTTTAAAAAGTCGTTTAACGTGAAAAGATAACCCATGACGCATAACAGCATAGCATGCGAAAACTTAACAAACATCAGCAACATCTCGCGCAAGAACTACCCCCATCGTGCGAGAACCATCCTATAGCGCGAAAACCATCAAGTCTCGCGAGAACCACATGTCGTGCGAGAACTTACGAATCGAGTGAGAACCACTTGTCACGCGAAATTATGCATGTCGCGCGAAAACTACACCTTTCGCGCGAAAACTTCCCAAAATTCAAAATCTTAACGTACATCAAACCTGCTCACGCGAAAACTACAGGTTTTTCTGTCCAATCACAACTTATCGCGTCTAAGGATGTTCTAACATGCAAACATCTTAAACAACATCATACCAAGCATGAACATGCACATTCAAACGTTCTAGTATGCATAATAGCCCCAAAACATAAAACTTGCGTAAAAAGGGGACCAGAAACTCACTTCTTGAAGTTCTAGCACATACGCAACCTTCCTGTAGCCTTTGCCGAGCGAAAAATACATAACCATGCATTATATTCATCAATAATCCATTCTTAGTACATAACACGAGTTACTACACGAGTTACATACCTTAAACACTTGGATTCTTCATTTTCTCTCTCTACGCAGCCGATTTCTCTCTCTAGCAGCTGAACTTTTCGCACGAAATGGAGTCAGACTAGGTGTTCTCAGCTATTTATACCCAGCTGAGCTTTTCGTATGAACTTCTCATGTGAGAACTTCCTTTCGCGAGAACTTCATCTTCCTTCTTTTTCTTCGAAATTTTCGGTCGTTACAAGTCCACCCCTTATTGAGGTTTCTTCCCCGAAACCTTTCAGCTCTCGAACAGCTACGGGTAATGCTATCTTATCTCTTCCTCGGTCTCCCATGTAGACTCAGACCCCTTTTGGTGTTTCCACTGTACACGCACAAGTGGAACCACTTTGTTCCTTAACCTCTTCTCCTTTCTATCAATGATAGCCACCGGTTGCTCCATATAATTGAGCTGTCCATCTACCTCAATATCCTTCAGTGGCACAATCATATCCTCGTCGGTTAAACACTTTCTCAGATGAGACACATGGAATGTTGGGTGAATTCCACTTAACTCATCGGGTAGCTCCAGTCGATAGGCCACCTCTCCTACCCAAGCAATAATTCGGAAAGGCCCTATATACCTCGGGCTTAGCTTTCCTTGCTTTTTGAACTGGATGATCCCTTTCCAAGGTGAGACCTTCAACATAACTCTATCGCCCACCTTGAAAATCAGTTTACGCCTCTTGTCGGCATACGACTTTTGTCTATCCTTCCCCGCCTTCATAAAGGCCTTAATCTTCTCCAACTTCTCAGTCGTAGCCTCGATCATCTCAATGCTTCCCAACTCCTTCTGCCCGATGTCACCTCAACATACGGGTGTTCTACACTTCCTACCGTATAGCATCTCATAAGGAGGCATACCAATACTGGCATGATAACTGTTGTTATATGAGAACTCGGCTAACGGTAAGTGTTCATCCCAACTTCCTCCAAAATTGATCACGCATGCCCGTAGCATATCTTCCAGCGTCTGGATAGTTCTCTCTGACTGACCATCTGTCTGAGGATGGTACACCGTACTGATATGTAGCCTCATCCCCATCGCGTCATGGAATCTCTTCCAAAACTTTGATGTAAACCGAGTGTCAAGGTCCGACACGATAGACACCGGTACGCCATGATGAGCTACGATCTCCTTAATGAACAGATTCGCTAACCTCTTAGATGAATACATCTCATGGATTGGCAGAAAGTGAGCATTTTTTCGTCAAACGGTCTACTATCACCCATATGGCATCATACCCTCTTGCCGTATGTGACAACTTTGTAATGAAGTCCATGGTGACGTGCTCCTATTTCCACTCGGTATATCCAAAGGTTGGATCTTCCCGTATGGCTTCTGATGCTCCACCTTCACTTGCAGGCAAATAAGGCACTTACTCACATACTCTGCTACGTCACGCTTCATTCCCGGCCACCAGTAATCTTTCTTCATATCTTGGTACATCTTCGTGGCATCGGGGTGAATTGAGTATCTAGTCTTATGGGCCTCATCCATGATCTTTCCCCATAGATCCCCGTAGTGAGGAATCCACATCCGCCCAAATCGGGTTCTAACACCGAGAGTGTTCTCACCCAACTCCTTGACTAGGCCTTTCATCCTTTCGGAGTTGATTCGATCCTCTTCCAATGCCTCATCCTGAAATTCCTTGACCTACTTCATCACGTCAAAGGTCATTACCAACTGATAAGCATTTACCCGAATCAGCTTGGGTCTCTCTTTTAGGTTAAGGGCATTCGCCACTACGTTGGCCTTGCCCGGATAGTAGTGGATCTCACAATCATAATCCTTGATCAACTCTAACCACCTCCTTTGCCTCATATTGAGATCCTTTTTCTCGAAGAAGTACTTCAAGCTCTTATGGTCAGTGAAGATAGTGCACTTCGTCCCGTACAAGTAGTGCCTCCAAATCTTCAATGCAAAGATCACCGTCGCCAACTCCAAATCATGAGTAAGGTAATTAGCCTCATGGATTTTCAACTGTCAGGACGCATAGGCTATTACCCTCCCCCGTTGCATCAGCACGCAACCAAACCCTGAATAAGAAGCGTCCGAATAGACCACTAAGTCTTCGTTCCCTTTGGGTAACGTTAAGACAGGAGCTTGGGTCAATCTCGTCTTTAGCTCTTCAAAAGCATTCTCCTGTTCTAGACCCCATACAAACTTTACCTCCTTACGGGTCAACTTGGTTAATAGTGAAGCTATCTTGGAAAAGTCTTGGATGAATCTTCTGTAATAACCCGCCAAACCCAAGAAACTACGAATCTCGGATGGCGTCTTTAGAGACTTCCATTGCATCACCGCCTCAACTTTTGCCGGGTCCACCATGATCCCTTCCGGGTTGACCACATGACCCAGAAACTGAACCTCGCGTAACCAGAATGCACAGTTGGAGAACTTGGCATACAGCTTCTCCCTTCTAAGCGTTTCCAACACCTCCCGAATGTGACCGGCATGTTCCTCTTGGCTCTTCGAGTAAACCAGGATATCATCAATGAACATAATCACTGATTTATCCAATATCGGCCGACACACCCTATTCATCAAATCCATAAAAGCAGCTGGCGCATTGGTTAAACCAAAGGACAAAACAAGATTTCGTAGTGTCCATAACGCGTGCGAAAAGCTGTTTTAGGTATATCCTACTCCTTCACCTTCAACTGATGGTAACCAGATCAGAGATCTATCCTCGAGAACCAATTGGTACCTTGGAGCTGATCAAATAAGTCATCAATCCTCGGTAACGGAAACCTGTTCTTCACGGTCAACTTGTTCAGCTCACGATAGTCGATGCACATCCTCATGCTACCATCCTTCTTCTTCACAAACAAGACCGGAGCACCCCATGTAGAGATACTCAGTCGAATGAATCCCTTATCCAACAGCTCTTGTAGCTGAGCCATCAACTCTTTCATCTTGGAGGGAGCTAGACGATACGGCGCCTTAGAAACAGGTTGGGCACCAGGTATCAGGTCAATCTAGAACTCGATCTCATGGTCAGGTGGCATACCTGATAAGTCTTTTGGGAATACTTCAGGGTAGTTGCACACTACCGGCATGTCCGACAATCATGGTACCGATGCATCCACATCCTTCACATAGCCTAGATAGGCACCACATCCACACCTCATACACTTCTCAGCCACAACCATCGAAATCACCTTCGGAACCGTAGTAACCCTATCGCCATAGATCATCACTGAACTCCCATCTAACATAGTCAATCAAATCATCTTCTTGCGACACATAATATTTGCCTCATAGGCTGCTAGCCAATCCATCCCTAAGACTACATCGAATTCGCCTAAGGGCATCGTGAATAATCTAGCAGAGAACCTATGGCCTTCCAATTCTATGTCACAATCCTCTTCCACATCAGAAATCCTGGTAGACTTACTAATAGCAGTTTCTACATCGGGCTTATCAATCTTTCTACTCCTAGCTGGCAACTTATCATAGAAGGCAGCAGAAATAAAACACCTACTAGCACCGGAATCAAAAAGTATAGAGGCACAAGTCTGGTTAACTAGGAATGTACCTGACACAACATCAGGGTCCACTCTAGCCTCCTCTTGAGTCATAGTGAATGCCTTGGCCTTCGCCCTCTGCCCCTCCTTCTCAATCCTCTTCCTTGCCCTGGAGTTCTCGGCCCTCGGCTTCTTGCAATCCCTGCTCATATGGCCCTCTTCACCACAGTTATAACACTTTATAACCCCGTAATCTCTCGCCACATGACCAGGCCTCCCATACTTGAAGCAGACGTTCGATCCCCACTTACATTCCCCCATATGGTCTCTCACACACTTACTGCACACCTTCACCACTACCTCAGTCGCTGCTGCCCTGCGACCCTCCACCTTTGCTTCCTTGCCTTTGGGGGTGAAACCACAACTGCCAAAATGTTTCCCACTCCATTTCCTATCTCCACTTCCCTTCCTATTCACCTCCACCACGGGTACCTCCTCCCTTTCATCGAACAGTCTTCCTGCCAAATCGACCACCGACATAAACGTACTTGGCCGGGCGGCTATCATGTGTCTGCGACTATCCACCGGCAGACCCTGGATGTACCTCTTAATCTTTCGTGACACAGGCGTCACCTGATCTGGCACCAACCTTGCCATCTCGTTAAACTTGGTCGTGTACTATTGGTGTGTCATAGTTCCCGCCTCCAACTGCAAGAACTCCCTCTCGACCTTATCGAATTCCCTGTGAGGACAAAACTCCTCAATCACCAGCTTCTTCAGTTCACTCCACCTCATCCTCCCAATCACCCTACTACCCTCGGCCTGGACAATATTGTCCCACTAGCACAAGGCCGAATCCACAAACGAGTGGGTAGTAAACTTTACCTTCTGATTCTCTTGGCACTCGCTAATATCAAGTACCGCCTCTATCTCTCTCACCCATCGGTGAGTAGCGGTAGCATTCCCACTCCCGTCGAAAATCGGGGGCTTGCATCTTTGGAATTCCCCATAGTTGCACCCCTTTGCAGTTTCCTATGCCGCCTCCTCCTCATCATCATCACTGGAGACAACCATCTCAGAATCCGGTTGCTCTCTTGCCCCTGAACCTCCTTCTTCGCCCCCTCGCCTAGCAGTTTTCCTCCTCTCCTCCTTCTCTTTCTTTTCATCCTCCCTCACAGCACGAATAACCTCGGTCATTACAGACGGCAGAATCATCTGCATGACCTGATGAACCTCCTCAACCACCGCCTCCTTCACTAACGCCCTCAGATTAGCACTCTCATCACCGCCCTCATGGTGATTAATCTCGGGATCTGCAGGTGCCGTCTCGGTAGTTCTAGCCTTATTCCTTATGGCACGTGTTCCAACACCACGTCCACCACGCACTCCACCTCGGGACTGCTTTGAAGATCTACCACCAGCCATCTAAGAGCTATAAGATTCAAACACCAACACAGTCATTTAAGGTAATAGCTCAGATTACGTCAAGTATAGTAAGTCCCTAATTACAATGGCCATTTGTGATTAGCCACTTACTTTACTCTTCCTTCTCCAAGCATTCCATATCCTGACTACATCAGTATCCAAATCTACTAGGGGCACATAAACCACATAACATGAGCACATAATTCCTTTTTATTATCTTACTTAAAACATTTACATAAACTTTGGCTCTGATATTTTACCTGCAGGAATATAGCAACTAGGACTAGCATCCCTTCCCTTTTTTTTGTTCCATTATCAGTTTAAGTTTTAGGTTTTTTTGAAATATTTTACCCAATTCTCTTAAACTTTGGCTCTGATACCAACTTGTAAGGCCCCCAGGACGTTTACAGTTGGTCAATCATCACATAATACATTTAAAACACATCATTTGCAATGAAATTAAAACTTTTCATTCATGATTAAAATCGTGTCAATACATCAAATCATTCATTTACATCTCAAAATTTTGTTAATACAACAATCATTTCCAAAAATTATGGATGCCAGACGCAAATCATTCCCAGTAGCTTATGCATCCATGCCTGCACCTCCTCAGCATCAAACGGTTACCTACCAACTATTATGCATACAAAAGTCAGCTACGCTGAGTGAGTTCTAGTTTATATTTTAAAAAAATACTTTACTTTTCGTTAAAACATAACCTTTACTTTCGTTCATAATCACACATCGTATGTACATCATGATAATAATTATTATTATCTTATCATCATCGTTCATAATCGTTCGTTTTCGTACTTTCTTTAGTTCTTTCAATTTTAATCAAGATCCTGTCATTGGCTACGCCCCATCATTGTGCATGAAGCAATTTCCATCTTGGGGTCAAGTGTCAAGGATCCCATTTTCGTATGTCTTGATCAGTCACAAAGACTGACTCCCATATGTGCATCCTCATGGGTTAGCTAAACCGCACACAGTTGAGCTAACAACCCTCAATGAGTTGTAAACCTCCTTTCCATTTGCTTGCAAGACTTTCATTCATTCATTACATTCCACTTTCATCATCTTTATCTTTCACTTCCGTTGCGTAATACTTTACTTACATAATCATACATATCAAGTAAAGTCACATCATAAAGCATATAGTTTTAAAAAGTCGTTTAACATGAAAAGATAACGCATCACACATGACAGCATAGCATGCGAAAACTTAACATACATCAACAACATCTCGCGAGAGAACTACCCCCTTCGCGAGAGAACCATCCTATCATGCGAAAACCATCAAGTCGCGCGAGAACCACATGTCGTGCGAGAACTTACAAATAGCACGAGAACTACCTGTCGTGCGAAAATATGCATATCGCACGAAAACTACACCTTTCACGCGAAAACTTCCAAAAATTCAAACAAGCGAAAACTACAGGTTTTTTCGCCCAATCACAACTTATCGCGTCTAAGGATGTTCTAACATGCAATCATCTTGAACAACATCATACCAAGCATGAATAGGCACATTCAAATGTTCTAGTATGCATAATAGCCCCAAAACATAAAACTTGCGTAAAAAGGGGACTAGAAACTCACTTCTTGAAGTTCTAGCACAAACGCAACCTTCCTAAAGCCTTTGCCGAGTGAAAAATACATAACCATACATTATATTCATCAATAATCCATTCTTAGTACATAACACGAGTTACTACACGAGTTACATACCTTAAACACTTGGATTCTTCACTTTCTCTCTCTACGCAGCCGATTTCTCTCTCTAGTAGCTGAACTTTTCGCACGAAATGGAGTCAGACTGGGTGTTCTCAGCTATTTATACCCAGCTGAGCTTTTCGCATGAACTTCTCGCACGAGAAATTCCTTTCGCGAGAACTTCATCTGCCTTCTTTTTCTTCAAAATTTTCGGGCGTTACACTCTTCTTGCACTACCTCAGGATGCTCTGACTCATCCTGAGGTGTAGAGATGGATGCCTTAGTCTTCTTCTTGGAAACACTCTTCATGGCCATCCTTTTCCTCCTCTTTGAAGTCTTTAACTAAAAGGACTGGTCTTCAGCACCAGGTTGTTCTACTGTGTCTCTCTCAGTTGGGTTCTCTTCTTTCATAGGTTCAAAAGGAGAGTGAAGAGGACCCTGCTATGGATCAGAAGATAAAGTTGGCTAAGATTTAGCTCTAGGTCCAGGTTGTGTTATCTCAGGGGGTTCAACCTTGACCTCAACTTCAAGTTGATCTGGACTTGGTAGAGAATGCAAGTCAACAAGCTCTCCCTTCTTAATCTTCTGCTTGATCACCCTGATGTGCTCATCCATAGTGGATAGAGATATTGGACCAAGCCTCCTTTCAGAGAATCCATACAACTTCAAGAAGCTCATCATCCTTTATCAGTCAGCAGACTTCTTTTGGCTCTTTTGGATAATGGCTCTTGACTTTGCAGCTTCTTCCTTTAGTTTTCTCTTAGTAGCGTTTTGTTCCTTGATGACTTGTTGCTCCAGCTGCTTGAGATACTCAAATTCAACATACTCATATGATAAGGGTAGAAGTGCAGAGGCCTGATAGAGTCTTGTGGCACTCAGGTATTTGATCTTGTTCAGTCTATCAGCTTCCTTGAACTGGGGAGAGGGTAGGAGCATGTTTGTAGAGCCTTTTCTGTCTCCTTTTTCCATGTTTTTGAGGAGCAATGCTGCATCCTCTGCCTCCTTTCTCTCCTTGGACAACTCCTTGTCAGCCAGTTCATTCAGTTCATCTAAGGGGAGAGAGAGTAGTTCATCCACATTGTAGTTTCTGGTCCCCAAGTAGTTTATCCTGGCTGCCCTCAACTCATCATCCTGAGTATTTGGCTTGGGGGCAGCCCTAATGGCAGCTTCCATAAAGCCTGGAGACCCTCTTGAACTTTCTCCCTTTAGCTTCCTCTTCCTCTCTCTTTCCTACTCCTCAATCTACTCAGAAGTTAGTTTCCTTTTCCCTTTGTCACTCACAAGCCTTTGTGACTCAGGGTGGAGAGAGCTTTGGCCTTTATTGCTTGATTCAGCAGTCAAGCTCTGGCTAGAGAGAGGTTGTGAAGCACCTTCACCAGCTGGTACCTCACTAAGGGTAATGGGTGCTGAAGAAGTTCCTCTCTCAAGGTTCACTAGTTCAATTCTGGGCCTTCAATCAAGGCTTCCCCTTTGAACCTAATCTTAGGGTCCACCTCAACATCCAGTTGACCAAAAGTCTTACCTGCTAGCCTCTGTCTATATAGTCTTGACCTCAGCTTGTATTCTTCAAACACACCTTTCTTGAATCCTATCTGCTAATCTTGCAGCTTGTCTATTTTGACTTAGGTTGACAAGTGGAAGATCAATCAGATGGATGCTCTCATAGAAGCTTAGGTTGAAAAAGTTGAAAATTTCTTGTTGACCTGAGATCTAAAGATGACTAGAGCTCTTTTATCAGTGTCATACCTCCATCCCATGATTGGATTCTCAGAGTGAGGAGATGGGGTAGGCATAGCTCTGGTAATACCCTTCTCAAACAAACTTTTTATGAGTGAGTCCACATCCATGTAGACTTGAGGAGGTTCCTGAGTATGGACCATTGCAAGTGAGGATGGTGAATCCTCAAAGTCCATACTCTGTGAAGAACTCCCACGTTCTATGATTGTTTGGACTTTCTCCCCCTTTTTGGTAGCATCACCTTCTTGCATAGATGAGCTTGGGGTTAGGTCTGTCACATCCACAAGTTCTTGTGGACCTTGTTGAGTTCTCCTAAGTGATCTCTCAGCTAACTTACCCTTAAGATCGGTGATCTTAAGTTGCTAGTCATTAACCCTCCTTTGTAAGACAGTCACTTGAGATTCCATGTGACTTATCATTCAGAAGTTCCAACCATCGTTGTTGCCTCATGTTTAACTTCTTCTATTCGAAGATATGATGAAGGCTCTTATGATCGGTGAAGATCGTGCACTTGGTTCCATAAAGATAATGCCTCCAGATTTTAAGTGTAAATACCACAGCTCCTAACTCCAAATCATGAGTTGTATAATTCTTCTCATGCACATTAAGCTGTCTTGATGCAAAAGCTATCACTTTCTCACGTTGCATCAAGACTCAACCCAAACCTTGGATTGACGCGTCATAATATACCACGAAGTTGTCCGTTCCTTCTAGTAATGCCAAGATCGACGCACTGCATAACTTGTCTTTAAGCGCTTGAAAAGCCGCTTCTTCATTACTGCCCCACTTGTAAATAGTTCTTTTGTGAGTTAGGGCAATCAGGGGCTGTGCAAGTTTCAAGAATCCTTCTATGAAATGCTGGTAATAACCCGCTAATCTAAGAAATTGGCGCACCTTAGTAGGCATCGTTGGCACATGCCAATTCTTGATTGCCTCAGTCTTAGACGGGTAAACATGAATACCATTCTTGTTAACTACATGCCCTAAGAATTATACTTCTTGCATCCAGAAATCACATTTGGAAAACCTAGCATATAGCTGTTTTGTCTTTAGAAGCTCTAAAATAAGTCTTAAATGTTCCTCATGTTCCTCCCTATTCTTGGAATAAATTAGTAAGTCATCAATAAAGACGATGACAAACTTGTCTAAGTAGGGTTTACAAACATGGTTCATGAGGTCCATAAAGACCGCAGTAGAATTTGTCAATCCAAAAGGCATGATTGCGAATTCAAAATGCCCATATCGAGTTTTGAAAGCTGTCTTGGAGATATCTTCTTCTCGAACCCCGAGCTAATGATATCCAGATCTCAAATCAATCTTTGAGTAGTAACTCGATCCTTGGAGTTGATCAAATGGGTCATCGATACGCGGGATCTTTATGGTAACCTTGTTCAGTTCTCGATAGTCGATGCAAATATGAAAAGTTCCATCTTTCTTTTTCACAAATAGTACAGGAGCTCACCAGCGTGAAGTACTAGGAGGTTTGAAACCTTTGTCTAATAGTTCTTGCAACTATTTTGACAATTCCTATAGTTCGTTTGGTGCCAAGCGATATGGTGCCCGAGCGATTGGGGCAGCTCCTGGTGTCAGCTTGATCTAGAACTCTACTTGTCTGTGTGGAGGAAGGCCAGGCAAGTCCTCTTGAAACAATTCAGGAAAATCCTTAACGATAGGAATATTGTCAATTCATTTCTCCTCTGTGGTCTTTTCAGTAACTAAGACCAAGATCGTTGAATGTCCCTTTCAAAGGCATTTTTGAGCCTTCATGTAAGAAATGATGCCGACCACGTCACTACACTTATCACCTTCTACTATGAGTATCACTCCACTAGGAAGAGGAAGTCGGATGAGTTTCTCTCAACAGACAATTTCGGCTTGGTTCCTAGACAACCAATCCATATCGACAACAACATCAAAACTACAAAGTGTGATAGATAGAAGGTCAATATCAAAATCATACCCAGACATACCTATCTTACAACCGCGGTATATATGAGAAGCTTCTATAATCTTACCATCGGCTATTTCTACAGTATAGTTCGAGTCTAAAGTTGTAGATGTAACATCTAGTAACTTACTGAACTTATGAGAAATATAACTCCTATCAGTGCCAGAATCAAATAACACAGAAGCAAAACAACCATTAACAGGAAATTTACTAGTTACGATAGAAGGGTCATTTCAAGCCTCACCTAATCCAATAACAAACACTTTACTCTTAGCACCACCGCTGCCATTGCCACCATTATCCTTCATGTTATCTGCACCATTACCCTTATTGGTTCCACCATTATTGTTCTTTTTAAGCTTTGGGTAATTTCTCTTGAAATGCTCGGTTTGACCACACTCATAACAGCTCTTTTGTTCATCCTGCTATGGTGGAGGCTTGGCTGTTATATTCACACGACAATTTTTGGCAGCGTGGCCAAATTTACCACATCTCTCATAGTTATTCTTATTACACAGCCCGTTATGGTGATAATTAAATTTATTGCATTTGGGTAGTGTTTCGCTATAAGCACCGCTGTGCTGAGATGATGAGGAAGGATAGTTGAATGTGCGGGAGTTGTAGTCGAACTTCTTGGGTTGCTGAGGCTGTTGCTGAGCTGAACCTTGCTTATTGCTGGGACCATATTCCCACTTGCGCTTATTGTTTCCATTAGTAATAACTGACACAGAGCCGCGCGGGGGTAGCTTTCCTTGTGCGACAGCCTGATCAGTTAGTTTGTATGCCAATCTGATCGCCTATTGTATAGTGTTTGGTCGAGAAGCAGTGACCATACTCTGAATTTTCGGGGCTAACCCATGAAGGTACCTTTCGATCCTCAGTGAAGGAGGGTTGACCATATTTGGGCACAGTGTAGCGAGCTCAAGAGAGCGAGTAGTATACGCCTCAATTTCAGAACCTGGTATCTTGAGATTCCAGAACTCCATCTCCAATTTCTACACCTCATCACGAGAGCAGTACTCCTCTTTCATCAAGTTTTTAAAATCTTCCCAAGTAGTTTGGTTGGCAATCTCCACCCCCAACATTTGCACTTGGGTGTTCCACCAGGATAGGGCAACTCCATCTAGTGTGCCGGAGCATACTTAACTAGATTTGCCACTGAGCAATTACACATCTCAAACATGGACTCCAGCTTTTCAAACCAATGAATGAGTCCAACAGCTCCTTCAACTCCAATAAACGAGTTGGGTTTGCAGTCCATAAAGGACTTGTAAGTACAAATCCTTTGACCCGTAATAGATGTTTAGACCGGGACTTCAGAATTTTCAAAAAATGTTATAATTTAAAGGGATTGATGGAACGTTAACATCAGGAATGAATTTGGTTCTACTTACCGATCGGAGCGAGCTGTGGGTTTGGGTTGTGGTTGGGCAACGCATCAGCCACATGCTGATTTATAAGTGCTGCCAGTTTAGTTGGTGTCATGTTAATGGTACCACGACCACATACTTACCGATCCGCGTCTACGTCCAGACATTGTGTAACAATCACAACATACGAAAACAAGTAAATATACAACATATCAATTCCTTTTAAGTATAAGTAGTTAAAAGAAATTAGCACAATCATAACTTAATGTTCAAATAATAATTTCTAGTAAAATAAATTATAAGTACGTCTACAATCAACTAAACCAAATATCAAAATCCAAACACATTAGTCGGATGGGAAACAACCCTTCCCATCTAGGTGCAAAATAAACGAAAGTCTGACAAACAAACGAAATGAACGAAATGGAAATCAATGTGAATCAACATATTTGGTGCTGTTCTCAGGGTCGTTATCAGGCTGCTCCTCAGTTTCTTCCTCTGGATCTTCTTTAGGTGCCTCTTCAGGTTCTTCTTTCGGGTCCTCCTCTAGTACCGGCACTGCATTTAGTGTGTTGATTTGGCCCTTCATGTTATCAAGTCGTTGACAATTTGCTGTGATGTCCACCTCGTCACCAGCTATGCATTCAGCAAAGTCGTAACGCAGTCCACATGCATGTTGTGATAATCGAAAAGGTTGTTGAGTCGCTTCTTCAATTCTTCGATCCCTTCCCTATATTCCCTCAATCCCTTCCTTAATGCCACATTGTCATCCATTAGTTCTGCGAGGTGCTTACGCTCAACATGCAGAGTGGCTGCTAGAGCAGCTATGGCCACTCAGGCGGACAAGTAAGAGGAGGTAGAATAGGGGCATTAGGATTTCTATAAGGAGCGGATCTAGTTCGGGGTCGACGCTCAGAAAGAAGAGGAACACGTTTCTCCCGAATCAACCGAGTCATGTATTGAGATAATACTCTCACTTGTGGATCGGCGGATACTGAAGTAAGGCAAAGGGTTGGTCATAATTGAATTCATCAGCATCATTGAGACACATAGGCTACTCGTCTGGGTCCGAGGATGAAGGCGGGGAATTAGGGCGAACATGCCTTTTTACTAGAGAAAAGAGGGTGCAGAAGAAGAAGATGTCATTCCTACAATCAACCGCTCACCGGAATGAGCAAAAAGCAAGCAATTCAGCAAAGCTGAGCAAACAAGGGCCAGCAAACAAAACTAAATGTGTCTATATGCGTGTAACTAAGGCATCAGGCTATAGTCTAAATGCAGTGCAAAAGAAATGCAAGTTTCTTTTGGTTCATTATAACCATTTGCTCTGATACCAATATGTCACATCCTCAATTTCCACAAACGGAGTTTTACCGTTAGGTGCGTGACATACTAGGATTTAAGCCGATAGTTACACCAAAAAACACAATAATTACAAAGCATAATTGTTCAATATTATTAGGAAATTTCAAAAGCGTAATTAATAACGAATTCATAAAAACATTTGCGGAAGCGTAAACATTCATAATTTAAACAACGCAAAACACGCGCAACCGAAAGAAATATAAATTGTAGAAACATTGTTTAAATTAAAATACTCAGAATTTATGCAAAAGTGAAATGCTCCTAGTCGTGCACACCTTAAGAACCAGAAAGAAACATGCTAAAGTATCAACACAGGTTTGGTGAGTTCACAGGTTTTGATAAACAGTAATATAATCGAAAGCAGATCTAGTAAAAAAAGTAATATCGGTAGATAGCTAGTCTACATAACAAGTTATATAGTGTATGCAGTTCGCAACCAAAGCTGACAAATATAAGTATGTCTCGGTTGTGGTTACCAGACCACAACAACAAAAATTAGGTCAATTAAACACCCATTTGACATGCAGTCGTACTAGCGCGACTAGCCCGAGTGGGGCTTGTCAAACCCAGTAGATCTACTCAGAATTACCTCGCTAAAGTACATAAATTAACGATTCGAAAGTGAGGACTTATAATGGTACAACACTAGTAATCATGCGATAATTACAGTAATACTAATCAAATGAATGAGCGTTTAAAATGAACATATTTCTTTTCCCCAAAAAGCATATACGTAAAGTGGGGCCGTAAACTCACCTTGAATGCACAGCTACAAGTAAATGCAAGTACAATTGATAACGATTCCGATTAATCTGGATTTCATTTAACGTCTCATTAATATAAAATTAACACTGGGATTATACAGTTTTGTGTTCCCGACCCGGTCACACACGCAAAAACAGGCATCAAGAGCAATATAATTCATACGTACGCCCTTACGATAAATTACATACATATAAATTCATACACCATACTATATGTAAAATTCATCTAACGCATCCCCCATATATACATATATTATATATATAGATACATATATTATATATATATATACATATATTACTTATTTATACATATATATATATATATATATATATATATATACACACACTACATACATGTGTTAACAATATGCACATATACACATATATTATTAGTATATCTACTACACGCCCATACTATTAATATGCATATCACACCATATAAACATGCTGCCAAAACCCACTCATGCATACATACATGCTTAACCAAAGGAGATACACACTAACTAAGACATATACACACATAATACATGAACACACGCAGACCCGAAGCTAAAAACACACACACAACTCACACACACCATATAAGCACACATACTTAGCATTCACATGCATAAGTTTTTTATTACTTACACATCACACAATAACATACAAAACCCAAAGAACCCCTATCGAGAGTTTCATTCGATCACCACCCAACACGACCTCACATGCACCATAACACACCCAAACATACACACAACGTGCACACACACCCAACACTCACACACAGCGCGTGCGCACAGCCAAACACACACACCGGAACACAAACACACAACGCACGCATATAGTAAAACACACACACCCGAACACACACAGTGCTCACACACACCCTAACACAACCCAAACCGTAACCCACAACAATACTCCCATACGGAAAACATAACGACTACATACACTGTAAGATGGAAGGATCCTTGATCTCTCCCTCAATTATCATTCAATATATAAAGTAATTACATTAACTATAATCCCTTATTTTAGGGATGAGATTATGGACCTAATTTACAATAAATATATTCTAAATATATGTAAGCAATTACACCCCCGCAGTCGAAACTGGAGGTTCCTGAATGTTGAGACTGGATCTGAAGTCGTCAAACAGTATACGAGGCAGGCCTTTGGTGAAGATGTCAGCAATCTGGTAACGTGATGGGACGTGTAGAACTCGGACCTGACCACGCTGGACTTGCTAGCGAACAAAGTGAATATCGAACTCTATATGTTTAGTGCGTTGATGTTGCACCGGGTTCACAGTAAGATAAATGGCACTAACATTATCACAGTACACAATAGTGGCATGAGCAAGAGGGCGACGAAGTTCAAGTAATAAATTCCGGAGCCAACAGATTTCGGCAACAACGTTGGCCACTCCGCCATATTCCGCCTCTGCACTAGAGCGGGAGATAGTTGGCTGACGCTTAGAAGACCAGGAGATGAGATTTCCACCATAATAAACACAGTAACCGCTAGTGGAACGTCTGGTGTCGGGGCAGCCTGCCCAGTCAGCATCGGTGTAAGCGATGAGTGTGGGATCAGGTGAGGAACCAAGGGTGAGACCCAAAGAAGAAGTACCCTTTATATATTTGATAATATGCTTTAGAGCATTCTAATGGTCGACCTTTGGCGCATGCATATGAATGCATATCTGTTGTACTGAGTAGCTGATATCGGGTCGAGTAAATACTGAAGAGCACCTGCAAGACTACGATAAAGGGTAGGGTCATGGAAGTCATCAGCCGCAGAGCTTCCAAGTTTGGCATGTGTGTCAACCGGAGTTGATACCGGATTACAATTGTCCATGCCAACTCGTTTGATAATCTCTCGGGCATAGGACTGTTGACTTAGAAACATATTGTTTTGTTGCCGAGTAACAGAGATTCCAAGAAAGAAACTTAAAGGATCGGGATCTTTCATGGCAAATTCGGTAGCAATGTGAGCCATGAGTTCAGATCGTAGAGCAGCAGTGGAAGTAACCAAAAGTATGTCGTCAACATATAAAAGAAGATAAGCTACGGAGGGGCCAGAGTGCAGAGTGAATAGAGAGGCATCGCACTTGCTCTGCTAAAAACCAAGGGTAAGAACATAATCAGTAAACCGCTGATACCAGGCATGTGGAGCCTGTTTGAGACCGTAAAGCGATTTCTTGAGGCGACAGACAAGATCAGGTTTGGCATGGTGTCTAAATCCCATAGGCTGATACATATAAACCGTTTCCTGTAAAGTGCCGTGAAGAAATGCATTGGTTACATCTAGTTGATGAACCTCCCAAGCCTGTGAAAGAGCAATAGACAATACAGTGCGTATGGTGCCTGGTTTAACCACCAGGCTAAATGTGTCGCCGTAATCAACTCCGACCTACTATAACCTGCCATCACAAACCAACCGTGCTTTGTATCATTCCAAAGACCCATCAGATTTAAATTTATGTTTAAACAACCACATGCTACATATGACATTCATATGAGGTTCACACGGAACTAACTCCCACGTCTCGTTTTTAATAAGAGCATCATACTAGGTGGTCATGGCGGTGAACCATTCTGGAATGGACAAGGCATCGGTTGGTGTTTTTAGAATAGGAACAATGGTGTGAGTGTGGGTGGTGTGTGTAGGTTAAGGTGTTGTTTGGGTTTGCGTATCCCGTCCATTGCACGAGTTCGCATAGTTCGAGTGGGAGGTGGTGGAGGAGGCGTTGGGTTGGCAGGTGTGGAGAATGAGTTGGGTGATGGTGGATGCAGGGTTGGTGGAGTGGTGGGTGGTAAGTGTTGTTGAGTTGGGCCGGAAGGTGATGTTGGGCCGAGTGCGTGGGCTGGTGTGAAGGTTGGTGGAGTGGGAAGTGGGCTGTTGGGAGGAGATGTATGGGTGGGTGGGCTGTTGGGATGTTGGGCCGGATGGGTAGGAGTTGTAGTAACAGATGGGTTTGGTGATATGTAAGGCCATAATATGGGATTTAGGTGAGTGTCTAAGAAGTTGTAAGTTGGTGGTGGCTGGATGTGGTTTTTGAACGGGAAAGTTGTTTCGTCGAACGCCACATGATGAGAGAGGATGATTTGTTTGGTGTTAAGATCAAAACACTTATAGCCTCTATGGGACGAGGGGTAGCCAAGGAAAACACACGGGGTGGAACGGTTTTGTATGTTATTGATGGTGGTGGATGGTGTGAGTGGGTAACAGAGACAACCAAACACCCGAAGGTGGTCATAGGTTGCGGTACGATGGTAAAGGAGTTCTGTGGGGTTTTATTGTGGAGGGATTTAGAGGGTAAAATATTGAGGAGGTAAGTGGTGGTTTCCAAGGCATGGTCCCAAAAGTTTGCAGGAAGAGGCATGAGCCAATAATGTTCGGATCATGTTGTTTATTGTTCGGATTTGGCGTTCGGCTTTGCCGTTCTGGGAGGATGTGTGAAGGCATGATAGGCGAAAGTGCATACCATGTTGGTTGAAAAAGGGTTGGAAGTTGTGATTGATGAATTCACGGCCATTATTACATTGAAGTGTTTTAATGTTTCTCTCAAATTGGGTTTTTATATAGTTATAAAAGTGACAAAAAATAGAGTAAACTTGTGATTTGCGAGAGATGGGGTATGTCCATAGGAAATTGGTAAAGCCATCAATGAACAATATATAATATCTATGACTCCCTGTACTAAGTACAGGGGAAGTACACAAGTCACTATGTATGATATCAAATGGTTGAAAAATAGGAGTACTAGAAGTAAAGAAAGGTAAATGAGTACTCTTGCCAAAAACGCAAGATTTTCAAGCATGCTTATTAAAAGTATCAAATTGAAAATTATTCGAATGTTTTAAAAAATGTAAAGGTGCATGTCCTGGGTGACCGAGGCGTTGGTGCCAAATGTCAGAGGTGATGGCTGCAAAGGCTGATGGTCTGGTTGTGTTCCCGGATCCCAAGACTAGAGGGTACAAGTCACCGCTGTTGTTGCATCGAAGGATAGGGATCCGGGTCTTGTAGTCCTTCACAAGAAAACCAAACGGGTCAAATTCGAACGAAACAGAGTTGTCGGTGGTAAATCGACGAACTGAGATAAGATTTTTGACAAGTTTAGGGGCATACAAAACATTTTTAAGGACAAAGGGTGGGAAGGGCGGTGGTAAAAGTTTGGTGCCATGTTCGAGTACAGGGATGGTTGAACCATCACCAACAAGTATTGATTGTGGAATGCTATTATTAAAAAAAGAGTGGTAGTTACCTTGCGTGTTCCCCATGGTTGAAGTCGCCCCCGTGTCTATGTAGTGTGTGGTATCCGGTTGGTTCAGGGACATGTTTTACATTGCCTGCTTAATATCAGTGGGTGTATAAGCTGTATAGGCTTGATTGGTGTTGTGGGGTCTCGGGCCGAGAATGCTGTTGGTGGAATTGGAGTTGGCAGTAGGCTTAGGCCCAATAGTGGGATAAGGGCATGGTGGCATGGGCCAATTGGGCCAAGTGGGTGTAGGAGCCCAAGGAGAAGGGTAAGTTGGCCAAGAAGGCCAGGAAGCATTCTGTTGACCGTAAGAATAGTAGTTGCCACGACCCCATTGTTGACCACCACGTCCTTGGCCACCACAACCTCGGCCGTCGCGCCCCTTGCCACGGTTGCGATCGTAGGAGACATTGTCAGATCGGTTTTCAGATGTAGGAGGTCGAGTGGTGGACGTGTGTAAAGCAGTACCAGCCGATTGAGAAGCAAGCATCGCGGCTTCGGCTTTCCTCTGTTCAACCATAATAACCTTCGAGCGGGCTTCATAGAAAGTGGGTAACGGTTTCATGTTCTGGAGGATGGTTCCGATTCCTTCATATTGTTCGGGTAAGCCAGCGACTGATCGTCATTACTGACGGCTGACCCGACGCTGTTCAACTGATCAGCCAGCGATTTCAATTGTTGGCAGTAGGCCGAAACTCCTGGGAACCCGTCAAGGCGGGTGTTTGAGAACTTGTGTTTAAGGTGAATTGCCCGGGAGCTTTTATCATCCTGAAACATAGCTTCCAGAGCAATCCAAGCGTCGTAGGTGGTGTAGGCTTTGTCAATGATGGTGAGCAACAAATCGTTAGAAATCGTCCCGTATATCCATTGGAGTACGATGGCATCGAGACGATCCCATTGATCGGCTGCCGAGGCGGAGGAGGCGGGTTTGTCTTTGTCTGCAGGTTCTTTGGAAAAGGGAGGTTGTGGTGGGGTGGTTCGTGGTTGAAGGTGATGATGGACCTCGAAGGCACGACAATGGAGTTGAAATAATGTACGCCAAGAGCCATAGTGGCTGGTGTCGATTTCAAGTTTTATGGGTACAAGGTTTGTGATATTTGTGACGGTAGTGGCAGGATGTATTTTAGAGTCCATGGGTGAGAGGGAGTGGAAGAATTAGTCGGTAGGGAGAAGGTGAGACAAAGAAACAGGTTAGAATAGGGGATAGGTTGAAGAAGAAAGGAATGCAGAGAAGGTGATAGGGCCGGCAGAAAAGAGAGGATCGAGACCAAGTCTCTTGATACCATGTAAGATGGAAGGATCTTTGATCTCTCCCCCAATTAACATTCAATATATAGAGTAATTACATTAACTATAATCCCTTATTTTAGGGATGAGATTATGGACCTAATTTACAATAAATATTTTCTAAATATATGTAAGCTATTATAAACAGAAACAACACCATCACTAATTATATACATACATACGTATACGCAGGAACACATACACACTGAAACGCATAAACATACACACAACATGGCAAAACCCATTGGTTTGAACTATCAACCGAAACGAAACCGAAACCGCAATGAATCGAAAACAAATGAGAAATGAAGAGAAAAGGCCTACCAAACGATTGTTTCGACTGCCTATTGAAGCTGCCGGAGACAATGTCGGTTGCCAAGAACTCGCGGTTGCAAGCGGAGGAGACGTTGAAGGGTGCACAGTTGCCAGAGGGAAGGGCTGCCGGGAAAACTGATCGTGCACGGCTGGTGGTGCTTAGCTTCGACGAAAAGAGGTTTTTTTTATTAGTGTTACGGAAGAGTGGGGTCCAAGGTGGGTACGGGTTGGGTAATTTATTGATATTAAGTTTATGTAGCACGTGCATTTAAGTTTAGGCAAATGACATTTTAATCCCTCGAGTTGCTCAACTTGCATAAGAACCCTCAAGTTAAAATGTTAACTACGGTCACATACCGAAGTTAACAAATTAAATGAAATAATCACATAATCAATAAAGGGTTGTTTAAATTAATTTGAATCGGGTTAGTAGCGTTAACCTGAAAGTACGGGGTATCTCAGTGGCTTGCAATGAGTGGAACGCTGCTTTTCCTTTTCTTTCTTTTCATTTTTTTTCGATGTTTAATAGAATATTAGGAGCAGATTAAACACGAAATGGGTGATTGGCCTATTAGTAAGCGACACGCTTCCTACCATTTTCCATCCGAATTCTATCCCTTCCAACCTCCTCTGATTTCTTCCTTTTTCAGTTTTTCTTTTATTTCATTGTGTTAACTGGTTTAGAAACCTACCTATTATACGAGTTTAATAAAAATATTAAACTAATAGTTATTTATTAATAACTAAAAATTATAAAATAATTTTTGAGATAAAATATAATTAAAATTACTTATAAATAACTACTTTAGGTAATAAAACAATAGCAATATTTTTTCAAACCCTCACCTTTAAAAAATCGTTTACTTTAAAAAATTGTTTTTAATACTCCAAATTTTTTTAAAATATTTTTTTAACAATTATAATTTTTAAAAGTTCTCTGTATTAAAAAAAAAAACTTCACATTTCTTAACCATTCAGTTTTGAAAAAAATATGTTTTTAAATAGAAAGAAACATTTTTAATATATAAAAAAAACTATTTATAATTTGGAAAGAGTATAAAGAATCATTAGCATTTAATGTGTTATTAATTAAATACTAAATTTTATTCTAGTAGCGACACGTGTACAAATAATAAGTGGAGCTTAGCTGGATAGTGTAGAAACATGACATGTGACTTGTAAACATTTTGATTTATTGAAATAGATTTTTTCTATTTTCTGATAGTTTTAATTTATTTTTTCTGCAAATTTTATTTGAATTATTTATTGATCTACTTTCGTTTTTTTATCTCTTTTTGTTTTTTTTCTTCTTTTAACATGTTTATAAGTTTTTTTTATTCACGTTATTTTAACCATGAAGTTTACAGTTCTATTTAAATGTTGTTAATAATCACTTTACTAGCCACGAAGCACGAATGTTACCATAGTTTAAAACATTAAACATATTAAGCATTAACTGTATTAATTTTAAGCACTTGCGAAGATGGTTCGGTACATAATCCTCCAACCACCAAGCACGGGTCCAAGCCCTTCCCCTGTTCTTTTATGTTTATTTTTAATTTTATTTTTTATTAATTAAATCAACCAATCAGATGTGTATAACATCTAACTAATATCAAATGTTCATAAAATAATACTGGTACACACGCTACACAACCGAGCCAACAATTTTTTTCGTATTTATAGTCATAAATCACTGTTGTTTGTTAATTTTAGGATAGCGCTAACATAAACAACATACATTCGATCAACTTGACGGTTTGAGTTTAAAGTGAAACGAAATTTAAAACAAAGATCTACCAACTTAGATATTAGTAATATTTTTATATATGAACTTTTATTATATATAACATTTTTGTAATATTTTAGTTTTATAGTAGCACCCCTTTTAAATTTGAAACTATAATTTTATGTTTTAAACAAAATAAATGAATTTTGAAATGAACTCCATCGAGAACATCAGAATGGTATACTCGATATTGGGAAAGACAAACGTTTTTGTAGAAAAATTAAATATTTATTTAATAAGTTTAACATTTTGTTTAATAATTAACAAAAGAAATATAAAACGTACTAAAAGATATATAACTGCCCGTTCGTATTACCAAAAGATAAAATAACTTGTGAATGTAAGTATAAAAAAGTAAGTTGTAATGTCACGTTTTTATAAAATATTTCATTTTCAATTAGATAATAAAAGAAAAAAAGGTTAAAAGGTACAAAAAAAATGAAGGTTAAAAAGTAAAAGAAAAAAACTTGCTAAAAAGGACCAAAAAGTAAATGCAAAATAATCTAAGAAGAACCTTATTACCCTTATCAGCATACCAACCCAAAATTTATGTTTTATATATAATTGTACGTAAGATTAGTATAAATCGTGAAATTCAAAAATAAAAACAAAAAAACCAATCGTTGGTGGCCACGAGTAGATGAAGTTAGCAATCGCTGGGAACCACGTACTCACTAAAAAACAACCAATAGCAAATTTGTATCATTGATGAAATTAGTAAATGAAACGTTATATAACAAATTAAGCATATAAGATGTATCCTCTAATAAGTATTGTACGTATTTATAATGATTATTTTTATAATAACAAAAATGGATATAGATTTACTGAGTACTAATATTTTTAATGGTTATTATAGTATCAAAAATGGGTTTAAATCTAAAATTTAGACAGACATAATGATCGGAATAATTCCTTTGTGATTCCCAGTAATGTTATCTTTATGGTTGCATAAACTTTAATTTAGATTAATGTTTCTTACTTTATTTTTGTTTTTAACATAAATCCCGTCACATCGTGCGCGATAGTTGTAGTAGTTTACTAGAACAAGCAGAAATACTCAATTGATCATTAAAAAAGTTGTGATAGTTTCATTTAATTTTTATAGTAATCTTCATCAAAGAAAAGTTTATTATAACTCCTAAACAAGTTAAACACAGAAATTATCATGAACTTTTTACATAATATATTATATATACTATTAATTATCAAGCGTTTTGTGCATCTTTTTTTTTTTTTTTAATATCTTACTTTTTTATTTTAAACTATTATTTTTATATCGTTTGCAATTTAGGTTCATTATTTTTTTTACTTTCAACTTTAATCTCTTATACTTTTCATATTTAAAATAATATCCGTTTTATGTTTTGGTTTATATTTTGCAAGTTAATACATCGTAGCGTTCATGTGTGGGTCAACGTGTTTACGCTTACTTCCCTCCATCAAACGGCCCCGTTGCAAGGCTCTGGTCCTAGATCGACTTACTGTTTTAGATGTTTTACGTTTCGCCTGCGTGGTTCAACGTTTTTACATGTACTTTTCGTTCGGTTTTATTTTTTTCGCTTTTTATTTCTTTTTTAATACGAGGTTTTTCGGTGTTGGTAGTCACTGATACTGGTGTGGTATTGATGCTACTTGACACGATTTTACGTCTCTCACTGCAACGCGAGTGGGCTTAATACTATTATTATACTACTAGCTTTAGTAAACCCGTGTATTACACGAGATGAACAAATAAAATATTAAATAGAATAAAAATTATTAATTATAAAATGATATACTAAGAAATGATACAATTGAAATTACGTATGAGTAATACCTATAAGTAATAAAACAATAATATAAACTTTTTAAGTTTTTTTTATTTTTAAATTAAACATTTTGTTTCAAAATTACGTTTTAAAAAATTTTCATTTTTAAAAATGTCCTTACTATAACTCCCTATTATAATTATTTTTGTTTTGTAAAAAATTTACTTTAGAAAAAATAATTTTAAAATATTACGTAAAAATAGTTTGATTTTTTAGGAAAAAAATTCTTTTTATAAAAAACTATTTCTATAAAAATAACATTAATAAAAAGATCTCTTTTATAATTTATTAAAAAACTAATTATATTATAAAAATAAATAATATTATTAGTAATTAATGTAGTTATTTAACAGAAGAGAGAAGCGGAAAAAATTTGATGAGAATGAATGTAATATTGACAGGTGAAATCCCATTTACCCTTTTATCAAAATAAAAAGATATCTCAAGTAAAGACTATAAAATAAAAATATGTTTAGATTATAAATTTTTATAAACGACAAACGTAATTAATTACATATATACCCAACTTAAAATTCTAATTTTTATATATAATAAAAGAAACCCCTTTCAGCCACATGGCAAATTTTCAGCAACTATATTGCCACATGCCAATTTTTACGCTACATTAAGTACACGTGGCACACCTCCACAGCGTGTTTTTAATGAAAGTTCACGCGGGTTACACAACCCGACCCATAAGCCATCCGGGTTTAGTCAAATAGGTCCAAATAACATAATTCTAACCCTAATTTCATAATCCTCCATCAACAGCCGCTATTCTCTCATTCTAAACTTCTCTGCACTACATTCCTACATCGAATCTACATCCGATTTCATCTCTACCTAAGATCTCATCAATCCGATTACAAGTTAATCATGGTTCTAAGGTAAGCATTTATGATTTTGACGTTTATTCCTCGCGTGTTCTGAAGTGTGTCTTTTCTTTGTCTCGGTTTCAAGAATTTCCGGTGATTATTGGTTAATTATTGTTACTCTCAAAAGTTCTCATTTGATCCAACTATGATATAAGGAATTTATTGTTTGCAGCCACTTTCAAAAGTTGTGAAATTTGAAAGCAAAACAAATCTGAAAAAATGAAGAAAATCAAGCCCACAACTTACGATTTTCTACATTGATTCAATTTTATTAATTGATTCGTTTTGTATATACCTTTTTTGGCCGATTTTGTTAATTTATTTTTTGATTTTGTTATTTGATTTGTATCTTCGCCGACAACACACGATTTAGTTAATTGATTATATTTTATAACTCGGTGTTCTGCATATTATGTTACAGGAATTCTCATGGTTTTTTTGTGAAGATTGAATCGTTTTACACATGCTCAAACCTACTGGTATGTTGTCAAACCTACTGTTTTTTTTTTCTTTCAGGTTGTCTTTAGTATGTTTGATTCATTTATGTGGTTCTTTAATATAATGTTCGATAAGATTTCTATCTGTTCGATTCGATTTTTATACCACAGATCTACTTTCATTGATGATATATTTTTTTAATATCAAAGAACCTTAGACAATAATTTTTAGAGTAGAAAATGCCCTTTACGTAACCTACATCTGATTAATTCTTATGCCAAACTGTAACTTATATGAAGTTGTTGCTTAGTTTAGTAGGCTTGGGTTGATATATTTGTTTACTGCTTATGACAAAAAAAAAATTGAAAGTTGGGTTAATATGGCAATTAGGCTACCTACCATTTAAATCCTATCATTTGACAGTAGCAAAGTCTATATGGATCTTTTTTGTGTTTAATATTTTGATCAATCATTTGTTATTTGTATTGGTTGAATACTACTTTTATGTATTTTATTATAACATAATTATAATTTTATTAGTATCTACCTAATTACTACGAGGAACTTCGTTTCGAGCAATGCTTTCCTTATGGGCAAACTATGATAACAACGGATGATCATGTCAAATGGAAAGTAAACATCCGAAGACTTGGGAAAATTTATTATATTTGTGAAGGATGGGATATGATCTACAAGAAAAGACAATTTGAACAAAACACTATTTTCGTATTTGACATACTAGAAGATTTTACTTTGAAGATGTCTTTTTGGCTACCTCAAGAATCTAGATACATCTATGACTCTTTTCCATACGTGATATCTGATATGGAATATACTTCCTTGGTATGTTTATTAAATGTATTTGTTTAATAACCTTCTTTACATATTTACATATAAATAAATGTATAACTAATTTACGTTTCTTGCAGCTATTACCTATGCAGTATGTTAATCGCCACTTTGGTAAAGATGTTAATATCTTACCAATAAGCATACGAATATTTCCAAATCATACCTGGATATGTATGTTGAGGGCTGTAGATCGTAGCTTCTTTTATGTAGATGGATGGGATAAACTATACACTGATGTACATTTACCATTTGGTTTATGTTGTTTTTTAAGTATATTGGCAATCGTACTTTCCATCTACGTGTTTTCGGTGTAGACGGTCTAGAATTATTCTCTCCCGTTGAGCATGAAAATACCTCTCATACTGAACCGAAGGTTTTTTTACATATTTTATGGTATTTATAGGTATATTTATTTTTTAATATTTAACAATTACTTTCTATCTACCTCTATTGCTGGTCAAACGGAAATTACATATGTTCATAGGAACTTAAAGTCACGTGTAAGTGTTTATTATACATAATTATTCTATTATTAATTCTGAGTGGCTTATTTAATCTTTCAGGAGGTTATCCAGGATGTTGTTCCTGAATCAAAGGTCGATTACATTGTTACTAAAAACGTTGTTCAAGATTTTAAACAAAATGCTACTCAGCTGCATGGTCAAGTCGAGAATCTTCCTGAAGACATTAATCTTGATGTTCCCCAGCAACTACAAATGCACTCTTTCAGTAAACCTGTTTCAACACGTTTGGTAATTCTATATATTAATTACTTCAAACTACATGCTCATATGATGTCTATGTAAAAGACTCGTACCTGCTTCTTTATTTAATATATAAATTTGTACTTATTTTTATTTTGTTTTAACTATAGCGCTTTCCAGTGGAATTTAGTAGAAAAATAAACTTACAAAGGGCATGACGATGACCATTGCTAATTCTGAAGGAGCTAATGGAAGTGCAAGGTTCGTGTTGAACATGATTATGGCAAGAAACGTTTTGGATTACAAGGATGGGTGTATTTTTTGAAAGGAAATAATTTTCAAATGGGAGATATGTCTCTTTTCAAGTTTGACCCGAAGAAAGGTAAGTTGATTGTTACTAAAAGCAATTAGGTTAAAAAACACTATGCAAATGTCGTATGGAATTTTGGACTTCTTAACTACAAAAGCATAACACGATCATTTTTTGGTGAAACATTATATAATACAATGATGGCTACCAACTATATGTTTTTACTATTAACAATTACACGTGCATGACATTGGTTTTTATTAATCTTTACAACTATATGTTGCCATGACATGTTACAAACACATAGAGACATATGTTTTAAGTTGTATCTTTGATGGGCCATTTGAATAAATCTATAATTTAGATTCATGAACCGTCTTTTACTGTTTTATATGTCCTTAATGAAACGGATCATATCTATCATTAACCATAGCATAATATTATCATGCCACATTAATACTAATATATTATCATAATATTACAGTAAACAATATAATTAAAATATATACTATATTAAGCATAGAAAATTATAAAATATTCACTAATAAATATGATCAATTATATATCACTAATAAAATTATGCAATTATATATACCAAATGTTGATTTTTTCAAAAAATAACAAAATGTCATCCTCTGAATTTTTAATATTATACAGATTCATTTAATAAATTCATTCTTATCATCCTCAAAAATGATATTATTATAGAGATTCAATTCGCAGGAATAGACTCAATTGCTTACAAAACAACATTATAAACTTTAAACATATCACCATAAGTGAAATAATAAATAATTAGTTTCTTTAAGTACATTTTTTTTAAATCATCCTGAAATTTGAGAATTTCTATACATATAAAAAATAAATTTAAAAATCTTCTTAATTAAACATTTAACTTATTATTTTTTATACATCTTAAGATTTTTTACTCTATATTCTTTCCTTAATTAGTGATCAGTTATTATGAATATTATATTCAATTAAGATTAACATTAACAATCGAAATCGATATTTAAATATCTTTCCATAATTATGTATCTTTTTATCTTAGAAGTGTACACATTTTCCATAATTTATAAAACATAACTGATTTCAGTCATCATTATATAACCAAATATAACTAAAAGTACATTAGGAAAATATTTACAAAAGATTAGAATAAGATTTTTTTTAAATAAATATTCCTGCAAATCATGCTTAAAATAAGTTATATTTGCTTAACTAATTATTAATATAGAATCAACGATATTCCTGCAAATCATTCTTAAAATTAGTTTATATTTGCTTAACTAATCTTTAATATACAAATCTTATGACATATATAAACTAAGTTTATTTTTAAATCATTGGATATTTTTAGTAGAGGATTCGTGTTTAATTTTATACTAAATTATTGCCTAAATTAACTGTAAATTATACTAAAGTATATTACTTCCCTAAATTAGTTAACATTTTACTTATATATGTACTCATATTACATCATAAAATTCCATAACGTTGCTAACCATTTTTCAACAAGACACTTCGATTTTATCTCCCGTAATAGTACTATTATGGCATCAAACATTGTTCAAACTTCCCGGTAATTTTAATATTCAATACCTTTTATTATCATTTCACACTTATCATGCATCATACATTTACATTATTCTTAATAAGCAGGTCAGTATTGGCAACCGAGGTTACTTTCTTGAAGGATTTGGATATAGCACGGCGTGATTACACTTTCAAGGCTCGCATAATTCGGCTTTGGAAAAGGCCAAAGTATAACAACCATCAGATTGGTACTCTATTGAGTTTATAATTGTGGATGAGGAGGTTAGATCAACTTATAATTTTTATACTTTGTTCATATGAAATATTAAAAAACATACCTTTACTTGCAGTCTATATTTATATATAAATATTTTTTCTTCTTTCGTTTAAGGTTACAACAATGCAAGGTAACGTTTTGAAGAAGTGGTTCCCTAAGTTAAAAAACTGTTGGCAGAATCAGGTTAGATATTTTTTTACAATTTATGAATGTTTTTTATCCAAATATAAAAGACGTATATTATTCGTTTTTATTACAAAGCTCATGTACTACATTCACTATTATATAGCCCGTTCTATTTACTTTTCTTGCATTTTTATAATTTTATGTTTACTAACATTTTATGTTTACTTCTTTCTCAATTTGAATAATTTATCAAATTAATTCAGGTTGTTATTTAATTCACAAACCTGGAATTGCTCTAAATGAAACCAAGTACCGTTATGTTGAAAATAGAAATAAAATTGGAATCCAGCCGGACACTGAAGTGAAAATCTGCCATGACTTCTCTGGCTCCGAATACGGTTTCTCTTTTACGTCATTTGAGCAGATTGTTGAAAAGACCTTGCCGAACGAACAACCACTAGGTAAAATGTTTAACATTCCATCATATATTTTAATAAAAATATAATTCTCTGTTTTGATAAGTTTCCTAACTAATTTTTATACAATGGATTGTAGATGTCATCGGTTTTGTTGATGAGGTTGGAGAACTTAAAAGTTATACAACCAAGAAGGGGAAGCAGAGCAAAAAAATTAACATCACAATTCAAGATCTACAGTTTGCATTTTTTTTTTTAAATACGACTATTCTCAAATTTATAACATTTAATTACCTTGTGTTACTTATTTTTTATGTTAAATTTCTTTGTAACAGGATGAGAAAGATTTATCTTTCACTATGGGACTCATACGCCTCTGATATCCTACTACATTTTGAAAATAAAGAAGGCAGTTCCGTAACTGTTGTCATTCTTCAGTTTGGTACTTTAAAGTATTAAGGTTGTTTTGGATATGTGAACAATTGATTCAGTGTGTCGAAGCTGTTTATCGATTCTAATATTGATGAAATAATATCCTTTAGAAACAGGTTTGTATTAATTATTATAGATCTACTTATTATCTAAACTTTTTTTACATATTTACGTCTTTTGGATCACCTTAATAATATTGTTTATAAAATTTAACAACTTGCTTCAGAACTCAGCAGCTTCGTCATCATCAACTGAAACCTCCATGCTTTCAGGAATGTTCTTATCTCTGTATGATGAGTTTGTTGCTAAAACAGAGTTTAACAATATTGCAGAGATAAGTGTAAATGAGGTCGTAATATGTTTTATCTTGGTTTAAATATTTCCAGTTTGTTATTCTGAATTTTTAAACTATTATTCGTATTTGTTTGTTATGGGTTAAACAAGTTGTAATTGTAGGCACGGTAAAGCTGATACCCATTGACATCCCTTGGTTTTATGAGGCATGTAAAACATATAACAGGAAGGTTTGCAAAAAACTGATGAAGATGAGACATCAGTTCAAAATGAAGGTGATAAAGAACCTGTCTATGTCTGCGAGACTAATAATTGCAAAGGAAAGTTGATTGAAGTTATACAAAGGTATATACTCATACCTAATATACTTTAATATAATACATGTAAAACATACATTATTTAACCATCATTTATATTTCTATCCAGGCTTAGAATACCATTAACGGTTCAAGATTGCACCGGTAATGTTTCGTTGACGTTGTTTGATCGTGAGGCATGCAAACTTCTAAAAAGTTCAACATTTTTGATTGAGAAATTTTTGAATGTAAGAATTAAATCATTTTCTGGTATACTCTTTTAAAATTTCAAACTCATTTTTTTGATATGAAGATTACTAATTTCATGGTAACATTACATTTTTTTAACAGGGTGATTGTGAAGGATTATACCCCGATGAGTTTTCGGTGTTATTGGAGAGAAAGTTTGCTTTTAAGATTGATATTACAAAATTTAATGTGAGCATAATTATTATTTTTTTGGTATCAACAAATTAACTGAAGACCCGAATGTGATTATGGAGCTTCAAAAGAAAGCCAATATGTTGGAGGTAATATTTAGATATGGTTTTATTATATTGATTACATTTATTAAAAATGTACTATTAGAAACATAAATGTTTAAACTTGCATAATACAACATAGGTGGAAAAATCAGACTCTGTAACCAACACATGCAATGAGATGATGTCACAGGAAACCTCTATTTTAAGGGTTAGTTGTCCTCTATATGTATTTAATTATCTTAACTTCGAGTTTTATCTGATAATATTTTAATTTAATATTATTATAAATGAACACATTTGGTATTGTTTTCCATGTGAAATTTAAATCATATTTAAAAGATTGTTTATTATATCTTACTTGTATACATTTATTTTGTTCGATTTATTAACTAACCTTTAGATTTTAATTGTGGTCACTCTCTTACAAATTTAAATTTCCTAGAACTTCACAGTTTAAATGGTTTATCAGTTTTCTTTAAGACTTACTATTTCCTTTATTAATTTTTTCAGGATGTCATTGAAATAACTGATGATAATGTGACCCCATTGCCTACTCATGATGATGGAAACTCAAAATTTCAAATTGATGAGAACTGTAATGGCCATTCATCAAACATAGATTTAAAGCGAAAGTTAGTTGACACGTACCACGATGAAGATTCCGGAGATTTATCAAGTACCAAACAGCGTCGTGATGGCAAGACAACACTTCTACTTCCCAAATTGAAAAATGATATTTTTCGTATTATATTTTGGTCGTGTTTTTAGCTTCATTACTATTAGACACTTGGTTTTATTTTTTTTGGCTATGGTTGTTTAAATTATTTCAAATTTCTGTGTTCTACCAAAACATTGTTCTACGTTTGGATTTTAATTTGAGTGGTTATTTGTGTTATGCAATATAATTAACAATCCTTTTAATGTACTCTCTAGATAATGTTTTACATGATTATTGAGATGTATTTTTTATTCAAAAAAATCATAATGAATATTTTTTATAATGTTTTGTAGTCTACCTTTACGTTTGTTTTGATTTTTTACTTGTGGTTTTAATGTTACAGATTCAAAACTCACACAATCTATTGCAAAGTTTATGAGACATAAAAAGAAACTTATTTCGATGGGATCGTGCTATAAATGTTTATAATATCTCTGATAAGTTATTGATTATTATTTATTTAATATTAACTTTAGTAAACCTGTGTATTATACGGGTTGAAAAAATAAATTATTAAATTTAATAAAATTTTATGAAGTATAAAATGATAATCTAAAATAAGATATGATTAAACTTACATATGTGTAATAACTATAAGTAATAAAATAACGATATCAATTTTTAAACTTTCTTTTCAAAAAAGTTAAACATTTTTTTCAAAACAATCCGTATTAAAAATGTTATTTTTTAAAATTTATTATTGTAACTCCTAATTTTAATTATTTTTAGTTTATAAAAAAATTTACTTTATAAAAATACCAATTTTAAAATATTTTATATTTTAAAAAAAGTTAGATGTTTTAGAAAAAAATTTTAATTGTATAAAAAATATTTTCTAGAAATAACATTAATAAAAAGACATATTTCTTAATTTATTAAAAAATTAATCTAAAAGAGAATTAAAATTATTTAATATTGCTTAATTTAGGTAATTATTTAAGAGAAGAGAGAGCGGAAAAATAAATTTAAGAGCCTAAAAATATACCAAGTGTCTTCCTAAGTTATTATTTTAGTATTATATATAGACAGGCGTAAACGATACGGACCTTTATGTTTATAATAAGTTACCTTTCTAGCCTTGTAGTCTTAAATAGGTCTGCTATGTAGTTGCTAGTGACATAAGTTATCGTATTGTGGGTAGCTGCCCCACCTTCTAGATTTTAATTTCTCAATTGAATTAATAAAAAAATATTATATATAATAAATAAAAAAGGTTCAGCTGACAAAATTTTAAGCAATATGTTGTCACATGACACACTCTCAAAAAGCTATTGACATGTGTCTTTTGTAAAATTTTTATTTAAATTCTGAATTTTACGTTAAACATTTTAAGTCCTCATACAACCACTAAAAAATAGAATTTTCAAATTTTAAATTTAAATTTTGTAATTTAGTATGTTGCCTAAATTAATCATAATTATTCTATTAAATGTCAGTTGACCCAAAATATACAATACCTAAAAATAACATACTTTTCATATTTTTAATTTAGAATTTAAATTTTACGTTCTTGCCTAAATTAATTCACAATTATTAATTTTCTACATAATTTCCCTTATTAGTTGGCTTACACTATTGACATACTTTATACAACTTTGTTATATAGAAAGAAAGATTATGTCATTATTAGTTTCCATTAGGCTATAGTAACTACAACTGGCCATCAAATTTGTCTAACACTTTTTTAAAATATCATTCTCATAAAATTAATATGTTTGCGTATAAAATACTAAGTTATAAACCCACGTTATACATAGGTGAAAAGAGAATAAAGTTAAAACTTATAAATAACATATTGTTACATACAATAGTTTAGAATGACAATGTATAAAAATATTTTACGAATTATTTATGCTCCTTTGCATACAATATTTTATTTTCTATTTGTAAAATTACTCTTTTTTATTTAAAAGTAGTAGTTTTAAACATTCTTCACTTTTAACTCTTGATAATAAAACGTATAATCGACCATGGGTAAAAATTGTATGTTTCAAGTATAAACCAACGACCCTCGATAATAATTGTCCTTGGCTATTTTTAATAGTCATGACAAAACATAAAGCTAGTGAAAACTAAGATTTTATATGATATAAGGTAAAAAACATACCAGTTGTCTTATTTCTAGAGCAATTTTATCATTAATGGTTTCAAATAGGAAACGTCCATAAAACAACATGAAATTCTTATTGCATTTTACCATTTGGTATTGCAAAAAATACGAATCTTATACCCAATAGTTAACATACTTAAAATTATTTTATTGAGGTTTTTTTACTTTGATGAGTTCAAACTCGTATTATACAAACCTCAATGGTAAAGTTTCAAACTTTAACATCAAGTTTGTTCAATATGATTACCTGTGTAAATAAAAAATGAATCTGAAGCAAAATAAAAATTATATCATTTACAAACAGAAAGAGGGAGATAGTAGTGAGAAATATACTGAAAGATTAGCCTCTTTCAAGGTAAAAATTGATTTGTTAAAAATATAGAAATCAAATAAAAAGCTTTACATTTTTAAAATTGATTTTCTAATTATTTAAGAGTCGTCGAGAAGCTAAACCTCATCAATTTGGTAATATGAATTAGAGTTAAATTAATATCAAGTGTAATAATTTAAAATTAAAAAAATTTGCAGATAAATGAAAATACAAATTTTATTGAATCTTATGATTAGTAATAAACATGGAATAAATTTATTTGAGTTGTTTAAAATTGAATTTCATGATTATTTTGAAATTATAGATAACTTAATCAAAAAAACACATTTTCATTTTTTATTTAAATAAATAAAGGAAGTTACTTCGAAAGATTTGATATAACTCGGTAAATTATGTTAAGTATCAAATCTTCCAAGCCAAATGACCATATCTTCCAAAGCCAAAGATGAATTCTTTCGAAGCTTCAAGAACAAAGTCTTCTGAATCCAAAGACTGATTTCTTCCGAACACAGAGAAGACATGCTTTCTTTGAATCACTGCTTGACAAAAGCTGAACCACTTTTCGCTACCACTTCTGAAGACTCACCAACTTATATGAGTTGGTGAAAAGTCCATGCTTTTGTCAACTGTAGATTAAGGTCTTTTGTCTTTGACTCTCCAACTATGTACTTTATCATTTTTGTAATATATTAGGATGTGAGCTATGGTATGTCATAGTGAGTAGTCAAAAGGTAATCTGCCTTTTGACTCTACATTGATCTTGTTATCTAGATTAGTGTTTCTAGTTGGCTTTCAAAGTATGACCGGTTTTAGGATGTAGTATAAAGCATCTCAAATACTTGTATCTTCATGTATACTTTGTAACACTTGTAAGAACTTGAGAGCAATATACATCATTCTTGAAAACCATATTTGAGTGTTCTTTTCTTCTTCTGTTACTTGTGTTCATTATTTTCATCACTAACCAGTTCCTTATTTGATCTACTAAATGTTTCATCTCTCTCCACCTTGTGAAACTATTGCATTGACCATCCTTCCTAGTCCTGCAATTGGTATCAGAGCATTTCAGGCTCTTAATTGTAAGATCTCACCATCTTAGATCACTTTAGTTTCTCAAAACACTTATCAACTCAAATGGCAGCTCTTTCTAAGGCTGATATGGAAACTGGTACTATGACAAAGTCTCCACTGATCACTCTTGATGACTTTGATACTTGGTTGTCAACGTATGGAAGGGTCATTAAGTCTCAAGACAGCAGGATGTGGAGATCTATTGTTGAAGGACCTCATATCTCAAGAACCTTTTCAACCACTACTGGAGGTGAGATGATACCAAAGGAAATGGCTGAGTACTCTGAAGAAGTCTGGAAGAAGATAGATGTATATCATAAAGCCATGACCGTTCTTCAAACTGCTCTTCCTAACTCCATATACAGAGGCTTCAAGAAGTTTGGAACTGCTAGGCAGCTCTGGGATGCACTGAAGCTCATGTATGAGAGGTCTGAGGAAGCCAATGAGAGCAAGAAAGACATAATAAAGCAGTAGTTTGAGAACTTCACCTACAAGAAATATGAAACCATGACTCAACAATACTTCAGGTATGTTGAGATTGTAGATACTCTAATGGATGTTAGAGTAAAACTTGAGAATAGAGACATGGTGAGGAAGTTCATGTTCTCTCTTCCCAGATAACGGACTCACTATGGTGTGGCCATCAAGAGAACTGAAACCTCTCTACTCTTACTCTCACAGAGCTGTATGGTATCCTTAGTGGTTACCAGATGGATATGAACTTGCAAAATCCATCAAGCACCTCTTCCAACAATCAGCAGTGTTCAGTCCTTCATGTGGTTGAAAGAGATAGCATAGAACCACAGCATCATCTCATATGCTTCCCTGAAAACTCACAAAAGGGTCCTTTCATCACCTTCCCCGAGATACCAAGGGAGAGCTACAACCAAGGAAGCGCACTCCAAGAGACAAGTTCTACACAAGCCTTTGTGTCTACTGATAAAAGTTGTGGCAACCTTCTTTTCACTCTTGAAGACCTGGACTGCATCCATCCAGATGATCTGGAGTGAATGGAGATAGTTCAATAGATGGCTCTTCTCACTCACAGAGACAAGAAGTTCTACAAGAGAACAGGAAGAAAGTTTTCTAGCATATGGCTAGTGGAAAGTTTGGCCTGGATAAAAGCAAGATGAAGTGTTACAACTGTAACCAAATGGGACACTTTGCTAGAGAGTGGAAGGCACCAAGGACAAACAGTGTCTAGGTACAATCCAGACCAAGCTTCACTGATGCAGCTCCAGAACTGACAAACAAACCAACCAAAACAACATGCTTCTGTTGCTGTTAATGAAGAAGGCTTTAACTGGAGCTTTTAGGTAGAAGATGCTTCTCCAAACCAAGCACTGATGGCTGATCATGAAGAAGCTAAGGTATTGGAACATCTTTGTACTCTGAATGCATTGCTAAAGTTAACATGTATAGGTCCTACAACTTGGAAGTGAGATCTGATTTTGAGTCCCTGAACATTTTAAAAGCTAGTTTTAAAAGAGCTAATAATGATTATAAACTTAAAATAGAAGATTTAATGAAAACTATTTTAATTCTTAATCATGAGCACATAAATTACAAGATCCAAGTTAAGGTTCTCATTACCAAGTTAACTGAGTGCTACGCTGAGCTTGTGATCAGCAAAGCTAAGGCAGAAAAATGTGTTCTTGAAGAGGAAACCTTCAAGAACATAATATCTTCATCCATGCATGCAAAGATTTTTTATTAGAACAGACAAGGATTGGGTTCAAGCGAGATAGCTCCTCCACACATATTGTTATCTGTAAGACTTACACGGTGTGGAACTTGTCAAGATGAGTTGCCCTCCATAGATCCTATTCAAGAAGAGTATGAAGATGAAAAGGAGATAGTGAAGGATGAACCTGAGGTGAGTGAAAAGGGTTATTGTAAGGAATACACTTAGAGGTGATGCAACCAAGATCAACCAAAGAGCTCTCAGCATGCAAAAGTGAAGTACAAGGAAGTTACTTTGGAAGATTTAATATAACTCAGTGAATTGTGCTAAGTATCAAATCCTCCAAAGCCAAAAGACCATATCTTTCGAATCTAAAGATGAAGTCTTCCAAAGCTTCAAGGATAAAGTCGTCCGAAGCCAAAGACTAGTTTCTTCCAAAGACAGAGAAGACGTGCTTTCTCTGAATCACCTTTTGACAAAAGCTGAACCACTTTCCGCTACCACTTCTGATAACTCACCAACTTATATGATTTGGTGAAAATTCCATGCTTTTGTCAACTGTAGATTAAGGTCTTTTGTCTGTAACTTTCCAACTATGTACTTTTATCCTTTTTGTAATATATTAGGATGTGAGCTATGACATGTCATAGTCACTAGTCAAAAGGCAATCTGCCTTTGACTTTACATTGATCTTGTTGTCTAGATTAGTGTTTCCAGCTAGCCTTCAAAGTATGGCCGGCTATAGGATGCAGTATAAAGTGTCTCAAGTACTTGTATCTTAGAATATGCTTTGTAACACTTGTAAGGACTTGAGAGCAATATACATCATTCTTGAAAACCATATTTAAGTGTTCTTGTTATTGTTCCTTTACTCGTGTTCATAGTATCATCACTAACGTTTCTCTAGTTGATCTACTAAGTGTTTTTCATATCTTTCTACACTTTGAAACTATTGTATGGACCACCCTTCATGGTACTGCAATTGGTATCAGAGCATTTCAGACTCTTGATTGTAAGATCTCACCATCTTAAATCATTTAGTTTCACAAAACACTTATCAACTCAAATCTCTTTCTAAGGCTGATATGGAAACCGGTATATGACAAAGTCTCCACTGATCACTCCTGATGACTTTGATACTTGGTGCCAACTTATGGAAGGATTCATCAAGTCACAAGATATCAGGATGAGGAGATCTGTTATTGAAGGACCTTACATCCCAAGCACCTCTTCAGCTATTGCTAGAGGTCGGATGATACCAAAGGAAATGGCTGCCTACTCTGAAGAAGACCGGAAGAAGATAGATATAGATCAAAAAGCCATGACCGCTCTTCAGACTGCTCATCCTAACTCCATATACAGAGGCTATAAGAAGTGCAAGACTGCTAAGCAGCTTTGGGATGCACTGAAGCTGATGTATGAGGGGTCTAAGGAAGCCAAGGGAACAAGAAAGATATCATGAAGTAGTAGTTTGAAAACTTCACCTAAAAACAGGTGAAACCATGACTCAACAATACTTCAGTATGTTAAGATTGTGGATACTCTAATGGATATTGGAGTAAAACTTAAGAACACCACACTACACCATAAACCACCAATTAAATTTTATCATGTCATACTATACCATATCATACACTTAAATTTGATGGAAGCAGTGTTGCGACACCATGCCACACTACACCACTACATCACACATAGACACCTATAACGATCACAACCTCACTGCGTGAACATGCCACGGACAAGCCGAGGCTCGTCGTGGCCTCATGGCACGTAGGCCCCCTCAACCTTAAGAAAAAAATAAAAATAAAACATTAAACTCCATGAATAATAATAATCATAAATTATCAATCATCATAACCATAATTTAACTGTAAGATCATCTGAAGATTATGAGGCTGATGCAACCAACAAGCCAGAACAACCAACTCTTCCATGCATGCACTAAGGAACAAAGATGAACTAGCTTTGGAATTCTTAAACTCTCAAATGTGTCTAAGTGTAAGATCTTTCGAAGCTAACAGTTCAGAAAGAATTACTTCGGAAGTTTCACACTCAAACAGAAAAATATTCTAAGTGTGAAATCTTCCAAAGCCAAAGACCAGCATCTTCCGAAGCCAAAGATGAAATCTTCTGAAGCTTCAGAGACAAAGTCTTCCTAAGCACTGAAGACTGATTTCTTCAGAGGACAGAGAAAATATGGTTTCTCTAAATCAACTTTTGATAAAGCTGACACACTTTCCGCTGCCTGCTCTGGTGGTTCACTTACTTTACACAAGTTGGTGAAACTTCCATGCTTTATCAAAAAGTAGGAATGGTCTTTGTCTGTAACTTACCTTACTTGTTTCTGTAGACTTTTGTATTAGGAAAAGTCAGTGAGCTATGGAATGTCATAGTCATTAGTCAAAAGGCAATCTGCCTTTTGACTTTAGATTGATCTTGTTGTCAAGATTAGTCAAATACAACTGGCTTTACATGTAAGTGACGGTTGTAGGTTGTAGTATAAAAGTGCCTCAGGTCCTTGTAATTCTTTATGCTTTGTAACACTTGTAAATAACTTGAGATCAATATACAACATCCTTGAAAACCAATCTTGTGTGTTCTTAGTTCTGTCTCTTTGATTTACTTATGTTCTTAGTAGCATCTGTTTTAAGTTACCAGTTCCCTATTTGAATTGTTAAGTGATCTAAGATCTCTCCTCAGTGTGAAACTAAGTGTTAAGTACCCTTACCCGATCCTGTAATTGGTATCAAAGCACTCCAGGCTCTTGATTGTAAGATCTCACCATCTTAATCCTCTTAGCTTCACACATCACTTAACTCTTCAAATGGCAGCTATCTCTAAGGCTGATATGGAAACTGGAACTATGACAAAGTCCCCACTGATCACTCCTGAGGATTTTGACACTTGGTGCCAAAGAATGGAAGGCTTCATCAAGTTTCAGGATTCTAGGATGTGGGAGTCTGTTGTCGATGGACCTCATGTACCATGCACCTCTTCAGCTGCTGCTGGTGGTGGCATGATACCGAAGGAGAGGGCTGACTTTTCTGATGAAGACTGGAAAAGGATTGATATTGATCAGAAAGCCATGACAGCCCTCCAAACTGCTCTTCCAAACTCCATCTACAGAGGTTTCAAGAAGTGCAAGACCGCTAAACAGCTATGGGATGCACTGAAACTGATGTATGAGGGGTCCAATGAAGCCAAGGAGAACAAGAAGGACCTCCTGAAGCAGCAGTTTGAAAACTTCACCTTCAAGACAGGTGAAACCATGACTCAATAGTATTTAGGTATGTTGAGATTATGGATACTCTGGCTGATGTTGGAGTAACTATTGAGAATAGGGATATTGTTAGGAAGTTCATGTCCTCTCTTCCCAGACAATGGACACACTACTGTGTGGTCATTAAGAGGACTGAAAACCTCAAGGACCCTTACTCTCACTGAGTTGTATGGATACTCAGTGGATACCAGATGGAGATGAACATGCAAAATTCATCTGGTAACTCCAATACTCACCAGAGTTCAGCCTTCATGTGGGTGAAAGGGATAGTAGAGAACCACAACATCATCTTATCTACTACCCTGAAACTTCACAAAAGGGTCTTTCATTACCTTCCCAGAGACACCAAGAGAGAGCTACATCCAAGGAAGTCCCTTCCAAGAGACAAGCACCTCTCAAGCCTTTGTCTCTACTGATGAAAGTTCAGGCAACTTTCTCTTCACTCTTGAAGACCTGGATTGTATCCATCCAGATGATCTGGAATACATGAAGATAGTCCAGCAGATGGCTTTCTCACTCACAGAGCCCAGAAATTCTACAAGAGGATAGGAAAAAGGTTTCCCAGCAATGCTTCCAGTGGCAAGTTTGGACTGGACAAGAGCAAAGTGAAGTGTTACAACTGTAACCAGATGGGTCACTTTGCCAGAGAATGCAAGGCACCTAAGTCAAATGGTGGCCAAGCATCATTTAGGCCAAACTACACTAAGGGAGGGCACCAGAATAAGAAGCCAAGACAGCAAGTTGTTGTTGCTGTTGAAGAAGGAGGCTTTGACTGGAGCTTTCAGGCTGAAGATGCTTCACCAAATCAAGCACTCATGGTATGAGGCTAAGGTACTAGAACATCTTTGCTCTCCTGAATGTATTGCTAAAGTGAATAGATACAGGTCCTAACTTGGAAATGAGATCTGATATTGAGTCCTTGAATATCCTAAAAGCTGATTTTAAAAGAGCTGAAAATGACTATAAACTTAAGATAGAAGATCTAGAGAAAACAGTTTCAACTCTTAAACATGAGCAGACAAATTACAGGACTCAAATTAAAGATCTCATTACCAAGTTGACTGAATGCCAGGCTGAGATTGTGATCAGCAAAGCCCGGGCTGAAAAATGTGTTCTTGAAGAAGAGACCTTCAAGAACATCATATCCTCATCTCTGCATGCAAAAGTTTGTTATCAGAATAAGCAGGGACTGGGATCTACTGAGATACTCCTCCACACACTCTATTATCTGTAAGATCTCCAAGGTGTGGAACTGGTGAAGATGAGCTTCCCCTCATAGACCCTAGTGTTGAAGAGGATGAAGAGGAGATGGGGAGGGATGACTCTGAAATGAGTGAAGAGAGTCAATCCAAAAAGGGTCACCATGCTCCTGAGAAGAGTAAGAAGGCTGGTATGATAAAGACAAAGAGGAAGAACTTGATCAGAAGAGCAAAGAGAAGATCAAAGAAGGCTCAAGAGATCAAGGCCACTTTTGAGTCCAAGCAGAAACAAGTGTTTATCTCTGTAGGGTTTGAAGTGGTAAAGGCCGAGGAATCAACTACAAACTCTAGTACCAGGAGTTTTAACACAGTTCCAACTCATTCCAGCAAAGAGAAGGCTAAATTGTTGTGTACCACTGCTACACAGTCTGAACCATCCTCCTCCAAGAGCAAGTCTCTCCTTAAGAGAATTGTTGCATCATCTGTGAAGAAGAATCTAGAGAAAGAAAGTGTTCAAGTTCAGTCTTGCTCTCAGAAGAAGACTCCTAGAAGGAAGTAAATGGAATGCATCATGTGTGGTAGTACTTCCCATCTGGCTAAAGATTGTATCTACAATCCCAAAAGCACTATCCACATGTTTAAAGAGAAAGCTTCTGGGAAGATGAAGGAAAAGCTAGCTTCGAAAGGAAAAGCTAGCTTCAAAAGGAAAATCTGTTTCCTTCGGAAGCTCCAAAATGAAGAAGAAGGCAAGTGAAAAATTGCCTTCGGAAGAAAATTTGGTCTCGAAAGAAAGGAATGCTCCGAAGTACTGAAGCTTGCTGCAGTGAAAGCAAGATCTTCTGAAGGTCCATCTCCAAATCTTCCGAAGCTGCAAAAGCTTCCGAAGCTTTGAAGGTCAAGCCAAATCTTCCAAAGATGGTGTGGAAAATGAAGGAGGACTGTGTGACTGAAGATTCTTCATCAGCAAATGATCCTCAGAGCCTGAACATAGGATCACTTACTGTTTCATTGCCTTCAACTCATTTTAACAAGCCCAAGACCAATGAGGCTTGGGTTTCCAAATGTAACTAATCATCTCTTTTGTGCAGGGACAGCCAAAGGCAAACAGAAATATGTGGATCATTGATAGTGGCTGCTCTAGGCACATGACAGGCAATGAGTCCTTACTTCAAAACTTTGAGAAGTTTGATGGAGGGCCAGTTGCTTTTGGAGGAGATGCAGGAGGTTACATCACTGGCAGGGGCATGGTCTCAAATGGTAAGCTCAGCATTGAGAAGGTAAACTTTGTCAAGGAGCTTGGATACAATCTTTTGAGTGTGTCCTAATTTTGTGACCAAAAACATCACATGCTCTTCACTGAGCATAAGTGTATTGTTCTCAAGCCTGGGGTGGTTATTCCTCAGGAGTACATTCTGCTCAGAGCCCCCAGGAAGGGAAACATGTACAAGATGGATCTGCAAGAAACAACTCCCTTCGAGAAGTGTCTTGCTTTCTATCTAAAGCAAATAGTGATGAGTCTTTCCTCTGGCATAAAAGAATGTGCCATGTAAACTTTAAAAACATGAATAAATTTATTAAAAATGATTTGGTAACTGGAATGCTAAAGAAAGAGTTTACAAGTGATGACCATTGTGTTGCATGCCTGAAAGGGAAGCAACACAAAGTGTCTCACAAGCCAAAGGAAACCAACTCCATCACTACTCCCTACACTTGTTACATATGGATCTGTTTGGCCCCACCAGTGTAATGAGTCTAGGAAGACCTCTTATTGTTTAGTGATCACAGATGACTTCACAAGATTCACTTGGGTCTTCTTCCTTAGAACTAAGGATGAGACTCCTGAGATCTTGAAGAACTTCATTCGAAAATTGAGAATCAATGTGATCACAAGGTCAAAACCTAAGATGTGATAAGGGAACAGAATTTAAAACCAAATCCTTGATACATTTTGTGATGAAAAGGGTATTTCAAGACAATATAGTGCTCCCAGGACTCCTCAGCAAAATGGTGTTGCTGAGAGGAGTAACAGGACACTTATTGAGGCTGCTAGAACCATGTTGTCTGACTCTAAACTGCCTATCACCTTCTGGGCAGAGGCTGTCAACACAGCCTGCTATTTGCAGAATAGAGTTTTAATAGTTAAGACTCATGGTAAGACTCCTTATGAGCTGTGGCATAAAAAGAGACCATTCATTGGTTTTCTCAGAACATTTGGATGTCCTTGCACCATCTTGAATACAAAGATCAAATAGCCAAGTTTGCTGAGAAATCAGATGATGGACACTTTGTTGGATACTCTTCTCAAGCTAAGGCTTATAGAGTATACAATCTTAGAACTAGAATCATTAAGGAGTCAGCCAATGTGACTTTCAATGAACACACACCCTGTGTGAAAGGTTTTGGATCGGATTGGCTGTTTGATCTTGATTTAGTTACCAACTGTTTTAACAAGTCTTGTGAGAATGTTTCAGGATCTACAGATAACAGATCAACAGAAGATCCTGATCCAAGATTTAAGCTGAAAAGACCAACCAAGAAGACTACTTCAGCTCCAATGGTAACTAACCCTACAAGTGAAGCTCCTATCAGTACAAGCATGACAAATACTGTTGATTCATCTGAGATGCCTTCAAATTCCAGCTCAGAGGCTCCAAATCCAGGTGAAGGAACTTCAAATGCAGGAGGAACTAGAGGTGGTAACAGTGATCATGAATTTCTTAATACTGATAACCACTCCATTGAAGACAACATGAATGATTTCACACACTCATTGGATGAAGTTTCTCTTAATAAGTGTGCTAATCTGGTGGGAGACACCTCATTGCCAGATCAGAATTTCTCAAATTTAGATCTGTCTAGCCAACTAGCTATGATCCCCCAACTTTGGATCCACAAGTCACATCCCACCACAAACATCATTGGAAATGTTGACTCAGGGGTAAGAACAAGAGGACAAACTCATGACAGCCATGTTTGTCTACATTCTTGTTTCTTATCCCAGATAGAGCCGAAGAAAGTTGATGAGGCTTTGAAGGATGGAAGCTGGATTGAAGCTATGCAAGATGAGCTGCTTCAAATCAGAAGACAGAAGGTGTGGAACTTATGCCCTCTTCCTCAAGGGAAAAGTGTCATAGGAACCAAATGGGTATTCAGGAACAAGAAGGATGATAGAGGGATTATCATCAAGAACAAGGCTAGACTAGTTGTCCAAGGATACACTCAAGAAGAAGGGATTGATTACACTGATGTCTTTGCTCCAGTTGCAAGACTTGAAGCTGTAAGAATATTCCTGGCTTATGCTGCATCCAAGGATTTCAAGGTCTACCAGCTTGATGTGAAATGTGCTTTTCTCTATGGGGTGATTGATGAAGAAGTTTATATCAAACAACCACCTGGCTTTGCAGACCCAGATCATCCTGATTATGTCTGCAAGCTTGATAAAGCTCTATATGGACTGCATCAAGCTCCAAGAAAGTGGTATGAGACACTATCAACATACCTCTGTCAACATGGATACAAAAGAGGTACTATTGATGGGACTCTCTTCATCAAAGAAACAGGGAATGACACACTGCTAGTTCAAATATATGTAGATGACATCATCTTTGGTTCAACTAATCCAAAGCTCTGTAAAGACTTTGAGATGCTGATGAAGAATAGATTTGAAATGAGTGCCATGGGGGAACTCAGTTTCTTTCTAGGAATTCAAGTGAAGCAGGTTGAAGATGGCATCTTCATTAGTCAGTCAAAGTATGTACAGGACATACTTACAAGATTCAAGATGACTGACTGTAAGGTTGCAAAGACACCCATAGCCAGAAACCACTCCCTTGGTCCTGATCTTGAGGGGGAGTGTGTTGATGAACATCTCTACAGGGCTATGATTGGGTCACTTATGTACCTTACTGCTAGCAGGCCTGATATTATGTTTGCCACATGTATATGTGCAAGATATCAAGCCAACCCCAAGATGTCACACCTAATCACTGTCAAAAGGATTCTTGGATACCTCAAAGGTGCTCCAAATCTAGGCCTTTGGTATTCAAAGAATTCAGACTTTAATCTATATGCTTATACAGATAGTGACTATGGTGGCTGCAACATTACTGCAAAGTCTACATCTGGGGGATGTCAATTCCTTGGTGGAAGGATAGTCTCATGGAAATGCAAGAAGCAATCCTGTGTCTGCATCAACTGCTGAAGCTGAATACATTGCTGCTGCAAGCTGCTGTGCTCAAGTGCTTTGGATTCAGAATCAGAAGCTAGACTATGGGTTCAACTTTAAGGAGACTCCCATCCACATAGACAACAACAGTGCCATCTCTATTACAGGGAATCCTGTGCAGCACTCAAGGACCAAACACATCAACATCAGGTATCATCTGATTAAGGATAATTTTGAAAAGGGATTGATCAAACTAATCAAAATTAACACAAATGAACAATATGCTGATCTGTTCACAAAGGCATTTGATGAACAGAGATTTAAATATCTTGTATCAGCTATTGGGATGATTAACTTTGAATAGATTATTTTTAATAACTTAATCAACTTTATTTCTTAAAACTGTGTGTCCTAAGTTGTCTATTAGATCACCTCATAAGCCCAGTTCTCTTTGGAAGAAAACTAACTTTTAACTGATATTCCTTAGATTTATGAAAATTTATCTTTGGAAGAACTCAAATTGCCTTCGGAAGAAATTTATGTCTTTAAATCATTTAAACTTATCTATGATTTACCTTCGGAAGAAATTCTTGGAGTATCTTCCGAAGCTTAAATTTGTATATAAGCACTTAAATGCATTCAAAGAACAAATATCTTCTGAAAGCAACTAAGTCTCGAAAGACTTATTTACTTCTTCCGAAGCCAAATTTTCAAAATTCTTTGAAATATCTTCCGAAGCAAAAACTACCTTCGGAAGCTTTGCTACAAAGCTTCCGAAGCCAAAATTGCCTTCGGAAAACTAAGGGCGCACTTTTTCAGAAGTAGGACCTACTTGCGGATTTCAAAGTTTATCTTTTTGTCATAACTTTGTCTCAAATCCACAACATATATCTTCCAAACGGTTCTATTTTCTCTCTCTACTCTCACTGATCCTTACCCTAAATTTACCCCCAAATTTCATTTTCTTCTTTCTTTCTTCACTGTAAAGCTTCCTCAAATGGCCAACCTTGATCGTCGCAACGACCCTGATTTTTCCATGCACCTACACAGGCAACACAATCAAGTTGCCCTGTTACATTCTGAGAAGGATCCAAGCTTCTCAGATGTATGTAGGTACCTTTCTTCGTCTCACTACTTCACCTCCCTTACAATCGATCCTCCTCTCTATGAGGATCAGTTGCTTGAGTTCTGGAGGACCTGTCAAGAGGTCACCATGGACTGGGAGAAGGCACTGTCTGCTACAGTGCAGGAAGGACGTTTTCATCACTCCGGCCATCATAAACACCCATTTGCAGCTGGATGGTGAAGCAGGTGAGCTGTCCTTTCCCAAATCTGTTGTCAATCACTCTTTTCAGCAGATGGGCTATGAAGGTGACTTCTCAGTCAAAACCTTCAGGAAGGGGAAGGTCTTATCTCAATGGAAATACCTCCTCCATGTCTTCATTCACAGCCTTTCTAACAAGCATGGATGATGGGATCAAGTTCCAGAAGACCTCTCCTTTATAGTCCATGGGATGGTACAAGGGATCAAGTTCAGGTACTCTCAGTTTGTATATACTAATTTACTTGCAAACTTGGACTTCTTAGAGTATTACATGTTCCCTAGGTATGTTCAACACATTCTCAACTGTGAGTTGGGACCACAATTGAGGGGAACAGGTAATATTCTTAAAATAGGACAAATGAGGCCCGACATCTTCAAAATCTTGAAGAAGCCAACTGTTGGCTTCTCTGGGGTAGAAACAGCCCTTGTCCTAAAAATGTTTGAGCTCATTGCTCAGGGTGAAAACCTAGTAGCACCAGCTAGTGTTGAACCAACACCCTCTACCTCTCACCCACCTCAAACACAGCCTACCATCACCATCACCTATAAAAGAAAATCCTAATGAACCCCTGCACTTGCTACTAAGTATGTGCAGGCCCCCATATCAGAACCCATATAGGAGGAAGTGGAATCTCGAGCTCCCACTTCCCCTAAGGAGCAGACCAATCACATCTTTCCATAACTCAGCGCTGAGGTTCCTCATGCTCGGCCTGATGAGCTCACAACCCCACAAACAGCCTTAAGCCATCACTCTGAGTCTCAGTACTCTAGTGATCAACCTTCTGGGGAAAGCTACCATCCCCAACCTCTTGATCTAAACCCCCCCATTCCCAGCCTTGACTTCTATTCTGATAAAGATTTAGGCTTTAGTGAGTACCATGAGTCTCTTCTCTCTTCCCACACTCAAGGAGAGATGAGTACTCCTGCTTCCCCCATCTCTAGCCCACATCAGCAAACCCCTACTGAGGTGGATCATCCTGAACTTTTTCAGGAAATCCATATGGCAGAGGCTATCACTTTTGCAAGTGATAACATCACTAGGACCTCTACCATGGCAACCCAGCCTCTTGACACTTCTCTGGAAGTTGTCATTGGGCAAGGGAAATCCTGCAGCCAAGAAACCCATGCTGGTGGTGAGAAAGAAGACTTAGGTCCAATTCTCTCATCCCCCAATGATTTTTCATCTGAAGATGAGGGGAGTCTGCAACAAAAGGTGCACAAACTGTCTTATCTTTGCACCTATTTTGTTTCAAAGATAGCTCACCTGGAATCTCAGGTGACTATCTTACAGAAGAGGGTCAATGACCAGCAACTTGAGATCACTGATCTCAAGGGCAAGTTAGCTGAGAGACCCATGAGGACAACTCATCCAGGTCCACAAGAAACTGTGGATGTCATGGATCAATCTCCCCAGCTCACCTATGCAAGAGGGTGATGCTACCAAAAAGGGGGAGAAAATTCTGACAATCACAGAACCTGGGAGTTCTTCCCAGAGTATGCACATAGAGGAATGACCATCCTCTCTTACAGATGTTCATACTCAGCAACCTCCTCTAGACAGTGATCTATATTTGCTCATTCAACAACTGTTTAAGGAGGGAATACCAAGAGCAATGTCTGCCCCTTCTGAGAACCCAATCTGGGGTTGGGGGTATGACAGTAATAGGAGAGCTCTTGTGATCTCTAGAGCTCAGGGTCAACTAGAAGTTCTCAACATTTCACACCTGAGTTACTATGAGAGCATCAACTTGGTAGATCTGCCACTTGTCAACCCAAGCAATAACAGACAAGCAACAAGATTGGCAGAAAGAATCCAAGACAGGGTGCTAGAGGAGTTTAAATTGAGATCAAAATTATATAGACAGAGTCTAGCAAGTGAGATCTTTGGTCAACTGGATGTTGAGGTAGACCCGAAGATTAGCTTCAAAGGGAAAACCTTGACTGAAGGCCCAGAGGTTGAACCTGTGAACCTTGAGACAGGATCTCCCTCTGCACCCATTACCCTCAGTGAAACACCAGCTGGTGATGGTGTTTCACAACCTCTTTCTGGCCAGAGCTTGACAGCTGAACCAAGCAATGAAGGCCAAAGCTCTCTCCAGCCTGAGTCACCGAAGCCTGTGGTCGACAAAGGCAAAAGGAAAATGACTCCTGAGGAGATTGAGGAGGAGAAGAGAGAGAGGAAGAGGAAGCTGAGGGGAGAGAGTTCAAGTGGTTCCCTAGGGTTTATGGAAGCTACAATCAGGGCTGCCCCCAGGCTAAACACTCAGGAAGATGAGTTAAGGGCAGCCAGGCTGAATTAGTTGGGAACCAGAAACTACGACATTGATGAACTCATCTCTCTCCCCTTAGATGAGCTGAATGAACTGGGTGACACAGAGCTATCAAAGGAAAGAAGGGAAGCAGAGGATGCAGCACTGCTCCTCAAGCACAAGAAGAAATGAGGCTGAAAAGACTCTACAAGAACATTCCTGTCCTCTCCCCAGTTCAAGAAAGTCCTGAGCCAGAGACTGTGGCCACTTAACAATCTCAGGTAGCAACTAAAGAAGAAAGACTAAAGATGATCAGCTACCTGAATGCCATAGGTCTCTATCAGGCAGATGCACTTCTTCCCTTACCATCTGAGTATATATTGTTTGAATATAATAAGCAGATGGAAGAAAAAAAAAAGAAAAACAAGCTGAAAGGAAAAGATTAAAGGAAGAGCTGCAACGTCAAGAGCCATCATCCTCAAAAGCCAAAAGAATTCTGCTGACAGACAAAGGATGATGAGCTTCTTAAAGCTGTATGGGTTCTCCGAAGGAGGCTTGGTCCTATGTCTCTATCCATAATGGATGAGCATATTAGGGTGATCAAGTAGAAGATAAAAAGGGGAGAGCTGGTGGACTTGCATTCTCCACGAAGTCCAGCTCAACCTGAAGTTGAGGTGAAGGTTGAACCCACTGAGACAACACAACCTGAACTTGGAGCTGCATCTCAGCCAACTTCATCTTCTGATCCATAGCAGGGTCCTCCTCTTTCTTGAGGGGGACTCAACTGAACAACCTGGTACTCAAGACCAGTCCCCTCAGTTAAAATTATCAGGGAGAAGAAAAAGGATGGCCAGAAGATCATCCTCAAAGAAGAAAAGAAGAAAGGCATCCACCTCCCAACCTCAGATGAGTCAGAGCATCCTGAGGGAGTGCATGAAGAGGTCTCTCAACAAACTCCAATCATAGTAGAGCCTCTTGCTGTTGGAAGACAAATTATGTCATGGTCTTATGATGAAGATCAAGACAGATGGTATGTCATAAGAGATCAGGAAGGCAGGCATGTCTATTCCTCAGTAGACATACTCAATCTTCCTCTGCATGATCTCTTTGACATGTTAAGGTTCTATGTTAGTCTGAAGGATCCAGACCTAATGATGAAGAAAGGTATGCTGAGGATCCTAATGTAGACTATCAAAATCTGAAGAACTTCTCTGTTTTGGTAGCATCAGCCTAGGGAGAGTTTTTAAGATCATCTGAAGATTATGAGGCTGATGCAACTAACAAGCTGAGAACAACCAAGTCTTCCATGCATGCACTAAGGAACAAAAATGAACTAGCTTTGGAAGTCTTACACTCTCAAATGTGTCTAAGTGTAAGATCTTCCGAAGCTAACAGTTCAGAAATAGTTATTTCGGAAGTTTCACACTCAAATAGAAAAATATTCTAAGTGTGAAATCTTCCAAAGCCAAAGACTAGCATCTTCCAAAGCCAAAGATGAAATCTTCCGAAGCTTCAGAGACAAAGTCTTCCAAAGCTGTGAAGACTGATTTCTTCAGAGGACAGAGAAAATATGCTTTCTCTGAATCAACTTTTGATAAAGCTGACACGCTTTCCGCTGCCTGCTCTGGTAGTTCACCTACTTTACACAAGTTGGTGAAACTTCCATGCTTTATCAAAAAGTAGGAATGGTCTTTGTCTGTAACTTACCTTACTTGTTCCTGTAGACTTTTTGTATTAGGAAAAGTTAGTGAGCTATGGCATGTCATAGTCACTAGTCAAAAGGCAATCTGCCTTTTGACTTTAGATTGATCTTGTTGTCTAGATTAGTCAAATCCCAACTGTCTTTACATGTAAGTGACGGTTGTAGGTTGTAGTATAAACGTGTCTCAGGTCCTTGTAATTTCTTTATGCTTTGTAACACTTGTTAAAGAACTTGAGATCAATATACAACATCCTTGAAAACCAATCTTGTGTTGTTCTTAGTTCTATCTCTTTGATTTACTTGTGTTCTTAGTAGCATCTGTTTTAAGTTACCAGTTCCCTATTTGAATTGTTAAGTGATCTAAAATCTCTTCTCATTGTGAAAATAAGTGTTAAGTACCCTTACCCGGTCCTGCATTAACTTTAAACCAAATAAATCTATTATTGAACAAGACATGTAAAAGTAACTTTACCATTAAACCAAAATACATTAACAAGACTAAACAACAAAAAACTACCATGGAGTCAAATCACAACTTTAATTATCAAAAGAGTCTGTACACATAAAACCACTCATGTAAAGTTGATTTTTATTTTGTAATTGTTTAGACAAAAATACCCCTAATGTAAAAAACTTAACGGAAAAAAGTAACGATGTTAATTAGGAGTACCTAAATGGATTCAAATGACAATTTTTGTGAAAAATTTGGATGCATATGACTAAATTTAAACTTTTGAACTCAAATGTCAATTTATATGAAACCTTAGGAATGAAAAACGTATTTAACTCTATTTTAAAATTTAGTTTGCTACCTAAATTAACTTATAATTACTATTAAATATCATTTGACGCAGAACATACAATTTCTAAAAATAACAAACTTATCATATTGTTAATTTAGAGTTTGAATTTTATGTGCCTGACTAAATTAACTCATAATTATTCAATTTCCTATATAATTTCTCTAATTAATTGGCTTACATTATTGACATACTTTATACAACATTGTTATATATATAGAGAGAGAAATTATGTTATTATTAGTTTCCATTAGGCTATAATAACTACATTTAGCCATCAAATTTGTCAATACTCTCCTAAATTATCATTCTTACAAAAATAATATGTATGAGTATTAAATATTCGTTGACTAATATTATACAATCCTTAAAGTATTAGATTTTCTTAAACTTTAAATTAAAATTTTGAATTTTACATTCTTGCCTAAATTAACTCCCAATTATTCTGATCCTTATATTATTTCTTTAATTTAATCGCCCTACGCTCTTGCCATACTTTATACAATTTTTTTTATACAGATTACATTCATATTAAAAAATATCTACAACCAATTTATTTGTTCTACACTATCGTGTTTGCTTTGGCAATACTTCATTATGACGTGTAGCTTGGTGTAAAGGTTCCAGGCATTTATTATAATTTACTATATATATTTTTTTCTACATTATACACAGACATGTTGCCAGACAAATTTTTAACAATATTATTGAAGATCATTTATTACGAAGCTTCACACATTTACAGTTTTGTAAATAACTTTATTGTGTTATTTTCATCTTTTTGTATATTCGATGACGCATTCATTTTAGTTTTTTTCATCTCTTCCACTACTCTATTCAATCCAGACTAAGGGAAGGCTACTTTGTTACGATCAAAGCCATGTTTCCTAGAATTCGGAGGGATAATCCTTTTGTATTCAAGAGAGATTGAAATACATAGCATAGCAAATGATTATGGCTTTAGTTTCCAATCGAGATGATGATCTAGGTCTGGCATGCTGAGCTGGCTTCTCATGATCCAGCCCCGGTTTGAGCATCTCTCTAGCCTACCTACTTTCGAAGCTATCCTTTTGTCTCTCTATCCTTGCTAACGAGAACCTGTGAGATGGCTAGTATACAAGAGTATTCACCACTAATATCTCAGGCACGACACTATCTCTTTTTTTAATTTACAGGTTATTTACAATATCCGAGGTCACTTTGTTAATGAATCTTGATATATCACGTTGTGATTATACCATCAAGGTTTGCATAATTTGATTATGGAAGTAGTCAATGTATAACAATTCGGCAGACTTTTATTCTATTGACTTTATAGTTGTTGATAAGGATGTTTGTTTAATATTTACCTTAAAATTTATCTTGAGACAAACTATATCGTAGTATATATATTTACTTGTAATTCATATCATGGAGTTTTTTTGGTTTTATTTCAGTAAACTATAATGCAAGGAAACATTTTCAAAAAGTGGTTTCTATGTTTCAAAAGCTATGCACTTAATCAGATTCTTTTTATTTTTTATAAATTTTATTTGTTTATCTTAGTATCACAATAAAATAACTATTTTGTAGAATTAGATACTATGTTATCATATCATACCCTGTTTAGATGTATTCATATTGCAAACTTAAATCAAAATAACTTGCACCTATTTGTTGTGCTTTCCTTGAATATGTTTTTATAAACATAGGTTGTTACTTCATACACAAACCTACTATTTGTCTAAACGATTGAATTATCATTATCCTGATAATAAAAATAAGATTGACATCCATTGTGACACTAAAGTGAAGAGTGTCTTTAATTTTCTCAATCGGAGTGCGGGTTTTGTTTTACCTCATTTGCACCTATTGTGGAAAAGACCATTCCTAACGAACAACCACTCGGTAAGATACCATACTTTTATTCTATCGTGTATTCATCTTTCCATCTTTATTTCCTGCTAATATTTTATACAACTTAGATGTAGATGTCATTGATTTTGTTGCTGACGTTGGAAAACTTAAAAGTAGAGACACCATGAAAATGTGTTGATAATATTATTATTACGGAGAACTTGGATAGTTGTGCCTAAGGGAAGATACGAGAAGAATTAAGGTGTAGTTTGTAAAATCTACAATCAAATTAGAGCGATTACTAAGGGGAATGAGCTTTAAGGCCTATTGAAGCACACACTATAATCAAATACAATACTCATCAGGTATCGTTTTCCTTTTTAGCAATTGTGCTGCTACTTCAGAATTCAAACATTAGTATTATATGAGTCATTAAGCTTATAATATATACCCAACACATTTTAAATCGGAAAAAATATGAATTAAAAGGAATATATTCATGATTCAAGACCTAATTACTTGAAATCATAATTCTAGTTCACGAAACTTGTAACAAACACAAGACTTTTCACGGGAAAACTATCAAAGGGGCACCTAGGTCGGAATGTTGATGGTGTTGTTACTAAGGTAGCAAGCATCTTACATGAATCTTACTTATGAAAAATCTTCTATGAGCTAACATACTTGAATTTGAAGAAGTTAAATATCACTTAGCTTTTTCTGTATTAATCCTTTAACACATTTTCACAATATTCCCTTTTTAATCCAAACTCTCCATTTATAATTTGATTTGTAGTTAGCTTGGAAAACTGTTTCTATACACCCACCTGTAAAAATAATTTAACATATTAACTTTGTCATTGTTATAACTAAATAATTCAGATGTATTGAATCTTAAGTAAAACATTAAGTTCATTTATAGATTATGAAGGCACAACTATGGTTAACAGAAAGATCTATGGAGCCTTGATTTTAAGACAATATCTATAATGCTTAAGTAGATGTGAAATAACACCGGTAGCTATGAATACACGAGTTTCGTGTACCATGTGGAGAGTTTATTTAGGTAAAAAAACCTAAATTCTAACAATTGTTATTGTTCTAGCAAAGGTGATGAGTAGTGGTGGTGAAGCTTGAAATACTAGTTCCAGATATTATTGGAATCAATCCGTTCGTAGTTTATTTAGGTTAGTTTGAGTAACTAATAAATGATTTGAAAATTTTATTATTCGTATTTAAACTCAATGGCTTAAAAAGTTTTATGTAATATGGTAATAACAATAAAACTGCTAACGATGTGACAATATAGTTAAGTATAATAACTATGTTATGCTAACAATGGAATTTTTCCAAAATTTAGACATGCATGATACAACATAATTTTGTAACTCACAACTTGTTTTTCTCAAAAATACAGTTTCTAATTTTGTAATGTGTAAGATAATTTCTCACTAAGTGTCACAGCGCTCATTTAGACAACTCATTTAGACAACGTAATTGTATAACTCAAAACTTTATGTTTATGTTTGCATAACTTTTAAATTCTATTTAAAAAAATTTGTTATAGTTAATTTTTAATAGAGTTCATTTTCATCAAAGAATATTTTATTGAAACATTAAAACCAGAAAAAAGAAAAATTCACCTAAAACTCGATACATATTCTACTATATGTCAAAGTAGCACACTTCATTTCGAAAACTTCCAAACAATGTGGGTTCGATTGTTACAAAGCACCATATACTTCCCTTTAAATTACAGCCAATTGTTTGTATCTATAGTCCTACCATGAGGGTATATTTAGTCTATTGGTTCTAAGCTAGCTAAAGTCGGCAGGCTAAATGAATCTATTACTATATTAATATATTATTATTTTTACTATAATAACCTATAGATTTTTAATATTTCTTGTTATAAATCATAAATACGTTAAACTATGGAATATTCATGATTTATTCCATCCTTTAACTTTCTTCCATTTCAACAACCTTACCATTTCACCCCTCATTGTATCCTGATTTGCTCTCTTGGAGCATTTATAACCTATAGTTTATATTTATCTTTATAATTAAATTAAAAATTATTATTTTATCTCTCTCCTTTCAATTACATAATATATTTTTATATCTTCTCTCTCTACACACAATCACTTTAAAATATATTAAAAAATTATAAGAGTTGAATAATAAATCTTTGAATTTATAGATTAGCAATTAATTTTTTCTATCATTTACTCACAACCATTCAAAACTATTTTCAAATCATTTCATATAATATAAGGTTTACACTCATAAACTTTTAAAGTATGGATTGTGTATTGTCGGTACACCACACTCCACCACATTTCAAGAGAATACCATAATCAGTACGGGTCGATATCATCTTTATTGCCCTACAATAGGTGTTGTATCAACTTTCTTCACTCGACAATGGAGATCGTATTACCCTTTTACCCTTTTCTTTGACTAAAATAAAATCAATTGATGTGATACGCTCACCACTAAAATGTACAATATGGGCCGTATCAACCTTCTGGCTAGTGGTACTTTTCATCGCTCCATACAGGCCGCATACACGTTTTTCACCCTTAAATACCTATTGTATTTTTAATGATGCCATCTCATGTAGCTAAAATAACAAGACCCATTTGAATAATAATACAATCAGTTCATTACTCGCAAAGATCATCGATATAAATCAAAACATAATAATTTAATCAACAAACTACTTCATCACTAAGGGAATTTCAAGAACAATGCTCAAATCAATCTACATAACATGTTATTAAACAACAGTTCAAGATGTAAAAAATTAGACATGCATGATAGAACATAATTTTTTAACTCACAACTTGTTTTTCTTAAGTGTCACAACGCTCAATTAGACAACGTAATTTTGTGACTCAAAATTTTATGTTTATGTTTGCATAACATTTAAATTCTATTTAAAAAAATTGTTATAGTTACTTTTTAATAGAGTTCATCTTCATCAAAGAATATTTTATTGAAACATTAAAACCAGATCTATATGTCAAAGTAGCACACTTCATTTCGAAAACTTCCAAACAATGTGGGATCCATTGTTACAAAGCACCATATACAGCCCTTTAAATTACAGCCAATTGTTTGTATCTATAGTCCTAACATGAGGGTATATTTAATCTATTGGTTCTAAGCTAGCTAAAGTCGGCAGGTTAAATGAATTTATTACTATATTAATATATTATTCTTTTTAGTATAATAACCTATAGATTTTTAATATATTTTTTTTATAAATCATAAATACATTAAACTATGGAATATTCATGATTTATTCCAACGTTTAACTTTCCTTCTATTTCAACGACCTTACCATTTCACCCCTCATTGTATTTTGATTTGCTCTCTTGGAGCATTTATAACCTATCATTTATTTTTATCTTTACAATTACATTAAAAATTTTATTATATTTTTTTTTCAATTACAGAATATTTTTTTATATCTTTTATCATTATTTTTTCTCTCTTCTCTACATACAACCACTTTAAAATATATTAAAAAATTATAAGGGTTGAACGGTAAATCCTCAAATTTACAGATTAACAGTTAAATTTTCTCTATCATTACTCACAATCACTCAAAACTATTCAAAATCATTTCATGTAATATAAGATTTACACTCACAAACTTTTAAAGTATGGGTTGTGAATGCTCTTAGAAAATGAATTTGAATGTTCAATATTGTCGGTACACCACACTCCACCACATTTCAAAAGAACACCATAATCAGTACAGGTCAATATCATCTTTATCGCCCTACAATAGGTGTTGTATCAACTTTCTTCACCCGACAATGCAGATCGTATTACCCTTTTACCCTTTTCTTTGACTAACATAAAATCGATTGATGTGATACGCTCACCACTAAAATGTACAATATGGGCCGTATCAACCTTCTGGCCAGTGGTACTTATCATCGCTCCATACAGGCCGCATACACGTTTTTCACCCTTAAATACCTATTGTATTTCTAACGATGCCATCTCATGTAGCTAAAATAACAAGACCCATTTGAATAATAATACAAACAGTTCATTACTCGCAAAGATCATAAATATAAATCAAAACATAATAATTTAATCAACAAACTACTTCATGATCACTAAGGGAATTTCAAGAACAATGCTCAAATCAATCTACATAACATGTTATTAGACAACATTTCTAGATGTAAACAAAATTAGTTTACAATCTCTATAACTCCTCATAAAATCAGCCCTTATATTAATCTAATGATGGTGTTTGAATAGAAGCTGATTCGATGATCTTCTGAGCAATCGAAAGCTGTTCCATCAACGTCACCAGACGCTCTCTATAGGCACGCGCCTGATCCACGGCTTCAGCTTCAAGCTCTCCTAGCTGCGAGCACAGACGCTCCTCCGCATCCTCCGCCACGCGCAGCCGCTCTAACGTCCTCTGCAACTCCATCTTCATCCTCTCTTCTCTTTCAAGGCTCCTTCTCAATTCTCTCTCCAGTTCCTCGTTTCTCCTTCTCAATAACTCGGCCTCCGCCACCACGACCGCAGTCTTCATGTTCGACCGGTGGTTTTGCACCGGCTGAACCGCAATGCTTGGTGCCATTGTTGATTATTTAGCTGGAATGAAAGAAGGAAAGATTTTGCCTTTTTTGGCTTATTTGATTCAGGTACGGCGACACTCCCTTGGTCACATGATGTTTATTTATAGGCTTAAAATGATGATGTCCAGGTTCAGTGTACCTGGTGTTATATATATTATTTTGATCTGGACCTTTATGTTTACAACATGTTACCTTTCTAGCCCCTATAATTTTGAACGCTTAGCTCTGTACTTCTCTTATGTGGTGCAAGTGACACAAGTATTCTGGACCGGCCCCCACAGCCTGAATTTTTAATTGAACTAATTAACAATAAGTCATACATAGGCACATGTTGTTAACACTTTATTTATCACGATGACAAACGTCGATTCATGATTAATCTAGCACCGCACATGTCACACCTCTTCATCTCGACAATTTGGTTTGAACCGACATCTCACTGTCAAAACGTATCACTTTGCAGTCAAATACCATCACCATCTCTATTCACTGTTGATACCCATTCATTGTCGATCATTGCAGCCTTGACTCTCTGAAACTGGTGGCCGCCGCCACAACCGGCTTTAGAACTAGTCACACAAACACCACCCATGTCATGAATCATCATTGAAGACCGACGACCTTGTCATCGCAACTACTACTATCACTACTACAGTCATCAACGCCCCCTAGCCATCATTTTCATTGTTCAAGCCGTGATCGCCACTATTAGGTTTGTGTAAGCCATTTGGGCCTGTTTTGGTCGACATTTAGAAGCCAAATGGGGACCCCATTTACTTGATGAGGAAGGATCGTCTTTGTTTTCTAAATCCCTAAGTTAATCTAATTGTATCTTTATATATACTGATGTCATGTGCTATAATTTTTATATAAAGCTGATAATAAAACCCTAATTGCAGCCTATGAACGTACATAACACTAAAAGAACCACGATAAAAATCGCGTGTCTTATTTCACAACTTTCATATGTGTGTGATTTTGTGATTCTGTTATGTATTGCTCTGATCGATACCTAACAACCACTACTACTAGAATTGTCCTCTTTTTAGCCACCATCAATCGATCAACGCACCCATACAATAGTCGAGAAGCACCTCGCCGTTGCTACTAATCACAACCACCTACCATCGCTAATCACTATCACCATTGATAGTCGCTCATCCCTTGCCAAACATCACTAGGGTTGATGACTATTAGGGCCGAACAGCCTCCTTATGTTTATTTTGAAGGCTAATTGGGCTTTTGTTAAAAACTTACCCTTGGCTTCCTTCTACCTTTTGAACGAATCCATATGGTTTAAATTTTGATAAATTAAACCCCGAACTTTCGGGTATTTCGTATATGTACGGATCATAAATAAAAAATATGTAGGGACTTAACCAATATTATTTAGTTAAGTTTAGACAAATCTTCAATCAAATTACAAGTCACTATAAAAAACAAGACGCAATTTAGAATGAAAAGTACTTTAACTTATTTCTTTCTATAATAAAAATTCTGATTCTTGACAGTTAGTATGTTAGCTATGTATTTTTATGTTAAAATGGTGCGATTCCCTTTTTAAAAGTATGTGTTAATTCCTTAATAGATGTTGGCTGGATGATATACGTTGAATTCATTCTATGTTTTTAACCTTTTTCCGTATATGACTGTTTATACGAAAGCCGTAATGATATCAGGTTACTATCCTTTATTTTTAAATCATGAAGGTTCAAGTTCGATAATAAACATACAGTATAGTTTAGGAGAAGATTAATGGATTTCTGGATTTTGTTATTATATGTGTACGAGACGGTTTATCTATACTACTTATATAGGTATCTTAAGTGGATAAAGTTATCATTCTAGCCTTATTTTAAGACATTTTAGATTTTAATTAATTTGTAAACATTTTTATAGTATCAAAATTGCCCTCTAAGCATGGTGTACAAGTAGTCTAAGCATACAATGTTTTCATTTATGAGTTTAATCAATTTCATTAATATTGTAGACTTTAATCAATTTCATTAATATTGATCTTATATGAATTATTATTTATAAAATAAATAACAATATTATGTTTTAAATGTAAAAATTTTAAAAAAACTTATCTTAAATATTAAGAAACATTTTTTGTGACTTATACATTTAAAAATAAATTGGTAATCTCAAACATCAATAACCATCTCTCTCAACTTTTTTATCAAATCATATTTCTTTAAATCTATAATATAGGAAAATTGAAAATCATTTATAAAAACTTTATAAACCATGAGGTGAGTGTTAATGTACAAGTAGTTGAAATCAAACCCTACAAAATTCAAAACACTAATCATAATGCTTGGGTTCACACACTAGTATGATATATAAATACCTAATATGTACCTAGTAAGCATCTTAAAATGTATAAATACCAAAATTCCAAACCACCCTTATTAGATGTTTTAAATTTAAGTGAAATGTCAACTTTACACATCTCAAATGCAGTATACAGTCGTATGATTTAAAAATGTATAAATACAAAAATTGCCCCATCAGGTCTCTTATATTGAAGTGAAATACCAACTTTACTAATCTCAGATGCATTTTGTACTAATATATAAGTGTATGAAAATGTATAAATGCCAAAAATGGCTCCATTAGGTGTCTTAAATTTGATTTGAAGTTTTAACTTTACGCATTTCAAATGCATTATATAGTAGTATAGCTACGTGAGCAACGCAGAAACTCTAGTTGAAGGTTGCTGCAACTATCGAACATGGTATCAAGCCAAAATTTCCTATAGCATTTTTTATTTCATCCGCCTCTTTCCTTGTGATCAACATTAATGGAGAATTACATGAATTGTAAACAACTGTTTGATCTCTATCACAACCTCCACACCTGTATTTTGACGAGAGAAACACATTACTTAATTTGTGTGGTGTTAAATTTGTTGCCGACGATTTGCATTTTCAATGACACAACTGCCAATTATCCGTTAAATATTAGATGTCTATCATCAATAATGTTAACATTGCTATCAAGGGACGATCCATAGAGTTATACTTTGGATAACAACAAAAAAATTAACGTCTAACTGTTACATGTTATAGTTTACGAAACACGGATTAAATGAAAGATGATTGAGTATTTAGAGAAAGAACCATTAATTTAATATTTAATGAAATAATTAATTAGTCAAAGGATTAAAAAGTTTAAAGTTTAAAAGTTAAATATCTAAACGTTAATGAGTTTAGTTAATTAAACAATAACTAATAAACCACGACGGTTGTTGATAATTAACTGTGAACTGCCAATGTTATTACACGTTGATTAACCGACGGCTTAAAGTGTAAATAATAGGACTATAAATAAAAGATTAGGGGAAACCCTAATCGCACCTTTTTCTAGCCATCGTAAGCACCTCTTCTCTCTATCGACTTCTTCCACCAAACACATCCACAAAGCTGTCGTCTTCGTGTTCCATCACTGTAAGGATCGACACTTTACGAATCAGATCAATCTAGTGACAAGAATGCAGAATGTAATCATCACGGTAAGAAGATATAATAAACAAAAGATGAACACATGTGTAAATAAAATTCAACTTCTATTGCTCTCTGATTTGAAAGATAGAAAGTACAATGAAACCAGAAAATGACAAAAAGCTCACTAAATTACATCAACTAACAACTATTATGCTAAACTATGAAGTTCTCGCATAGTTCCCGTGTGACTTTCTAGTTCTCACCCGAGATACAACCTTTCACGTGACAAGTTCAGGTTCTCGCACGACTAATCTTCATAATCTTGATTTGATTTTCCGAGGATCTAGGTTCAATCCCTACAATCTCCCCCTAGGCTCGGAGAATCAATGCATTTAGAAGTCCACGTCTGCAACCTTGTAACTGCCCCCATAAGCGTACATCTTGTTGTCCAAGGCATTCGTGATCAACCAACCGAACTGTGCTGCTATAAAATGAATAGATTCATCAGCTGTAATTGGACAAGCCTGCAACCTAATCAAATCTTCTCTTCCAAACTTGAGCAGATCAACAGGGTCGATGATACGGTAGTCTTTGTCAACATAATGGATCAATGCATGACCCGTCTCCTTTTCACAACTCTACCACATGAGCTTTGACAAGCTGTTAACTAGCACAGGAGCGTGTATAGGGATCTTCCTTAAGTATCTTGGATGCTTATAGACCCGTATCTTCAGTGGCTTATTAGTATTGGGATCTATACGTGTCTCATCTTCTATCACTTTGGATTTGGCAGTTTTGAAGTCCTTGAAGTTAGTTTTACTTTGTCTTCAAATCAAGTTCCTAATCTAATTTCCCTTTCCATAGTTACTTGGAATGATAAACGGAATACGACCCATAGCATATGTAAGGAACATCTGAAGATTAAAGGCTGATGCAACCAAAGGATACCAAAACAACCAAGTCTTCCTGCATTCACTAAGGAACAAAGATGAACTAGCTTCAGAAGTTTTACACTCACAAATAAGTCTAAGTGTAAAATCTTCTGAAGCCAACAGTTCAGAAGAAGTTACTTCAGAAGTTTCACACTTATCATAAAATTATTACAAGTGTGAAATCTTTCGAAGCCAAAGACTCATCTATTTCGAAGCCAAAGATGAAGTCTTCCAAAGCTTCATAAGACAAAGTCTTCCAAAGCCACTTTGCTGTGAAGACAGATTTCTTCCGAAGATAGAGAAAAGATGCTTTCTATGAGTTACTTTTTGATAAAGCTGATGTACTTTCCGCTGCTGCTCTGAAGACTCACCTACTAACATTAGTTGGTGAAACTTTCATACTTTATCAAACAGTAGAAAAAGTCTTTGACTGTAACTTCCCACTTTTGTTCCTAAAGACTTGTCTGTATTAGATTAAGTCAGTGACCTATGGCGTGTCATAGTCACTAGTCAAAAGGCAATCTGTCTTTTGACTGTAGATTGATCTTGTTGTCTAGATTAGTCAAAATTCCAACTGTCTTTTTGCTTATTGACGGTTGTAGGTTGTAGTATAATAGTCTCCGGTTCTTGTAATTTAATATACTTGCAAACACTTATAATAGAACTAGAGAATCAATATACAACTTCCTTGAAAACTTAATCTTGTGTTCTTGTGACTTTGTTCTTGTTCTTATAGTTCTGTCTCTTTAATATTACTTGTGTAGCTTTGTATCATCAGTGAAGTTACCAGTTCCCTATTTGAGTGGTTAAGTGATTTAAGATCACTCCTCTTGTGAAGCTAATTGCAATTTTAAGTACCCTTACCGGTCCTGCAATTGGTATCAGAGCATTCCAAGCTCTTGATTGTAAGGTCTCACCATCTTAAATCCTCTTAGTTTCACACTTCACTTAACTTGTGAAATGACAGCTATCTCAAAGGCTGATATGGAAACTGGAACTATGTGAAAGTCCCCATTAATCACTCTTGAGGATTTTGATACTTGGTGCTAAAGAATGGAAGGCTTCATCAAGTCTCAAGATTCTAGGATGTGGGAGTCTGTTGTCAATGGACCTTATGTACCATGCACCACTTCAGCTGTTGGTGGTGGTATGATACCAAAAGAAAGGGATGATTTTTCTGAAGAAGATTGGAAGAAAATTGATATTGATCAGAAAGCTATGACAGCCCTTCAAACTGCTCTTCCTAACTCCATCTAAAGAGGTACTATTGATGAGACTCTCTTCATCAAAGAAACAGGGAATGACATAATGCTAGTTCAGATATATGTAGATGATATTATCTTTGGTCCAACTAATTCTAAGCTCTGCAAAGACTTTGAAATGCTGATGAAGAATAGATTTGAAATGAGTGCCACTAAGGAACTCAACTTCTTTCTAGGAATTCAAGTGAAGCAGGTTGAAAATAGCATCTTCATTGGTCAGTCAAAATATGTACAAGACATACTTACAAGATTCAAGATGACTGAGTATAAGGTTGCAAAGACACTCATAGCCAGAAACCACTCCCTTGGTCCTGATCTTGAGGGGGAGTGTGTTGATGAACATCTCTACAGGGCTATGATTGGGTCTCTTATGTACCTTACTGCTAGCCGCCCTGATATCATGTTTGCCACATGTATATGTGCAAGATATTAAGCTAACCCCAAGATGTCACACCTAGTTACTATTAAAAGAATTCTCAGATACCTTAAAGGTGCCCCTAAACTTGGTCTTTGGTATCCAAAGAATTCAGACTTTAATCTGTATGCTTATACAGATAGTGACTATGGTGGCTGCAACATGATTGCAAAGTCTACATCTGGGGGATGTCAATTCCTTGGTGGAAGGATAGTCTCTTGGCAATGCAAGAAGCAATCCTGTGTGTCTGCATCAACTGCTGAAGCTGAATACATTGCTGCTGCAAGCTGCTGTGCTCAAGTGCTGTGGATTCAGAATCAGATGCTAGACTATGGGTTTAATTTCAAGGAGACTCCTATCCATATAGACAACAACAGTGTCATTTCTATTACAGAGAATCCTGTGCAGCACTCAAGGACCAAGCACATCAATATGAGGTATCATCTGATTAGAGATAATTTTGAAAAAAAATTAATCAAACTAATCAAAGTTAACACAAATGAACAATATACTGATCTGTTCCCCAAAGCCTTTGATGAACAGAGATTTAAATATCTTATATCAGTTATTGGGATGATTAACTTTGAATAGATTTTCTTTAAACACTTAATCAACCTTATTTCTTAAAATTGAGTGTCCTAAGTTGTCTATTAGATCACCCTCATAAGCCCAGTTCTCTTTGGAGGTAAATTAAAATTTCAAATGATATTCCTTAGATTTGTGAAAATTTATTATTTTGTATCGGCAGAACTCAAATTGTCTTCAGAAGAAATTTATATCTTTAAATCATTTAACTACTTATCAAAGTTTACCTTTGGATGAAATTCTTGGAATATCTTTCGAAGCTTAAATATGCTTATAAGTACTTAAATGCATTCAAAGAACAAATGTCTTCCGAACGCAAATTCTCAGAAGATTTATAATCCAAGGATAATAATTTTCACAGACTTAGTTCTCCCGAAGCAAAATATACATCGGAAGAAATTTTTCTTTCCGAACTCTTTGAAATATCTTCCGAAGCAAAATTGCCTTCGGAAGCTTTGCTGAAAAGCTTCCGAAGCAAAAATACCTTCGGAAGATTTGCAACTAAGAAAACTAACTCTTTGGGGGCTTTTTCAGAAGTGGGACCCACTTGCGGATTTCAAAGTTTATCTTTTTTGTCTTAACTTTGACTCAAATTCACAGCATATATCTTCTCAACGGTTCCACTTCATCTCTCTACTCTCACAAATCTTTAACCTAAATTCTTCCAAAATTCACCTTCTTCTTCCTTTCTTCACTGATAAGCTTCACCTAAATGGCCAACATCGATCGTAGAAACGACCCAAACTTCTCCATGCACCTACACAAGCAACACAATCAAGTTGCCCTGTTGCACTCGGAGAAGGATCCAAGTTTCTCCGACGTGTGTAGGTACCTTTCTTCGTCTCACTACCTCACCTCCCTTACAATCGATCCTCCTCTCTATGAGGATCAGTTGCTTGAATTCTGGCGGACCTGTCAAGAGGTCACCGTGGATGGGGAGAGGGCAATGGCTGCTACAGTACAGGGGAGGACTGTGTTCATCACTCTGGCCATCATAAACACTCATTTGCAGCTGGATGATGAACCAGGTGAACTGTCCTTCCCAAAAGATGCTGTCAACCATTCCTTCTAGCAGATAGGCTATGAAGGTGACTTCTCAGTCAAAACCTTCAGGAAGGGGAAGGTCTCATCCCAGTGGAAATACCTCCTCCATGTCATCATACACAGTTTATCTAACAAACATGGTGGATGGGATCAAGTTCCAGAAGACCTCTCCTTCATAGTCCATGGGATGGTACAGGGAGTCAAGTTTAGGTACTCTCAATTTGTTTACATAAATTTGCTTGCTAACTTGGACTCCTTAGAGTATTACATGTTCCCCAGGTATGTTCAACACATTCTCAACTGTTAATTGGGCTCACAGTTGAGGGGGACAGGTAATATTCTTAAATTGGGAAAAATGTGGCCCGGCATTTTCAAAATCTTGAAGAAGCCAACTGTTGGCTTCTCAGGGGTAGAAATAGCCCTTGTCCTAAAAATGTTTGAGCTTAATGCTCAGGGTGACAACCTAACAGCACCATCTAGTGTTGATCCCACACCCTCCATCTCTCAACCACCTCAAACACAGCCTACCATCACCATCACCTACACTAAAAAGCGTAAACGAACCCCTGCACTTGCTACTGAGCATGTGCAGGCACATATATCACAAACCATACAAGAGGAAGTGGAATCTCGAGCTCCCACTTCCCCTGAGGAACAGACCACTCCCATCCTTGAAATGATCAGTGTTGAGGTTCCTCATGCTTAGCCTGATGAGCTCACAACCCCACAAACAGCCTTAAGCCATCACTCTGAGTCTCAACACTCAAGTGATCAACCTTCTGGGGACAGTTACCATCCCCAACCTCTAGACCTTAACCGACCCATCTCTAGCCTTGACTTTTACTCTGATGAAGATTTGGGCTTCAGTGAGTACCATGAATCTCTCCTCTCTTCCCACACTATAGGAGAGATGAGTACTCCTACTTCTCCCACTTTTAGCCCACATCAGTAATCCCCTACTGAGGTGGATCTTCCTGAACTTGTTCAGGAGACCCATATGGAAGAGGCTCTCACTTTTTCAAGTGATTATATAACTAGGACCTCAACCATGGCAACCCAGCCTATTGACACTTCTCTGGAAGTTGTCATGCGGCAAGGGAAATCCAGTAGCCAAGAACCACATGCTGGTGGTGAGGAAGAAGACTTAGATCCAATTCTCTCATCCCCTAATGATTCTTCATCTAAAGATGAGGGGAGTTTGAAACAAAGAGTGTACCTACTGACAAATACATGCACTTACTTGGTTTCAAAGATAAGTCACTTGGAATCTCAAGTGACTTTCTTGCTGAAAAGGGTCAATGACCAGCAACTTGAGATCACCGATCTCAAGGGCCAGTTAGCTGAGAGACCAATGAGGACAACTCAACCAGGCCCATAAGAACCTGTGATTGTTATGGATCAATCTCCCAGCTCACCTATGCAAGAGGGTGATGCTACCAAAAAGGGGGAGGAAATCCTGACAGTCACAGAACCTGGGAGTTCTTCCCAGAGTGTGGACATAGAGGAAATACCATCCTCTCTTGCAGTTGTCCACACTCAGCAACCTCCTCAAGTCAGAGATCTAGACTTGCTTTTCAACATTTGGTTGAGGAGGGAATCCCAAGAGCAATGTCTGCCCCTTCTGAGAATCCAATCATGGGTTGGGGGTATGACAGCAACAGGAGAGCTCTTGTAATCTCTAGAGCTCAGGGTCAACTAGAAATTTTCAATATTTCATACCTGAGTATCTATGAGAGTACATATCTGGTGGATCTGCCACTTGTCAACCCTAGCAACAATAGACAAACTGCCAGATTGGCTGACCGGATACAAGACAGGGTGCTAGAATAATTCAAATAGAGATCAAGATTATATAGACAGAGGCTAACAGGTAAGGCCTTTGGTCAACTGGAAGTTAAGGTGGACCCTAAATTAACTTCTAAGGGAAATCCTCGACTGAAGGCCCAGAGGTTGAGCCTGTGAAACTTGAGACATGATCTCCTTCTGCACCCTTTACCCTCAGTGAGGCACCAGCTGGTGATGGTGCTTCACAACCTCTCTCTGGCTAGAGTTTGACAGCCGAATCAAGCAATGAAGGCCAAAGCTCTCTCCTCCCTGAGTCACCAAGGCCTGTGGTTGACAAAGGAAAAAGGAAGTTAACTCCTGAGGAGATGGAGGAGGAGAAGAGAGAGAGGAAGAGGAAGCTGAGGGGAGAGAGTTCAAGTGGTTCCACAAGGTTCATGGAAGCTGCAATCCGGGCTGCCCCCAGGCCAAACACTCAAGAAGATGAGTTGAGGGCAGCCAGGTTAAACTACCTGGGAACCAGTAAATACGATGTTGATGAACTCATCTCTCTCCCCTTAGAAGAGTTGAATAAACTGGCTGACACTGAGTTGTCAAAAGAGAGGAGGGAGGCAAAGGATGCAAAATTGCTCCTCAAAGTCAAAGAACAAAGGAGGTTGAAAAGACTCTACAAAGATACTCCTGTCCTCTCCCCAGTTCAAGAAAGTCCTGAGCCAAAGACTGTGGCCACTGAACAACCTCATGTAGTTAATAAAGAAGAAAGACTAAAGATGATCAACTACCTAAGTGCCACAGGTCTCTATCAGGCACCTACACTTCTTCCCTTATCATATGAGTACATAAAGTTTGAATACAACAAGCAGCTGAAAGAACAAGCCAAAAGAGAAAGGAAAGCTGCAAGGAAGAGATTAAGGGAAGAAGCTGTAAAGTCAAGAGCCATCATCCATAAAAGCCAAAAAAAGTCTGCTGACAGACAAAGGATGATGAGCTTCTTGAAGCTGTATGGGTTCTCCGGAAGGAGGCTTGGTCCTATGTCTCTATCCACAATGGATGAGCATATTAGGGTGATCAAGCAGAAGATAAAAAAAGGAGAGCTGGTGGACTTGCATTCTCCACCAAGTCCAGCTCAACCTGAAGTTGAGGTGAAGGTTAAACCTACTGAGATAACACAACCTAAACCTAAAGCTGCATCTAAGCCAACTTTATCTTCTGACCCACAACAGGGTCCTCCTCTCTCTCCTTCTGAACCTGTGAGAGAGGAGAACCCAACTGAGAGAGACACAACAGAACCAACTGGTACTCAAGACCAGTCCTCTCAGTTGAAGAAATTAAGGAGGACAAAAAGGATGGATAGAAGAAGATCTGCTTCAAAGAAAAAGAGAAGAAAGGCATCCACCTCCCAACCTCAGAATGAGTCAGAGCATCCTGAGGAAGTGCATGAAGAGGTCTCTCAACAAACTACAATCATAGTAGAGCCTCTTGCTATTGGAAGACAAATTCTGTCCTGGACTTATGCTGAAAATCTAGACAGATGGTATGTCACAAGGGATCAGGGAGAACAGCATGTCTACTTCATAAATGACATGCTTGAACTTCCTCTGCATGATCTCTATGACATGAGAAGGTTATATGTAAGCCTGAAGGATCCAGATCTAATAATAAAGAAAGGTCTGCTGAAGATCCTGATATGGACTATCAAAATCCAAAGAACTTCTCTATTTTGGTAGCATCAGCCTAGAGGGAGTTTGTAAGAAATATCTGAAGAATAAAGGCTGATGCAACCAAAGGATACCAAAACAACCAAGTCTTCCTACATGCACTAAGGAACAAAGATGAACTAGCTTCGAAAGTTTTACACTCACAAATAAGTCTAAGTGTAAAATCTTCCAAAGCCAACAGTTCAGAAGAAGTTACTTCGGAAGTTTCACACTTATCATAAAATTATTACAAGTGTGAAATTTTCCGAAGCCAAAGACTCATCTCTTCCGAAGCCAAATATGAAGTCTTCCGAAGCTTCATAAGACAAAGTCTTCCGAAGCCACTTTGCTATAAAGACAGATCTCTTCCGAAGACAGAGAAAAGATGCTTTCTCTGAGTTTCTTTTTGATAAAGCTGATGCACTTTCCGCTGCTACTTTAAAGACTCACCTGCTAACATTAGTTGGTGAAACTTCCATACTTTATCAAACAGTAGAAAAGGTCTTTGACTGTAACTTGCCACTTTTGTTCCTGCAGACTTGTCTGTATTAGATTAAGTCAGTGAGCTATGGCATGTCATAGTCACTAGTCAAAAGGTAATCTGTCTTTTGACTGTAGATTGATCTTGTTATCTAGATTAGTCAAAATTCCAACTGTCTTTTTGCATATTGAAGGTTGTAGGTTGTAGTATAAATAGTCTCCGGTTCTTGTAAATTAATATACTTGCAAACACTTGTAATAGAATTAGAGAATTAATTTACAACTTCCTTGAAAACTTAAGCTTGTGTTCATGTGACTTTGTTCTTGTTCTTATAGTTCTGTCTCTTTAATATTACTTGTGTAGCTTTGTATCATCAGTGAAGTTACCAGTTCACTATTTGAGTGGTTAAGTGATTTAAGATCACTCCTCTTGTGAAGCTAATTTCAATCTTAAGTATCGTTACCAGTCCTGCAGCATATAAGTATGAAGCTTTGAGAGTGGGGAAGTCGTGCTGGTCCTGATAGTATTGCTCCACCCTTTCTTTTCACTACATACATTTTCTTCTCCGCATCGTACGCCCAACTAAGAATAGGTTCTGAGTTTTCGTGCCTTGTGAACGGTTTGGAATGTCTCAGCGTGTGTACATAAGCTAGCAGAGGAGGAGCTTCTTTTTTATGATTGCCGACCTGACGTACAGCACTTTGTCCAGTTAGATCCGTTGTCTTGTCAGTCGTCTCTTGAGCACTTGATTCTCTAACAATCTCTCCTTCTTCAATCAAAATATCTAAGAATAAGTTCTTAAGACTATTCCCAAACATGTCTATGTAGTCTATTGTCTCTTCCAAATAGTCGAATGGACCAAAATCCTCATCCGATTCCTTAGCAATAATCTTTTACTAAAACGTATAAAATTCTTTCTCATATGACTTTTTAGTAGCGGGATCTAATGGTGTATAGTTAACTGTATCGTCGGGACTTGGTCTGGAGACATTAGCAGTTTTCGATGATCCAGAAGGACCAGCAGCTGAGCCTATATCACCGCCCTGATCATCATCATCATCCTTCTTATCATTCTTTCCATCTTTCTTATCATCATCACCATCATCTCCATCATCAGCTTCATTATCATCATTTTCACCATCATCCTCAACATTGTACTCATAATCTACCAAGTCTAAATGATCATCATCATTAATAGGCTCAGGGATTGGTAAATCATGCTCAGGCTTTACAAACGCCTCACAAGTGAAAACTACAGGTTGATCCTCAGTTGTCGAAGTAGGAACAGTGATAGATGGCTCTTGATCAATAACAACAGTCTTTGTTGTCCTTTAAGTAACAACAGGATAAACATCATGCTCTGTAGTATCAGCAGGATCTTGAGCAGCTTCAGGATCAGCAGAGTGCTGTCCACTTGATTCTCTAACTTTTGTGGCTCGTTGATGAGTAAAGGAAAATGAAACATGAGAAGTAAGGTCTCTAATATTCTGCTCTAAAATCTGAACATAGTTGAATATAAACTATTGCTGATGTTCAAGATTCATGATCCGCTCATCCTTTTCAAACATCTGTCTATGTAAATCATTAATAATATGAGTCTTCTCCATCATCTCTTTCTCCAATGTACAAACTCTTTACTCAAGTTATACCCATATGGGTGAATCAGAAGAAGTCTCAACCTACTATCTTAGGTCAAGAGTAGTATTTATGAAGTCATCCATGCCAAACATATCATTATGGTCTTGATCTATTGGTGGTGTACTCAATAGATCATCAGTAGTGGGCATAGCAGATGATGTTACAGTTGTTGACTTTGTAACGATCACTGGTGTCTCTTATGGAATTGCCTCACTAGCTGTGACTGGAGTCTCTGTAACTGGAATATCCATCATAGTAGTCATTGGGGTCCAACGCTTACGTAAACACCTCATCCTCTACCCCTCCCATATGGACTATCAGCACTTTTCCTTGCCATCCTCTTCTTTCTCCACTAAGTAGATGGAGAATCTTCAGGAACAAAATCTTCATCTCTTTCCTCAGCAATGCGTTTAGTAGGAGTTACTTGCACTCTAGGTCTTTCCTGAAGCGCATTAGGGACATTCCCTATCTGATCACTGTCAGTCTCACTACCTGAACTAAACCAGGAGTCAATCTTATCATCTACTGACATCCCAACTGGTTGAGAGCTTCCTGGAGCATCATTAGGAACTCTAGTAGATGGACTAGCCTGATCAGCTTGAGGAGCCACATTCTCTGGATGTTGGGCTTCTTCTTAATAACCCTTAATAAATCTGGCAAGTTTAGAAAAATGTGTACCATCCCAGGCATTTCGCTTGCTCCCATCAAGTATGTGAATATATCTTTCTTCATCACCATGACAGCATAGGTAGTAGAATGAAATATTGCTAACTCAGGGTGAGCAGCATTCACAATCAGCTGTATGAACCGGGGATACATGATGAACTTCTTTACTACAGAAGCTATCATGTTCTTCTGCATCTCTGAGAAAATAGCCTTGGATATGCTTTATGGAAAATCGTCTACAAGAGATATCAGCAGGGATCCAAATACTGCACTTAGGATATCCATCCCAGCCTTTAGATTACTGAGGCAGTGAATCACCACATGAAATAAGTACTTCCAGAACGAAGGTAAGTACTTCTTCTCTAGTGAAGGATATCGGTGATCATAGCCCATCCACTTCAAACATTCTCTAGCCAGATCGTCATTAATCTTTACGGGCGCATTCGGCTGATCCGCCTATAACAGTACATTGTTAATAACCTTAGGAGTAATAATTATTCTCTTCCCCTTGGCAGTAGCTAATATACATGGTTCTCCTTGATCATCTCTCTCATTGGCTGCTGTTAGCCAAAACTGATCAATAACATTAGTGTAGATCGTTGGATTAGCTGTAATAGCATGATGTATACGGGAAGTCTTAAGGCCGTGAGTCAATGATCTGAATAATGCCTTGTCATCTGGAATGTCTCCAAGGAAAGCTACTGTGTTATGGTTTTTGTTAAAAACCATTGGTCTCGCCATCTGAAAATTAAAAATACATTTATTAGTAAAACACACTTTAATTTTTAAGACTTCAATTTTTTTTTGAAAATTAAAAAAAAAATTAACTTCTCGCGCGAAAACTAACTATTTGCATGAAATTGACTTTGACAAAAAGTCACTTTTCGCGTGATTGGTCAAAGTTTCTACGCGACAATTTCTATTCGAATTCAAATGTTTTCGCATCTGTTCATATTCTGAACTCTTTTCGCATGCGGTAAGTCCCAATTTCAATTTTCTAATTAAACCATTTCAGAGTGTTTCAACTGTTAGAACTTGTTCATTAAGCGTCGATTAGGTCTTATTTATGGTTTCATGTGGTTAATTTCGTTCAATTTTATGTTGATTGGTCCTTATTAAATCAGTTATCATTTCACGTTTGAACAATTAGAAACTAGAAATCTACCTTATAAACCCTTAAACAATGATAATACAACATCAATGAATGTGCATTTCACGTTTGAACAATTAGAAATTTTATGAATGTGAAAATAGTTATGTGGTGTGAATAGTTCACTATTCGCACAACTGTTGCTTTTATAGCCCTCTGACTTCTCGCGTCAGAAGTCAGAATTTTCGCATGTACAAACTTTTCGCATTCCATGAACATCTCACATGCGACTAGTTCAATGCATCAGACACTTTTCGCACCTTGTGAATTTCTCGCACGTGAGAAGTTTAATTTTCTTTGAACTTTTTAACTTTTCAATTTTATTTATTTTGTAAAACCATTTGATTTATTGTGAGTAAAAATATGTTTAGCTAAGTATTTATAATTATCCAAGAACCCTTAATTTTGTAAAATTTGTAGAACCAAAAACCAAGTGTGACAAATACGAATTTGAACAAAAGTAAACACAAGAACAAGTTGACATACAAATTCAGACTTACAATATTTTTGAAAAAAATTTCAAGTATAGGATCATATTTCTTATGAAATCAATCATTAACAACATCCAGCTTTATATTAAATAAGACTAGTTATGTTGATTGTCAATATATTGTGTTTATATTAAACTCAGACTTCAGTTTTTACTTGGACACGTATTCTCTGTGATATTTATCATGTTTAGACTAAATTATAGGATATCTGTAAATTCATAATAAAAATTCATGTAGAACCCTTATCCAGCTTCAAAACACTTTTGAGATTTCAAATCACCTCAATTTTAACTTAAACCCTTTACCTCTGATCAGTTTTTTTTAGAATTATTTTTCTCTATTATAATATCTATTAGAGCATAACTAGCCTGAGAAATATTTTTGAACATAGAATATAAATAAGTTTTAGGACTTATTAACTGCCAGTCGGACTTATGTTTTGCCCTGGCAAGACGTTTAGGACTTACATGCCAAGTCGGACTTACATGCCCCATCATTTGATTTTGCCTCCTATGTCAGAACATATTCTCAAAAAGAAAAATATTTATCATATGGTGTAAGGAATACACTTAAAGGCTGATGCAACCAAAGAACAACCAAAGAGCTCTCAGCATGCACATGTGAAGTACAAGAAAGTTACTTTGGAAGATTTGATATAACTAAGTAAATTATGCTAAGTATTAGATCTTCCAAAGCCAAAAGACCATATCTTCTGAAGCCAAATATGAAGTCTTCCGAAGCTTTAAGGACAAAGTCTTCTGAAGCTAAAGACTGATTTCTTCCAAAGACATAAAAAACATGCTTTCTCTGAATCACCTTTTGACAAAAGTTGAACCACTTTCCGCTGCTACTTTTGAAGACTCACCAACCAGCATGGTTTGGTGAAAAGTCCATACTTTTGTCAACTGTAGATTAAGGTCTTTTGTTTATAACTTTCTAACTATGTACTTTTATCCTTTTTGTAAAATATTAGGATGTGAGCTATGGCATGTCATAGTCACTAGGAAAAAGGCAATCTGTCTTTTGACTCTACATTGATCTTTTGTCTAGATTAGTATTTCCAGCTTGCATTCAAAGTATGGCCGGCTGTAGGATGTAGTATAAAGTATGTCAAGTACTTGTATCCTTAGATAAGCATTGTAACACTTGTAAGAACTTGAAAGCAATACACATCATTCTTGAAAACCATATTTGAGTGTTCTTGTTTATTGTTCTTGTTACTTGTGTTCATTGTTTCATCCTTACCGGTTCCCTATTTGATATGCTAAGTGTTCTAAATCTCTCCACCATGTGAAACTATTCATTGACCACCCTTCAACGCTCCAACATATAGTATGTATGTCTATGAGACATCTTCTATTATTGTGCTCATTGGCATCTTTGATTCCTATATGGCCTTTTGGAATCTTTTTGCTCTTTTATCTTTGCTTTTCATATCTTTTTCTTCTTTTGATATTTATATATATACATATTTCTTCCGAAAGACACTGAATCAGACAGTAACTGGCTTGAGTATGACTAGCCTATAGCTCTCAGTCTGTTTTAGCTTGGAATCAGTATTACCACAAAACCTTGATGACTAACCCACTTCAGTCATTATGAGTTTACTTTCAGTGTATCACAGATCATTATGCTTTTCAGTCTTGAAAGTCAAGCCTATTAACATATGAACATAATGAAAGTCAGTTTCTTTTAAGCCATAGGATGTAATGTATCAAAATCAAGAACTATCATTTCCTATAAATTCTTGAAAATTTTAATTTTCTCAATGTGTTAAACAAAATCTTTTTGTAAATTTTCTTTTCCCTCCCTAAGAACAAAAATCTTTTTTTTCGAGACATTGTTATATTTTCTCCCCCTAAAATTATGATTATCTATAAAGAAAATAACAATTTTAACTAAAATGAAGAAAAATATTTTTTAAAGGGTTTATGGATAATCAATAACCAAAATTAATCATTCCCAGAGATTGGACTGAAAAATCAAATCAGGAATGCTCAAACGACTTAGCAAACAAATCAGCAATGTTGTCATCTGATGAGATTGAGTCTAGTCGGATAAGTTTTCGATTAAAACAGTCAAGAATAAAGTGCATGCGGATATCGATGTATTTTGTTTTTGAATGTTGTATCGGATTCTTCACTATAATCAACACTACAATGTTGTCACACCAAATCTTGGTGTTATATATATTAAGACCATAATCAAGAAGTTGTTGCTAAATCCAAATAATTTGAGAACAACAACTTGATGCAGCCACATATTCAGCTTCTGCAGTGGATGTGGATACCGTCTGCTATTGCATTGCCAAGAAATCAACCTATTTCCAAGAAATTAACAGCCACCAGTTGTTGATTTCCTATTCAAGTTAAATCCTGCATAATCACTGTTAGTATAAGCATATACAATGAAATCAAAAGTCTTAGGATACCAAAGGCCGAGTGTTGGCTGACTCTTGAGATATTTTAAAATCCGCTTGATAGCTTTCATGTGAGATTACTTCGGAAATTTGTATTTGTCTAGAATACTGTGAACATAATTTTCTTAATGTATCAGTATACCCTTATCATCTTGTTTAACATGTATACCCAAAAAAAACATCATTTCCCAAGAGAACTCATCTTAAATTTCTTTTTCATCATAGCTTCAAATTCCTTGCATAAATCATAACTGGTAGATTCAAATAAAATGTCATCGACATATACTTGAACAAGAATGAGATCATCACCAGTCTTCCGTAAAAATAAAGTTTGATCAATAGCACCCCTTGTATAACCATTTACAAGCAAATGTTCAGTGAGGGTGGCATACCAAGCATGAGGTGCTTGATGTAAGCCATAATGTTCTTTGTCTAACTTATAAATATAATCTAGATGATCTGGATCTTCAAAACCAGGTGGTTGACAAACATAGGTTTCTTCTCTCATCTCACCCTACAAGAATGCAGTTTTGACATCCATTTGATACATAGTGAAGTTCTTGTATGAAGCATAAGCTAGAAAAATTCATATAACTTCTAGTCTTGCAACTGGAGCATATACTTCTTCATAATCAAGTCCTTCAACCTTATAGAATCCTTGAACAACAAGTCTGGATTTATTGTGAACAATCACATTTTTTTATCCGTTTTGTTTTTGAATATCCATTTTGTACCAATCGACAACTTACCCTTTAGAAGTTCACATAGATGCCACACATTTAGCTTATTGAATTGCATCAGTTTGTCTTTCATAGCCTCAACCTAACTGTTTTCCTTTAATGCCATCTCAATGTTATTTGGCACAATTTGAGAAATGAAGCATGAATACAAACATATATTTATAACACCAGATTGACTTTGAGTTTGGACACCTTATGATAACGGACCAATGATTGCTTCAGTTGGATGGTCCTTATGAATTCTCAGCTGAGGAATTGTATCTGCAGAAATAACTTTGTCTAAATTAGACATAGGACCCACTGGTTCTTCAACATTGATTCCTCCTTCTGGTTGTTACACAATATCTTCCTCTTGATGAATATCATTGTCAACAGATAAATCTTCAAATGGAACTTGAATGTTATCAGTTGGATTATTTTGAGTAGAAGAAGAACTCTAATCAGAAACCTATGGAGCTTGTTCTACAACTAGATCAGAATGAGGCATTGCAGATTCAGAAATAGAGTGTGAAACAATTGAAACATTTGAAGAAGAGGGTATGTATGAAGATCTTCCTGTAGCTAAATATGACATTGGTCCAACATCATCAGTAAAAATATCTTGAACTGATGATGACAAAGGTGGATTAGCTGTAGAAATCACAGATGATTGATTAAAAGTTTCAAATAATGAAGCATAATCGTATATCCATGAAGGAGAAGAACCTGCATCTGTTTTGTTAGATTCATGCCAATCTATATCAAATGACTCAATTATTATTTAGACCTTTTTTTATAAACCCAGTATGCAACATTGTTGGCTGAATATCCAACAAGATAACATTCATCAGATTTTTCATCAAATTTTGATTTAGAATAAGAAGTGTTTAACAAATTACAACAACATCCAAATGTTTTAAAATATTTGACTTTGGTTTTGTTTGAAAAAGATTTCATAAGGAGTCATATTTTGTTGTTTGTTGATTATCACACGATTCTGAACATAACATGCAGGGTTAACAACTTCAGCCCAAAAGAATGATGGTAATTTGGCTGCTGATAACATTGTTTTGGCAGCTTCAATTAACGTTCTGTTTTGTCTTTTATCAACTCTATTTTGTTGTGGAGTTTTCGCGAAACTGAATTTTCTAGGTATCCCTTTAGTATCCCAAAGTTCATTCAGAGTATGATTGCAAAACTCTATTCCATTATCACTTCAAATGCACGCACTTGATGGTTTTGTCTGTCTGATTCTCCACTAGGGTCATGAACTTTATCATTAAATGAGGAGTCTCATCTTTGGTTGCCAAAAAGAAAACTCATGTAAATCTGGAGAAATCATCAGTAATAACCAAGTAGTATGCATGACGTCCTAAACTCAAAACACTAACTAGACCAAATAAATCCATTTGTAACAGTTGAAGGATGGACTCAATTTTGGTACGAGCAACAGGTTTATGAGGAATTTATGTTGTTTGCCTTTTGAACATAACAGACAATGTTTAGTAAGTTGAAATTATTTCAATGGTAGGCCTACAACATGATTACATCTAACCAACTTGTTCATATTTTTGATGTTTACATGACCAAGATGATGATGACATAACATTGAATCACTATCTGAAGCTTTAGATAACAGACAAGACACAGTTACAAATGAATGTGTACCATTCATGTCAAGTAAGTATGTGTTTTTGTCTCTCGGTGTTTTTAACAAAATCCATTCACCAGGAATTACAAATCCAAGTTTTAAAATGATACATTCTTTATCAGTGAAATATGTTGCCTTCCTTTTGTCACAAATTTGAGAGATTCTTAACAAATTATGTATAAGTTCCTCAACAAAATTGATATTTTCAAAACTTAACACACCATTAGACACTGTACCTTTTTTTGTAATCTTACCATCTTTATCTCCTGTAAATATAACATATCCTCTATTGTAAGGTTGTATGTTGTTTAACATAGATATATTACCAGTCATGTGCCTTGAACAACCACTTTTAACATGTCAAACACTGTTGATAACTTGCCTTGGTTGTTCCTGCATATATGAATGAATTTATTCATGTTTAGGAACCCAAGCCATGGTTGACTTGAGCACTTTGTTTTTATCCAAATATGATACAGGCTTTAATATCATATCTCTTCTATCATTGATAATAGAATTTTCAACAATATCTGGCTCAGATTGTTTTTCTTTATTTTCCATTTTTGAATTGGTTTGATCAGATGTGTAACCATTTTCCTTAAAGTGGTTTGAATTGGAGTAGAATTGCTATCATCAACAAGTAAAGATTTCTTTTTTGAAATTTCTTTATGCAAATGTGTTTTGATTTGATCATTTCTTTTATCAACAAAAGAATTTGACTAATTTGTATTCCTTTTGAATTTGGCCTTTAAAAAGAATTGTTTTCTATTATTTGAAATTAAATTGTGAAATCTTTGTTTTCTTGATAGTGGATATTGATGATGGCAATTTCTATCCCTATGATTTGGCTTGCCACATACATAACAAAACATTCTATGATATGTATTTGATTCTCGTGTATTTCGCATAAACTATTTATGATAACTTCCACAGTCATCATAGAATCTGGCTTTAGTATTTCTTTGGCCTTGTGATTCTTTAATAGTCTCTCTTTTCTCTCTTTTATTAAGAATTGTTTTAGATGATTCTAGAAAAAAATTAAGGTATCTTTCCTAACTTTTGATTCATATCTGAAGCTGATGAGGCATGAACTATTACTTTAACCTTTTGAGTTGAAGGTACTAGAATGGGACCAGTGTTTTGATACCTGATCTACAAACATCTTGTTTCATAGAGTTAGCAGTAATAGGAAACTTATTTTTAAAGAAACTGGTATTGGTTTCTTTAAAAATGTGATCTTCCTTTTCAATGTTGCCTTTTGAAACAAATCTGTTCTTGAAATTAGTTTTCAAGATACTGATGTTGCCTTATCAATGTTGCCTTTTGATATTAGTTCCTTTTTCTTGTTAGACATTTGTGAACAAACATTTGTAGAAATAAAAACATCTAAAAGTTCATTTATAATTGATGATGAGTTACACGAAGATTTTTCATTACAACTTTTATTTTCCTTAAAATCTATTTCATCATCACTTTCCCAACCTTTAACCAACCTTTCTTTCTTCACACTTTTTGCAAATGAATTGTCATGATTAATTCTAATAGTTAGTGAAACATTGACTAGAAGTATTAAGTCTGACTTTGGTTGAAAACCTAATCCATAGGTCTTTTCATCTGATATAGTAGTTGATGAAGGTAAACATGTATAATCATGATTAATTGGTGGTGTTATGTTAGAATATCCAACTCCATTTTTTCCACCATTAATTTTTTGAGTCATTTGAGACTTGATTTTACCTTTAACCATATTTGAGGACAGCTCAAATTTTTCAACAGTCAATTTTGCATATAAGAGTTCACTGTTAAGTTTATTGATTTCTAAAGATAGTTCATTATTACATGTTGTCAAATCTTTTATGTTACAATCTTTATCATGAAGATTTAATTTTGATTGATAAATCGATTTGTTTAATCCTTCTATTTTTTCTTTAAAAATTTTCTCGTTATTTTTTTTATTTACGAGCTTGATATTGAAGTTTTTCAACTTCTAAAATCAAGCGTTCGTTGTGAACTCTGTATCTTTGAACCTTTTCTATACGTGTATTTGAACAAAGATTAGTATGTACCTCTTCAGTCTCTTCTTGCTTGTTCTTCTCTTCAGGTATGATATTTACCATGAAAGCTTTTAGTTCCTTCTTTTCTTCTACTTTGGGTGCTGGAGTAATCTCAACAGCATTGACAGTGTCATCACAAGCAGTTGTCGGAGTTTCCTCAACAACATTTATAGTCTTTTCATCTTTAGCTAGAGTAAACTCAACAGCTTCTTCTTCAACTTCTTTCTTTTCTTCTACAGTCATTTTTAATTGAGCTGGAGTAATCTCAACAGCTTCTTTTTTTAGCACCTTTTCAACATTCTCACATACTTCTTCATCAAAGATTTCCTATATCAAGTCATCAGACACAAACTCATCAAGTATTATCTCATCAACATGGTCATCAGCAGTTTGAATTTCAGCTAACAAAGCAGTAGACAGTTTTATATCTAGAATCTCCATCTGGTCTGACCAATCAAACTCTTTATTTGTCTGAGAAACCAAGGCTTTGTTGTTTGAAGTACTTTTTTTATCTCCTTTTGATTGTTGCCATCTTCTTTCCACTATCAGTTTGATTTGACCTTCCCTTAGTACATTCTCTTTCAAAGTGACCGGGTATGTCATAGTTATAACATCTCAAACTTGATTTATCAAACCCAATCTTGCTTGAGTTGTTTAGACCAAACATCTTTCTTCCCATTCTTCTTGAAAAAATTTTCGCCCGATACACAACCATAGCCATCAGATACTTGATATCATATTCTTTAACATCATCAGGATTAACATGTTGTAAGTCATCAACTAAGATGTTGGGTGCACTGAGTCTTTCGGCTGTGAAAGCTTAATAGCTGTTCATGAAAGTGGTGAATAGAGCCAGATGCTCTTCAGCTATTTGAATGGTTTGCTTGTTTGGGTAGGAATTTACAACAAATGGTTGTTGTATGGGTTGAAAGGATTGACTGTGTGGATAAATCTGAGGTTGTGATTGAGATTGTACTGGATTGTAATGGTATTGAGGAGAGGCTTGAAACTGTGGCATGGATGGATCCTTGACATTTGGGTTCATATAATTGGCTGCTTGCTATTGACACAACTAGGAATAGCTGACATAAAAATTTGGATTACTAGTCATTTTTGCATATAATGCCGATGCTTTAGCTCCCATTGTGTTAATGTAATTAGCAGCTCTCTACTTGTCATCCATTTCATATGACTTGATGGTTGAAATTAGATCGTTGAGGGACAAGGTGAATAGATCCTTAGTTCTCTTGATGGTAGTGCAGTTATTGTTCCAGCTGTATGGTAAAGAGTTTAACAACTTTTTGTTTACAAAAATATTCTCCAAGATAACTCCAGCACTCTTCATCTTTGTTATCAGCTTAACAAAACTGGACATTTGAGCCTCCAAAGTTTCACCAAGTACGTGGTTAAACATATTGAACTCTTGGTTCAACATGTCCTTTCGGCTTTCCCTCATATCTTCATTGCCCATTATCTGCTCCTCCATCACATCCCACAAATCTTTAGCTTTTCTGTAATCCTTGAACTTTTGTGCAATCTCAGTAGTAAGTGCCATGGTGATGGCAGCACATGCTTTGTCATCAAGCTCAAGTTTTTTCAAGTCTTCCTCATCCCAGAGGTGTTCCAGTTTAGGCGCCAACTCTCCCTTATCATTGTTATACATAGAAATATACAGACCTTTTTTGATTGACTGCATCCGGGGTTCGGTGTAAATAACATGATTCTCGAAGCGATAAACCCAGTTGGGATAATCCTCTTCGCTAAGATGTCTAGGGGGTTTTGTGCCTGTACCAATCTCATTGTTAAGGTTGAGAGTAGCACTGATGTGCTTCAGATTAGCCATCTTGAAAATCAGAATTCAATCTTTTCAACAATTTTTCAAACTTGAAGTTTTCGCACTTAGATCAGAGTTCTCGCGCGAACAATCACCAAACTTTTCACGCGGTTAGTTTTCTAACTGAATTTTACGAAAGGTAGACTTCTCGTACAAAAGGAATCTTTTGTGACAAATTTCTCAACAAACGTTTGCGAATTACAAACTTCTTGCGCGAATAGGAGCTTTTCGCGTGCGATTAGCAAGTCTTCGCCTGATCCATTTTCATCCCAATTTCGATGATTCTTCGCCTGATCCATTTTCATCCCAATTTTGATGATTCCAACTTCAATCTTTCACCAAATTGTTCAAACTTGATTAATTAAGCTTTGAATTAGTGATTTAGGTTTAAAATTTGATCCTAAGTGTCTCTAATTGATTCAATTTAGCTTGTGTAATCACATGAATATCATCGAATCTTCAATCACCAACAAAATAGCTTTCAACATCTTCAAATATACTAAAAAACAACAGAAATCAAGTAGATCTTCAAAGGTTATCAATCCGAAGCTTAAGAACACTTAAAAAAACACTCTTCAATCTTTAAATTAATCGATCTAGAGCATACCAAACTATGATACCAATTGTAAAGATCAACACTTTACGAATCAGATCGATCTCGTGACAAGAATACGGAATATAATCATCACGGTAAGAAGATATAATAATCAAAAGATGAACACAAGTGTAAATAATATCAACTTCTATTGCTCTGTAATTTGAAAGATATAAAGTACATATAAAATCAGGAAATGACAAAAAACTCACTAAATTACATCAACTAACAACTATTAATAATAAACTATGAACTTCTTGCGTTGTTCTCGCGCGACTTCCTAGTTCTCGCGCGAGATACAACTTCTCGCGCGACAAGTTTAGGTTCTCGCGCGACTGATTTTCATAATCTTGATTTGATTTTCTGAGCCTCTAGGTTCAATCCCTACAATCACCGCCATTGCCACGTTTGATACGTACCACCTCCAATTAAAGAATTGTTCAGGTTTTAGTAAACCTGTCAACTAGTGAGACGTTGTTGCATCTTCCGTGTTAGGTTTTTGGTATCGATAATCAAGGTATAAACGTTATACCCTATGAATGCTTTTAATTATTTCATTTAAATCACGTGTAATTGTATACCCATTTTGGGTGTTAATTTTGAATGAACTAAACGTGTTAAAATGCTTCTAAATTTAAAGACAAAAACTTTGTGACTTTGATAAAAAAGACAACAGCTTAAATAGTTAAAACGGATGCATGATAGGCAATATTATCCTATATTTAAAGATCAACTCATGAATAGTAGATTACAAGCAATTTATGAAATAAAGAGCGACTAATGCTTACCATATAGCTACTGATAGGTGATTAACAGTCCATACTACAGTTCATTAAACCACATAGTACCCTATTCGAGGCGATAGCTTTACACGCGTGCTTTTTTGCCTACCTTTACTTTTAACCTCAATTTCCACCTTCTGCAACCTCCACTGCCATATAGCGATGAGGGAGAAAGAACAAGAACTCATTGTTAACTAACTTTAGACAATCCCTCCTTTGGTTATCTTATTTGTTCTCTTTTACTTTATCAATGCACCCCTTTATTAAGGAGAGAGATCAGGCCTGCAACTATTTGTGAGCAAAATTTGTATAATGCAACCGGATCTACAATAGTCTCTAAACTCCAACAAACGTAACGGGAAAGGCTAACATTCCTTTGTAATCTCTCTCCCTTTCTATTCTCTCTTCTTTCTCTCTTTCTCTCTCTGTATTCTCTATGTGTGTAATTTATTTTAATTCTAGAAATAGAAACCTGATTTCTAGCAATAGAGTTTGGCTCACCAGTAAGATATTCTAAAGTTACAACAATGTATTCATTATCATTTTCCCTTAACGTGTTCTTAAATTCAAACAAGTTTACCAAGTTATTGTTTTTAGCTGATTTGTCATTTTAATTTCAATTATGGATATTTATAAATATAACGATATGGTGTTATACATATACTAGTTTAATGTTACACTATATTTGTAACTCTTTTCAATTATATATTTTGATTGCAATGGGCTCCGTCCAATACAAAGTTGAATTACTTAATTTGTTTACACATATAAGAGGCAACCATGATTAAAGATAAATATGATATTACAAATAGTATATTACAAGCAATTTATGTAGTATAGTACAGGTGATCAATGCTTGCTTTACAGCTACTAATGAATAACTAACAGTCCTTGCAACAGTTGTGTTAAAAGACATAGTACACTATTAGAGGTGGTGGCTTTCAAATGAGTGCTTTTCTTTCCACCTCTTCTTTTAACCTCAGTTTCCATGTTATGCGACCTCCACCTCCATACAAATATGATATGTGTGGGCATATATACATTTTAATAATGACTTTTTACGCTACTTGGTTTTAAATTTACAGAATTTTTACCTCAGAACTAAAACACACACAAATAGGCTTGTATATATAGCATAGCTTTGGCAAAACCAATTATCGATATAAGAAAATGATAGCTACTAATAGTAAACCTTTGTTATTATTTAGCCGACAAATATAGATGATTTGGTATTTTGTATTTTAAACTAAAATAAACATTAATAATAAAGATAAATATTAATCAAGATAGGTAATTAAGAAAAGTTAATATTCACTTAGACTTTGAATCCACCTATCTAAAGAATGACAACATACATAAATACATAATGAGATCATTTTATAAACGTGTAACATAGAATACACTAGATGTAAGGATTAATAATTAACAATCAGTTGATCTCGTGACAAGAACGCGAAATATAATCATCATGGTAAGAAGATTGAACAAGTAATAAGATGAACACAAATGTAAACTTCGTTTTGTATTGCTCTCTGATTTGAAGGATTACACATACATGCAAAATTAGAAAAATAAAATAAGCTCTACTTAATTACATCAACTAACAATTATTTATTCTAAACTAGAAGTTCTCGCATAGTTCTCCTGTGACTTCCTAGTTCTATCGTGAGATTAACTTCTCGCGCGGCAACTTCAAGATCTCTTGCGACTTGATCTTTATCATATTGATTTGATTTCCCAAGCCTCTAGGTTCCATCCCTACAATCTCCCCGAGGCTCGGTGAATCAATGCTTTAGAAGTCTATATCTGCAATCTTGTAACTACCCCCATACGCGTACTTCTTGTTGTCTAGGGCCTTCGTAATCAACCAACCGACCTGTGCCGCCAAAAATGAACAAATTCATCAGCTGCAATTGGCAAGCCTGGAACCTCATCAAATCATCCTTTCCAAATTTAAGCAGATCCATAAGGTCGATGATATGGTAATTTTTATCTACACAATGTATCAACGCGTGTCCTGTCACTTTCTCACAACTCCACCCCATTAGCTTAGACAAGCTGTTAACTGGAACAGGAGTGTGCATAGGGATCTTCCTCGCATATCTTGGATGCTTAAAAACCCGTATCTTCATCGGCTTGTGTAAGGAATACACTTGAAGGCTGATGCAACCAAAGAACAACCAAAGAGCTCTCAACATGCACATGTGAAATACAAGGAAGTTACTTCGGAAGATTTGATATAACTTAGTGAATTATGCTAAGTATCAAATCTTCCGAAGCCAAAAGACCATATCTTCCAAATCCAAAGATGAAGTCATCCGAAGCTTCAAAGACAAAGTCTTCGGAATCCAAAGACTGATTTCTTCCGAAGACAAAGAAGACATGCTTTTTCTGAGTCAACTTTTAAGAAAAGCTGAACCACTTTCCGCTGCCACTTCTGGAACTAACTTATATGAGTTGGTGAAAAGTCAATATTTTTGTCAACTGTAGATTAAGGACTTTTGTCTGTAACTTTCGAACTATGTATTTTTTTCCTTTTTTAATATATTAGGATGTGAGCTATGGCATGTCATAGTCACTAGACAAAAGGCAATCTGTCTTTTGACTCTACATTGATCTTGTTGTCTAGATTAGCGTTTCCAGCTAGCATTCAAAGTATGGCCGGCTGTAGGATGTAGTATAAAGTATGTTAAGTACTTGTATCCTTAGATAAGCATTGTAACACTTGTAAGAACTTGAAAGCAATATACATCATTCTTGAAGACCATATTTGAGTGTTCGTGTTTATTGTTCTTGTTACTTGTGTTCATTGTTCCATCCCTACCCGTTCCCTATTTGATATGCTAAGTGTTCTAAATCTTTTCACCTTGTGAAACTATTCATTGACCACCCGTCAACGGTCCTGTAATTTTTATCAAAAATCTTGTAGAACCCTTATCCAGCTTCACACTTTTGAGATTTCAAGTTATCCCAATTTTGACTTAAACCTTTTACCTCTGATTAGTTTTTTTAGAAATATTTTTCTCTATTATAATATCTATTAGAGCATAACTAGCCTGAGAAACATTTCTGAACATAGAATATTAACAAGTTTTAGGACTTATTAACTGCCAGTCGGACTTATGTTTTGCCCTCGCAAGACATTTAGGACTTACATGCCAAGTCGGACTTATATGCCCCATCTTTTGATTTTGCCTCCTGTGTCAGAACATATTCTCAAAAAGAAAAAGATTTATCATATAGTGTAAGGAATACAATTAAAGGCTGATGCAACCAAAGAACTACCAAAGAGCTCTCAGCCTGCACATGTGAAGTACGAGGAAGTTACTTTGGAAGATTTGATATAACTAAGTGAATTATGCTAAGTATCAAATCTTCCAAAGCCAAAAGACCATATCTTTCGAAGCCAAAGATGAAAGCTTCCGAAGCTTCAAGGACAAAGTCTTCTGAAGCCAAACACTGATTTCTTCCGAAGACATAGAAGACATGCTTTCTCTGAATCACCTTTTGAAAAAAGCTGAACCACTTTCCGCTTCCATTTCTGAAGACTTACCAACCAGCATGGTTTGGTGAAAAGTTCATACTTTTATCAACTGTAGATTAAGGTCTTTTGTCTATAACTTTCTAACTATGTATTTTTATCCTTTTTGTAATATATTATGATGTGAGCTATGGCATGTCATAGTCACTAGTCAAAAGACAATCTGTCTTTTGACTCTACATTGATCTTGTGTCTAGATTAGTGTTTCTAGCTGGCCTTTAAAGTATGGCTGGCTGAAAGATGTAGTATAAAATATCTCAAGTACTTGTATTTAGAATAAGCTTTGTAACACTTGTAAGAACTTAAGAGCAATATACATCATTCTTGAAAACCATATTTGAGTGTTCTTTTTTATTGTTCTTGTTACTTGTGTTCATTGTTTCATCCTAACCAATTCCCTATTTGATCTGCTGAGTGTTCTAACTCTCTCCACCTTGAAAACTATTACTTGGGTCTTCTTTCTTACAACTTAGTATAAGACCCCTGAAATCTTGAAGAGCTTCATTCTGAAATTGAGAATTAATGTGATCACAAGGTCAAGATCATAAGATGTAATCAAGGAACTGGATTCACGAACCAAATCTTTGATGAATTTTGTGATGAAAATGGTATTACAAGACAACATTTCATATATCAAACCTAAGGAAATGTTTGGCAGATCCAACTCAAGCAGTGTCATCGGAGGACGTTCAAGTAGACGAGAAACTAAACTTCACAGATAGACCGTTAAAGATTCTTGATTTTCAAGAGTGAAAATTAAGTGAAAAGATAATCCCACTAGTATTAGTTCAGTGACAAGGTCAAAAGGGCCCGAGAAGAGTTTGGAATTAGCAGAAGAAATGAAAGCCAAATATCCTCAATTATTTGAGTAGCCTCCGAATTTCAAGGACGAAATTCTTTTAAGGGGAGGATAATGTAATATCCCGAGCGTTTGGGTCATATGTAATATTTGAAATACAAGCAATATGAACTTGGCATTTTATATATTGCCAAAAGAGTAAGTAATGAGTAAATTGTCTATTTAAAGTTTGAAGATTTTAGATGAAATTTTTATGTTATAAGAAACCGTTTGAATATAATAATAATATATTATATTTGAACCTGGATCTGATACCATTTTGTAACACCCGGTCACTTATACCACCAATATTGTCCGCTTCGCCCACGAGTAGCTCATGGATTTGCTTTTGGTTGCCCAGGTGAAAACTTCCCAGGGAGGTCACCCATCCCTGGATTGCTGCCACCTGAGCACGCTTAACTATGGAGTTCTTCTCTCATCCATAGCCAATACGCCCAAAAGGTATTGATAATATTAGAGACCGGACATTCCTTATAAACCAGGAATCTCTCCTGTCCACAGCCGATGTGGGATATATGTAGGGTGTCACAGGCTCACAACTTAACTGTCGAGTTCTCCTCTCATCCACAGCCAATACGCCTAAAACGCGTTGATGATATTAGAGACCGGACATTCCTTATAAACCAGGAATCTCTCCTGTCCACAGCCGATGTGGGATATATGTAGGTTGTCACAACAGAGGCACAAAACTCAAATGAAGCAATTTACAATATATGTGGAGATGGATGTGGTGATAGTGATCAAGAATTCTTTGATGCTGATAACACTCCATAGAAGACAACATCAATGATGTAACACACTTATTAGATCAAGTCTCTCTTGAAAAGTGTGTTGATATGGTGGAAGACTCTCAAGCACAAGATCTGAATTTCACCAATTTAGATCTATCCAAACAACTCGCTGTGATTCCTTAAATGTTTGTCAACACTCTTGTTTCTTGTCCCAGATTGAGCCTAAGAAGATTGATAAGGCTAAAAAGGATGGAAGTTGGGTTGAAGCAATGTAAGAGGAGCTGCTTCAATTCAAAAGAAAAAAGGTTTGTGATCTATGTCCTCTTTCTTCCAGGGAAGACTACTATAGGTACCAAGTGGGTATTTAGGAACAAGAAAGATGATAGAGGACTTGTCATCAAGAACAAGGCAAGACTAGTTGTTCAAGGGTACACACAAGAAGAAGGGATTGACTACACAGATGTTTTTGCTCTTGTATCAAGACTTGAAGCTGTTAGGATATTCCTAGCTTTTACTACATCCAAGGACTTCAATGTCTACCAACTTGATGTCAAGTGTGCCTTTTTATATGGGGTGATTGATGAGCAAGTGTATGTCAAACAACCACCTAGCTTTGCAGACCCAAACCATCTTGATTATGTCTGCAAGTTTGACAAAGCTCTTTATAGGCTGAATTAGGCTCTAAGAAAGTGGTATGAGACACTATCACAATGTCTCTGTCAGCATGGTTACAAAAGGGGAACTATTGATGGAACACTCTTCATCAAATGAACTGGAAATGACTTGATGCTGGTTCAAGTTTATGTAGATGACATTATCTTTGGGTCAACTTATCCGAAGCTCTACAAAGACTTTGAAAAGGTGATGAAGAATAAATTTGAAATTAGTGCCTTGGGGGAACCCAATTTCTTACTAGGAATTCAAGTGAAGCATGTTGACAATGGCATTTTCATACACCAGTCAAAGTATGTACAAGACATACTTACCAGATTTCATATGACTGAGTGCAAGGTTGTTAAGACACCTATGGCTAGAAATCACTCTCTAGGACCAGATCTTGAGGGGGAGTATGTTGATGAACATCTATACAAGGCTATGATTGGGTCTCTTATGTACCTCACAACTAGCAGGCCTGATATCATGTTTGCTACATGTATTTGTGCAAGATATCAAGCCAACCCCAAGATGTCATACCTGGTTGCTATCAAGAGAATTCTTACATATCTCACAGGTGCTCCCAAACCGGGACTTTGGTACCTAAAGAATTCTGACTTCAATCTGTATGCCTATACAGATAGTGACTATGGTGGCTGTAATATGACTGCAAAGGCAACATCTGGGGGATGTCAATTTCTTGGTGGAAGGATAGTCTTATAGCATTGCAAGAAACAATCTGTGTGTTTGCATCAACTGCTGAAGCTAAATACATTACTGCTACAAGCTGTTGTGCTCAAATGCTTTGGATTCAGAATTAGATGCCGGACTATGGATTCAACTTCAAAGAGACTCCCATCCCTATAGACAACAACAGTGTTATCTCTATCACAGAGAATCCTATACAGCACTCTAAGACAAAACACATGAACATCAGCTATATCTGATTAGAGATAATTTTGAAAAAGGATTGATAAAACTAGTCAAAGTTAACACAAATGAACAATATGCTGATTTGTTCATAAAAGCTTTTGATGTACAGAGATTTAAATATCTTGTATCAACTATTGGTATGATTAACTTTGAGTAGATTTTCTTAAACTAAACTCAATATTATTTTTAATAATATATGTGTCTTAAGTTGTCAATATCATCACCATATAAGCACAGTTTACTTTGAAATAAACTTTTTAAAATGATATCCCTTAGAATTTTGAAAATTTTAAATATGTTTTCCTTCGAAAGACATCAAGTTGTCTTTGTAAGAAAATTATGTCTTCAAAACAAGTAACTCCTTTTGATAAATTAACCTTCGGAAAAAATGTTGATATATCTTTCGAAGCTTATATTTGTCACCAAGTAATTTTATGTATTTAAGGACTATTTTCTACCGAAGGCAATTAAGTCTCGGAAGCTTTATTCTTCATTGAGTAAAATTTCTGATGTTTGATATCTTCCGAAGCAAAATTTATCTAGAAAGTAAAAAACTCTAAGTATTTTTCTTCCTAAGCAAAATTCTTGAAAAGCTAAGAACTATCTTCCGAAGCCAAGTTGGCTTCGGAAGTTTTCTCAAGACTTCCAAAGAAAAAACTACCTTCGAAAGATTTTCAACTTCCAAGAAAACTATCTTTTTGGGCACTTTTTCAGAGGTGGGACCGACATCCAGATTTCAACATTTATCCATTTGTATTAACTTTGTCTCAAATTCTTACCATATATATATATATATATATATATATATATATATATATATATATATATATATATATATATATATATATATATATATATATATATATATATATATATATATATATATATATTTGTATAATGGTTCCTCCTCTTTCACTTTCTCCTTCATCTGCAGAAATTCAAACCCTAAATTCACCCACAAACCGACCTTGTTCTTACCTTTCTTCACTTCAAAGCTACTCAAAATGGCCAACCCTGATCCTCAAAACCAACCTGATTTTTCCATGCAGTTACACAGGCAACACAATCAAGTTGCTCTGTTATCATCTGAGAAAGATCATGGTTTCTCAAATGTTTGTCATTTCTTATCTCTATCCAACTACCTCACCGCCCTTATAATAGACCCTCCATTGTACGAAGATCAAATCTTAGAGTTCTAGAGGACTGCCAAGAGGTCAACTTGGATGGTGGGAAAACACTGTTTGCCACAGTGCAGGGGAGAACAATATTCATCACTCCAGCCACCATCAACTCTCATCTAAGGCTGGATGATGAAGAAGGTGACCTGTCCTTCCCAAAATCTACCATCAACAACTCATTCTAGCATATGGGCTATGAAGGGGACTACTCCGTAAGAACCTTCAAAAAGGGTAAGGTTTCCTTCAAATGGAACTACTTCCTCTATGTAGTCATCCATTATTTGTCTAAAAAGCATGGAGGTTGGTACCAAGTTCCTGAGGACCTTTCCAACATAGTCCATGGAATGGTTCAAGGGGTCAAGTTCAGGTTCTCATAATTTGTTTATACAAACTTACTTGCAAATTTGGACTCCCTAGAATATTATATGTTCCCTAGATATGTTCAATACATTATTAACTATGAACTGGGCTCGCAGTTAAGGGGAACAAGCAATATTCTTAAACTGGGACAGATGAAGCTCGGCACCTTTAAGACAATGAGAAAGCCTACTGTTGGCTTCTGAGGTGTCGAAATAGCCCTGGTCCCAAAAATGTTAGAGCTCATTGCTCAAGGTGACAACTTGGCAGCACCAACCAATGTTGAACCCACACCTTCTAAATCTGGACCACCCACACAGCCTCAAATTACCATCGTCTACCAAAGAAAATCCAAACGAACCCCTGCTTTGTTTACTCAGGTTGAGCAGGCCCCTAAATCACTAACCATGCAGGAAGAAGTGGACAATAGAGCTCCCACTTCTCCTGAGAAGCAGACCACTCCCTTCATTTCTTTGATCAGTGCTGAGGTTCCTCATGCTCAGTCTGATGAGCTCACAACACCAGCCTTAAGCCTTCACATAGAGTCTCAAAATTCTAGTGATTAACCTTCAGGGGAAAGTTACCATCCGCAACCGCTTGACCTCAATCAACCAATCCTAAACCTTGAATTCTATGATGATAAAGATATAGGTTTCAGTGAATACCATGAATCTCTCTTCTACACCCCTACTCAAGAAGAGATGAGTGCTCTTAAATCACCCATATCTAGCCCACATCATCCACCCATAACTGAGATGGACCTTCCGGAACCTATTCAGGGGCCCATATGGAAGAGGCTCTTATTTTTTTGAAGTGATTTCATTTTAAGACCTCAACTATGGCAACCCAGTCCATTGACACTTCCTTTGAAGCTGTTAGTGTGTAGGTGAAATCTTGCAGCCAAGAAACACAAGTTGGTGATGAGGAAGAAGACCTTGGTCCTATTCTCTCATATCCCTATGATTCTTCTAATAAAGATGAGGGGAGTCTGCAACTAAAGGTGCACAAACTGTTCAAACTTTGCACCTATTTAGTTTCCAAAATTAGTCACCTAGAATCTCAGGTGACTACATTACATAGAAAGGTCAATTACTAACAACTTTAGATCACCGGTCTCAAAGGCAAGTTAGCTGAGAGACCCTTCTAGAGGTCTCAACCAGGCCCACAAGAACATGTGGATGTGGTGGACCTAACTCCTAGCTCCCTTGTGCAAGAGGGTGATGCTACCAAAAAGGGGGAGAAAGTCTTACTTACAATCATAGAACCTAGGAGTTTCTCTTAGAGTATGGACATGGAGGACTCACCACCCTCACTTGTAGTTGTCCATACTCAACAACCTCCTCAGGTCCATATTGATATGGACTCACTCATTCAAAGCTTGTTTGAGAAGTGTATACCAAGGGCCGTGCCTATTCCATCTCACCCTACTAAAAATCCAATACTGGGATGGAGGTATGGTGCTAAAAGGAGAGCCCTGGTAATCTTTAGGTCTCAGGGTCAATAAGAGAACTTCAACTTCTACAAACTGAAATACTATGAGAGCACCTATCTAGTTGACCTCCCACTTGCCAACCCAAGTTAAACAGGCAAGCTGTAAGGTTAGCTGATAGGATTCAACAAAGGGTGCTTGAAGAGTTCAAGTTGAGAACCAGATTATATAGACAGAGGCTAGCAGGCAAGACTGTTGGTCAACTGGATGCTAAGGTGGACCCTAAGATTAGCTTCGAAGGGGAAACCTTGGCTGAAGTCTCAGTAGTTAAGCCTGTGAACCTTGAGACAGGAGCTGATTTAGCACCCAATACCCTCAGTGAAGCACCAGCTAGTGAAGGTGCCTCATAGCCTCTCTCTTGCTAGAGCTCAAGTGCAACACCAAGCAATGAAGGCCAAAGCTCTCACCACCCTGAGTCACCTAGGCCTGTGAGTGACAAAGGAAAGAGGAAGATGACATCTGAGGAGATTGATGAGGAAAAGAGAGAGAGCAAGAAGAAGGTAAGGGGAGAGAGTTTAAGTAGGACCCCTGGCTTCATGGAAGTAGAAATCAGGGCTGCCCCCAGGCCAAGCACTCAAGATGATGAGTTAAGGGCAGTCAGATTAAAGTATTTGGGGTCTAGGAACTACAACATTCATGAAATCATCTCTCTCTCATTAGAGGAATTAAATGAACTGGCTGATATGGAAGTGTCAAATGAGAGGAAGAAAGCTGAGACTGTAGAATTGCTTCTCAAGATCAATGAAGGAAAAAGGAGAAAAAGACTCTACAAAGCTCCTACCCTCTCCCCGGTTAAGGGAAGTCCTGAAGTAGAAGATATGCTTACTAAGCAACAAACTCAGGTACGTAGGGAACAAGACAGACAAAACATGATAATCTACCTGAGTGCCACATGTCTCTATCAGGCAGCAGACCTTCTTCCCTTAACATATGACTACATTGAGTTTGAATACTTCAAGCATCTTGAGCAACAAGTGCAAAAAGAGCAAAGGGCTGTAAAAAGGAAGATGAGGGAAGAGGCTACAAGGTCAAGAGCCACCATCAGAGCAAATTTGAAGAAATCTGCTGATAGACAGAAGATATTGAGCTTCTTAAAGCTGTATGATTCTCTGGAAGGAGACTTGGTCTAATGTCTCTATCCATCATGGATGAGCACATTAGAGTGATTAAGCTGAAGATCAAAAGGGGTGAGCTAGTTGACTTGCATTCTCCACCAAGTCAGGCTGCACTTAAAGCTGAGGTCAAGGTTGAATCCCAAGAGACAACACAACCTGGACCTAGTGCTGCATCATAGCCTGCTTCATCTTCTGATCCATAGCAGGGTCCTGATTCTTCTCCTTCAGAATCTGTGAAAGAAAAGGACCCAACTAAGGAAGACAAACAGGAACAATCTGGTACTACAGGCCAGTCTCTTCAGTTAAAGTACAAAAAGAGGAAAAGGATGGCCATAAGAAGGGACAAGAAGAAGAAGAAGAAGTCCACGACATCCATCTCTACACCTTAGGATGAATCAGAACATTCTGAGGGTGATCAAGAAGAGGCTGTTCATCCAACTCCTATTCAAGTAGAGCCTCTTGCTATTGAGAGACCCATCGTGTCTTAGATGTTTGCCTTCAATCCAGATAGATGGCATGTCATTAGAGATCAAGGGGGTCAAGACATGTACTTCTAGAAAAATATACTTGACCTCTCTCTGCATGATCTTTATGATATGAGGAGATACTTTGAGAGTCTAAAGAATCCTGACCTACTGATGATAAAGGGAATGGTCTTGATTCTAATTAGGGCTGTCAACAGATGAAGATCAAGAATCAATGGTCTCTTCAGTTTTGGTAGCATCAGCCTAGGGGGACTTTGTAAGGAATACACTTAAAGGCTAATGCAACCAAAGAACAACCAAAGAGCTCTCAGCATGCACATGTGAAGTACAAGAAAGTTACTTTGGAAGATTTGATATAACTTAGTGAATTATGCTAAGTATTAAATCTTTCGAAGCCAAAAGACCATATCTTTCGAAGCCAAAGATGAAGCCTTCCAAAGCATCAAAGAAAAAGTCTTCTAAAGCCAAAGACTGATTTCTTCCAAAGACAGAGAAGACATGCTTTTTCTGAGTCACCTTTTGACAAAAGCTAAACCACTTTTCGCTGCCACTTCTGAAGATTTACCAACTTATATGAGTTGGTGAAAAGTCCATGCTTTTGTCAACTGTAGATTAAGGTCTTTTGTTTGTAACTTTCCAACTATGTAATTTTATCATTTTTTTAATATAATAGGATGTGAGCTATGACATGTGATAGTTACTAGTCAAAAGGCAATCTGCCTTGACTCTACATTGATCTATTGTCTAGATTAGTGTTTTTAGCTGGCCTTTAAAGTTTGGTCGGCTATAGGATGTAGTATAAAGTATCTCAAGTACTTGTATTTAGAATAAGCTTTGTAACACTTGTAAGAACTTGAGAGCAATATACATCATTCTTGAAAACCATATTTGAGTGTTCTTGTTTATTGTTCTTGTTACTTGTGTTCATTGTTTCATCCTAACTGGCTCCCTATTTGATCAGCTAAGTGTTCTAACTCTATCCACCTTGTGAAACTATTGCATTGACCACCCTTTAATGGTCCTTTAGCTTGTTAGTATTAGGGTCTATACGTGTCTCATCTTATACATCATTCTTGAAGTTGGTCTTACTCTGCCTCCATATCATGTTCCTTATCCAGTTCCCCTTTCCATAGTTGCTCAGATTAATGGACGGAACACGACCCATAGCATATAAATCAGACGCTTTGAGTGTATGAAAGTTGTGCTCGTCCTGATAATACTCTATCGCACCTGCATTTCTCTTCACTACATACATTTTCTTTTCTGCACGCCCACCTAATAATCGATTCTAAGTTTTCATACCTTTTGAAAGGTTTGGAATGTCTTAGTGTGAAGTACATCACATTGACCAGTAAGATCTACAGCTTTGTCAGTCGTTTCTTTAGTACTTAAATCACCAACTATCTCTTCTTCTTCAACCAAGATATCTGAATATAAGTATTTAAGACTATTTCCAAACATGTCTGTGTAATCCACAGTTTCCTCTAAGTCATCAAAAGGACCGAAGTCTTCATCAGATTCCTCAGCAAGCATCTATTGCCGGAACGTATAAAATTCTTTCACATATGTCTCTTCAGTAGCGGGACCCAAAGGAGTATAGTCAACTGTATCATCGAGACTTGGTTCGGAGACACTGGCAGAACCCGATGACATAGAAGGACTAGCAGCAGAACCCATATCACAGCCCTGATCATTATCATCATCCTTCTTATCTCCTTTATCATCCTTCCAATCATCATCGCCATCATCACCATCATCATCTTCATAATCAATATCATCATCCACATCAAAACTAAAATCAACCATCTCCAAATCTTCATCATCATGTACTAGATTAGGGATTGGAATATCATGTTCGAGCTCCACAAATACCTCTCCAGTAAAAACTACAGGTTGTTCCTCAGTAGTCGTAGTAGGAACAATGAAAGATGGTTCTTGATCAACAACAACAGTCTTTGTTGTCCTTTCAGTCATAACAGGATCAACGACATGCTTTATAGCAGTAGTAGGATCACAAACAACTTCAGGATGAGTAGATTGTTGTCCGCTCGACTCTCCAACATCTGCCATACGTTGCTGTGTAAAAGTAAATGGTACCCAAGAGCTGAGGTCTTTGATGTTCTGCGCCATAATCTAAATATAGCTGAACATAAACTATTGCTGATGTTCAAGACTCTTTATTCTTTCATCCTTCTCTAACATATTCTGATATAAATCATCAATCACTTGAGTTTTCTCCATCGTCTCTTTCTCTAATACCAGAACTCTATACTCAAGAGATACCCTCGTGGGTGAATCAGGTGCAGACTTAGTAAGCTATCTTGGCTCAGGAGTAGTATAGATGAATTCATCCATTGCGAACATGTCATTATGCCCTTAAGTTCTTGGAGGTGTACTCAACAGATCATCAGAAATAGGCATAGCAGATGATGTTATAGTTGTTGATTCTGTAAAAATCACTGATGTATCTAGTGGAATAGCCTCACTAGCTTTGACTGGAATCTCAGACACCGAAATATCAGAACTAGTCGACATAGTGGTCATCAGGGGTCTGACGCTTACGTAAAAGACCTCATCCTTTACCCCTCCCATGTGGACTAACATCAGAATCCGCACGTTTCCTAGCCATCCTCTTCTTTCTCCTCTCAGTAGATGGAGAATCCTCAGGAATAAAATCAGAATCTCTTTACTCAACAGTGCGTTTGGTAGGAGTTTCTTACACTCTGGGTCTTTCTTGAAGCACATATGAGACATTCCTAATATAATCACTATCAGTCTTACTATCTTTGAACCAAGTGCTCACCTTATCATCTACTAACCTCCTTGTAACTTGTGAACTTCCTGGAGCATCCTCAGGTGTACTAGAAGATGGACCAGCTTGATCAGGTTGATGAGTTTCAGCCTCATGCTACTAGGTAATAGAATGTCTCCTCCTTCATAGCCTTCAACAAATCTGCCAAGCTTGGAAAAGTTAACACCATCCCAAGCATTCCTACGAGCTCCCATCAAATAAGTGAATATGTCTTTCTTCATCACCATAACAACATGGGTGGATGAATTAGACATTGCTAACTCAAGATGAGCAACATTCATAATCATCTATATGAATCTGGGGTACATGATGAACTTCTTTCCCACAGCCGCAATCATATTCTTTTGCATCTCCACAAACATAGCCTTGGATATGCTATATGGTAAATCATCAACAAGTGATACTAGCAGGGATCCAAACACAACATTTAGGCTATCCATTCCAGCCTTCAGGTTACTTAAGTAGTGAATCACCACATGAAATAGATATTTCAAGAATGGAGGTAAGTATTTCTTCTCCAGCGATGGATATCTATGATCATAACCATCCTCTTCTGACAATCTCTTGCCACGTCATCATCAATCTTTACTGGAGCATTAGACTGATCTTCCAATAGTAAGACACTGCTGATCACCTCTACAGTAATAACCATTCTCTTCCCCTTAATAGTAGCAGAACTACAGGGTTCTCCCTGAGAGTCTCTCTTATTTGTAGCAGTAATCAAAAACTAATCAATAACATCAGTGTAAATAGTGGGATTAGATGTAATAGCATGATTTATCCAAGAGGTCCTAAGGCCGTCAATCAGAGATCTGAATAAAGCTTTATCATCAGGAGCGTCTCCAAGAAATGCTACCGCATTATGGTTTTTATTAAAAACCATTTGTTGAGCCAACTGAAAAATTATTATAGACAAAGATTAACTAGTTACTCATAAACAACAATTCCAGACTTAGAAAAAATTTTGAAATTAGAAAAATTGAACTTTTTGCATGAATACAACTATTCGCATGTGAATAGTTACGTTTCAAAGTTTAACTTCTCGCACGACAAGATGATTAGTCGCATGAATCTGAGTTTGACCAGAGGTTAACTATTCACGCGACAAGTCAGATGCCATGAGATTAGTTCTGTGCAATTTGAAACTTATCGCGTCTTTTCAAGTTCCAGGTTCTTTTCGCACACGACAAGTCTAATTTTTCAATTTTCAAATTAAACATTTTCAAGGTGTTTTAACCATTAAGTCATGTTCATTAAGTGTTGATTAGGTCTTTATTTTTATTCAGTTTTTAGTATATTTGTACTTAAACAATCGGTCATGATTCGAACACACAAAAAACCAATCGAAAACCATTAACATACCTTATCAGTCACTAGATAATCAATGAACGATCACAATGAACAAGTATATCAAGGTAACAGGTTTAACACTTAAAATTGTTTTTGAGGATTTGAGATCAGGTGTTTTCGTGCGAATGTAAACCTTTCGCACGACTGAGCCTTTCGCACCCTTTGAACTTTTTGCATGCGAGAAGTTCAATTTCTTTTGAAAATTTTAAACTTTTTCAAATTTTAAATTTTTATTCATTTTATTTGAGCTTGTGATTTATCATGTTTTATATTTAACCAAGTGTTAATAATTAACCAAAAAACCCTCAAGTTTTGTAAAACTTTTGGTAAAGAAAAACCAAATGTAAACAAACACGAAATTTAACAAAAACAAACAAAATAAAAAAAATAAAACAAAAAACAAATTGACAAACAAATTTATACATATAACTTAAATATTTTTGATAAATTTTCAAGTATAGGATTATATTTCTATGAAATCAATCATTAACATTGTCCAATTTTATTTTAAATAAGACTGGTTACGCCGATTGTCAATATATTCTATCCATTTTAAACTTAGACTTCAATTTTTTACATGGACACATATGCTATGATATTTATCTTGTTTGGATTAAGTTATATGAAGTCAATGGATCCCACAATCAAAAATCCTGTAGAATCCTTATCCAGCTTCAAGACAGTTTTGAAATTTCAAGTCACCCAAATTTAACTTAAACCTTTTAACTCTGAACAACATTTTTAAGATTATTTTTCTCTCTTATAATATCAATATAGAGCATGACTAGCCTGAGAAACATTTCTGAACACATAATATTAACAAGTTTTAGGACGTATCAACTGCCAGTCGGACTTATGTTTTGCCCTCGTAAGACGTATAGGACTTATATGCCAATTTGGACTTGTGTGCCCTATCTTTTGATTTTGCCTCCTGTGTCAGAACATATTGTCAACAATAAAAATATTTATCATATAATATGTATGTCTTTGACATATCTTTTATTATTGTGCACATTAGAACATTATTTTTCATCTTTGGAACATTATATATATATATATAGTGCTTCTGAAAGATACTAAATCAGAAAGTAACTGGCTTGAGTGTGACTAGATTGTATCTATCTATCTGTTTTAGCATGAAATCAGTGTTACCACAAAACGTTGATGCGTAACCCACTTCAGTCATAAAGATTTAACTTTCAATGCATCACAGATCATAGTGCTTTTCATTCTCAAAAGTCAAGCCTATTAACATATCAAACATAATCCAAGTCAGTTTCTTTTAAGCTTTAGTATCTAATATATCAAAATCAAAAAATTTACTATCATTTCCTATGTAACCTTAAAATTTTAATTTTTCTGAATTTTTTAAACAAAATCTTTTTGTAAGTTTTCTTCAAACTTTACTCCCCCTAAGAACAAATTTTTTTTCAAGACATTTTCATATTTTCTCCTCTAAAATTTTGAGTATCTAGAAAAAAAGAACAATTTTAACAAAAATGAATATAAAAATATTTTTGAGAGGGTATGAGGTTAATCTTTAACCATATTTAATCATTCCCAGAGATGGAACCAAAACATCGCATCGGGAATGGTCAAACGCCTTAGTAATAAAATCAGCAATGTTGTCATCTAATTTGACTGGTTCAAGAAAAATAAGCTTCGATCAAAACAATCACGGATAAAATACATTTGGATCTCGATGTGTTTTTTTTTTAATGTTGAATATGATTCTTCACTATGTTCAATACTACAGTTTATCACACCAAATCTTGGTGTTATAGATGTTAAGACCGTAATCAAAAGTTGTTGTTGAATCTAAACTATCTGAGAACAAAAACTTGATGTAGCCACATATTCAGCTTCTACAGTGGATGCGAATACCGTCTGCTGCTTCTTGCATTGCCAAGAAATCAACCTATTTTCAAGAAATTGGCATCCACCTGTTGTTGATTTCCTGTCCAAATTACATCCTGCAAAATCACTGTCAGTATAAGCATATAAATTGAAATCAGAATTTTTAGGATACCAAAGTCCAAGTTTTGGTTGGCCCTTGACGTATTTGAAAATCCGCTTGACAACTTTCATTTGTGACTCCTTTGGATTACTTTGATATCATGCATACTAACATACAGGAAACATGATGTCTGGGCTGCTAGCAGTGAGATACATCAGAGATCCAATCATTGATCGATATAAATGTTGATCACTGTCTTCACCCGTGAGATCAGGAGTTAAAGTAGGACGAGAACTCTTCAGAATTGGTGCAATCTTGGAGTGTTGAAATTTATATTTGTCCAGAATATTATAAATAAATTTCTCTTGATGTATCAGTATACCCTGTTCATCTTGTTTAACATGTATACCCAAGAAAAATAACATTTCTCCAAGAAAGCTCATCTAAAATTTCTTTTTCATCACAGCTTCAAATTCCTTGCACAAATCGTCATTGGTAGATCCAAAGATAATGTCATCAACATATACTTGGACAAGAATGGGTTCATCACCTGTCTTCCTTAAGATTAAAGTTTGATTAATAGCACCCTATGTATAACCATTTGCAAGCAAATGTTTAGTGAGGGTGGCATGCCAAGCACGAGGTGCTTGATGTAAGCCATATAGTGATTTCTCTAACTTATAAACATAATCAGGATGATCTGGATTTTCAAAACTAGGAGGTTGACAAACATAGGTTTCCTCTTTCATCTCGCCATACAAAATGCAGTTTTGACATCCATTTGATAAACCGTGAAGGTTTTGTATGAAGCATAAGCTAGAAAAATACGTATAGCTTCAAGTCTTGCAACTGGAGCATATACTTATTCATAATCAAGATTCAACCTGATAGAATCCTTGAACAACAAGTTTGGCCTTGTTGCGAACAATCACATTATTTTCGTCCGTTTTATTTCTGAATAAAAATTTAGTTCCAATCGGTAGCTTACCCTTTGAAAGTTCACACAGATGACAAACATTTAGCTTCTTCAATTGCATCAGCTCGTCTTGCATAGCCTCAACCCAGTTGTTTTCCTTTAATGCCATCTCAATGTTCTTTCACATAATTTGAGAGATAAAGCATGTATACAAGTATGTGTTTATTGCTCCAGATTGACTTCAAGTTTGTACACCTTGTGATAATGGACCAGTGATTGCTTCAGTTGGATGGTCCTTATGAATTCTCAACTGAGGAATAGTATCTTTAGAAATAACTTCGTCTAAATTAGACATATGACCAACAGGTTCTTCAACAGTATTACCTCCTTTTTGGTTGATACACAATATCTTCCTATTGATGAATATCATTATCAACAGGTAAATCTTAAAATGAAACTTGAATGATATCAATTGGATTATTTTGTATAGAAGATGAACTCTGATCAAAAACCTATGGAGCTTGTTCAACTACTGCATCAGAATAAAGTAATTCAGATTTAGAAACTGATTATTGAACAACTGAGACATTTGAAAAAGAAGGTATGTCTGAAGATTTTACTATAGCTTAAGATGACATAGATCCAACATCATCAGAAAAAATGTCTTGAATAGATGATGACAAAGGTAGATTAGTTGTAGAAACAACAAAAGATCAATTAAATGTTTCAAATAATGAAGCATAATCGTATACCCATGAAAGAGTAGAACCTACATCTGTTTTGTTAGATTCATGCCAATCTATATCAAATGACTCAAGTATTTGTTTAGATTGTTTATTATAAACCCTGTATGCAACTTTGTTGGTTAAATATCTAACAAAATAACATTAATCAGCTTTTTTATCAAATTTTGATTTAGAATCAGACATGTGTAACAGAATACAACAATATCCAAATGTTTTGAAATATATGACTTTGGGTTTGTGTTTGAAAAAGATTTCATAAGGAGTCATGTTTTGTTGTTTATTGATTAAAATACGATTATGAACATAACAATGTAGTGTTAACAGCTTCAGCCCAAAAGAAAGATAGTAATTTGGCTGCTGATAACATTGTTCTGGCTGTTTTAATTAAAGTTCTGTTACGTCTTTCAATAACTTCATTTTGTTGTGGAGTTCCTGCAAAACAAAATTTTCTAGCTATCCCCTTAGAATCATAAAATTTATTCTAGTATGACTGCAAAATTCTGTTCCATTATCACCTTAAATGCACTTGATGGTTGTGTCAATCTGATTCTCCACTAGGGTCATGAACTTTATCAGCAAATGAGGCATTTCATCCTTAGTTGCTAAAAAGAAAACCCAAATAAATCTGGAAAAATCATCAGTAATAACCAAACAATATGCATGACGTCCTAAACTCAAAACGCTCACTAGGCCAAATAAATCCATGTGTAACAGTTGAAGGATTGATTCAATTTGGGTATGAGCAACCAGTTTATGAGGAAGTTTATGTTGTTTGCCTTTTGAACATGACAGACAATGTTTAGTAAACTGAAATTCTTTCAATGGTTAGCCCATAACATGATTTCATCTAACCAACTTGTTCATATTTTTTATGTTTACATGCCAACATGACGATGCCATAACATTGAATCACTTTCTGAAGCTTTTGACAACAAACTAATTACAAATGAATGTGAGCCGTTCATGTCAAGTAAGTATGTGTCTTTGCCTCTCTGTGTTCTTAATAAGATCCCTTCATCAAGAATTACAAATCCAGGTTTTAAAATAAGAAATTCTTTATCAATGACGTGTGTTGAATACTTTTTGTCACAAATTTAAGAGACACTTAGCAAATTATGTTTAAGTTCCTCAACAAAAGTGACATCTTTAAAAATTAACACACCGTTAGACACTTTGCCTTTCTTTGTAATCTTACCACCTCTATCTCCCGCAAAAATAACATATTCTCCGTTTTAAGGTTGTATATTGTTTAATAGAGATATATTACCAGTTATGTGCCTAGAACAACCGCTGTCAACATGCCAAACACTATTGATAACTTGCCTGCACATATGAATGGATTTATTCAATTTATGAACCCAAGCCATTGTAGACTTGAGCACATTGTTATCATCCAAATATGATACAGATTTTAATGTCATATCTCTTTAATCATTGAAAACATAGTCTTCAATATTATCAGGCTCAGATTGTTTTTCTTTTATTTTCCACTTTTGAGTTGGTTTGATCAGATGTATAACCATTTTCTTCAAAGTGGTTTCTATTGGAGGAGGATTGCTATCATCAACACGTAAAAATTTCTTGTTCGAATTTCCTTTATGCAAATCAGTTTTTATTTGAACATTTCTTTTATTCACAAAAGTATTTGACTGATCTATATTTCTTTTGAATTTGATGTTGAAGATTGCAATTTCTAGCCATATGATTTGGTTTGCCACACATATAACAACACACTTTATGATACACTTTTGGCTCTCGTGTATTTCTCAAGAACTGTTTATGATAACTGCCACAGTTATCATAGAATCTAGCTTTAGTATTTCCTTGGCCTTGTGAATTGTTTAACAATCTCTCTTTTCTTTCCTTTATTAAGAACATTTCTAGGTAAATCCGAAAGAATTGAGGTATTTTTCCTAATAGTTTGATTCATTTTTGAAGCTGATGAGGCATGAACTGTAGCTTTAATCTTTTGAGTCGTAGGTACTGGAATGGGACCAGTTTCCTTGATACCTGATCTAAAAACATCTTGTTTCATAGAGTTAGTAGTAATAGGAGATTTATTTTTAAAGAGACAATCATTTGTTTCTTTAAAGATATGATCTTTCTTATCTATGTTGCCTTTTGACAAATCTATTCTTGAAATCAGTTTTTAAGTCAGATACAGATGTTGTGACACATTTTCTTGCACTATCTTTAAAATCTATTTTTTGATTTTAATATCTTTTGTTTGTTAGAAATGTTTGAACAATCATTTATAGAAACAAAAACATCTGAAATTTCATTGATAACTGGTGATGATTTACATGAAGATGTTTCATTACAGCTTTTATTTTCCTTAAAATCTATTTCATCATCACTTTCCGATTCTTTAACCAACCTTTCTTTCTACACACTTTCTGCAAAAGAATTGTCATGATTAATTTTAATTTTAGTTTTTATGACAGGGTCAACAGTCAATGAAACATTAACTGAAGGTCGTAAGTCTGATATTGGTTGAAATCCTAATCCATATGTCTCTTCATCTGATGTGGTAATTGGTTAAGATAAACATGTATAATCATGATTAATTTCTAGTGCAATGTTCGAATATCCAATTTCACTTTTACCACCATTAATTTTTCAAGTCATTTGAGACTTCATTATACCTTCAACCATGTTTGAGGACAACTCAAACTTTTAAACAGTCAATTTTGCAGATAAGAGTTCACTGTTAAGTTTATGAATTTCTAAAGATAGTTGATTATTACATGTTTTCAAATCATTTATGTTATAATCTTTATCATGAAGATTTAATTTTGATTAATAAATCGACTTGCTATATCCTTCTATCATTTCTTTAAAAATGTTCTTTAATTTTTATATTTACGAGCTTGATATTGAAGTTTTTCAACTTCCAAAATCAGGTGTTCGTTGTGAACTCTGTATCTTTGAAACTTTTCTAAACATGTATTTGAACAAAGATTAGTGTATACCTCATCAGTCTCTTCTTGCTTGTTCTTCTCTTCAGGAATGACGTTTACCATGAAAGCTTTCAGAATAACCTTTTCTTTTGCTTTGCATGGCAGAGTAATCTCAACAGCATTGACAGTGTCATCACAAGTAGGTGTTGGAGTTTCCTTAATAGCATTCACCTTCTTTCATCTATAGCTGGGGTAAACTCAACAGCTTCTTCTTCAACTTCTTCCTTACCCTCTTCAATCATCCTTGATTGAGCTAGAGTAATCTCAACAGCTTTTTCGTTAAGCACCTCTTCAACGTTCTCAACTTCTTCTTCAACAAATATCCCCTTCATCAGATCATCAGACACCAACTAGCAAGTATGTTCTCATTAACACTTTTTTCATCAGTTTGAATTTCAGCTAATAAAGCAGTAGATAGTTTAATCTCCAAAATCTCCATCTGGTCTGACCAATCATACTCTCCATTGGTCTTAGAAACTAGCGCTTTGTTGTTTGATGTGCTTGCTTTGTCTCCCTTCGATTCTACCTCCACAGTCACCATCTTCTTTCCATTGTCAAGTTGATGTGTCTTTCCCTCTATACATTCTCTAGCAAAGTGATCAGGTTTGTCACAGTTATAACATCTCAAACTTGTTTTTATCAAACCCAATCTTGCTCGAGTTGTTTAAACCAAACATCTTCCTCCCTATTCTCCTTGCAAAATATTTAGTATGGTACACCACCATAGCCATCTAATACTTGATATTGTTTTCTTCAACATCATCAGGATTAACTTGTTGCAAGTCATCAACTAAGATGTTGGGAGCACTGAGTCTTCTGGCTGTGAAAGCTTCATAGCTATTCATGAAGGTTATGAGGTTAGCTTGGTTGGGTTGGAATTTAGAACAAAAGCTTGTTATGTGAGTTGTGTGGATTGACTGTGTTTATAAATTTGAGGTTGAGGTTGAGGTTGCATCGAAGTGAATTGGTTTTGATGAGAGGTTTGAAACTGAGTCATGTATGGTTCTTTGATATATGGATTAACAGAGTTGGCTGATTGTTGTTGACACAACTGGGAATAACTGGCATAGTAATTGGAATTACTAGCCATTTTTGCATATAATGCAGATCCTTCAGCTCCCAAGGTGTTAATATAGTCTACAGCTCTCTGTTTGTCCTCCATTTCATATGACTTTATAGTGGAAATTAGATCGCTGAGGGACAAGGTGAACAAATCCTTTGTTCTTTTGATAGTGGTGACGTTGTTGTTCCAGCTATAAGGTAATGAGTTTAACAGCTTCTTGTTCACGAAAGTATACTCCAAGATAATTCCTACACTCTTCATTTTTGTTATTAGCTTAACAAATCTGGACATTTGAGCCTCTAATGTCTCACCCAGCACATGGTTAAACATTTAAGTTCTTGATTCAACATGTCCTTTCGGCTTTCCCTCATATCCTTATTGCCCATGATCTACTCCTCCATCACATCCTATAGCTCTTTAGCCTTTCTGAAATCCTTGAACTTTTAAGCAATCTCACTAGTAAGTGCCACAGTGATGGCAGCATACGCTTTGTCATCAAGCTCAAGCTTCTTCATGTCTTCCTCATCCCAGAGATGTTCAGGTTTGGGCACAAACTCTCCCTTATCATTGTTATACACAGAAATATACGGTCCTTGTTTAATTGAGCGCATCATCTGGGGTTCGATCTAAATAACATGATTCTCAAATCGGTAAACCTAGTCGGGATAATCTTCTTCGCTGAGAAGCCTAGGAGGTTTTGTGCTTGTGCCAATCTCATTATCTAGGTTAAGAGTAGCAGTGATGTTCTTTAAATTTGCCATTTTCAAATGCAGGATTCAAATTTTTCAAAAACTCTTCAAACTTGAAGTTCTCGCGCGAATATCAAGTTTCTCGCTCAAAGAGTCTTGAACAACACTATTCGCACAAGTTTCTCGCACAAACTTTTCGCGCGGATACTTTTGTTATTGAATTTGTGAAAAGTTCAACATCCCGTGCGAACAGGAATCTTCTGTAAAAAACTTTCCAACAAACTTTTGCGAAAATCAAACTTCTTGCGCGAACAGGAGCTTTTCGCATGCGATTATCAAGTTTTCGCCTGATCAATTTTCCTAATTCTGAAGATTTCAACTTCAATCTTTCACCAAATTGTTCAAAATTTAGTTGGTAAACTTCAAATAAGTGATTTAGGTTCAATTTATGATCCTAATTGTCTCTAATATGAATCAATTAAGCTCAATTTATCAAGTAAACACCATCAAATCTTCAATCAAAAGCATAACAACTCTCAACGTCTTTAAATGTGATAAAAAATAGCAGAAATCAAGTTAATCTTCAAAGAATTCCAATTCGAAGCTCAAGAACACTTCAAAAACACTCTTCAATCTTCAATTCAATCGATCTAGAGCATACTAAGCTTTGATACCAATTGTAAGGATCAACAATTAACAATCAGATCGATCTCATGACAAGAACACAGAATATAATCATCACAGTAAGAAGATTGACCAAGTAATAAGATGAACACAATTGTAAATAAACTTCAATTTGTATTGCTCTCTGATTCGAATGATTACACATACATGCGAAATCAGGAAAATGACAAAACCTCTACTTAATTACATCAATTAACAACTATTTATACTAACTAGAAGTTCTTGCATAGTTCTCGCTTGACTTCCTAGTTCTTGCGCGAGATGAACTTCTCGCGCGGCAACTTCAAGATCTCACGCGACTTCATCTTTATCATCTTGATTTGATTTTTTGAGCCTCAAGGTTCAATCCCTACACTCGACACCCATCAAGGCTATCTAATCATATGACTATTTGGAAAGTTAAAATGATGCTAACATAGTAACCACCTAAAGTCATTCCATGAAGATCCAATGATACCATTATGTGGAATATAAATGCGGACTAAAATCCCGCCAAAGATATTTAATCTCATGATCCTTAGAAATCTAATACGCTAGACACATACCAACCACCTCGATTCACACAACAAAAAACAACATTATGAATTACTCTAACTTGTGAATATCATACCGTGAATATATGAGCTACAAATTATGTGAGTAAACCATAACCACACATACACAACAATATGAGGAATTCACAACAAATATACATGCCTTTCCAAGTATATACATAAGGATGTACATTTGAATAATGATAACACATGTTCTGATATTCATATAGTATTCATAGAAAATGCCATGAATACACATACACACACATAATATTACACCCCTTATTTCCTAAAATAAGAAAAGAGAATTTGAATTATAAAACCTAATGAGGTCCATATCAGTGAGATGATGCGGGCCCATCGTGTTGGGACATTGATAAGGACCACACCCTTGTTTGGATGTGGGCCGCATCAACATGGAATCAGTGAGCTACCCTCTTTAAAAGAAAAGTTTGAAGCTATTAAAGCCAAGCCTAGAACTACAAAGAAGTCAACTACTAAAGCTTTAACTACACCTCTATTAGTACCACTTCTTAGTCATGGAAACAGTCTCTCCTTCCTCTTCAACAATAATATAGATGAAGGACGGAAGCCTTTGACCTTTGTAGGACTAGTTATGGTTGTTCAACAACAATTTCATAATTGGAGATAACACACTTACTAGATCAAATAGGGAACAAGGCAAAGAAAAAATGAACTAACAAGTAAAACACTCAAAAACACAAAGATTGGTTTTCAAGGATGACGTATATTGCTCTCAAGTATTTTACAAGTGTTAAAAGCTTAGTCCAAAGACTGATTTCATAAGATACTTTATTCTACATTCTACAGTCGGCCATACTTTAAAGGCCAGCTGGATACTAATCTAGAGAACAGATTAATGTAAACTCATAAGGCAGATTGCCTTTTGACATGTGACTATGACATGCCATATCTTACATCCTATTGTATTACAATAAGGATAAAAGTACTAGAGTAGGAAGTTACTTGTTTACAGCCATTATCAAAATTAGAGCCATTCCTCTCTTCATCAGCTGGTTAGGATTCTTTAGGATTTCATAGTATCTCCTGATGTCTAAAAGATCATGTTTAGGTAGGTCAAGTATGTTCTGCCAAAAGAATACTTGTGGACCTCCTTGATCTCTTATGACATACCATCTTTCTGGGTTTGGAGTGTACACCCAAGACATGATGGGTCTCTCCACACCTAGAGTCTCTACTTGTAAGGGAATTGGTTGAGAAACCTCTTTTGGTTCACCCTTAGGATGTTCTGACTCATCCTTAGGTGCAGAGGTAGATGCCTTAGACTTCTTCTTCTTCTTTGGCTTCAAATTTCTTCTAATGGCCATCCTTTTCCTCTTTCTATACTTCAACTGAAAAGGTTGGTCCTGATTACCATGTCTTTCTTTTTCCTACTCAGTTTGGTTCTTCCCCTTCACATGTTTAGAAGAAGTTTCAAGAACCTGCTGTGGGTCAAAAGATGAAGCTGGCTTTGGATCAGCAGTAGGTATTGGTTCTATTATCTGTTGAGGTTCAACCTTGACCTCAGCTTTAGGTGTAGCTTGACTTAGTAGAGAATGTAGGTCTTGAAGCTCACCCTTCTTGATCTTCTGCTTGATCATCCTGATGTGCTCATCCATTGGAGATAGAGACATGGGACCAAGCCTCCTTCCGAAGAACCCATACAACTTCAAGAAGCTCACCATCCTTTGTCTATCTTCAGATTTCTTCTTGTTGGCTTTGATGGTGGCCCTTTATTATGCAACTTTGATGTGCTCCAAATTATACATATAAAACACATCAATTACACATCAATTATTATAGAAACTCTTACTAAAAATGATGGTTTGATACCTAAATCGTTCATATTGTGTCTTCAGGCTTGGAAAAGGCCAAGATGAACAAAAGGAGCTCAAATAAGAAGAAATTAAAGAAAACCAAGCTTTGAAATTCAAGCATGGGGTTGTTCCTCATCAGGCACACCCCTATACACAGCCTAAAACACACCCTTGTGCTAAAATCAACACACCCCCGTGTTTGTTAGTCCGATAGGACAAAAAGTACTATCCCCAAAAAGTAGTCACGGGGGTGTGCCCCATGAGTCATGGGGGTGTGCCCATGAGTCAAAGGGGTGTGCCCAATGAGTCACGGGGGTGTGACTACCCTAATCATGGGGCCGTGACTCATAAGGCACGGGGCTATGCCTCGATAATTTCTAAGCGTACGAGCCAACCAACTTGCCTAAGCATTGTACTAGCACAAGGCCATGACATTTAGGCATGGGGTCATGCTTAAACACTCTAGAAAGCCTATAAATAGGAGCTTATTTGCAACTTTGAAGGGAGCTTTTGGGAGGTGAAGTGCTGGTGTTCCCTCTCGGGAACCCAGCCTTTGGAAGTCCTTACAAGGTTTTGGAGGTCCACTCAACACTTAGAAGAAGCTCGGGATCATTTAACATCATCCATACTAGATCACCAGTTTGATTGTTCTAATATACCGATAATTTCATTACTATCTTCTATCTTTGTTGTTATGTTCAAGCTCATTATGAGCTAAACTTCATTTATTATCTTAATTTAGTGAAACTTTAGATGAACTAATCGTGTGGTTTATATTATGTTAATGTTATGGTAATCTTGGGTAAACTTTTGATGGGTAGCATCTATATTTAAACAGGGAGTTATAAACTTATGATTTGTAATTATGAATGTCATACAAGGTTGAAAAATATATGAACTAACTATTATTCATAAAACCGGTCTTTATAATAAATCCATGGCTAAAGAACTAGAAATGGTTATTAAAAATCATATCACCTTAACTTTCTGATCATTTGCAGGTTCCCTTTTATTAGTCTGAGAAATCTAGAGTAATTGTTATGGTTTTCTAAACTTAATGGTATGTTAGAAAGGAACTTGATCAACTCTCTTTTTAAGATTAAGTTATGTTTTTCAGAAATCGTATGTTGTAAGGTTACACGAGATCTACCTACATTACTAGTGACTTTGATTAATTAGTTTTGTAAGTTACTCATGTTGGTGTCCTTGTCACTACGGAGCTGGCAGACGAGAATGTTGGCTCTGAAAAAGGATAGTCTATATTATCAACACAGTCAAAGTCAACAAAGGTCAACGTCACTGTCAAAGTCATCAGAAAAGTCAAGCAGCCGCGTTTGAGTCGAAGAACCGAGACGAGACGTTGAAGATATAAATGACTAGGAGTTTATTGTTAATAAATATATTTTGTGTCAACAAAATATATTTATTTATGCTTAAGTCATTTTTATGTTTTATATGTTATTTATTTAGTTTGTCTAAGTATAGGGGCTTAAGATGTCATTAGTGAATGTTTTCGCTATAAATAGATTAGTGACATGTATTGCAAGGAAGCTTGAATGAGCCATTGATGGAGGGACTTTCACACTTGTAATATCATTTGCATTCAATTCAGATCAAACAAGGGTTTATTGAATGTTCTTGAAGTGTTCATCTTGTTCATCTATATTTTATAGTGTTTGATCTATATTGTTCATAAATATCATTGATATTTGTGTTATCAGTGGGTTTTGTTTGTGTTTATCAATCAATTGCACTGCTATCTCGATCAACAGGACCAACAATTTAGTATCAGAGCCTTTGTGCTCTTGATTGATTGAGTTTTTGGGTATTTTTGAGTTCAATTCACTGTTTCATTCATTTTCGATCTGATTTGTGTGTTTTGGACATGGAAATTGATTGAGGATTGCTCGATTTTGGTGTGGGAAGCTTTAGAAATCATCATATCTCAAATTCATTGAGATTTGGATGAATTTCAGTTGATTTCGTGTTGAAAAAGTTTTTCAGACTCGTCGGGCGAATTTACAGATCGTCCAGCGAAACTATAGCATCATTCAACGAAACTACACAGTTTCGCCGGGCGAAACTAGGGTTTATTCAGCGAAATTACACAATTTTTGGTTTTTGGATCTGGTTTCTTATTCCCAGCGAAAGTACATGCGTTGAACGAAAGTTCATGGTGTTTGTGTGCCAATCCCAGCGAAATTGCTGCCAAATTGTTCTCTGAACGAAAGTTCAACTAGTTTCTGGTGAAACTATCCAGCGAAAGTAGCATCAGTGTGCCATTGCTGGGCGAAACTGCTGCCGAAGATACCAGCAAAACTACGTGTCTCAGCGAAACTATCGTTGAAACTAGAGTTTCTGATCATTGATTCGGGTGAAACTTCTGCTTGTTTATCAGCGATTCTAGGAGCAAATCTACTAGCGAAATTAGTAGCAAACTTGCCAGCGAAATTACTGAAAATTCAGCGAATTTGTCAACGGATTTAGTGAAATTTCAGCTTGACCCCAGTTCCTTAGAAACCATTTAGTTGACATTAAAAGTATTTTTTCCCGGGGCAGAATATTATTCAACAACTTTTTGAAAAATACTTTTAGTTTTGGGTGTTAAAGTGAATTTTAATATTTTACATGAAAATGTCGTTTTCTGATAATTTCGAATCAGACAACGCGATAATGGCACAAAGTAGGTTTGATTCTTTTGCAGCCATGAAGATGAAAAGATATCTGATGTTGTTGATCGATTTCTGATGGTGGCAAACAACCTTAAGAAATATGATGACCAGCTGGGAAACCATGAACAAGTCTCAAAACTTTTGGACTCTCTTCCTCCACAGTGGAGTCCACAAGTTAGGTTGTTAAAACAAGAAAGAAATTTTGCTGACTACAAACTCATGGAAGTTATCAACAAGTTGAAGTCATTTGACTTGGATTTGAAAAGAAGAGAGTACAACCAATTCATGTATAGTGGTGCATCTTCAAGTGTTGAGATCAAAGAAACTAAAGAAGAAGTCAATCACGCATTGATGGCAGAGGTGGTAAATAGTGATAAGGATTCTGTTAAGGATTTTGATCCTTTTAAAGAATTCAGGTGTGACACTCAAGGTGAGAGTGTTGGTGATGTTGATGCCTGTGTAAGCTGGTGTAAAATTCAGAAGCTACAGGATAGTGAAACAGATGAAGTGAAGCAGGAGGTTCAGGATGAAGGAAATCTAGAAGGAGATGAAGCTGAGGAAGCTAAGAAGAGAGATGCTAAGGAGGAAGAGTACAAAAAGACACTCCCGTATGTCAATGTGAAAAAGCCCTAGCTGCTGAAAAGACAGTTATGGGACTCCCCTATGAGATAGTTCAAGACATGTGTTCTCCTCCCTGCAAAATTTGTTTATTTGGGGTTTATAAAGCTAACAGATTATTGTTAGAAAATGAAAAAGAATTAAAACAAATAAACAAAGAACTTAAAATCAATGAGTCCAAATATTTTATTAAACTAAGAGAAGTTTTAATAGAAAATAATCTTTTAAAAAGAAATCTTTTAAAAAAGAATGTCGAGATTAATATTTTGAGCAAACGAGTCACATTAGTAGAATTTGAGACTAGAAAACTTAAAACTAAACTTGATAAATGGACGATATCAGGGATGAAATAGGAAGAACTATTCTCTAAGCAGAGGGGAGCTAGAATCAAAACGGGTGTGGGATGTGGTGAAACTTCATATGTTTATCCTCCTCCTAGCACTCATTGTTACTCTCCTATGCCTTAACCTCATCCATCAAATGATTTGATTGAAGCTGCAGATACTAACAGTCTACATGCAGGTTTAAGCAGCGTTAATCATAAAGAGGTCGAGATGAATATGATTTTCTTGCAGGTTTGGGGCTCATCAAGCAAGGATCTGATCTGCAAAATGATAACTCCACCTCTGATGCTTCAAAACCAGTATCAGTTGTTTCTAGTAACTTCTTTAACAAATTCAAGACATGTAACATCCCTTCATTTGTTCCTATCAAGTTTGTCAAAGAAGGAACAGCTGTGGAATCATCAGGCAATCAGAACTCAACACAACAAACCAACACAAGAGTTATCAATCAAGATCCATTGGAAGCTGACTTGTGTATACAGGACTGGACAAGTTCTAATGATGAACCAGAGATCATCAAGTCACCTAAAGTTATCAAGTGTCAAAAGCTTCCAACAGTTGAATCAAGACCTATACGGATCTCATCTCCAACTGCTAAGCAAATCAGCAGTTCCTCCAAAGCTCAGCAGAAGCACTCACCATCTTCATCTGCTATTCATCAAACTCGCCACAAATCTGCCTCCAAGTTTACCAAATCACCAGTCACGCAAAAGTGTACTCAGAAGAATGTTCAGACTCAACTCCCGGAACATCACAAATCAAATCACAGCCCAGTTCAAAATCCACATTGACAAAGCCTCAAAAGGTTCAATTTCCATATATCCAAAAGAAGAAGCATCAAGGTTGTCAACAAGCTGAATCAACCTCAAAGCAGGTTCCACCCTCTCCTATATTCCACGGGACTACAAAGATCCAAAAGCCTTTCAAGGCTTGCTTTAGATGTGGAAAAGAAGGTCATGTGCTAAAGAAGTGCCCTCAGGTTCAAAGGCAAGCTTCGAGAGGCAAAGATAACACAAGTTGCTTCTTGGGTTCAAAAGGTGAAAAACACATATCTTTGAATGGTTGGATAAAGAACAATCTATCCAAACCTTCTCACGTGAAGCCGGTTTCACATGATTCAAAGATGAAAAAGACCAATGTTTCAAAATTAAAATCTCTTCCTTCGGGTCTTAAACAGAAAATGATTTCCAAATTCAATTCTTTCAAATCAAAAGTAATTGAACAGAAACAAATTTCGAAAGTAAAACAAAAGAAAAGGATAAAGAAATAAATGATTTTTCAAAAGAGTGTGTGCTTAAACAGGTTACATACACTGATGAAAAAGGAACTCCCAGGACCACGATGGTCTGGGTCCCCCTCTCTAACTAATCTGTTTATGAGTGCAGGAACAATTCAGGAGGCCTATCAGTAATCTGGTTTACTGACTGAGATTGTTCCTAATTCAAACTTGAGGCCGAACAAACAGGTTATGTTATCTCATCCATATTTTGGATTCTTGTCTACCATTCACAATCACTGCATTTTTCTTGTTACTTCATTTCTCATGTTTTAGTAAAAAAGAAAAAGGGGGGGAATTTATTTTTTTATTTCATGGCAGTTAAAAAGAAATTTCTGGGGAGAATAAAAAATTTCACGGGAACTAAGAAATTGATTTGTGATAACTGAGAAATGATAGTATGTCTTCTTGGTATGCTTATTTGCAAGACTTGTACTTTGTGAGAAATGATAGTAACTGATGTAGATGTCTGTATCACTTAATATTCTAAAATCTAAAAAAGACAGTTTCATTATATGATATGCTTGGTAGGCTCAGCCTGAAAACGAAGTAAACAGTGATTCTGTAGCCTAACTAAAGCTTTAGAACTCGATGATAAGGTTTATTCTCCTGACATTTCGGCCTGCACAAAGTTATAAGCCTCGTCAAAAATGGGTTGATAGTATCTGACTTCTGCCTTGATTACTTCGATTCCCGAATTCCCTCACCCCTTGCTTCTAAATTGATGCTTCTTGTAAGCTCTTCAGAATCCTTTTCGTGCTTATCTCCTTTGCTATGCGGAAGCATTGACCTAGAGTGATGATCTTCTCTGTTATACGTGAGTATAGACCTGAAGCTCTCATCAGCACGCTCAGATGATCATCTCCTCTATTATACGTAAGTATAGACCTGGAGTTCTCATCATCTGTTCCCTAAATAAAGGCACAGTGATTCTTAAATTAAGATCATTGTTGAAAATTCAAAATTCAAGCAGAGTTAATCATATTACTCAATAAGCCCTGATGATAGGATAAGTTCTTTGTCGGATGTCTATGGGAACCAAATCACTTGAGCTTCTCTAATTAAATCTAAAACATGATAAAATCAGTTGCAGATCACTTGCTAAAAAGGATAAGGCATGGGTTTAAATTGGACAAATATACCAACAATCATTTTTGAACTGTTTTTGGCTTTCAAAAAAATTTAAAATTGTCACCAGACTCTGTATCAGTGTGATCTCACTAACTTGTTGATGTTCAAATACATCTTTGTGCTTTCGTATATCTTGAAGATGTGATCTCATGATCAAATTAGTTCTTGGTGTAATATGATAAAACAAAATAAAATAAAACAAAATAAAATAAAATATTCATTTCAAATCATTTTCAAGTCTTCCATATTATGCTATTAAAATGTTATCATTTTCACATGCATTTCATGGGAAATTACACATTCAGATAAACACAGGTTTATTTGTATTGTTGAAATGATCTAACGAGAAATGTGTAGAATGTGTTTGTAATTGTGTTACAGATTCTTGCTGCAAATAATGGCCGATCATCAGCTGAGCAAAGTACCTAACCAGAGAACCTGTTCTTCAAGTTTGCAGAAGATACCGAGCTAGGATTCGTCCTCCTATATCTTCTGAAGCACTCAAGAATAGAGAGTTGGAAAAGTTGTTCCTGATCATTCACAAAGAATGCACACGAAGAGGGAGCATACAAAAAGGGGGAGCCTGAAAGATGAAAAATCTTCAATACCAGATCATCAATCTATGGGAAGATTGAAGATCAGTTTATGGTTGACTTATCGGTGCTGATTATGATACAAGATGTTGATAATGATAGACTAAGGGGGAGTATTGTTGGGTCTGAAAAAGGATAGTCTATATTATCAACACATTCAAAGTCAACAACGGTCAACGTCACTATCAAAGTCATCGAAAAGTCAAGCAGGCGCGTTTGAGTCGAAGAACCGAGACGAGACGTTGAAGATATAAATGACTAGAAGTTTATTGTTAATAAATATATTTTGTGTCAACAAAATATATTTATTTATGTTTAATTCATTTTTATGTTTTATATGTTATTTATTTAGTTTGTCTAAGTATAGGGGCTTAAGATGTCATTAGTGAATGTTTTAACTATAAATAGATTAGAAACATGTATTGCAAGGAAGCTTGAATGAGCCATTAATGGAGGGACTTTCACACTTGTAATATCATTTGCAATCAATTCAGATCAAACAAGGGTTTATTGAATGTTCTTGAAGTGTTCATCTTGTTCATCTATATTTTATAGTGTTTGATCTATATTGTTCATAAATATCATTGATATTTGTGTTATCAGTGGGTTTTGTTTGTGTTTATCAATCAATTGCACTGCTATCTCGATCAACAGGACCAACAGAGAAATCCACATTGGCTAGCATTTATAAACATTAACATCATTACATTAATCAATATCTTTAACCACACCACCAATTCATCATAGTTACATAAGTGTAATCTAAATTAGGATAATAGCCTTACTTCACTGAAAGAATCACCAAAAGTCTCAATCTATCTTTATCTATCTTTATTTATCGTTATTTTATTTTACTTACTATTTCCTAAATCAAAACGGATTGTCAATTATGAGGGTTGTTGAGTAGGCTTAGTGTGTCCACGGATTCATACTTGGTTCTTACCAACACTATATTACCTCACGATAGATACACTTGCATTTTGTGTGTGTAGTTTAGTATTAGTAATAACCATTTAAAACTGAATCTGTGCAAAAAACGTTTATCGAAATATATATACTATCCGCACACACCAAGTTTTTGGCGTCGTTGCCCGGGACACATGTTAGTTTGAAAGGAGATCCAAATTTGACTATTTGTTTATGTTTTATATATTTTTAATTTAATCTTAAAAAAATTACACACGATGCTCTTTAGTGAGGGACTAAGCTTCAAAGTCAATGTTTATCGGTTAATGGCCAAATCTGTACCAACAAAGATCTTCTCGGAGGTAATAAACTTCCACCTCATTAAAAACTAAGCGTGGGGAAGGGTCTAGCCAAAAACCTGTAACCAAAACATAGCTCTATGTTACTTTCAGTTTGTTTATTTTTATTTTGTTATATGTGCTTAGGACTTTAATTTTCTGTTTTAAATAATTTGGTGATGTTTTAGACTTATCCCGATGTTTTCTTTTGAGCTCATTCAATGCGGTCGTAGAAAACGATCACATGCATTTGACTCATCATTTTAGGGGAGTTTTAATTTGTCTTTCTCCATTTAATATTTATTGTAAATCACATTGAGGACAATGTGAAGTTTAAGTGTGGGGAGGGGTATACATGCTTAATACTTTGCTTATAAATTGGACCAAGTTAAAATTAATTTTGCAAAAATTCACTTTATTTTAAAGTTTGTGGCAACAACAACTGAAACTATAAATAGTTTTGATAATACAAAATATAAATATATGGTTTCGAGAAATAAATAAACAAATAAAGTAAACCCAAATAACCTTAATGTTTTTTGTGATATCCTGAAAAGCAAAACGATTTGGTGAAAATATTCAAACATGTAATATGAAACTCGTACACCCAATTCTATCTATTATGTGAGCTTATTTTTTAGCCTTAAACAAGCTTTGCATTTATGTATTTTTGCTTTCATTATGGATATATTGAGGGTGTCTTATGTTGCATGTGAATTAGAACTTGTTTTGGGTATGCATTTCAAAACCTTATAAGTATTTCTTGCATAAAAAGGATTTAGGCAATTAGGAAAACCCAACATTCAAGCCTCTATCATTTTCAAATATCCTTACCCAAATGTTATCCCTAGTTAGCCCTGTCGAATTTAAACATTTTCATTTTCCATCACCCAAACCACTAAGTCACTAAACCAAAAAGCCTTCAACAAAACCCGTTTTCGTTAAAAACATGTTTTGGCTTATTTCAAAAAGAAGAAAGAAAATAAAAGTAAGAAAGAAAGAAAAAATAGATGAAGAAGAAAACATGTTCCACCATTTTATGGTATTTCAAAATATATGATCAAGAGAAAAAAAATGATATAGAATATGTCCAACTTGTGAGGAATTGATTCACAAGGGAAAATGCAGCAAAAACCAAACCAAATCCAAGAATTCGACATCCAAATCCGTTGGGTGCTTTTAGGCTCAAAGTCGAATGACCCTTAAAAAGAAGGATAGCTATGTATATCTCTAGGTTAAGTAGGAGGTCGTGTTGTTGAAAATATAATACGGTGTTGACAATCTGACCATAAACGAGTCATTGAGTTAGCATATCTCTTCTAGCTTGAGTATTGTATAGGAAACACTTTTATTGCTTTCTTTTTAGTTTATGTCATTAAATAAGCCAAGACTGTTGTATTTAGCATTTAGCCACTTTTCCCATATAATCCTTACCCCAAACCTGAGTCAAGTTACAACCCATCAAAAACCTAATGATTAATGCAAGTAAATACCTAACATAGGTGGAGATTTGATCCCTTATCAAGCATATGATTTCACATGTATTCATACTAGGAAATTGAGCGTATTAGTCATACTTTATCTTATGTATGATTCCATATATATAGCCGTGTGTGAGTGCACCTTGTGAGAAGTGTGAAGTTTTACATGTTCAAAATCTTTAGAAACAATTCTATTCCTTGAAAGGATATCATTCCACATGTGCTTAATTGTTTATATTTGGGTAAACTAAGTTTGCTTGTATAGTTCACGAAAGACATATTTATATGTTGATTTATTTGGTTTTTGGTGGTGTTGCTATTTTGAGTGATTTTGCTTGAGGACAAGCAATGTCCAAGTGTGGGGATATTTGATATGCTCCAAATTATGCATATAAAACACATCAATTGCACATCAATTATTATAGAAACTCTTACTAAAAATGATGATTTGATACCTAAATTGTTCATATTGTGTTTTCAGGCTTGGAAAAGATCAAGATGAACAAAAGGAGCTTAAATAAGAAGAAATTGAACAAAACCAAGCTTTGGAATTCAAGCATGGGGTCGTGCCTCATGAGGCTCACCCCCATGCCCAGCCTAAAACACACCCCCATGCTAAAATCAACACATTTCCTTGTTTATTAGTCCGACAGGACAAATGTACTATCCCTAAAAGTAGTCATGGGGGTGTGCCCCATGAGTCACGGGGGTGTGACTAGCCCAATCATGGGGTCGTGACTCATAAGGCACGAGGCCGTACCCCAACAAATTCTGGGCGTGCTAGCCGACCAACTTGCGTAAGCATTGTACTAGCACGGGGTCGTGACTTTTAGGCATAGGGCCATGCTTAAACACTCCAGAAAGCCTATAAATTGGAGCTTATTTGCAACTTTGAAGAGAGCTTTTGGCAGGTGAAGTGCTGGTGTTCCCTCTCGGGAACCTAGCCTTTGGAAGTCCTTAGAAGGTTTTGGAGGTACATTCAACACTTAGAAGAAGCTCAGGATCGTTTAACATCATCCATTGTGGATCACCGGTTTGATTGTTCTAATTTATCGATTATTTCATTACTATCTTCTATCTTTGTTGTTATGTTCAAGCTCATTATGAGCTAAACTTCATTTATTATCCTAATTTAGTAAAACTTTATGTAATTTGTGATGCACTAATTTTGTGGTTTATATTATGTTAATGTTATGTTAATATTGGCTAAACTCTTGATGGGTAGCATCTATATTTGAACAGGTAGTTATAAACTTATGATTTGTAATTATGAATATCATACAAGGTTGAAAAATGTATGAACTAACTTTTATTCATGAAACCAGTATTTATAATAAATCCGTGGCTAATGAACTAGAAATGGTTATTAGAAATTATAAGGAATACACTAAATGGCTGATGCAACCAAAGAACAACCAAAGAGCTCTCAGCATGCACATGTGAAGTACAAGGAAGTTACTTCGGAAGATTTGATATAACTCAAAGAATTATGCTAAGTATCAAATCTTCCTAAGCCAAAAGACCATATCTTCCGAAGCTAAACATGAAGTCTTCCGAAGCTTCAAAGACAAAGTTTTCAAAAGCCAAAGAGTGGTTTCTTCCAAAGATAAGACATGCTTTCTTTGAATCACCTTTTGACAAAAGCTGAACCACTTTTCATTGTCACTTTTAAATACTCACCAACCAGCATGGTTTAGTGAAAAGTTCATGCTTTTGTCAACTGTAGGTTAAGATCTTTTGTCTGTAATTTTCCAACTATGTTCTTTTATCCTTTTTGTCATATATGAGGATATGAGCTATGGCATGTCATAGTCACTAATCAAAAGGCAATCTTCCTTTGACTCTACATTGATCTTATTATTTAGATTAGTGTTTCCAGCTGGCCTTCAAAGTATGCCTTTTGACTCTACTCACTGAATCCTATATCCTCATCATCATAGAATTGTAGGTCAGGGATTGGTTGATTGAGGTCTAACGGCTGGGGAATGGTAGCTTTCCCCTGATGGTTGTTCATCTGAGTTTTGAGACTTAGGATAAAGGCTAAAGGCTGGGGTAATGAGCTCATCAGGTTAAGCATGAGGAACCTCAGCACTAATCATTGAAGGAATGGGAGTGGTCTGCTCCTCAGGGGAAGTTAGAGCTCTTGGTTCCACTTCCTCCTATATGGGTGAGTATATGGGGACCTGCTCGATCTGAATAGACTGAGCATGGGTTTGTTTGTATTTTCTTTGGTAGGTTATAGTTATTTGAGGCTGTAGGGATGTTGAAGATGAAGAAGGTATGGGTTTAACATTGGCTGGTGCCGCCAAGTTGTCACCTTGAATAGGAAGCTCTAACATTTAAGGGACAAGGGTTGTTTCTATCATGGAAAAACCAACTGTGGTTTTCCTTATTATCTTAAAGATGTTGGGCTTCATCTGTCCCAATTTAAGAATACTACATGTACCCCTCAATTATGAGCCCAGTTTATAGTTGAGAATGTGTTGGACATATCTAGGGAACATGTAATACTCTAAGAAATCTAAGTTAGCAAGAAAATTTTTATATACAAAATGTGAATACTTGAACTTGATCCCCTGCACCATTCCATGGACTGAATAGGAGAGGTTCGCATGAACTTGATCCCAACCTACATGTTTGTTGGATAAGGAGTGGATCACAATATGGACGAGGTACTTTCATTGAGATGATACCTTTCCTTTCCTGAAGGTCTTCAAAGAGAAGTCACCTTCATAGCCTATCAGCTGGAATGAGCCGTTGACTGCTTCTTTGGGAAAGAACAGCTCACCTTCATGATCATCTAGCCTCAGATATTGGTTGATGGTGGCTGGAGTGATGAAAACAGTCTTCCCTTGCACCATTACAGATAGTGCCTTCTCACCGTCCAAGATGACCTCTTGGCAAGTCCTTTAGAATTCTAGTAAATGATCTTCGTAAAGTGGAGGATCTATGGTGAGAGCGATGAGGTATGATGAATGAGAAAAAAAGCGGCAAACATCTGAGAAACTAGGATCTTTCTCAGACGATAACAGAGCAACCTGATTGTGTTGTCTATAAAGGTGCATGACAAAGGGTGGATGGTTTTGGGTTACAAGGTTGGCCATTTTCTTAATCTTTTTGTGAAAGAGAATGGAAGAACAATAAGGGTTTGTGGGTGATTTAGGGCTAGAAGATTGCATATGAGGAGGAAGGAGAAAGAGAAAGAACCATTGTAAAGGCTATTTATATGCTTGGATGTGAGACAAAGTTATTGTAAAAGGATAAAATTTGAAATTCGAATATCGGTCCCACCTCTGAAAAATTTTCTAGAAAGGTAACTATCTTGGAAGTTGAAAATCTGCCGCAGGTAATTTGCCTTCGAAAGTTTTGAAGAAAGCTTCCAAAGAAAAATTGACTTCGGAAGATATTCCTTAGCTTTGGAAGAATTGCTTCGAAGAAAATGTACATAGAGTAATTTTGCTTCCAAGACAGATTTGATTTTAGAAGATATTAAACTTCTGAAGTTTTGCTAAAGAAGAGAATAAAACTTTTGAGACTTAATTGCTTTTGGAAGAAAATTGTCCTTCAAAACATATAAATACTTAGAAGCATATTTAAGATTCGGAAGATATATCAGAATTTCTTTTGAAGTTAAATTCCTTAGTAGTTATTAATTTTGATGACATAAAGTTCTTCCAAAGTCAATTTAATGTCTTTCGAAAGAAAATCTGTCTATAATTCTGAAATTTCTAAGGAATATTTACTTTGAAAGATAAGCAGGGCTTATATGAGTGCCAATTTAGACAAATTTAAAGACACACATGTTTGAAAAACAATTTTGAAATTAATTTAAGAAAATTTACTCAAAGTTAATCATCCCAATACTGATATAAGATATTTAAATCTCTATTCATCAAAAGCTTTTATGAACAGATTAGCATATTGCTCATTTCTGTTAACCTTGACTAGTTTTATCAATCCTTTTTCAAAATTATCTCTAATCAAATGATACCTGATGCTAATGTGATTTGTCTTTGAGTGCTACATTGGATTCTCTGTGATGGAGATAGCACTATTGTGGTCTATGCGGATAATAGTCTTTTTGAAGATGAATCCATAATCTAGCATCTAACTCTAAATCTAAAGCACTTGAGCATAGTAGCTTGTAGTAGCAATGTATTCAGCTTCAGCAGTTGATGCAGATACACAGGATTGCTTCTTGCATTGCCATGAGACTATCCTTCCACCAAGGAATTAACATCCCCCTGATGTAGACTTTGCAGTCATGTTGCAGCGACCATAGTCAGTATCTGTATAAGCAACTAATTTAAGTTAGAATTCTTTGGATACTAAAGTCCCAGTTTGGGAGCTCCTTTGAGGTGTCTAAGAATCCTCTTGAGAACAACGAGGTGTGACATCTTGGGGTTGGATTGATATCTTGCACATATGCATATGGCAAACATGATATCAGGCCTTCTTGTTGTTAGGTACATAAGAGACCCAATTATATCCTTATAAAGATGTTCATCAACACACTTCCCCTCAAGATCAGGTTCTAAGTAGTGGTTTCTGGCTATGGGAGTCTTAGCAACCTTGTAGTCAGTCAGATGAAATCTGGTTAGTATGTCTTGTACATACTTTGTTGGTTTATGAGGATGCCACTATCAACTTGCTTCACTTGAATTCCTAGAAAGAAATTAACTCCCCCCATGGCACTCATTTCAAACCTATTCTTCATCAGCTTCTCAAACTTTTTGCAAAGTCTTTCATTAGTTGACCCAAAGATAACGTCATCGACATAAACTTAAACCAGCATCAAGTCATTTCATGTTCTCTTGATTAAGAGTATGATGTCAATAGTACCTATTTTGTAACCATGATAAACTAGGTACTGTGACAGTGTCTCATACCACTTCCTTGGAGCTTAATATAGCCCATAGAGAGCTTTGTCAAGCTTGCAGACATAATCAGAATGATTTGGTTCTACAAAAGCCAGGTGGTTGCTTGACATGCACTTCTTCATCTATCACCCCATATAAAAATACACACTTGACATCAAGTTGATAGACCTTGAAATCCTTTGATACAGCAAAAGCAAGGAATATCCTTACAGCTTCAAGTCTTGCTATAGGAGCAAAAATATCTGTGTAGTCAATCCCTTCCTTTTAAGTGTACCCTTGGACTACCAGTCTTGCCTTGTTCTTGATGAAAAGTCCTCTATCAACTTTCTTGTTTCTGAATACCCACTTGGTACCTATTGCCATCTTCTTAGGAGGAAGAGGATATAGGTTCCAAACGCCCTATCTTTTCAACTGAAGCAGTTCCTCATGCATTGGTTCAATCCAGCTTCCATATTTCAAAGACTCATCAACTTTGTTTGGCTCAATCTGGGACAAGAAGCAAGAATGCAGACAAAAAATTTTATAATGGGTTTGTCCTCCTATTACTACCACAGTCTCAACATCTCAAATGATGTTTGTGGTAGGATGGGACTTGTTGACTCTCAGTTGAGGAATCATAGTAAGTTGATTTGACAGATCTAAATTAGTGAAATTTAGATCTGGTGATTGAGTATCACCCACCACATCAACACACTTATCAAGTGTAACTTGATCCTGAGAGTGTGTAATATCATTGAAGTTATCTTTAGTAGAGTGGTTGTCAGCATCATGAAATTTTTGATCACTTTCACTATCTCCATCTCCTCCTATATTTGAAATCTCTTCATTTGAGTTTTATCTTATTGCTGGAATTTGTTGGCACCTCAGATGTATCAGTTGAAGAATTTTTCATGGTTGTGCTGATAGGATTTTTATTTGTAGGGTTTGTTACCACTAGAGCTGAAGGAATTATATCATTTGGTCTTCTCAGCTCAAATCTTGGATCAGGATCTACTGCAAATGTATACCCTGTTTTTCCTAAAACATCTTCATAAGATTTGTTAAAACAGTTGGTAACTAAATCAAGAACAAATAGCCAATCAAGACCAAAAACTTTCACACGAGTGTGTTCATTGAAGGTCACATTGGCTGACTCCTCAACTACTCTAGTTTTAAGATTGTATACTCTATAAGCCTTAGCTTGGAAAGAGTATCCAACAAAATGTCTAGCATCTGCTTTCTCAATAAATTTGGCTATGTGATCTTTGGTATTCAAGATGATGCATGGACATCCAAATGATTGAATGAAAGGTTGTTTTTGTGCCATAGTTCATAAGAAGTCTTACCATGAGTTTGACTACTAAAACTTTGTTCTCCACATAGCAGGCAGTGTTGACTGCCTCTGCCCAAAAGTGATGGGCAGTTTAGAGTCAGAGAGCATGGTTCTTGCAGCCTCAATAAGTGTCCTATTTCTTCTTTCAGCAACACCATATTATTAAGGAGTTCTAGGAGCACTATATTGTCTTGAAATATCCTTTTCATCATAAAATGTATCAAGGATTTGGTTCTTGAATTTAGTTCCTTGATCACATCTTTTGATTTTAACCTTGTGATCACATTGATTCTGAATTTTCAGAATGAAGGATCTCAAGATTTCAGGGATCTCATCCTTACTTCTAAGAAAAATGAGCCACGTATATATTATGAAGTCATCTATGATCACAAGGCAATATGAAGTTCTTCCTAAACTCATTACACTGGTAGGGCCAAAGAGATCCATATGTAATAAGTGTAGGATAGTAATAATAGGGTTCATTTCCTTTGGCTTGTGAGACACTTTGTGTTGCTTTCCTTTCAGACATGCAACACAATGGTTATCACTTGTAAACTCTTTCTTTGGCATTCCAGTTACCAAATGATCTTTAATTAATTTATTCATGTTCTAAAAGTTTACATGGCATATTCTTTTATGCCAAAGGAAAGACACGTCAATATTGGCTTTAGATAGAAAGCAAGAAACTAATCCTGATGGGGAGGTTTCCTATAAATCCATCTTGTACATGTTCCTTTTCCTAAGGGCTCTAAGCAGGATATGCTTCTGAGGAATGATCACCCTAGGCTTAAGAACAATGCACTCATGCTTAGTGAAGAGTATGTTATGTCTTTGGTCTCAAAATTAAGATACACTCAAGAGATTTTACCCAAGCTCTTTGATAAAGTTTACCTTCTTAATACTGAGCTTACCATTTATGACCCTACCCCTTCTAGTGATGTAACCACCTGCCTCTCCTCCAAAAGCAACTGGCCCTACATCAATTTTCTTAAAGTTCTGAAGCAAAGAGCCATTGCCTATCATGTGCCTTGAACAATACTATCAATGATCCATACATTTCTCTTGGTCTTTAGCTATTCCTTCACATGAAAAAGATATGGTTAGTTACATTTGGAAACCCAAGCCTTGCTGGTCTTGTGCTCATGAAGATGAATTAAAGATAGTTCAACAGTTATTGATCTTATATGCAAGCTTTGAGGATCCTTGGCTAATGTTGATGAAGAAACTTCAATCACATGACCTTCCTTCATCTTCCACACCATATTTGGAAGATTAGACTTGGCTTTCAAAACTTCGAAAGTTTTTATGACTTTGAAAGTTTTGGAGACTGAACCTTCGGAAGCTTTTGTGTCCACTATAGTAGACTTCAGTGCTTTGGAAGCATTCCTTTCTTTTGAGACCAAACTTGCTTCTGAGGACAGTTTTCCACCTATCTTCTTTTTGTTCACCTTGAAGCTTCCGAAGGAAAGTGATTTTCCTTTCGAAACTATTTTCTTCTTCCTCTCATAAGTTTTCTTCTTGTTCATATGGATGGTACTTTTAAGATTATAGATGCAATCCTTAGCATAATGAGTGGTACCACCACACATAATTCATTCCACAGGCATACTTCTGAGGGTATTATTTCGAGGAGAAGGTTGATCTTGATCTCTTTCTAGCTCCTTCTTCACCTTTTTAGATGATGCAGCAGACTTCTGAGGGTGAAGCTTGCTCTTGGAGTTGGATGGTTCAGGCTGTGCAGCAATGGTGCACATTTGTTCAACCTTATTCTCTTGACCAGGATGCTTTAAACTTGAAGTATGACTCCTGGTACTAGAGTCCTTAGTTAAGTCTTTAATCTTCACCACCTCAAACCCAGCAAAGATAAATACTTGTTTTTGCTTGGGATTGAATGTTGGTTTGATCTTCTGGATTTTTTTATTTTCTTTTAGCAGCCCTGATCAATTTTTTTTCTAGTAGACTTGGCCATCACTTGTTTCTTCTTTTCTCCAGGAGTATAGTGAACCTTCTTAGGATAAACCTCTTCACTTACCTTTAGTTCATCCTTCACTATATCCTTTTCATATTCATCCTCTTCTTGGATAGGATCAATGAGAGGCAGCTCATCTTTAATAGTTCCACACCTTAGAGATCTGACTAAAAACAATATGTGTGGAGGAGCTATTTCACTTGAAACCAGTCCCTGCCTATTCTGATAACAAATCTTTGCATGCAAGGATGAAGATATGATGTTCTTGAAGGGTTCCTCTTCAAGAACATATTTGTTTGCTCTGGCTTTGCTGATCACAAGCTTAGCTTGACATTTAGTTAACTTGGTAACAAGATCTTTGATTTGAGTCCTATAATTTATGTGCTCATGTTTAAGAGTAGAAATTGTTTTCTCCAAATCTTCTATTTTATGTTTATAGTCATTTTCTTCTTTTTTAAAATATTCAAATACTCAAGATCAGATCTCACTTACAAGTTATAAGACCTATACATGTTTACTTTAGCAATGCATTAAGTAGTACAAAGATGTTCCAATACCTTGGCTTCGTTATGGTTAGCCATCAGTGCTTGATTTGGAGAGACATCTTCTACCTAAAAGCTCTAGTCAAAGCCTCCTTCTTCAACCACAACCGTAGCTTGATACTTTGGTTGGCTCAGCTTCTCATTTCTTGGAGCAGCATCAGTGTAGTTTGGCCTGGATTGTGTTTAGCCACCATTTGTTCATGGGGCCTTACACTCCCTAGCAAAGTGGCCCATTTGGTTAAAGTTGTAACACTTTACTTTGCTTTTATCCAGCCCAAACTTTCCACTTGTTACATTGCTTGGGAACTTTCTTCCTGTTCTCATATATAACTTCTTGGCTCTATGAGTAAGAAGAGCCATCTGCAGGAGTATCTCCATATACTCCAGGTCATCTGTATTGATGCAGTCTAAGTCTTCAAGAGTAAAGAGAAAGTTGCCACAACTTTCATCTGAAGACACAAAGTCTTGAGAAGAACTAGGCTCTTGGAATAGGCTTCCTTGAGTGTAGTTCTCCCTTGGTATCTCCAGAAAGTTGATGAAAGGACCCTTTTGTGAGTTTTTAGGTTAGCAGATGAGATGATAATGTGGTTCTCTACTATCCTTTTCAACCATATGAGGGCTAAACTCTATTGATTGTTGGAAGAGCAGGTGGATGGATTTTGCATGTTCATCTCCATCTGGTAACCGCTCAGTATACCATATAGCTCAGTGAGAGTGAGGATAGATAGATTTTTAGTTCTTTTATTGGCTACACAATAGTATGCCCATTGTCTGGAAAGAGAGAACATGAACTTCCTCATAATGTTTTTGTTCTCAAGTTTAACTCGAACATCCATCGGAGTATCTACAATCTCAACATACCTGAAGTATTATTGAGTTATAGTTTCACTTGTTTTGAAGGTGAAGTTCTCAAACTGCTACTTCATGATATTCTTATTATTTTCATTTCCTTCCACAGATCCATATCAGCTTCAGTGCATCCCATAGTTCTTTTGCAGTCTTACACTTTTTGAAGCCTCTGTAGATTGAGTTTGGAATAGAAGTTAAAGATCGGTCATGGCCTTCTGATCTATATCAAGCTTGTTCCAATCTTCCTCAGAATAGTCAGCCACATCCTTTAGTATCATCCCACCTCCAGCAATTACTGAAGTAGTGCTTGGGATGTGAGGTCCTAAGACTACAGATCTCCACATCCTGCTGTCTTATGACTTGATGAAGTGGTCCATCCTCATACACCAAGTATCAAACTCATTAGGAGTCATCAGTGGAGATTTAGTCATGGTGCTAGTTTCCATATCAGCATTAGTGAGAGCTGCCATTTGAGCAAGTAAGTCTTTTGTGAAACTGAATAGATTTAAGATGGTGAGATCTTACAATCAAGAGCCTAAAAAGCTCAGATACCAATTATAGGATTGGTAATGGTTATGCAACAGTTTCACAAGGGTGAGAATGCAACACTTAACAGATCAAATAGGAAACTAGGCAAATGAAACAAAGAACAAAGTAAGAACACAAGAGCAAACAAGTATTGCTTTTCAAGGATGATGAATATTGCTCTCAAGTGTTTTATAATTATTATAAGCCTTAGTCCTAAGGACTGGTTACATGAGACACTTTATACTACATCCTAAAGTTGGTCATACTTTGAAGGTCAGTTGGACACTAATCTTGAAGACAAGATCAATGTAAAGTTAAAAGTCAGATTGCCTTTTGACTAGTTACTATGACATGCATAGTTTGCATCCTAATATAGTACAAAAAGGATAAAATTACAAGAGTGGAAAGTTACAGACATAGACATCATAATCTACCGTTGACAAAAGTATAAAGATAATCACCAACTTGTATAACATGGTGAGTCTTCAGAGATGGTAGCGAAAAGTGGTTCAGCTTTTGTCAAAAGTAATGTTAAAGAAAGCATGTGTTCTCTGTCTTTGGAAGATAAAAGTCTTTAAGCTTCGGAAGACTTTGTCTTAAAGCTTCAGAAGACTTCATCTTTGGCTTTGGAAATTTGTGTCTTTGGCTTTGGAAGATTTGACACTTAGTGAATTTTCTTTGTGTTTTGTCAATTGTTCCAAAGTAACTTACTTGTACTTCAGAATGCATGCTGAAAGATCTTTGGTTAGCATCAGCCTTTAAGATAGCTCTTACAGTAGCTCTAATTGAAGCCTGCATAAAACTAGGAGTCTCTCTCAGTCTTTCTTCCCTTGCCTTCCTCTTCCTCTCCATTTTCTCCTCCTCAATCTCCTTTGAAGTTGGAACTTTCTTTCCTTTATCAATCACTGGCATGTGTGACTTAGGGAGGAGAGAGCTTTGGCCTTCTTGAGTTTGTTCTTCAGTTGAGCACTGGCTAGGGAGAGGCTGTGAGACACCTACACCAACTTGTGTCTCACTTAGAGGGGTTGGTGCTTAAGGAGTAGGAGTCTCAAGGTTCATAGGGTCCATAATTGGGCCTCCAACTAAGGTTTCCCCTTTGAAGCTAATCTTAGGGTCCAACTCAATATCCACTTGACCAACTGTTTTCCCTGCTAGCCTTTGTCTATACAAGCTTGTTCTTCTTTTAAACTCCACAGACACCCTCTGTGACACCGTCACCAAAATAGGTACGTTGGCTTTGGCATTAGTTTGAATTTTGACTTTTGACTTTGACTTTCATCTTTATTTAGGCTAGGTCTTGATTTATGGTTCTTTTCTTGTTGGGCCTAAATTTTGGTCTAATGGGCCTACGTTTTTATGATGGGCCTGGAGCCTATATCATTATGCGACTGGTGGGCTTGTCATCGTATGAGGTTCTATGTATTGAGCCTAATCGAGGGTTTTCTAAAATGTAAAACACAAAACTTCACTATAACCCAATTAGCCTTACATCCATGGGCTTTGCCTAAAGCCTGTTAAAACAACTTAAATTGATTCTAAAAATATAATTTATCCAAATCTTAGGGCATGTGATAGTTCGTTGGAACCGTTATTGCGCGCGGAATCTAAAAGCGTAAAAATTAGTCGACGCGTTGCTCGAGACGTGACGGAATACACGAGAAGGGCCAAGGGCCCGAAGGCCCTTCTTCCTCCCAAGTTTAGGCCGCAAGGTTTAAGGGGGGTATTCCCCTTTGCCTTAGCTCATTTGCACAAAATTTTAGTTTTCACTTGAAACCCTAGCCACCTCCTTCTCCAAACTCTCTCTTTTCCCCTCTAACCATCGAATTCTCTGAAAATCCTCAAGCATCCATCGACTTTTGATAATCAAAACACCCAAGAGCCTTAAACCAAGCAAGATACCTTCGTCTTAGTAGATACGGTAAGCGAAATTCGTGTTTGATGAAGTTTAATCCTTGTTTCACTCAAAATAGATGATAATCATCATCTACACTCGAAATCTTCATCTAATGATTTTTCATTTTTAGTTTTTGGTACTAGATTGTGAGAATCTAAGCGTTACGTTCGTCGGATTCGCCATTTGGTAAGAAACCCTAATTCTTGGATTTTATGGTAATCGAATCCATGATATTGAGTGGAAATCTTGAATGACCTGCCCTTAATCGAGATTTTGAACCTACAAAACGTTTTAAAATAACTAAAATTGTTCCTCAAAAGAATTGATGGGTTAAACGAAACGAAACGACGAAACTATCACCTAAAGATTGCAAACCGGGAGACTATGAAACTAACAACTGGTTGAGACTGGAAAAAAAATTACATAAATAAAGTGGTTAATTGAATTTCTTGAAAACTTGGGACTGGAATAAAATTATTTTACATATTTGGGTTGTTAACGGGCGCATATTGGGACTTGTGACGCAAGGGAACGAATCTAACAATCTGGATAGCTTACTGTCAGAAATATGGGTCATTTTTCTCGGGTGATAACTTGGTCTAAATAAGCTCAGTTGGGGCTAAATCTGGGTCTAAACTTAAGCCCCATGAGTCCTCTAACTAAAACAAGTGGTCTCGTGTCATTTCGACATCGTTTGGTCCTCCAAACGTAGCAAACAAAACTGAAGGTCAAAACTGACGAATCTGGGCAGCAGATTGGTCTTTATTCTTCGTGTCATAACTTCCTCATATTTTGTCAAATGAATCTGATTCTTTTTCTGAAGTTTAATTTAAAGTCTCTTCTTTCAAACGACACTTTTTACGCAATGATTCGTTATCGTTTCTATCTCCAAACAGCCTATACAAGACTGATGCGCAGTCAGATATGTATGCTGAATTATCTTGTTAAAACTTAAAAGTAAGGATTGTAACTAAATAATCTAAATTAAGACAAGTTTTGCATATAATATTGATTAAAACTCTTTACAAAATAATTAATTTAATTAGTGGGACGATGGAAAACCTTGATCAGCGTTAAGGGCTGGACTAAAGGATTACACCCATATTAGTCATCTATATTTGGTGATATATTAATCCTTTTGTGTATTATATATTTTAGTGATTAGTCTGCGTGTTGTGGGATTTGAACTGTGACTTTTCAAGGTGAGTTTCACGGCCCCTTTTTAATATATTTTACTTGGGGGAAAAGCATGCTCATGGTTTTGGACTATGCCGTGTTTGATTTTCTTTTGAAATATTATATGTGGTTTGGGTCATGGTATGAGTCTTGATATTCAATCATGAGTGTGTACTTGTGCTTGTGCTTGTGCTTCAACTTGTGTACTTGGACGTTATGGGGAGATATTGTTAGTACTAACAGGTTGACACTCCCACCCATGTTGTCGGTATACTAGTCGAGACCGACTTGGCCGGGGCTTGCCCTTGGGTGAATATAATCCGGTTGTGTGCAATTTTGGAATATCTTGGACTTGGGTTACTTTCGAACTTATGTTGATATCTTGACTACTATGTATCTCTTTCATATACAATTTTCTATACATCTTATACACGGCAAAATATTTGTACTTATAAACCTGTGAACTCACCAACGTATGTTGACCTTTTTAGAGCATGTCTTTTCAGGTAATGAAGTCTAGGTGTATGGCTGTGGACTTAGACGAGACCGCTCCACTAGGAGCATTAAACATTCAAGAGACTTTTGGGACATGTTGTGGATTGTTGGGTTTTATGGATTGTAATTTTGATGATTTTGAGATTTTTATTGTTTGACAATTGTGTTGATTTGTTTCTGTATGGAGCTTTGGTATGATTATGCATTTTGGTATGACGTTCTGGTAGTGACTATCCTTGACATGTATTCCTATGTGTCGGGCGACGTCATGACCCATGTACGGAGAATACCTTTAGATATTCTCTTGAACCCCCAATGTGTTATGACGATCCCGTCGGTCGCATCCTCCTGTTTCCGCTTTAGCGAGGGTGTGACAGATTGGTATCAGAGCCATTGGTTATAGAGAATTAGGTGGATTATTCGACCTAGACTATAACCTAAGTACCCGCATGTAGTATGCATAATAGGATTATGTGTACATTATACATGTGAATATTTGTGTTAATTGTTTTGATTTTTGGATTGTCTTGTTGCTTCTTTCTTTTTACTTGTCCTTTTTGAGAAAAGTATTTATGTTTTTATTCTTTTAGGCCATGACTTCTGGTACTCATTCCTTTCCCCCTTCTATTATTGATATTTCGTCTGATTCGGAGAATGAAGAGGCGTCACCTGGCCCGCCGAAGCTGGTGAAGCAAGCAGTAGCGGTGCGTGGACTTAGACCGTTGACGAGGTCTATGACGGGATGCTTTAGGCCATATGGGTTTGGAGCACCCTAGAGAGCACATGCAGTGAGGAACCCATTTCCTCATTCAAAGGACGTTAGAGATATTCATGGGTCACCACCGGATTCCCCTAGGTCCGTCAGCAGCTGTGAGAGCCGTGTAGGACCGGAGGTGGCTATGCCCCCACCGACTATTCACGATGATGGTGGTAATATACTTGCCCCTCTAGCCTTAAAGAGCAAGAGAGAGTTTGCGCGACGTATGACAGGCGGACTCATTGCTTCCTGCTCGTGGAGTGAAAAGAAGAATTGAATTGGGGACACTCCACACTGCTACTGATTAGCCTTTTTATGATTTTCCTTTTCTTTTCTTAAGTATCTTGACTGATGATTATTGGGATTAGTATATTTTGACTTTGAGTTTTGAAATTGGAATGTTATGGATATTAGGGATGGATATTATTTAAGTATTTCTATTATGGAATATAGGTGTCGAATTGACAAATTAAGTGCTATCATATACGTGCCTATTTTCTGGAATAATTCCTAGCCTTATTACTAATGCGATGTTGGATTATAATTATTTACGGGTTGCCCTATTTTTTTAGAACATGCCGCCAAAAAGAGTTACCCGCAGCTCGGCCTGTGGAGGTGCAGCCCCGAGGGGACGGGGACGTGGAAGAGGTGCTGGTGGCCGTGGTGGGGCCATAGGTGGAAGAGGTCAAGGTGGAACGAACAATGAAAATAATGGGGCTGGTAACCCAGATATCGCCACTATTATTGCTCAACAGCTAGTTGAGCTAATTCCTACAATTGTTACGCAAGTGAGTAACAACATCTTGAACAATGGGGGCGGTATGGGCGGAGTAAACGGGAATAATAATGGGAATGAAGGGGACAATGGCAATCATGGAGGTGAAGAAGGAGCGAATGGCGGCGAGGTGTTGATGGAAGCTGGAGATGGTGGGAACGTGAATGTTGTGGGAAATGGTACTGGGGGTAGGGTTGGATGTACCTACAAGGAATTCATAACTTCTAAACCGAAGGAGTTTGATGGAAAGGGTGGAGCTATCGCTTTGACCCGTTGGATTGAGAAGATGGAAACTGTGATGGATATCAGTAACTGTGCTGAGAATTAGAAGGTGAAGTATGCGACGTGTTCATTGGTAGGAAAGGCATTGATATGGTGGAACACCCAAGTTCAGGCTCGGGGTAGAGAGGCAGCTGTGGCCATGACATGGGCCGAATTTAAGGCGTTAGCAGCTGAGGAGTATTGCCCTATGAATGAGATGCAAAAGTTGGAACATGAGTTCTGGAACCATTCGATGGTAGGGTCGGGTCATGCTGCTTATACCGACCGGTTTCATGAATTGGCAAAACTGGTGCCACACTTGGTAACACCCGAGTCAAAGAGAATTGAGCGGTACATCTGGGGTCTAGTACCACAGATTCGTGGCATGGTGACGGCCGCGGCACCCCCAACCATACAAAGTGCAATTTTGAAAGCAGGCACTTTGACTGAGGAAATGGTACGAACTGGAGTTTTGGGAAAGACTGGAGAAAAGCGAAAGGATGTTGGGGAGTCAAGAAGATCGACCAATAGTAAAGTGGATAAGAAAACAAAGGTGGTGAAGGGATATGTGGCTGCGGCGCCTACAAAGAAGGATTATGTTGGTACTCATCCGAAGTGCATCAAGTGCGGCTGGCATCATCCAGTTACAGTGCCATGTACTGTGTGCTACGCTTGCCAGCAAGTCGGGCACTTAGCTAAGCATTGCAGGACACTCGTGAATCCAGCGGTGCCGGTCAATGCGGCTAGACCAGTGGGGGCACCACGGGTGTGTTTCGAGTGCGGGAGCCAAGACCGTTACCGTAATACTTGTCCAAAGTTAAACAGAGCACCAGGACGGGTGGACAACCCGAATGCAAGAAACAACAACCAAAATCAAGCATTAGCGATTGGCGAAAATCCTAGACAAGGTAACAATGGTAACCCGGCTCGTGGAAGGGCGTTTGTAATCGATGCCAATGACGCTCGCCAGGAACCACAAGTGGTGACGGGTACGTTTACTTTAAATGAACATTATGCTACAGTTTTATTTGATACGGGAGCCGATAATAGTTTTGTATCATCCGAGTTTGTGAAATTAATGGATATGACCCCTAGTTGTATGGAATCAAGCTACTTAGTAGAATTGGCCAATGGTAACCTAGTAGAGACTAGGGATATAATACGGAACTGCACCTTAACTTTGGACGATCATGCTTTTAGAATAGATCTTATACCTTTTGGGCTTGGAAGTTTTGACGTAGTGGTGGGTATGGACTGGTTAACTGGGAATACGGCCGAAATCGTTTGTAACGAAAAGATTATGTGCATACCCTTACCATGTGGCAAGACACTTGAAGTACATGGGGAGAAGCCGGAAGTGAAGAAAGAATATATAATGAGTATGAAAGTGGTGGATTTGAAGATTGAAAACATACCTATTGTGCGGGATTTTCAAGAGGTGTTTCCGGATGATTTGACAGGATTGCCACCACCAAGACAGGTATATTTTCGAATCGATTTGATACCGGATGCAGTGCCTGTGGCTAAGGCTCCTTATCGACTAGCCCCGTCAGAAATGCAAGAACTGTCTAGTCAGCTCCAGGAGTTGCTAGACAAGGGTTTCATCTGACCAAGCCATTCACCGTGGGGAGCACCAGTGCTCTTTGTTAAGAAAAAGGATGGATCCTTTAGAATGTGTATAGATTATCGAGAATTGAACAAGTTAACTATTAAGAATCGTTACCCCTTGCCAAGAATAGATGATCTATTTGATCAACTTCAAGGGGCGACCTATTTTTCGAAGATTGATCTTCGTTCCGGATATCATCAGTTGAGGGTGCACGAGGACGATATACCAAAGACGGCTTTTAGGACGCGTTATGGGCATTATGAATTCTTGGTTATGCCTTTTGGGCTAACAAACGCACCCGCGGTATTTATGGATCTAATGAATAGGGTGTGTAAACCCTATCTGGATAAATTTGTCATAGTATTCATTGACGACATTTTGATCTATTCAAGGATGAAAGAGGATCATGAGGGACACTTGAAAGCAATCTTGGAGTTATTGGGAAGAGAGAAGCTCTATGCCAAATTCTCCAAGTGTGAGTTTTGGCTGCGAGAGGTGAAATTTCTTAGGCATGTAGTGAATGAAAAAGGAATTCATGTGGATCCTGGAAAGATTGAGGCAGTTAAAAACTGGGAGGCGCCTAAGACGCCTTCAGAGATAAGACAATTCCTTGGGTTAGCAGGTTACTATAGGTGATTTATCGCAAACTTCTCAAGGGTTGCACAACCACTTACGCAATTGACGCAGAAGGATAAGAAGTTCGAATGGGGTGCTAAACAAGAGGACGCATTTAATACATTGAAAAATAAGTTGTGTAATGCACCGATATTGGCACTCCCTAAGGGTTCAAACGGATTCGTTGTGTATTGTGACGCGTCGCATCAAGGTTTAGGTTGTGTGCTCATGCAAAAAGATAAAGTGATTGCATACGCGTCGCGACAACTTAAGAATCATGAGAAGAATTACACCACCCATGACCTGGAGTTAGGCGCAGTGGTCTTTGCTCTTAAGATCTGGAGGCACTATTTGTATGGTACAAAGTGTGTCGTTTATACCGACCACAAGAGCCTCCAGCACATTTTTGACCAAAAGGAATTAAACATGAGACAGTGTCGATGGATGGAATTGCTTAGTGATTACGACTGTGAAAGGTAAAGCAAACGTAGTAGCAGATGCTTTGAGTCGAAACGAAAGAGTCAAACCTGTACGCATCCGGGCCCTACAAATGACCATTCATTCGGATATTAAGACTCATATTATTGTTGCTCAAGTCGAAGAAATAAAGGAAACAAACGTACAGAGTGAAGGGTTGAGAGGACTGGACCGACAGTTCGAACAAAAGGATGATGGAGGGTTATACCTTATGGGTAGGATTTGGGTACCCATTACGGGGAATGTTTGGGAGATCGTATTGGATGAGGCACATACGTCGAGGTATTCGGTACACCCTAGTGCGGATAAAATGTACCACGATCTTAGAGATTTATACTGGTGGCCTGGAATGAAGAGGGATATAGTGGTATATGTTAGTAAGTGTTTAACGTGTGTGAAGGTCAAGGTAGAACATCAAAGACCATCAGGTTTATTACAGCAACCTGAAATCCCTGAATGAAAGTGGGAGAATATTACGATGGACTTTATTACAAAGTTACCAAGGACTAGTAGTGGGCATGATACGATTTGGGTTATTGTGGATCGAATGACCAAATCTGCACATTTCTTGGCTATACGCGAAGACTACAAAATGGAAAAGTTGGCAAGGATCTATATCTGTGAGATTGTGTCTAGACATGGGGTACCCGTGTCAATCATATCTGATCGGGATGCACGATTCACATCCCGATTCTGGCAATCCTTGCAGAAGTCACTGGGGACACGTCTTAACATGAGTACTGCCTATCACCCTCAGACCGATGGTCAGAGTGAGCGTATGATTCAGACTTTGGAAGACATGCTGAGGGCTTGCACGATTGACTTTGGCGGTAACTGGGACACTCACCTTCCATTGGTGGAGTTTTCGTACAATAATAGTTACCATACGAGTATTGGATGTGGACCATTTGAGGCATTGTATGGGCGTAAGTGCAGGTCGCCGGTGTGTTGGGCATAGGTCGGGGAAAGTCAGATGATTGGACCCGAGATTATACAAGAGACTACCGACAAGGTGTTTCAGATAAGGGATAGATTGAAGGCAGCCCAAGACCGTCAGAAAAGTTATACTGATAATCGAAGGAAGCCATTAGAGTTCACTGTTGGGGATAATGTTCTATTGAAAGTGTCGCCTTGGAAAGGCATTATTCGTTTTGGCAAGAGGACCAAGTTAGCACCGAGATACGTTGGTCTGTTCAAGATTATTGAACGAATTGGTCCGGTTGCATATCGACTGGAATTGCCGCAAGAGTTGAACGAAATTCATAACACGTTTCATGTTTCAAATCTCAAGAAGTGTCTCTCTGATGAGACCTGCATGTGCCACTCGAGGAAATTCAAGTGGATGAAAAACTTCAATTCGTCGAAGAACCGTTAGAGATCATGGACCAGGAAATAAAGATGTTGAAACGAAGCAAGATCCCGATTGTGAAGGTAAGATGGAACTCAAGGAGAGGCCCTGAGTTTACTTGGGAAAGAGAAGACGGAATGAGGACTAAGTACCCTCACCTATTTGCGGATGGCAGTGCAGTTGATGACTCTAGTTGAATTTCGGGACGAAATTCTTTCAACTGGGGGATATTGTGACATCCGTCACCAAAATAGGTACGTTGGCTTTGGCATTAGTTTGAATTTTGACTTTTGACTTTGACTTTCGTCTTTATTTGGGCTAGGTCTTGATTTATGGTTCTTTTCTTGTTGGGCCCAAATTTTGGTCTAATGGGCCTACGTTTTTATGATGGGCCTGGAGCCTATATCATTATGTGACTAGTGGGATTGTCATCGTATGAGGTTCTATGTATTGAGCCCAATCGACGGTTTTCTAAAATGTAAAACACGAAACTTCACTACAACCCAATTAGCCTTACATCCATGGGCTTTGCCTAAAGCCAGTTAAAACAACTTAAATTAGTTCCAAAAATATAATTTATCCAAATCCTAGGGCATGTGATAGTTCGTTGGAATCGTTATTGCGCGCGGAATCTGAAAGCGTAAAAATTAGACGACGCGTTGCTCGAGACGTGACGGAATACACGAGACGGGCCAAGGGCCCGAAGGCCCTTCTTCCTCCTAAGTTTCGGCCGCAAGGTTTAAGGGGGGTATTCCCTTTTGCCTTAGCTCATTTGCACAAAATTTTAGTTTTCACTTGAAACCCTAGCCACTTCCTTCTCCAAACTCTCTCTTTTCCCCTCTAACCATCGAATTCTCTGAAAATCCTCAAGCATCCATCGACTTTTGATAATAAAAACATCCAAGAGCCTTAAACCAAGCAAGATACCTTCGTCTTAGTAGATACGGGAAGCGAAATTCATGTTTGATGAAGTTTAATCCTTGTTTCACTCAAAATAGATGATGATTTATCCAAACGACACTTTCTACGCAATGATTCGTTATCGTTTCGATCTCTAAACAGCCTATACAAGACTAATGCGCAGTCAGATATGTATGCTGAATTATCTTGTTAAAACTTAAAGGATTGTAACTAAATAATCTAAATTAAGACAAGTTTTGCATATAATATTGATTAAAACTCTTTACAAAAGAATTAATTTAATTAGTGGGACGATGGAAAACCTTGATTAGCGTTAAGGGCTGGACTAAAAGGATTACACCCATATTAGCCATCTATATTTGGTGATATATTAATCCTTTTGTGTATTATATATTTTTAGTGCTTACTCTGCGTGTTGTGGATTTGAAATGTGACTTTTCAAGGTGAGTTTCACGGCCCCTTTTTAATATATTTTACTTGGGGGAAAAGCATGCTCATGGTTTTGGACTATGCCGTGTTTGATTTTCTTTTGAAATATTGTATGTGGTTTGGGTCATGGTATGAGTCTTGATATTCAATCATGAGTGTGTACTTGTGCTTGTGCTTGTGCTTGTACTTCAACTTGTGTACTTGGACGTTATGGAGAGATATTGTTAGTACTAACGGGTTGACATCCCCACCCATGTTGTAGGTATACTAGTCGAGGCCGACTTGGCCGGGGCTTGCCCTTGGGTGATTATAATCCGGTTGTGGGCAATTTTAGAATGTCTTGGACTTGGGTTACTTTTGAACTTATGCTGATATCTTGACTGCTATGTATATCTTTCACATACAATTTTCTATACATGTTATACACGGCAAAATATTTGTACTTATAAATCTGTGAACTCACCAACGTATGTTGACCTTTTTAGAGCATGTCTTTTCAGGTAATGAAGTCTAGGTGTATGGCTGTGGACTTAGATGAGACCGCTCCACTAGGAGCATTAGACATTCAAGAGACTTTTGGGACATGTTGTGGATTGTTGGGTTTTATGGATTGTAATTTTGATGATTTTGAGATTTTTATTGTTTGACAATTGTGTTGATTTGTTTCTGTATGGAGCTTTGGTATGATTATGCATTTTGGTATGATTTTCTGGTAGTGACTATCCTTGACATGTGTTCCTATGTGTCGGGCGACGTCATGACCCATGTACGGAGAATACCTTTAGATATTCTCTTGAAACCCCAATGTGTTATAACGTTCCCGTCCGTCGCATCCTCGTGTTTCCGCTTTAGCGAGGGTGTGACACCCTCATTTGAATCCTCTTCGCTAACCTATTAGCATATCTGTTTTGACTTGGGTTGATAAATGGCAGGATTGGTAGAGGAAGCTTTCATAGAATCCCAGGTTATAGATGTTGAAAACTTCTTGTTGACCCTGGAATCTAGAAAGCACCAAGGCCCTTCTATCACTGTCATACCCCCATCCTATGATTGGATTATCAACAAGATTGGATGGAGGTGACATGGCCCTTGGTATAAAACCCTCCTTAAATATGCTTTGAAGAATGACATCCACATTGATGTGCAACAAAGGAGGTTGTTGAGTATGGACAGTCGCAAGTGATGGTGGTGAATCCTTAATGTCCATACTCTGGGCAGTCTCCCATGTTCTATGATTGTGGTGACTTTCTCCCCTTTTTTGGTGGCATCACTTAATTGCACAAGTGTGTTGGTGGTTAGGTCCACCATATCCACAAGTTCTTATGGCCATGGTTGAGCATGCCTGGCAGGCCTCTCGGGTAGCTTACCCTTGAGATCGGTGATCTCAAGTTGCTGATTAAGCACCTGTCTTTGTAAGGCAGCCACTTGAGATTCCAAGTGACTAACCTTTGAAACAAGATATGTGTAAGAATCCTTCAAGTTTTGCATATTTTGTTTCATGCTCCCATCATCTTCATTAGAAGAATCATGGGGGGATAAGAGTACATAACCAAAATCATCCTTCTCACCACCAGATATTTGATCTTGGTCTCTGGATTTCCCCAGCTCTATGATAGCTTCATAAGAAGTGTCAAAAGACTGGGTTGCTATTGTTAAGGTCTTAATGATGTAATCACTTACAGAAGTTAGAGCCTCTCTCCACATGGACCTCTTGAACTTGTTATGAGAGGTCCACCTCAGTAGAAGGTGGATGATGTGCGTTAGACATGGGAGTGTTAGGAGCACTCATCTCTCTTTAAGTAGGGGAGGAGTAGAGAGACTCATGATACTCACTGAATCTCATGTCTTCATCATCATAGAATTCAAGGTTTAGGATTGGTTTATTGAGGTCCAAAGGCCAGGGATGGTAGATTTCCCCTGAAGGTTGATCATCTGAGTGTTAAGACTTATGATGATGGCTTAAGGCTGGGGTTGTGAGCTCATTAGGCTGGGGTTGTGAGCTCATCAGGCTGAGCATGAGGAACCTCAGCACTGATCATAGATGGAATAGGAGTGGTCTGCTCCTCAGGAGAGGTGGGAGCTCTTGGTTCCACTTGCTCATACAAGGGTGAGTTTATGGGAGCCTGCTCAATCTGAATAGACTGAGCAAGGATTCGTTTGGATTTTTTAGTGTTGGTGATAATGATTTTTGGTTGTGTAGGTTGTGGTGAAGAATGTGTGGGTTCAACATTGACTAGGATTGCCAAGTTGTCACCTTGAGCAACTTGATCTAACATTTTGGGGACAAGGGATGTTTCCACCTTGAAAAAATCAACAGTGGTTTTTTCATTATTTTAAAGATGTAGGGCTTCATCTATCCCAGCTTTAGAACATTACCTGTTCCCCTCAACTGTGATCCTAGTTCACAGTTAAGAATGTGCTGGACATATCTAGGGAACATCTAATATTCAAGGGAATCTAAGTTAGCAAGTAAATTTGTATAAACAAATTAGGAATTCCTGAACTTGATCCCCTGGACCATTCCATGGACTATATGGGAAAGATGTTTTGGAACATTATCCCATTCTTCATGCTTGTTGGATTGTGAGTGGATGACTATATAGAGGAGGTATTTCTATTGAGAAGAGACCTTCTCTTTTCTGAAGGTTCTGACTGAGTAGTCACCTTTATAGCCCATAAGTTGGAATGATCCATTGACTGCCTCCTTAGTGAAGGACGGTTCACTGTCTTTTTCATCCAGCCGCAAGTGATGGTTTATGGTGACTGGAGTGATGAAAGTTGTCCTCCCATGCACTGAGGCAGAGAGTGCCTTCTCACCGTCCATGATGACCTCTTGGCAGGTCCTCCAAAACTCCAAAAGTTGATCGTCTTATAGTGGATGGTCAATGGTAAGGGCGGTGAGGTAGGATGAGTTTGAAAGAAAATGGCAGATGTTTGAGAGACCAGGGTCTTTCTCAACGGATAACAGAGCAACTTGGTTGTGTTGCCTATATAGGTGCATGACAAAGGCTTGCTGGTTTTGGGGTTCAGGCTTGGCCATTTTATGAAGCTTTTTAGAAGAGAGGTTGGAAAAACAACAAGGGTTTGTGGAAAATTTAGGGCTTGAAAGTTGTCGATGAAGAAGAATAGAGAGGGAGACCCATTGGAAAGCTATTTATATGCTTGGATTTGAGACAAAGTTATTGCAAAAGATAAACTTTGAAATTCGGATTTTGATCCCACCTTTAAAAAGGTGCCCAAAAAGATAGTTATCTTGGAAGTTTAAAATCTTTCAAAGGTAATTTCCCTTCGAAAGTTTAAAGAAAGCTTCTAAAGCAAAATTGACTTTGGAAGATATTCCTTAGTTTTTGAGAAAAATTGTTTCGGAAGAAAGTGTACTTAGAGTACTTTTTCTTCCGAGACAAATTTGGTTTTGGAAGATATTAAGCTTCAGAAGTTTTATTTAAGGAGTAAATATAACTTCCGAGACTAAATTGCTTTCCGAATAAAATTGTCCTTATTCCGAATTGTCCTTTAAAACATATAGATACTTAGAAGCTGATTTAAGCTTCGGAAGATATATTAGAATTTCTTCCGAAGTTAAATTCCTTAGTAAGTAGTCATTTGTTTTAAAAACATAATTTTTTTCCAAAGTCAAATCAATGTCTTTCGAGAGAAAATCTATCTATACTTCTTAAATATCTAAGAAATATATTCTTTGAAGAAATTTCTTTCAAGATAAATAGGGCCTATATGAGTGATAAATTAGACAACATTAAAGACACACATTTTTGAAAAACAATTTTGAAATTAATTTAAGAAAATCTACAAAAAGTTAATCATCCCAATAGCTGATACAAGATATTCAAATCTCTGGTCATCAAATACTTTTATGAACAGATCAGCACATTGTTCATTTGTGTTAAGTTTGACTAGTTTAATTAATCCTTTTTCAAAATTATATTTGATCAAATGATACCTAATATTGATGTGCTTTGTCTTTGAGTGCTGCACTGGATTCTCTGTGATAGAAATAGCACTATTGTTGTCTATGTGGATATGAGTCTTCTTGAAAGAAATTAAGTTCCGCTATGGCACTCACTTCAAACCTATTATTTATCAGCTTCTCAAACTCTTTGTAGAGCTTTTCATTAGTTAACCCAAAGATAATATAATCAATATAAACTTGAACTAGCATCAAGTCATTTCCTGTCCTCTTGATGAAGAGCATGTTGTCAATAGTGCCTCTTTTGTAACCATGTTAAACTAGGTACTATGACAATGTCTCATACCACTTCCTTGGTACGTGGTGCAGTCCATAGAGAGCTTTCTCAAGCTTGCAGACATAATCAGGATAATCTAGATCTACAAAGCCATGTGGTTGACAGACATACACTTCTTCATCTATCACCCCATATAGAAAAGCACACTTGATGTCAAGTTGGTGGATCTTAAAATCCTTTAGCAAAAGCTAGATTTATTCTTACAGCTTCAAGTCTTGCTATAGGAGCAAAAACATATGTGTAATCAATCCCTTCCTCTTGAGTGTACCCTTAGACTACCAGTCTTGCCTTGTTCTTGATAAAAAGTCCTCTATCATCTTTTTTGTTCCTGAATACCTATTTGGTTCCTATTGGCATCTTCCTAGGTGGAAGATGGCATAGGTTTCAAGCACCCTATATTTTGAATTGAAGCAGTTCCTCCTGCATTGGTGTAATCCAGCTTCCGTCTCTTAAAGCTTCATCTACTTTCTTGGGCTCACTCTGTGATAAGAAGCAAGAGTGCAGACAAATATTTTGATCATGGGTTTGTCCTCTTGTTCTCATTGCAGTCTTAACATCACCAATGATATTTTTGGTAGGATGGAACTTGTGGATTCTTAGTTGAGGAATCACAGTAAGTTGATTTGATAGATCCAAATTTGAGAAATTTAGATCTGGTGATTGAATATCACCTACCATATCAGCACACCCATCAATGTGACCTGATCCAAAGAGTGTGGTGTGCAACATCATTGATGTTGTTTTTAGTAGAGTGGTTATTAGCATCATGATATTCTTGATCACTTTCACCATCTCCATCTTCTCCTGTATTAGAAATCCCTTTATTTGAGTTTTGTGCCTCATTGCTGGAATTGTTTGCAACTCAAATATATCATCTAAAGAATTTGTTGTTTTATTTGTGCTGACAGGATTTCCACTTGCAATTCTTGTTACCACTAGTGCTAAAGGGATTATATCATTTGGTTTTCTCATCTCAAATCTTGGATCAAGATCTTCTGCGATCATATTACCTGTTGCTCCTGAAACATCTTCACAAGATTTGTTAAAACAGTTGGTAACTAAATCAATATCAAATAGCCAGTCAGGACCTGAACCTTTCATACTTGCAGTGTGTTCATTGAAGGCCACATTGGCTGACTCTTCAACTACTCTAGTTCTAAGATTGTATAATCTATAAGCCTTAGCTTGAGAAGAGTATCAAATGAAATGTCCATCATCTGCTTTCTCAGCAAACTTGGCTATGTGATATTTGCTATTCAAGATTATGCATGGACATCCAAATAACCTGAGGAAACCAATAAAAGGTTTCCTTTTGTGTCACAGTTCATAAGGAGTCTTACATTGAGTTTTGACTACTAAAACTCTGTTTCGCATATAGCAGGCAGTGTTAGCTACCTCTACCCAGAAGGTGATGGGCAGTTTAGAGTCAGAGAGCATGGTTCTTGCAGCCTCAATAAGTGTCTTATTTCTCCTTTCAGCAACAATATTTTGTTGAGAAGTTCTAGGAGCACTATATTGTCTTGAGAAACCTTTTTCATCACAAAATGAATCAAGGATTTGGTTCTTGAATTCAGTTCCTTAATCACATCTTATGATCTTAACCTTATGATCATATTGATTCTCCACTTTAAAGATGAAGGGTTTTAAGATTTCAGGGGTCTCATTTTTATTTCTAAGAAAGAAGACCCAAGTATATCTTGTGAAATCATCTGAACCTTTGGAAGCTTTTGCATCCACTACAGCAAACTTTAGTGCTTCGGAAGCTTTCATTTCTTCTAACACCAAACTTGCTTTCAAAAATAGTTTCCACCTATCTTCTTTTGGTTCACCTTGATGCTTCCGAAGGAAAATGGTTTTCCTTCCGAAGCTATTTTCTTCTTCTTCTCAAAAGTCTTCTTCTCAAAGTTTTCTTCTTGTTCATGTGGATGGTACTATTACGATTGTAGATGCAATCCATAGCATAATGAGTTGTACCACCACACATGATGCATTCAATAGGCTTACTTCTGAGAGTCTTGTCCTGAGGAGAAGGTTTGTTTTTATCCTTTTCTAGCTCCTTATTCATCTACTTTGATAATGCAGCATGCTTCTAAGAGTGAAGCTTGACTTTGGAGTTGGATGGTCCAGCTTATGCAGCAATGGTGCACAATGGTTCAACCTTCTTCTTTTTACCAGGATGGCTTGGACTTGAACTAGGACTCCTGGTACTAGGGTCCTTGGTTGAGTCTTTAGTCTTTCTCACCTCAAACCCAGCAGAGATGAAAACTTGTTTTTGCTTGGGGTTGAAGGTGGGCTTGATCTCCTGCACTTTCTTGGATCTTCTTTTTGCGATCCTGATCAGGTTCTTTCTTGCAGACTTGCCCACCCCTAGTTTCTTCTTCTCTCTAGGAATATAATGACCCTTTTAAAAATGTACCTCTTTACTTACTTTTGGTTCATCCTTCACTATATCCTTTTCATCTTCATCTTCCTCTTAGATGGGATCAATAGGAGGCAGCTCATCTTCACAAGTTCCACACCTTGGTTCTATGACTGATAGTAATGTGTGTGAATGAGCTATTTCATTTGATCCAAGTCCCTGCCTATTCTGATAACAAACTTTTGCATGCAAGGATGAAGATATAATGTTCTTAAAGGTTTCCTATTCAAAAACATATTTTTCTGCCTTGGCTTTGCTGATCCCAAGCTCAGCCTGGCATTCAGTTAACTTGGTAACAAGATCTTTAATTTGAGTTCCGTAGTTTGTATGCTCATGTTTTAGAGTAGAAATGGTTTTCTCTAAATCTTTTGTTTTAAGTTTTTAATCATTTTCTACTCTTTTAAAATCATCTTTTAAAATGTTCAAGGACTCAAGATCATTTCTTACTTTTGAGTTGTAGGACCTCTAGATGTTAACTTTAGCAATACATTCAGGAGAGCAAAGATGTTCTAATACCTTTGATTCATCATGGTCTGCCATCAGGGCTTAGTTTAGAGAGACATCTTCTAGCTGAAAGCTCCAGTCAAAGCCTCCTTCTTTAACAACAACTGCAGCTTGCTATTTTGGTTGGTTGGGCTTCTTAGTTCTTGGAGCTGCCTTAGTGTAGTTTGCCCTTGACTGTGTTTGGCCATCATTTTTTCATGGTGCCTTACACTCCCGAGCAAAGTAGCCTATTTGATTACAGTTGTAACACTTTACTTTGCTCTTGTCAGCCCAAACTTTTCACTAGACATATTGCTTGGAAGCTTCCTCCTTATCCTCTTATAGAACTTCTTGGCTCTGTGAGTAAGAAGAGCCATCTGCTAGACTATCTCCATGTACTCCAGATCATCTGGATAGATGCAGTGGTGAAGTGAAAGTTGCCAGAACTTTCATCTAAAGACACAAAGGCTTGAGAAGAGATGGGCTCTTAGAATAGACTTCCTTGATTGTAGCTCTCTTTTGGTGTCTCTAGGAATGTGATGAAAGGACCTTTTGGTGAGTTTCAGGATAGCAGATGAGATAATGTAGTGATTCTCTACTATCCCTTTCAACCACATGAAGGGCTAAACCTTTTAGGTGCTGGATGAGCTGGGAGAAGGATTTTGCATGTTCATCTCCATTTGTTAACTGCTTAGGATACCATACAGCTCAATGAGAGTGAGGGTAGTAAGGTTCTCAGTTCTCTTAATGACCACACAGTAGTGTGTCCATTCTCTGGGAAGAAAGAACATAAACTTCCTCACTATATCCATATTCTCAAGTTTGACTCCAATATCAATCAGAGTATCTACAATCTCAACATACATGAAGTATTGATGAGTCATAGTTTCACCTATTTTGAAGGTGAAGTTTTCAAACTGCTGCTTCACAATGTCTTTCTTGTTCTCCTTAGCTTCCATAGATCCTTCATACATCAGTTTCAGTGCATCCTAGAGTTCTTTGGCAGTCTTGCACTTATTGAAGCCTCTGTAGATGGAGTTGGGAAGAGTAGTTTGAAGAGCTGTCATGGCATTCTGATTAATGTCTATTTTCTTCCAGTTTTCTTCAGAATAATCAACTACGTCCTTAGGTATCATCCCACCTCAAGCAGTTTCTAAAGTAGTACTCGGGATGTGAGGTCCAAAGATTACAAATCTCCACGTCCTGCTGTCTTGAGACTTGATGAAGCTTTCCATCCTTATGCACCAAGTGTCAAAGTCATCAGGATTGATCAATGGAGACTTTGTCGTTATACCGGCTTCCATATCAGCTTTAGTGAGAGCTGCCATTTGAGCAAGTAAGTGTCTGTGAAACTGAAGAGTGATTCAAGATAGTGAGATCTTACAATCAAGAGCCTGAGTTGCTCTAAGACCAATTGCAAGACCGGTTATGGTTGTTAAATAACAGTTTTACAATTGGAGATAACACACTTACTAGATCAAAAAACAATGAACAAACAAGTAAGAACACTCAAGAACACAAAGATTGGTTTTCAAGGATTATGTATATTACTCTCAAGTATTTTACAAGTGTTACAAAGCTTAGTCTATAGACTGATTACATGAGATACTTTATACTACACCCTACAACCGACCATACTTTGAAGGCCAGCTGGACACTAATCTAGACAATAAGATCATTGTAAAGTCAAAAGGCAAATTGCCTTTTGACATGTGACTATGACATGTCATAGCTCACATCCTATTATATTACAATAAGGATAAAAGTACTAAAGTAGTAAGTTAAAGATAAAAGACCATATTGTACAATTGACAAAAGTGAAAAGGTAATCACAAACTAATATAAGTTGGTGTGTCATTAGAGCTGACAACAGAAAGATGGTATGCTTTTGTCAAAAGTGTGTCAGTAGACCCATGGCTTCTTAGTCTTCAGAAGAGTTCAGTCTTCAAGCTTCGGAAGACTTCACTTTTGGCTTCTAAGAATTCTGTCTTTGGCTTTGGAAGATTTGACACTTAGTTATTTTTTATTATACATTGTCAAATCTTCCTAGATACTTCCTTGTACTTCAGGGCATGCTAAGAGATCTTTGGTTAGCATCAGCCTCTAAGATAAACTCTTGATCCTACAACCTTATTGATTAATGTTAAAAGAGTTTAAAAGTAGTAAGGAACAAGGCTAAAATCACTGATCTAATTATTGAAAAGGAATTGTTTAAGAGTTCCAAGGTAAAGGCATGTGGATATAGAGTGAACATGGGAAAGTATGCAGTAATAAGACTAAACCAAGTGGCAAACTTCTACACTTCCGTTGAAGAAATTTTGGATCTTCAACTCAATGCTATATAATAAATTACAAAAGTACTGAGTACCTATGAAACCATAAATGATTAAAAAAACATGCTGCTACTTGAGCTGATGCCTACAACCTCTTCATGGTGAGGGTCTACTTGAATAACCATAATCAGGATATGATCTCATCATTGAATAGGATGGGGAGCACATCCAAGAAAGAGATATGTACTACATCACTAAACTAATAGTAGGGAGAGTGGCATATGTCGAAAACCAACTTGTATGCTTAAACATGTGTTGAACTAGGTGATCTTGAAAAGTTAAAGCATAGAACCCAGATCAAACTCACAAGCAAATGATATTGAAGGGTACCGGTGATTATTTACAAAGAACAAATATCTCAAATCAAACTGGTTGAGAAATTCAAGAGGATGGAAAAGGCTAGAGAGGAAGAGAAGAATGAGAAGAAGAAAATAAATGTTACTAGAAAGAGCAAACGAGCAAAGATTTCCCACTCTCAAGAAACAAAGCCCTTCCTCATATTAAATAGGAGCAACCCCAATCTGAATCACAGCCTCTATCTGAAATACCATCGAGTATTGCAACACGATTCTTGAAAGTGATGAACAAAAAGTCAAAATCTTCTCATGTTCTGAAGATGACAAACCCTCGACCATTCCTGCTAAATTTTCCAAAGCATATAGAGCAAAGATAGCCTATTGGGAGTTTGATGAAAAAATCAGTAACTTTTTCATAGAAAGGATGGATGGAACAAAGGCCATGCTCCTTAATGAACTAAAGGTCCTTGATCTCAACATTAGTGAACTATAGCAGATGCTAAATATATCACGATTCATTGGTGCTAGATCCAAGAAGTACAAGTCAATGAACTCTACTAAGGATCCTAAAGATATGAAAAATATGAAGATCCTAAAGATACAGAAGATAGTCAAACATATTAAACAAGTTTGGGTGGCATCAGCCTAGTAGGATTTATTAGGATATTAAGGTTGCAGTCACTCAAAAGAAATTTATCTCCTATATCAGATTATTTGGCGACATATGCTTCCAAAGACCAAAGCTTCCGATTAATAGTCCAACAACTGAAGACATAGTTTTCTGCCAAAAACATTATGAGCTTACAAGAATCTGTGTACTTCCGGTACATTGACTCCTTCCAAAGAACAAGACAGATTTTGATTTACTTCACACTTCTGATGATAGTTTCTGATCCTGATGAGCAACTAATGTCCAATGTGTTGTCACCATGTCAATTTCGATGAGTAGTGGAATAACCTTAAGTCTACATCAGAAGAAAATTATCTGCTCATCTGAAACAATGATTTTATTTATCTTGTTTCTTATTTTTGGTTTTGATTAGTAACACAATTGTGGTATGTCACATTGTGTAGATCAATGACTATAGTTAGCCATCGATCTCAAACCCTAGAATAAACTGTTTAGATAGTTTTTATAGTGTTTGTTCCAGCTTGTTGCCTATGAGCAGCTGCTAAAGTTCTTAGTATATAACCAGTCAATGTAATAGTTGAAAGAGTCTACTTTCTAGTGCCTTCATACCTGCATCTTTCTCTATGTTGTAGCTTGCAATTAGCTAGTGAAACATACAAAGAATTTGACATAAAACTTCATCTATTGTTTCATCCTTCTTCGTATATTGTGTGAGTTGTTGATTGCGTTTAACAGAGCTTCCGCATATGTAATCATTATCACAGATAGTTGTGCCCTAAATCCACATTGATCCATGAATAAGTAACTAAACCATGATTAGATCATTACATTGAAGTTGAGTAACCTAATTGAAATAAAAAAAATAAGCGACTTAACTAGAATAATATACATAAAGTTTTTGGTATGAGTAGCGTCTAATATAAAAACCATTTAAAGTTAGAGTGGTGAAACTCTAAGGTTACTATTTGAGTGCTATCTATGATCTAAATTAAGGTAAAATAAGATAGAAAGAGTGACCTTATATTCGTGAAAAGGATCGAGAAAGAACTGCCACCAAATTACCCTGTCCAAAAAGAGAAAAATAATAATAATAATAATAATCATCAAAAACAAACACAAGACGCAGTTCCTTCATACTTCCCCCATCAATCGTTAGCCACAAAACCCCTCACCACCGGCCCCCAAACCTCCGATCATCGTCTTCCATCAACCACCATCCACCTGCTAGACCCATTAACCTCGCATGGCGACAAGCCTCCCATGGCACCCCTTACTCTCCTCAAAAACCCAACGATTCCACCCTTCCACCACCAAACCATTCACCCATTCACCCAATTCAATCAAAATACAAGCTTTCAGGCGCAGCGATTCGACGTATTCGCGAGGAGAATGGCGTCAGGAGAAGCTTTGAGAGACGCTTGGAGAAGTGCTAATGATGGGTTTGAGCAGCTGGTTTATGAGGCGAAGAAGACCGCTGAGCGAATCGACCGACAGTATTCTGTGGGTCGTCGGCTCTCGTCTGTTGCGCAATCGGCGTCTGACCGTGCGAGGGAGCTTGACCGGGATTACTTGATTACGCAGCGGTGGCGGACGTTTACGCTTGATTTTAGGCGAAATTGGCCCAGGGTTTGGCTTGATTTGTCTTCTTTTTGGTTCCATTTGTGTTGTTTGTGATCAAGTTGTTTGCTTTGGTTTGGTGTTTGAGTTTGACGGTGCTAATGATATACAATTTTCTGTTTCAGTACAGGAAGCAGTTTAGCGACTTCTTGGATACCCCATTGGGGAAAAGTTTTGGGGTAAGTTATGGCTTCACTCTGGTGCTATTTTGTATTGATGCAAAACAAATGATATTGTTATGAGCTGATGTAGTATGGGTTGTATGTATGCTGCATGATATGACATTATTACACAATAACCTCTGCATCTTTTCAATAAGGAACTATTTATTGTAGAACAGGTTGTTTAGGGTACACTCATTAGTCATAAACTGAGGGTCACTAATTGTTATGTATGAGATCATATTCATGTTAAGAACCTGACTCGTAAGTTGTAACGAAAAGAAGAAAATTTTGTCTTTCTTGTCTATGAATCTTTCCATGTAATTGAGGATTTTAGGTTCTGTGTGTAATCTTTTGGTCATTATAATTGAAGTTATTTTTGCTATGGTTTAAGTGACTTTTTTTGCATTGCTCGTCTTTTTTCGGTTCCTGTTGTTAGTGATTTATTCTTCTCTATCCTTGGGTTTCTATGTCAAGGGCTCTTATTTTTTATTTCTAGTTCATTATGTTTAGAAATGAAAATATTATGCAACAGTGGATACCCAGGAAATAGTCTTATTGGTTCTTAGTTTGAGACCTGTTAAATAATCTCCAAATGGTTCACGTGTCTACATTGTAATGATAATGGCATTAACTACCCAGATGACTTCTTGTTGGTAAACTTAGACTTATGACTAGAGGTACAATGCTGTACTGTAATGGATTTTTAAAGTTATATGGTGATGTTAAAAGCTTATTGGGTTTTTCTAATCTTTCTATCTCAGTGTAGTTATCAAGAAATGTAGTTTTGTGCAGCATAAGCAATCTGTCTAAGGTGTTATATAGGTTTGACAGTTATCTCTATGTGTGTGTAACAGGTGCTCTTATTTACCACACATTGTTTTCTCTCATTTAAATGGCTGATAAATTGCTTATTTTTGTAGACTATCTTCTTTCTGTGGTTTGCACTTTCTGGATGGCTGTTCAGAATTCTGATATTTGCAACTTGGGTTCTGCCGATTGCTGGCCCTTTACTTATTGGTGCTGTTGCCAATAATCTGGTCATTAAGGTATTTTCTTAGTTATTTATTTTTGCATTTCAAAGAACAAGTTTTGAACTAGAGTACTCTTTTGGCAAAATCACAATGATGATTCGTTGTTAAATGTTAAAAATATGGATGCTCTGTTGGTGGCAATCTGAACAGTATGCCTAAAGATGGGTGGATTTGGGCTATATTTTCGTCAATGGATCAAATTTAGGGTGTATTTAATTATTTACAACCTAAACCATTTTTTGTAAAGTAATGTTTTGTTGAGAGTATATTTTTAATCTTCATATTTTTACATTATTTTCTATAAAATTTGGTACAAAAATGTGTTGGCAGAATGGCAGGTCAAGTGAACATGACTAGTATCAAGTTATCATCCATTTGACCTATTAGTCAATCACCCTACCTGTCCATTTTGTCACCTGGATGATGTCTGTCATTTTATCGGCCTTATTGAGCATATAAATATATAACTACCACAAGCTTTCTAGCATAGTTTTAATTGAATAAAGAATTATTTTCGTGGTTAATAAGTATTGGAATGCAGAAAACGGCTGAAATGTATATCAGTTGTTATTGTTTCAAATTCCTGAATATAGGAAGGATTGCAATTATGGTAGAATTTTGTTAAGACATTAGAGCTTTAGTTTTGTAATTGTGGAAGCTGAGCTTTTAAGTAGCTAGCTCAGCTTGGGTCTATTTTTTTGTCACTCTACCTTTTAGTTCCCCTAAACGTTTAAACAACTTATAATTTTATTATTACAACTTCAACCAGCAAAAACACATCCAATCACTATTACAACCCATCATCAACTTACCTTATTCTGATCATGAAGTGTTTTTGGTGTATGCCATTAATGGTGTTAACAGGGTGCATGTCCTGCTTGTAAGAGACAGTTTGTTGGATACAAAAACCAGATGGTGCGTTGCGCTGGCTGTGGAAACATTGTTTGGCAGCCAAAAGGAGACTTCTTTTCGGGAGGTGGGACCCGCCCCTCTTCGTCTTCAAAATCTGATCCAGAGATAATAGATGTTGAGTTTGAAGAGAAATGACCAGTGGCTCCATAACTAGTACTATACTCAGTGTGTGTCTAGATTTGATAAATATGGTTATGCAACTATTATAATTTTCTTTGTTGAGTTTAAAAGTTATTGGCATGATTGTTGAAGGAAATTAAATGTGTCTGCCATGTTACACGTGGACAACACAAAAACTCAAAAGTGTTGATATCACATTCTGTCTAGCAGTAGAAGAATATAGAAATGAAATGATACCCAAAATAATGATGTTTTTTGGGTTGTGGAAAGGTCTTCTTAGTTGATTTATATGTTTATAGTTTGGACATCGCTGAATGGTTAACCACGTATACTTTTAAACGATAATATTATGTTTGTTTTAGTTATTTAAGTATTTATATTATGTTAACAGTATAAATCCATCTTAAAAACGTATGGTGTATATGACATCATCCAATTTCTTGAATCCTGTTTGACTGAATTAATCATTGAGTTGATTGTTTCACTGTCCGGTGTGATTTAAAAAACATTGCTATTAGGTGTTTTGTTATCCCTCTCAAATCCTTTCAACATTAAAAGTGGAAATTGCTCTATTACTCAAATATAGACATCGCCTGTCACAATAACTTATCAATTCCCTTGTTTCACAATAGCTTCTTCATCCCTTTGATTTATAATTTACAATTAAATTTGTTGCATCCCTACCTATAATTACATTTAAATTTGTTAAAGTGATGTGTATAATCCAAATATTGCTTCTAAATTTGTTAAAGTGATTTGATTAGTATTTATCGCACACCCTCTCCACCATCGTGCACACATCTCCGGCCAACCACTCCCTAACCCTCGGTACCCTCAACACCGCGACCCCAACCCTGTGACCACCACTTCAGCCTCGACCAACACACACACACCCCTTTTCACACCATCGCCGCCCCCCCCCCCCCTTCTGCCTCTAATCGACATCACCAAAAACCCCATTCTTGCTGTTGCAAACACCATGTCACAACCAGAACCTCCCTCTCTTGATCACGACTTGAAAACCCTATGGAGTTTGAGGAAACCCTAAAAAGCCTCCCTAAAATTTTCTTAGAATTTCTTCTTGATCTTTGCATCAATCAGAAGTGAATTCAGAAGCTTAATCTATTGTTGTTCTGCTTCATTGAAGGATCATGAGTGTTTGTGGTTAGTGTTGGATTATGTCGACCAGGTGTTTATGGAAATGCTCATGAGATAATATTCAACTTCTTGTATTTGAGATTTGTAAATTGATCCTTATTCTCTTTCGTAAGTTGAGGGAAAAGAACTTGTTTTGATCAATATGGAGTATAATCCTTGATTATACCCTTTAGTCTCATTGGTCGATGGTGAAAACCAGCTTGATTTCCCAATCATTTGTTTTCAAATTGGTTTTCTTGCCTATGTGACTAGTTAGATAGTGGTGTGATGGTAAATAGTTTGGGCGACTATGTGCCTTCCTCCTCGGGGGTGGAGGGTTGTTCCTCGGTAAGTATTTGGCCATGCCTATTTAGAGGCTTTTAATATTACTAGATGGTTTAGCAAGGTCAATGGGTTTCCTCAATTTATTGCTCATATTAAACGACTTCATTTGTCATCGGATGATCGTAGGTGGGCCTTGCAAGAGGCTGTATCTATAGATTGTGATTTATTTATTATGGTTGGTGAGGCTTAAAAAGTCTCAGGCTAGTGGTTGTGTGGGGTGTGTATGTGCTTACATGCTCTCAGTCGAGCGTGCCACCATGCAGATGGGATTGCTCGATTCAAGTGGGTTACGAGAGAGGTGGAGGAATTTATTATGGGTATTGCTAAGCCTTATATTACAAGGAACGTTGTTCCTTTGGGAGGGGTGGTGATGGATAATGTTCTCCTTGACTGTGTATTCTCTATTCAGATCACAACTATTAAGAGCATTACTTATAGTTGTCGTATGGCTTTTACGCGGGCCTTAGCTTTTGCCTTGAGTAAGGAAGTCGCTATGCCAGAGTCCATTTAGGCATGGGTGAGTTTTTTTTATTATCTTATTTCACATTGCAAGTTTTCAGGCCTTCTAATCATCAGGGGCCCTGGCAATCGCATAGTATTCAGCGCTCGCTAGCAGCTTGGGGTAATGGGATGTGTTTGACGAGCTTATTCTATCGCTTTTAGCTCAACCTTTAAAGGCGGCATGTCGTGAGGAGATGGTTTTTAAGTCTAATAGTTCAACAGTATGCACTAATGTAAAACAATGTTTGCGGAAAGTTGTAGATGGGCATTTCACTGTCGTGATTAAAGTATTATGCTTTTCAGGGGTTACGACTTTCGGTAAACGTGTTAGTCGCTAAACACCCCATCATGCCTCCTTCTATGATGCATGTTTCCTTTGTTTTGGAGCCTCCTCTCGTTGTGGATGTTTGTTGGACTCAACAAGTGCTTTAATGGAATAATGCTTAAAAGGATAATGCTTGCCATAAACAAACATAATGTGTTCTAACATTCAAGCAATCATTAACTAACATATTAGCATTATTACAATTATAAAATTCACTAATCAGTGTTTAAGTTTCTTTTTCAGGATTGTAGATAAAAGAAATTTTGACCAAGTGTCGGCAGCGGATGAAGAACTACCCACAGCGAATGTACAAGAGGATGCAGCAGATGAAGATCAAGTCCAAGTGCTTGCAGCGGATGAAGATCAAGTCCAAGTGCTCGCAGCGGATGAAGACATCCCACAGCGGATGAGTAACATACAGCGGATGCCTCTCCACAGCGGTTGTTCATCCATAGCGGATGAACACTCCACAGCGGATGTTCATCCACAGCGGATGAACATCCCACAGCGCACAACGAACAATGCAAACACTTCACAGCGGACAGCATCCAATGCACAGCGGACAAGTGATCTGACTTCCACAGAGACATCTTAACATCCACAGCGGACAGCTAATCATCCACAGTGGACAGCTTATAGACTTAGGATTTTTATGTAATTTTCGTTTACATAAGGGTAGTTTAGTAATTGTATATAGCTCTATGTATAGGCTATAAGCATACTACCCTAATCCTTTGTAAGCTTTTGAACATTCAATACAGTCAAGCAGTTATTATCATCCAAGCACTAGCAATCATACAATCACACACAAACATACACACACTGATATCATATCATCTATCATGGATTTCCGCACCATGATTGATGTTTGTTGAATACAAAATATAATAATCTTTTGTTATATATTGTTTGAGAGATTAGAAAATATCCTTGGGGAAATCAACTTGTGTATGTTCTTATTGTTCAAATAGGTTCATATTCAGACTTCATCTGTTAATTTCATCAGGTGGTATCAGAGCGTTGGCTCAAATCATACATTGATTTTCGATCCTCTCAATCAACATTATGATATCCGTGGTTCATTAGCTTCAAAACATACATTTTAAGCTGAAAATCATCACAACAACCTTCTTCTACACCAAACATTCATTAAATGCTTAAAACATGATTTCTTAATCTGTTTTTGTGCATTGTGAAGAAGATTCTATGGTTTTAAAGCTCAAACCATCATTCAAACACTGTTTTTCAAAACAGAATCATCACAAGACCTGAAAAACCTAATCGGTTCTAAGGGTTTTCGATAAAACAGTCAATCGAGTACTATTTCATCAAGTTTTCAGCAAACACACATCGTTTTGAACATTTTGAATCGTACAAAGTGTTTAAAATCATCATATTCTAGTGAAAACTCACTTGAATCAGGTTTTTGCTCTTCAATCAACAAACAGATTATTGATTTTGTGAAGAAAATTACAGCGGCCATCAAAACCCTAGGATAAACCCTAGTTTTGATCATTAATAAACCTTCACAATCTCCGGTGATTGTGTTGGTTCCTCATCAAAATCAAAGAAGATCTGAAATCTTCTTTTGAATTTTTCAAAAAGTCACTTTTTATCTGAAAAGTTAACTTTAAAAAATGAAATATTTTTTTAGGGTTTTGACTTTTGTTGGCTGACATCATTAAGGGTTTTGACTAATTGACATCCTCAAACAAAATTTTCCCTTTTCATCGAGAATATAACAATGACATCACCTAGGACATTAATTAATTTCAATTAATTAATTTCTTTATTCGGTAAGTCAATTTAAAAAGTGACTCAATTAACAAACAAATCCTAGAGACTTTAGGATTAAACAAGTTTTTCATCAAGCAAAAATCATCAAACAAATTTAACTTAAAACGTTAAGTAAAAATTCAACAATCATGGCTGATGAAATTTTAGGAACAAACAATGGTCTCAAACCACCAAGACTCAAGAACAAAGCTAATTTCAAACAGTGGAAAATAATGTTTAGAAATTGGATAATTTTCCAAGACCCGGACCTATAGACATCCATAACCGAGGGACCATTCATACCTGTGACTCTTGGACCTGATTACAACATACAAAAACCAGTAAGCTTGAAAAACGTAGCTGGTGATGACCTCAAGCGGGTTAAAACAGACATGAAAGCATACAGCATATTGGCAATGACTTTGCCATTTGAAATTTTAACACGAGTTGAAAATTTCAAAACAGCACATGAACTATGGAAGGTACTTCACACCATGTGTGAAGGAAGTGAGAAAATCAGGGAAATCAAGAAAGAAAAATTAAGGACCCAGTATGAACCTTTCACCACGTTCAGGGAGAATCAATTCCATAACAACTTCATAGATTTGTACAGTTGGTAAGTGAGATGATTGTCTATGGTCTCAAGTATGAATCTGTGGAGATCAACAAAAATATGTTGCATACATTGCCAGAGAGCTAGACTCAATCAGTCTCTCTGATGAAATTGGATCAAGCATTTCCTAGATGCTCTAGTTGCTAAAGTTGAAGCATTAGAACTAGACGAAAGATCTAGGAATAACAGCACAATTAGACACGTAGAATCCTACAAGTTCAAGAAACTACAACAAACAGACAGTGCATTTTTTACATGCACTGGAGAAGATGAAGATTAAGAATTTTTAGATACAAATGAAACCTCCTTCTTCTCAGCCCCTGAATCATCCAGTACCAAACAGAAGTCTAAAAAGACTGGTGTTCATGCTTCCTATGAAGCAACACCACAAAGCAAACATAATCCTCACATATCAGGTTCTAGCAAACAACAACAGCCAAAGAATCAAAACATGCACAAATGTGAGAAACCCATAGATACTCTCACTATCATTCTACAAAGTGAAGAGCAGAAAGCAGCCTATGCAGCTTTCTCAACTAGCTTTGAAGCATACTTGGGTGCAAGCCTCACACCATCTCAAATCATCCAACAGGACCTGCATGAGTACCACCAGACATGGTTGAAGAAATGGATCTTTAGTGGTCTATGGCAATGATTTCCTATATATCAAAAAGGTTTCTTTAGAGAAATAGAGGATTAAGCATGGACAAGAAAACCAAAATTGGTTTTGATAAAACGAAGGTGAGATGCTACAACTGTCAATTGTATGGTCATTTCTCAAGAGAATGCCAACAATCACGAGTTGACATTAACAACAATCAACGACAAGCATCTAGCAGCTACCATTCAAACAGACAAATCCCACCTTCAATCGGTATTCCAACTGCACCAACTCCACCTCAAATCACACAATATAGTCCAAATCAACACTCAAAATCATCAACAATGATTATCAAACAAGATGGTGAGTGTGATTGGAGTATGTACGAGGCTGAGATCCAATCTCCTGATCAGGCACTCATGGCAAACATAGAAGATAAGATTTCAGAAATCCTGAAAGAAGTAAGGGATAACCTCTGTACACAAGCATGCATTGATGAAGTCAACAGATACAGAGAACATGCAGACAAACTTTCCAAGAAAGTAATTAAAACAAACATTCTAAATGAAAGTTTAAAATCTGAACAAAAACAATATGGAGCAAAAATTCTTTCATTACAAAATGATTTGAACAAATTAATGTCTGAAAAGTTAACACTAGCAGCTCAAGTAGAGCAACTCTCTAAATCTTTGACTTTATCAAAAACCATACAGGCTGAAACTAAAGTGAAACTTTAGAAATTTCAGGTGAGCAATAAGAAGTTTGAAGAACTTCTTACTCAGCAAAGGGCATTCAAAGACCCTTCAGGTTTAGGATATAATAAGGTTAACCCACCTTATAATGACAATTATGTTCCTTTACCTAACTCTATGACAAACACGCAAGGTGAGCCTCTTGACCCACATGACTTGACTGATGATTCAAAACAATCATCATCATCATCATCAAAATCATCATTAATATCAAAAACACATTTGATAAAACTTTTTAAAAGCCAAGCACATCCACACATCAAACCAATAGATTTTTATCAAGGAGAAAATAATGAATTTGATGAACAAACAATAGATGAAGATGATGTTGATCTTTTGTATGATGAGTCAGATCAACCAGTTATTGAAACTCCAAAAGTTTCAAGTGTGGTTGATACACAAACTAAACAAACAAAGCAGACAAAAGGTTTTGACATATTCTCTGGTGGAAGAAAAGCTGGATCTTCCACTGCCTCTCCTATTCTAACAAACAAAGGGAAAGGCAAAGCTCACATTCAGCAAAAACAAGCAACTGTAACTTTTGACTTACCTTTAAAATCAAAAGTTATAAACAAACAAAGCAATGCAAATCTACCATACTGTGAATGATATGATCAATACACTCACACCACTGAAAAATGAAAATATGGTAAATGTTGCAAGTACTGTAACATGAACAATCATAGTACTGAAACATGTCATTTTCACAATTATTGCTCAATTTGTGAAAGAAACAATCATAGCACTTCAAACTGTGTTTTCAATAAGAAAAACAAAAGGCAAAACAAACAGCCTCAAGTTGAGAAATCAACTGAGAAACAGACAATTGTTCCTAACAAGAACAAAGGAGGAGCACCAAGACAAACTCCTCATCAAAAGCTTGTTTTAAATAATGATAAAACTTTTTATGACAACTTTAAACAACCAAACAGGAGATATAAGTCACAGAACAGACAACCATCAAACATTGGCACTCAACAGAGAAGAGCTTAAAGTACTTCTCCTGACAAAGCTAAAAACAACCAAAGGGAAACTAGTGTACCTAGAGTTCCTAAACCATCAGATAATGCCACTTTAGAAGAAATATATGTTATGGGAAAAGACGGAAAACCCAAGACCATCTTGGCTTGGGTTGCAACATCTAACTAATTTCTTTGATTTTAAAAGGACAACAAAGAAGGCCTGACAACATATGGTATGTTAACAATGGATGTTCCCATCACATGACTGGCAATTGTTCCCCCCTTCGGGATTTTAAAAGCAAACATGGAGGAAATGTAGCCTTTAGAGGAGATAAGACAGGTGGAAAGATAACTGGTGAAGGAACAGTATCAAATGGGTTGATTAGCTTTGAAAATGTCAACTACTGCTCCAACCTCTAGTTTAATCTTCTCAAAGTATCCCAAATCTATGATAAAGGATATGCCACCTTATTTGACTCCAATAACTGCTACATCCTTAAGACGGGTTTTCAAATTCCAAAAGATTGTATCCTTTTGAAAACACCTCATCATAACAACACATACATTGTTGATATGAACACTGTTTCAGCATCAACACCTGAAACATGTTTACTATCAAAAGCATCAGAAGATGTTTCCCAATTATGGCACAGACGTTTGGAACACTCAAATTATAACAGAATGAATCAACTTGTAAAAGGTAACTTAGTAATAGGTTTACCACACAAAAAAATTCTTCTGTACAGACCACTGCACTGCATGTCTGAAAGGAAAACAACACAGAGTATCCCATAAGTCAAAATTGGTAAACTTAACAACACACCACTCAAATTGCTTCACATGGATCTTTTTGGCCCAACAAACATCCTTAGTATAGGAAAGAAGCAATACTGTCTTGTTATAGTAGATGATTACTCAAGATTCACAAGGGTTTTCTTTTTACTACACAAGTCAGAAACATCAGAAATCATCAAATCATTTATCACTAAAATTAAGAATCAATTGGATCTTAAAGTTAAATCTTTAAAAAGTGATAATGGTACTGAATTTAAAAATGACTCTATTTCTTCTTTTTATGTAGAGAAAGGAATCAGTCATCAATTCAGTGTAGTAAGAACTCCTCAACAAAATGGAGTTGCTAAAAAGAGGAACAGAATATTAATAGAAGCAGCTAGATCAATGCTAGCTGACTCTCTATTACCCATATCTTTTTGGGCTGAAGCAATCTATACAACTTGCTACATTCAAAACAAAATATTGATCATCAAAGAACATTCCAAAACACCATATGAGTTAATGTTTAAAATAAAATCTTTCATTAGATATCTTAAAGCGTTTGGATGTTCTGTTTCAATATTAAACACCAGAGAACAATTATCTAATTTTGCTCCAAAAGCAGATGATGGATTTTTTGTTGGATACTCCGGAAGCTCAAAAGCTTACCGAGTATACAATCCAAGACTAAACATAGTGGAAGAAACAACATATGTTGTTTTTGATGAACATTCTTTCACTAAGAAAGTCATTGGATCAGACTGGTTGTTTGATATTGAATCTTTAACAAAATCATTTGACACATCTTACTTTGATGTTTCAAGTACCAAGGATGACAATGAGTATCCCATGGTTCCATCAACAACCATAGATGTTTCTTTAATTACAGATCCTCCAAGGAGAACAAACATCACTCCTTCCAGTACCACAGTTTTAACTCCTCCAGAACAAACAAACACATCAAAAGAAACATTATCAGACACACCATCTTTATCAACTCCTGTGACTACACAACCATAACCAAATAACCAAACCAAGTCACATTAACCAATCACTATTGAAGAAGATGATGATTATCATTCACTACCAGACACACATCATAAAGATGAAATCTTAGATTTCTTTCATGATTCACCATAAACATTCAATGAACCCTCACAGCTAGATAAACAAATAACCACAACCAGCCATCAACACCCAACCAAACAATCACTAATCTTGATTCAACCATTCCTGTTGATCAGATTACAACAACCAGAGTTCACAAAGACCATCCACTAGAAAACATCATAGGTGACCTCAATACCAGATTGACACGAAGTCAATCTGACACAGCAAACATTTGCTGTATTCCTGCTTCTTATCTCTAACTGTACCCAAGAACATAATAGAAGCACTCAAAGACAACAGTTAGATAGAAGCCATGCAAGAGGAATTACAGCAATTTAGAAAGCAAGAGGTATGGAAATTGGTTGATCTACCTGAAGGTTATGCCATTGGCACTAGGTGGCTCTTCAAAAACAAAGCAGATGACAGAGGGATTGTCATCAGAAACAAAGCAAGGCTAATTGCCCAAGGATATACTCAAGAGGAAGGCATTGATTATGATGATGTCTTTGTTCCAGTAGCTAGATTAGAAGCTATCCTAGTGTTCCTTGCATATGCCTCATCCAAAAACTTCACTGTCTACTAAATGGATGTCAAGTATGCATTCCTATATGGAAAGATAGATGAAGAGGTATATGTTGCTCAACCACCAGGGTTTGAAGATCCAGATTTCCCTCACAGAGTTTACAAGCTAGATAAAGCTCTGTATGGTCTTCATCAAGCACCTAGGAAGTGGTATGAAACTTTATCTAAGTTTATACTACAGAATAGGTACATACGAGGGAAAATAGATCAAACATTGTTCTTAAAGCGAAAAGAACAATACGTGTTATCAATCTTCTTAGGCTCAATCTGGGACAAGAAACAAGAGTGAAGACAAACATTTTTGTCATGGGTTTGTCCTCTTTTTCTCACCTTTGTCTTAACATTTTCAATGATGTTTGTGGTGGGATATGTCTTGTCGATTCTCAATTGAGGAATCTCATTAAGTTGGTTGGCGGATCTAATTAATGAAATTCAAATCTGGTGATTGAGTGTTGTCCACCACATCAACATACTTATCAAGAAAAACTTGATCCAATGAGTGTGTTGCATCATTGATGTTTTCTTCTATGGAAATTCCTTCATTTGAGTTTTGTGCCTTGTGCTGGAATTTATAGGCACTCAGATGTATCAGCTAAAGAATTTGTCATGGTTGTGCTGACAGGATTTCCAACTGCAGGGCTAGTTACCATTGGAGCTGAAGTAATTGGAACACTTGGTCTTCTCAGCTCAAATCTTGGATCAGAATCTCCTGTTGATAAGCTACATGTAGATCCTGAAACATCTTCACAAGATTTGTTAAAACAGTTGGTAACTAAATCAAGATCAAAAAGTCAATTAGGACTGAAACCTTTCACACTGGGTGTGTGCTCATTGAAGGTCATATTGGCGGACTCCTCAACTACTCTAGTTCTAAGATTGTATACTCTATAAGCCTTAGCTTGGGAAGAGTATCCAATAAAATGTCCATCATCTGATTTCTCAACAAATTTGGCTATTTGATCCTTGGTATTCAAGATGGTGCAAGGACATCCAAATGACCTAACCAATGAAAGTTCTCCTTTTGTGCCACAGTTCATAAGGAGTCTTACCATGAGTCTTGACTACTAAAACTCTATTTTGCACATAGCAAGCAGTGTTAACTGCCTCTACCCAGAAGGTTATGGGCAGTTTAGAGTTAGATAACATGGTTCTTGCAACTTCAATAAGTGTCATGTTTCTTCTTTCAGCAACACTGTTTTGCTGAGGAGTCCTAGAAGCATTGAATTGTCTTATAATACCCTTCTCATCATAAAATATATCAAGGATTTGGTTCTTGAATCAGTTCCTTGATCACATCTTATGATTTTGACCTTGTGATCATATTAATTCCTAATTTTCAAAATGAAACCCTTCAAGATCTCAGGGGTCTCATCCTTAGTTCTAAGAAAAAATACCTAAGTGTATCTTATGAAGTCATCTGTGATCACTAAACAGTATGTCGTCCTTCCTAGACTCATTACACTGGTGGGGCCAAGAGATCCATATGTAATAAGTGTTGGGGAGTAGTGATAGAGTTTATTTCCTTTGGCTTGTAACACACTTTGTATTGCTTCCTTTTCAGGCATGCAACACAATGGTCGTCACTTGTAAACTCTTTCTTTTGCATTCCAGTTACCAAATCATTCTTAATTAATTTATTTATGTTCTTAAAGTTTACATGGCATATTCTTTTATTCTAGATAAAAGACTCATCATTATTTGCTTTAGATAGAAAGAAAGAAACTTCTCCTGCAGGGGATGTTTCTTGCAAATCCATCTTGTACATGTTCCCTTTTTTGGGGGCTCTAAGCAAGATATGCTCTTGAGGAATGACCACCCCGGGCTTAAGAACAATGCACTCATGCTTAGTAAAGAGCATATTATGTCTTTGATCACAAAATTAGGATACGCTCAAGAGATTGTACCCAAGCTCCTTAACAAAATTTACCTTCTTGATGTTGAGCTTACCATTTATAACCCTGCCCCTTCTAGTAATGTAACCACCTGATTCTCCTACTAAAGCAACTGGCCCCCCATCAATTTTCTCAAAGTTCTGAAGCAAGGAGCCATTGCCTGTCATGTGCCTGGAACAGCCACTGTCAATGATCCATACATTTTCTTTGGTCTTTAGTTGTTCCTGCACATAGAGAGATGGTTAGTTACATTTGGAAACCTAAGCCTCATTGGTCTTGGTCTTGTTAAAGTGAAATAAAGATAATGCAACAGTAATTGATCCTATATGAAAGCTCTGGGGATCATCTGTTGTTGTTGATGAAAAACTTTTAGTCACATGACCTTCCTTCAATCTTTGGAAGACTAGACTTGGCCTTCAATACTTTGGAAGTTTTGGTATCTTCAAAAGTTTTGTAGACTGGACCTTCGAAATTTTTTGCATCCATTACAGCAGACTTCAGTATTTCGGAAGCATTCCTTTTTTCCAAGACCAAATTTTCTTCCGAAGGTAAGTTTTCACTTATCTTCTTCATCACTTTGGAGCTTCTGAAAGGAAGAGATTTTTCTTCCGAAGCTATCTTCTTCTTCTTAAAAGTTTTCTTTTTGGTCATGTGGATAGTACTTTTGGGGTTGTAGATGCAATCCTTGGCCAGATGAGAAGTACTATCACACATGATACATTTAGTTGGTATGGTTTTGAGAGTCTTCTTCTGAATAGGATGCTGAGCTTGATCACTTCCATCTTCATCTTCACAGATGATGCAGCAGGCTTCTTAGGGTGAGGCTTGCTCATTAAATTGGATGGTTCAGGCTGTGAAGCAGTGATGCATATTTGATCAGCCTTCTTTTCTTGGCCAGATGATTTGAACATCAACTAGGACTCCTGGTACTAGAGTCCATTGTTAAGTCTTCAATCTTTACCACTTCAAATCCAGCAGAAATGAAAACTTGCTTTTGCTTGGAGTTAAATGTGGCCTTGATCACTTGGGCTTTCTTTGACTTTCTTTTGGCTGCCCTTATCAAGTTCTTCCTTGCAGACTTGGTCATCCCTGGTTCTTTCTTTTTTATAGGAGAATAGTTCCCTTCTTAGGATAACCCTTGTCACTCACCTCAGGTTCATCCTTTATTATCTCCTCTACATCTTCATCCTTCTTTTGGATAGGATCAATAAGAGGCAGCTCATCTTGACAAGTTTCACACCTTAGAAATCTAACAGATAGGAGTGTGTGTGGGGGAGCTATCTCACTTGATCTTAGTCCCAGCCTATTTTGGTAACAAACATTTGCATGCAAGTATGAGGATATTATGTTCTTGAAGGTTTCCTCTTTAAGAATACATTTTTCTGCCTTGGTTTTGCTGATCACAAGCTCAGCCTGGCATTTAGTTAACTTGGTTATGAAATCTTTGCTTTGAGTTCTGTAGTTTGTATGCTCATGCTTAAGAGTAGAAATGGTTTTCTCTAAATCTTTAATTTTAATTTAATAATCATTTTCTGCTCTTTTAAAATCAGCTTTTAAAATATTTAAGGACTCAAGGTCAGATCTCACTTCCAAGTTATAGGACCTATACATATTCATTTTAGCAATGTATTCAGGAGTACAAAGATATTCTATTACCTTGGCTTCTTCATGATCAGCCATCAGTGCTTGGTTTGGAGAAGCATCTTCTACCTGAAAGCTCCAGTCAAAGCCTCCTTCTTCAACAGCAATAACAGCATGTTGTTTTGGTTGGCTTGGCTTCTCAGTTCTGGGAGCTGCATCAGTGTAGTTTGGTCTGGATTGTGCTTGGCCACCGTTGTCCTTGGTGCCTTGCACTCTCTAGAAAAGTGTCTCATTTGGTTACAGTTGTAACACTTCACCTTGCTTTTATCCGGTCCGAACTTTCCACTTGTCACATTGCTTGAGAACTTCCTTCTTATTTTCTTGTAGAACTTCTTGGCTCTATGAGTAAGGAGAGCCATCTACTAGACTATTTCCATGTACTCAAGGTCATCTAAATGGATGCAATCTAAGTCTTCAACAGTGAAGAGAAAGTTTCTATAACTTTCATCAGCAGACATAAAGGCTTGAGCAGAGCTTATCTCTTGGAATAGGCTTCCTTGGATGTAGCTCTCCCTTGGTGTCTCAGGGAAGGTGATGAAAGGACCCTTTTATGAGTTATCAAGGAAGCATATGAGATGATGTTGTGGTTCTCTGCTATCCCTTTCAACAAGGCTGAGCTCTACTGATTGAGTCATGGTTTCACCTATCTTGTAGGTGAAGTTCTCAAACTGCTGCTTCATAATGTCTTTCTTGTTTTCCTTGGCTTCCTCAGACCCCTCATACATGAGCTTTAGTGCATCCTAGAGCTGCTTAGCAGTTTTGTACTTCTTGAAGCCTCTGTATATGGAGTTTGGAAGAGCAGTTTGAAGAGCGGTAATGGCTTTCTGATCTACATCTATTTTCTTCCAGTCTTCTTCAGAGTAGTTAGCTATTTCCTTTGGAATCATCCCACCTCCAGAAGTGGCTGAAGAGGTGCATGGGATGTGAGGTCCTTCAATAACAGATCTCCATATCCTGCTGTCTTGAGACTTTATGAACCCTTCCATATGTTGGCACCAAGTATCAAAGTCATCAGGAGTGATCAGTGGAGACTTTATCATAGTACCGGTTTCCATATCAGCCTTAAAGATAGCTTGCATTTGATTTGATAAGTGTTTTATGAAACTAAAGAGATCTAAGATGGTGAGATCTTATAATCAAGAGCCTGAAATGCTTTGATACCAATTTCAAGACCGTTGAAGGGTGGTCAATGCAACAATTTCACAAGGCGGAGAGAGTTAGAACACTTAGAAAATCAAATAGGGAACTAGCTTAGATGAAACAAAAAACACTTAGAGAAAGAACAAGAACAAGATAATATTGTTTTCAAGAATGATGTATATTGCTCTTAAGTTCTTAAAAGTGTTACAAAGCTTAATTCTAAATACAAGTACTTGAGATACTTTATACTACATCCTACAGCTGGTCATACTTTGAAGGCCAGCTGGAAACACTAATCTAGACAACAAGATCAATGTAGAGTCAAAAGGCAGATTGTCTTTTGACTAGTGACTATGACATGCCATAGCTCACATCCTTATCTATTACGAAAAGGATAAAAGTACATAGTTGGAAAGTTACAGACTCAACACCTTAATCTACAGTTGACAAAAGCATGGACTTTTCACCAACTCATGCTAGTTAGTGAGTCTTCAAAGATGGTAGCGGAAAGGTGTTTCAGCTTTTAACAAAAAGTATGTCAGAGAAGACATGTCTTCTCTGTCTTTGGAAGAAATCAGTCTTTGGCTTCGAAAGACTTCATCTATGGTTTCGGAAGAATTGGTCTTTTGGCTTCAAAATATTTGATACTTAGCATAATTCACTGAGTTATATCAAATCTTCTGAAGTACTTTCCTAGTACTTCACATGTGCATGCTGAGAGCTCTTTGGTTGTTCTTGGGTTGCATCAACCTTTAAGTGTATTCCTTCACTTAGCCACCGCCCTATCTGTCTCATCGTTTATGAACAATTAATTTAATATGTTTCATTTGGATTTTTAGATAACTAACATTTTCTTGAATATTATTAATGATGTAATGCCACTTAGACATTTGTCTTAGGTAATGTAACGATCGAAGTTTGACTTTATTTATTTCCGTTGCATTATGAGGATATCATTCGGTCACGGCCAGACCCAGTCAATAGGGTATGACACTTCCCTATTTCGATCTTAGTGATTTCTCTAATAAGGACACCGCCCCTTTAAAGCCCAACATGTTTTGGCGAGTGTCTTATTTAGTGGGATCAAATCTAGAAGTGAAATTTGATATATCTCCTCATCAAAGAGTGATGTTTAACTATCTAAGGAGTGATGTTCAACTGTCTAAGGGATCCCATGGCTCAGGATTTCCTAACGGTTATCCTCATTGAATGAGTTGACCAGCATATGTCAGCTTTGGAGTACAGGGCTATTCTTAAATACCGACTAATGGTCCATTTGTTTCCAGCTGGTGAGCCATGTCCAATTTGTCACAAGGCGCGTTTGGATTCTTTTGGTGAGCATGCACTTCACTTCAACGAGCTTCCTGGATTTAAATATAGTCATGATTTGGTTAGGGATGTTTTATGCGACGTTCATAAACGGGCATGAATTTCTATTAAAAAAACTAGCCCTCGTGAATTTTCTGAAGGATCGGCTTGATGGGAGGTCTACTTTTCGACCATCTGATATCCTTGAGTTTAGGTGGGAAAGAGGAAACAACGTTTGTGTAGATCTTACAAGAGTGTCCCTTCTTGTAGCACATAGGGACAATGGTTCTGTTGTGGGTCAGGTTGTGCTAAAGGTAGAATAAGGCAAAATTGCTAAACATGAGAAAGCTTTCTTAGAGAATCAACACATGTTTGTCCCTTTTGCTTTTGATACGTGTAGTTTTCTCGCCCCTCAGTGGACCTTCTAAACAGGGTTCAGCAGGTCATGCATAGTAATTTGTCGGCATTTAAGTCTTAAAGCTTTGTTTTTAGTAGAATTTGGTTTGTTATCCAAAAGGGTTATAGCGCAACTAATTGCTCGTTTGCCTGCCAATTTATTATAAAAGTTTATTTAAAATGAATGAACTGAGAGTAATAAAAAAGAGTAATTCTACAAAATCTAAAAAACAAAATTATCTATCTATTTATCTATACATACATGCATAGATACACATATGTTAATGACTTATCAAATTCAAAAAAAAAACTCTAGAAAACTTGTTTATATTTATCATCGAAAGTTAGTTTTTTTTAATTCCACAATCGCATTTGTCATTAGAGGAAGTAATCATACAGAAATGATCAAATAAAAAGTGTGTTTACTTAAAGCTTTAGAAAGAATAAGAAAATATGGATGAGCTAGGACTCTCATCTAGATCTATATCTCTAAGAAATTACATATATGTGAGTAATGCATTTAAGAAATTACAAACACGCAGAGGGGACAATATTTCACTTGTCGAGACTCGAGACCGCTAGATATACAAGGATTAATATTCATCATATTCATCTCCCAATATTAGTATTCATTCTTGTATATCTAGTAGTCACAATAAATGCATTTACATTTAGTCCTGCTAATACCGACCTCTTTGTAATTTTTTGTTTTCATATGGGCTATGTGGGTGAAGTTCACAATTTTCAGGTTTACAAAGGAAATTGAAAATGATGAATACTGATATATATTTTCTTCTATAATAAAAGAATAACTATAAATATCACGTGATAACATCACATTTCTACTCACTAGAATTTTTTTGTTTCTCTCTACTTTTAAATAATTACCTTAATCATTAATAATATTATTTAAATTTTTAAATCAAAAATCTTTTTAATAAATAAACGAAAGAGGTCTTTCTATTAGTGTTATATCTATAAAATATTTTTTTATAAAATAAGATTTTTTTCTAAAACATCAAACTTTTTTTAATAATATAAAATATTTTAAAATTAGTGTTTTTAAAAAGTACACTTTTTATAAACTAAAAATAATTAAAATTAGAAGTTATAATAAGAAACTTTTAAAAATGACATTTTTAGTACGGTTTGTCAAAATGTTTAATTTCTTTTAGAAAAAAAAAAGTTTAAAGCCAAAGTTTAAAAAGTTGATATAATAATTTTATTAGTTATAGTTATTTATAATACATAATTTTAATCGTATCTTATCTTAGAATATCATTTTATAATTCATAAATATTTATTATATTTAATATTTTATTTATTCAACCCATGCAAAACACGAGATTACTAAACCTAATGTGTTTGTGTGTGTGTGTATGTATATAAGAGTTTTATAATATAGTAATCTTGATTTTAATTTTAGTAACGCATATAAAAAATAATAAATAGTAGTTAAGCTTCATAACTAATTTTGTTGACATCGGTTTAAATAAAAACAGTACAATTAACAAAACTATAATACTTAAATGAACACCAGATCTTTCATATATCATAGAATTAATCTCTACTTAAACTTATCATTTAATTTGTTTGACGTGCCAAAAGTAATACTAAGATATTGTTGATTCTTTTAATCATATATGTAAGCAAATTTGATTTTTGAAATTTTACAATTATAATTTACAATAGATTTGTTAAAGTGATTTGGATAATCCAAATATTGCTTCTAAATATTTTGTCATATTTAGCCTATTTAACGAATCTAAAAATAAAATTTGTCTATCTATTTATTTATACTTACATGTATAGATAGATATAAATGTATTAGAATACTTAACAAAATTAAAAAAAAAAATGTATGTTAGAAAACTTGTTTATATCTCTCACTGAAATTTATTTTCTAATTTAATTATAAATTTCAAAAACATATTAGGTTGGAACAAATCACAGAAATATGACCAAATAAAAGTTTTTTTAAAGCTTAAGAAATAAGGGGAGGGTTTAAATAAGAACTCATTTTTTTGATAACTCTAGAAACTATTGTGAATCACTAGCTTTTAATAGTAAAATGGTAATTAAGAAAAATATAATAAAAAAATTATAAAATAAAAATAACATAAAAATAAAAAAAATAAAAACACAAAATATTCCTAGTTTCCCTCTTTCATAAAAAAATATAAAAAATAAAAAAATCTTATTTTTTTTAAAATTCGTTTTACACATGTGTAATACAGTATTTACACATGTGTAATACAGTATTTATACATGTGTAAATCTGGTATTACACATGTGTATAACCAGATTTACGCATATGTAAATAACCGGTGAACGATTTTTTTAAAAAAGTATATCAATATGGTAGCTTTGGAAAGATAAAAAATACTAAAATTAATGGTGAATTTTTTTGAAAAAATAATATCGTGAAAAAAAATTATGAATATTTTTTTAAAAAAAGATGAAAATGACATGTGACTTGCTTGTGATGTTAATAGTGTGGCTCATATTGGTTTCTAAAGTTCTCAAAAAAAGATGGTTATCAAGATAACCCTATCCTGAGAAAGAAGAAGAGAATATAGATGAGTTATGGCTCTCATACAGATCTAGTGATCTACGTCTCTAACTTTGTTCTGGACAAGAAATAATATAGAGGATATATATGTGAGTTGCGTATTCAAGTAATTAGAACATACAATAGGGGACAATACTTCACTATCAGAACTGCTAAATACGCAAACATGAATACCTGAGAAAGAAGAAGAGAATATAGATGAGTTATGGCTCTCATACAGATCTAGTGATCTACGTCTCTAACTTTGTTCTGGACAAGAAATAATATAGAGGATATATATGTGAGTTGCATATTCAAGTAATTAGAACATACAATAGGGGACAATACTTCACTATCAGAACTGCTAAATACGCAAGCATGAATACTCATCATGTTCATCTTCCAATATGAGTATTTATGATTGCGTATCTAACGGTAATGATAAATACATTCATATCTACTCTTGATAAAATTGACCTTTGTGTACTTTCTTTTGTATTCTTGTGGAGTTCACAATTTTGAGTTTCACAAGGAAACTGAGAAAATGATGGATATATATAAATGTGAGTCTTTTATGATATATTAAGCTTGTTTTTAAATTTAGTAATCAATATAAAAAAATTCAAATAGTAGTTAAGCTTCATAACTAATTTATTGACACAAGTTTAAATAAAAACTATATAACTAACAAAACTATAAAACTTAACTAAAGGGCTGAACTCGTATATATCATATAATTAGTAATTAATTTGTACTTAAATTTAATTTCTAATTTGTTTGACTTACTTAAAGTGACACTAAGATATTGTTAATTACATAGTTAGTACATTGATTTTTAAAATTCTAAACCTGAAATTTACAATTAAATTTGTTAAAGTGATTTGGATAATCCATTTATCTATAAATTTATGTATATAGATATACATATATAAATATCTTAATATAATTATAAAAAAACGTTAGAAAAGTTGCTTATATCTCTTATTAAATTAAAATTCAATTTTCAAATTTCTTAATTTTTTAGATTTCACAATGAGATTAGGTAGAAACTAATCACATCTTCTTATGCTCCCATTATCTTTTCTCCCCCTATTATTTTACTCCAACATTTGTTCCTATTTCATATGTTTTAAACTATCTTTAATAACTCGAGTATTACACGAGTTAAATAAAAAAATAATAAATAGAATAAAATTTTATTAATTATATAATAATGCCTTAAGATAAAATATGATTAAAATTATGTATAATTAAGAACTATAAATAATAAAAAAATTATATTAGTTTTCTAAACTTTTTTGATTTTAAAAAGTATATAAACATTTTATTTCAAAACAAACCTAAAAAATGTATAAGTATGAAAATTTTTCTTATTATAACTCCAATTTTAACTATTTTTGGTTTATAAAATTTTTACTCTTTAAAAACATCAATTTTAAAATATTTCATATTTTAAAAAGGTTTGATGTTTTAGAAAAAAATCTTTAATAAAAAATTATTTCTTTAGAAATAACACTAATATAAAGATTTCTTTCTTAATTTATTGAAAATATACTCATAATCTAAACAAATAAATATTATTATTATTATTATTTAACGTAAGGGAAAGTTTTGGTGACGAAAAATATGATGTGTCGCGTATCTCCCTTAGTTATCTTTTATTAGCTTTAATAATCAATGTATTACATGTGTTTAATAAATAAAATATTAAATGTAATATAAATTTATTAATTATAAACGATATTCTAAGAAAATATGAAATTACGTATGAGTTAGAAGTATAAGTAATAAAACAATAATATTAATTTTCTAAAAATTTTTCTAAAAAAAATTAAACATTTTGTTTTGAATCAAAACCATTTTAAAAAATATCAGTTTTAACTTTTTTCTTATTATAACTCCAAATTTTAATTACTTATTGTTTATAAAAATTTTACTTTTTTAAAACCACCAATTTTAAAATATATTGTATTTTTAAAAAAATGTGATGTTTTTGAAAAACTTCTAGCTTTATATAAATTTTAGTCTTTAAAAATAACATTTATAAAAAAATCTATTTCTTAATTTATTAAAACTATTTTTAATCTAAAAAATTATATAATATAGTTAGTAATTAATGTAATTATTTAATAGAATAGAGAAACGAAAAAATTTTGGTAAGAATAAATATAATGTTGTCATGTCTCCTTCATGGTTAAATTTTTATTAGAGTAAAAAAATAATGATGTTAATTATTGTTATTGTTGTAATATTATTATTTGAAAATCGTTGTAGTTTTACTAGTGAATGATTTCTACAGAGGGAATTTTGGTTATGTATCTAGGAACATGTGCCTTATGTATGATCATTGTCCAGTTAAAAGTGTAATCTTTATGATGAAATATTAAGTTCATATTATAATAGCACTTTAATTAGAAATGAGGATCATATACACACGATTTATGTCACATTATCAAAAGGGAAAGGTAGAGATGGATTGAAAGTATTGATTTTAGATAAAGATAACAAGTCTATTAATGTACATAAGATGTAGTTTACAAAAAGGTATTTACACATCTATAATTTAAAATTATAAGTTTTTATTTTTTTCTTTTTTTATTGGATGTAACCATTTATAAAAATAATTACGAATAAGACGTATTTATAATTTTAATGTTTTAATTATCGTGTCCGTGTAACACACTGGTTACTAAAGCTAGTGATGGAATATAATGAAACTAAAAAAATTATGTTATTATATGTGTGTTTGCATGTAGGCATATGAGTTACCGAGCACGTCTAGGAAGGTCATTTCCTTCTTTCGCATGCTCATTAGGATTCATATTAAGACCCACCCTTTAATCTTGTGCACCTTCTCTAGTTGCATCGATCATTCTTCCTCATGCCTATTAAGATCCACGGCTTCATCTTGCACAACTTTATCACTTCGGGCATTACTTGTAATTGTTCCATAATAACTTCTTGATCCCCTTGTTCCACAATAACTTCTTCATTCCCATATTTCATAATAACTTCTCGATCCCTTTGATTCATAATAACTTATTGATCCCTTCACAATTACTTCTTCATTCCATTGCTTCACAATAACACATTGATCCCTTTATTTCATAATAACTTCTTAATCCCCTTGTTCAAGACTAATAGTTGATGTTTTACATACCACTCAAGTTGTAACTGTCTTTTATAAGCATTACTAATTCTTGTGCGTGTTTCTTCTAGGACTATATGGGCCAAGATCATCTATCTTCTCACTTATCACTTTAGCACCATGATCAGATGCTAGAAATAGTTGTTCAGCATTGTAGGTCAATGCTACAATGCTTAGTACAAAAATCAATCATCTTAAACTTGTGCACATATTACAACATTATTAGGACATCCTTATCATTACAAGGAGCTCTTGGACCTACATCCAAGTCCTACCCTAGAGGTAGTAAATTACCTCGTCTCTTGGATAACCTAGCTGCTACATCATGGACAAAAAAACTCATCATGATCTTCCATGTCTACATATGAAACTTCACTTTTCATGTACTTCCTTCATGTGAACTATACAAACTCTCTTGCATTGTGATTTTGAGTGAAAACAACTAGGATCATTAGCCGTGATAAACATGCATTGGCTAAAGTAATGTTAAAAAACATTTATAATCACAGGAAAATTGAACTTTGAGAATGTGTGTGAGAAAAATTAATTACCGTAGACTTCTATGGGATCAAATCCTTGATCATTGAGCTCACGAACATACTAGAATGGATGAACCATCGTCAATGCTTGAAATTTCAAGATAATACTATTCAATATAAGGTTAACAAGTATGACAAAGAAGCACTAGATCATTGGTTCTTTGCGTTGCATTGAAGTAAAAAAAAAAAAAACGACTAGAATTAGAGATAAAACGATACTCTGATGATGATAATGACGATTATGTTTAGATTTGTTTTATTCATGTAGATGAACGAAAACACCCTCGTGTGAGATTTATGCAAGAGGTTCATAATGACCGTAATGGATGTCGTCTTTATTCTAGACTCAAATGGTAGTAAAATTAAAAAGTCAATGTACAAATCAAGTTTTTGAAATTCTTTGGAACTTGATACAGAGATGAAAATGGTAATTAAATTATTATTTTGGTCCCCGTGGTTTGACGAAAATTACTATTTTAATCCAATAGTTTGTTTTTTACATTGACAGTCCAATAGTTTCAGAGTACTTTTTTTCAACTGCAGTCTGCACCATTAATACCGTTAAAATTTTCCATTAAGTTAATGTTAAATGATAAATTTGTCCCTATAATTAAATAATAAAATATATAGAATCCTCCCCTACCTCTAAACCCATCTCTTTCTCTCTGCAACCTATTTCACCACCATCATCATCCTTCCCCTTCTATTCCTCCACCACCACAACCACCGTCTCTCACCACCTCCACCAGAATCCATCTCTCAACAACTCCACCACCATTTAGGAGGGCGAGCGGCGATGGTGGGTGAGACCCCGAAGAGGTGTGGTGGTAACAGAATGAAGAATCCGGCCACACCACCACCACTTGAAACCCGCTAGCAACTTTCTCTCACGCTCGGGTCTCCAGTATCACGGCCACCTCCGATGACCATCGCCGCCACCACTGATGAAAGGGGAGATGAAACCATAATTACAGATCTGAAACATCTGTGTCTTCATCGTTCACCTCTTTCCGGTAAAAGAACCACCACCATGTCATCACGCATCACCACCTCCTACGACCATAACCGCCACCGTTCCATAATCATCATCCGTGACCCTCAGCTTTGTTTTAAAAGTGGGTTTTTAATTCTTAGATCTATACTAGTAGATCTAGTTTGGAGGTGGAATGAGTGATGGAGGCGATGGTTTGGGATGGAATGGAGTGGTGGAGGCCGGAGCGGCGGCTGGAGGGGTTGTGGTGGTAGTGTTGCAGCGAATCTGGTGGTGGCATTTAAGGTGCCACCATGGATGAACAAGACCGACATCTAGGTTTTGTTATGGTTCTTGTAGCTTCTAAGACCCACGTCAATGATGATGAAAAACGATGGTGGGGGGGTGGTGTTGCTGAAAATTATGGTGTGACCTCTAATGGAAGGGAGAGAGAAGAGAGGGGGGTTGGAGGGTAGAGTGGTGACAGCAGGTGGTTTGGAGATGGAGTTGGCGGCCAGAGGTGGTTGGAGTTGGTGAATAGGAGTGAGCATAATAAGTGCCGACCCGAAAACCGGACCAAAAACCAAAGACGGACCGGCCCAAACCATTATACATACACATGGTCCGGTCCGCGGCCTAAATTTTAGTTATTTCGGTCCTTGGTCCGGGCCTGTTCGGGCCGATAAAAGCTCGTATTACCCAAAATACCGATTTAATAAATATAATAAAACGCGATTGAGACTGTATAATTCTAATTATTATATCAAGCATGTATATTATAACCTAGAAAAACTAGAAACCCTTTGACCTTCCATGACGGCTTTTAGTACCGGCGGACGGGTGGTGGAATCGTCTAGAACTTCACTATCCCCTTTTATTGTTGAGGTTTTGATTTGTACGCAAGATTGGGTTCGAATGGCAAGAAAAGAAATCAACGAGAGTGAGGAATTAGAAAAATTTGACAATCTTGCAAAAGATCGGTTTAAATTCAAAATTTTATGATATGCTATAAAATGATTAAATCTTTTAAGTTTCTAATAATTAACTTTTTTTTCAGAAATTTATGATAACATCGGTTTTGTGCGTGACTGAAGAGTAAATGAAGATCGAATGAAAAAGTTTGGTGTTTTTATTTTATTATTTGTTTCATTATAAAGACTTTATTTGTAATTAAAGATTTAAAATTACGTATTTTCTATTTGCAAGTTTGTTTTACATATTATTGTTTTAGTGTGTTTAAGTATTATGTTATTTTATTTTAGTGTGTTTAGTTCTAGCCCAGTAAAACAGCATAATTATTTTTTTCGAACTGGCCCGACCCAATTAGTAAAACCGACCCGTTAGGCCTGGAACCGGACCGGCCCGGACCGACCCATCTTTATAAGATCCGGTCTTTGGTCCTTAAATCTTATACATTTTGATCCTCGGTTCGAGCCGGCTCTAGCTAGTCCGGTCCGGGTTTGACCCATTGCACACCCCTAGGGGTGAAGGTGGTGGCTAGTGTTTTTGATTACTAGATGTGTGTGTGTGAAATAAAGAGAGAGAGAGAGAGAGAGAGAGGAGAGAGAGAGAGAGAGAGAGAGAGAGAGAGAGAGAGAGAGAGAGAGAGAGAGAGAGAGGGACAGGGTAGGGGAGGGGATTTTAAAAAAAACTTAGGGGCATAATAGTTTTTTATGTGATTTAACTGACATTAATGGTCTTAACGAGGTGAAATTAAAACAAATTTTAATACTATTAGACTGTCAGTATAATAAATAAACTATTGAATTGAAACTGTTATTTTCATTAAACTTCGGATACTAAAATGGTAATTTACTCTTTATTTTTTTTATCAATCCGAATTTTAAAAAAAGAAAAAATACAAAAGGATTCTGAGCGTGTGGCAACAAGTGTAAGTTATCCAGTGATGATGCCTACCAATCACCTCCACACATACACACCTTACACTTTCCCTTATCAACCACCACCACAACCACCACTCTGTCTCGTGCCACCCACAACCACAACCACAACCACAACACTATCAAAATGTCCACCACCGCCGCCATCGGAGCCGGTGCCGGTCCGGCCACCGCCTTCTCCTCAAGAAACTCATACCCTTTATCATCACCTCATCCTCAGGTCCCCTTTTATCCCACTTCATAACCATAAACTCTCATTAAACCACAATAACATTTTCACTCTGTTTTTTGTGCTGCAGAAAACCATATTTCAAGGGGTTTCAATTCAAGATTCCAAAAGGGGTGCCTCTGTTTCTTTCTTGAAATCCAACAACAAAAAGTGGGTGATTTCGAAAGGAAACAGAGGGTTAGAAATCAATGCTAGGAAAACTGCAGGAGCCTCGAAGCAAATTGAGGTGGAAGTTGACAAGCCTTTGGGTCTCACTTTGGGTCCTAAACCTGGTGGTGGTGGTGGTGTTATTATCACAGTCGGTTTTCGGTTCAATCGATTTCATTTGTTTCTTGTTTGCAGCTTTGTTATGAACTCTTGCATAGTTTGAATGTGTTATTTGTGAATTTAGGGGGTTGATGGTGGTGGAAATGCTGCAAAAGCAGGGTTGAAAGTTGGAGATCAGGTGATATACACCAGCAGCTTCTTTGGTGATGAACTTTGGCCTGCTGATAAGCTTGGGTTCACCAAAACCGCGATTCAGGCTGTGCCCGATTCAGTTTACTTTGTGGTTAGCAGGTTGTGAGCCATAGAAGATACCATATATCTTGTTATACTGCATATAAAGTGGTGTCAAAATGACAAAATCTTGTATTTGATCAATGTTTGGATGTTGAAAGACATTTACTTGACGCAGGGGTGCTGATGTAGATGTTAAACGCCTGCCGAAACGACCTGCTCCCCCTCGCTTTGGACGCAAACTAACCGATGCTCAAAAGGTTTATCAACTTTGCACTTTGTTTCGGCTCGTTTGAACACAACTTTAATGATATCAGCACGTTGTTTTAGTTAAATCTTTTAGCTTAACGCTACGTGGGACGCTTTTAGATTTTATTTTTTATACATTCGTTAATATTTGTTGCGTTCTAGGCTCGAGCAACGCATATTTGTTTGGATTGTGGGTTCATATACACGCTATCGAAGCCTTTTGAGGAACAGGCAAGCCTTCGACACATGTTTTTGTTATCTTTAAATCGGTAGCTTATGTCAACTATAATAATATACTATGGGGTGATTTTTGTTTTGGAATTTGCAGCCGGATGGCTACTTGTGTCCCCAATGTCGGGCACCTAAGAAGAGGTTCACGAGGTATGACCCGGCCACGGGGAAACCAATTGGCGGGACGCTGCCTCCGATCGGTGTGATCATTGGACTTGTGGTTGGTCTTGCTGGAGTTGGAGCATTGCTTGTTTATGGTCTTCAGTGACCAACATTCATTTTCAATATGCTTATTTTGTCTTGTGTTCAGTGACCCACTTGACTGCATCAAAAACACTATATTTTGAAATTATAATTATATACGTGATGAACGAGTTAAACAGGTCAGGGGTGAAATTACATAGGTGACTGTCCTTGTGATACCGGAAAACCTTTTTAACGTGTTATATGTACGTGTGGGGTATCGTATATATATTTCTAGATAATGAGAGAGTATGTCCAAAAGAAAGTAAAGTAATAGGATTTCTTTAATATTTTCTTTGACGCTAAAGTCTATATTACTATTGAAATCTGAATAAATTTTTAGTTCGTTTTATGTAATGCCGTAGTGGCACTATGCAATCTTTCTCTGATATATTTTTTATTTGAGATTTACCTATTAGAAACAAATGAAGATTAAAACGATTATTTTTTTGATAAGAGTGAACCTTTACATTTGTAAGAAGACCGACCAATGCAGTTTGTTGTCCGAATGATTATTCCACACATAATGTGCTATTAGTTTGTAAATTTTTTTTCTGAATCACACATAATTTTATTAAATCATAATATAAATACAAGCCATTAAGAAGCTAGAACATATAATTCACCAATACGATCAAAAAGCTAGATGGAAAAATCAAACACACACCGCTAAGACTACTACAAATTAAATTGTTAATTTCTTTTTATTTTTTACCCCAAAGAATGTTGGTAATTTTATTAATTATCAATATAGATTTTGTGATATTGGAGATGGAGATGGACTCGTTTAAGCTAATGACCATGAACATTTATAACTAAAAACTATGGTTAAGTTATTAACTTGTAAATATAATGTTTAAAATTTTTAAACATTTAGTGAGTTAATATCTTATGTGTGAGCTGTATATATATTGCAAATATATTTTATATATGTGGCAACAAATTGGGTCATACTCAACAATCCATTTTCAATGTTTGCAAGTGGATTAGGTTCTGTTCAACATTTGTTTGTGAAGTTCATTTGAATGACTTTAGCCCAAGTTGTTGACCCATTGAGTAGTTATAACTTATAAGCAGTTCATTTCTGGAACAAGATATATCTCGATCAAACACAGTTCTAGGGCACAGAACAACAAAAACTCTTTCTCAAAATCAAATTCGTTCTTGAAACATTCTTAGTTTTATCCGATAAAACATTCGTGTGCCTCGAATTGATTTTATCTGAAAATGATTTCAATCACGACTCTAAGAAAATCCAAGTTGCAATTCGTGATTCTCTGTTTTGTTTCTTTCTGTTAGTTCTTATACCAAAGATAAAATCAATTTCTTTGATCAATTCGTTCATATGGCTACTGGAGAATCTGTTAAAGAGATGCCAAGTAAGTTTGCAAAACTTGACAAATTTGAGAGCCAAGATTTCCGCAGATGGAAGAAAAAGATGCATTTTCTTCTTACAACCTTGAAGGTTGTCTATGTTCTATCGACGCCCATGCCTGAAGTAACCGAAGACGAGACTCTTGATCAACAACGTCGCCGTCTGAAATGGGAAACGACGACTACATATGCCGAGGGCATATTCTCAACGGCATGTCTGACGCCCTGTTCGATGTGTACCAGAACGTGGAATCGGCCGGGAATTGTGGGATGCACTAGAAGCGAAATACATGGCAGAAGACTCATCGTCCAAAAAGTTCCTAGTAACAAATTTCAATTCATATAAAATGGTAGATAGTCGACCGATCATGGAACAATTCAACGAATTGCTTCACATACTCGGTCATTTGCACAACACGAGATGCACATGGATGAATCTATTTCGGTGTCGAGTATTATCGACAAACTTCCACCACTGTGGAAAGATTTAAACACAAGCTTAAACACCGAAAGATGATCTGAATCTTGTTCAATTGGGTAGTCATTTGAGGATTGAGGAATCCCTTCGGTCTCAGAAACTGATAAAGGGAAAGGAAAAATTGATGCAAATCAATCAACCGTGAATATGGTTGAACACACTAACCAAAAACAAAAGAAGCTTAATAAGTTTGATAAAGGAAAGCGCAAGTTTGTTGGGAAATTCCAAAGTTCAAATAAAAAGTTGAAATCCACTTGTTGGAACTGCGGGAAACCGGGTCATTTCAAACGAGACTGTCGAGTGAAACCAGTTCCAGGGAACAAGGCCGATGGCGGTCCAAGTACCGCCAACACAAAATGATATGTTATTTGATTCTGTTTTACATTTGCCAAATAAAATGACTTGTGTAGTTGAACCTATGGAACATACTGTCCATAAAAATTATTTACAACATGAAAAGGAATTTAATGGACAACATGTGAAAATTATTAATATGGACCCTTACGTCAATTGTTATATTGATTCAAATGAAATTAATAATTTGAGTTGTAAAGTTACAAGTGAAATGGGTCATTATTTTAAAATAACAAGCAGTCCTTGGACTGCGACCCACTATCTAAACAGCCTTCGGGCATTGGTTTTAAAACAACTCGGCCAAATAATGGCGGTCCAACCACAAGTCATCCTATTGGAGATCATTGTAATTCAAGTTTGAATTATGTCTCTTTTGTCTCTGAATCACTTTATGTTCAGGATGATTCGGTGTCATGGTGGGTGGATTCTGGAGGTACTATTCACGTTTGCAAAGATTTAAGATGGTTCGAGAGTCTTAAGTCAATTGAAGATGGTTCCGTATTGCGAATGGGAAATGTAGCTACCGAACCCATCAAGGGAGTAGGAGTTGTTAATATTGTATTTACTTCTGGGAATAAACTTGTGTTAGATAACGTGTTGTATGTACCCAGGATTCGAAAGAATCTTATATCTGGGATTGTATTAAATAATTATGGGTTCAAACAGGTTACAGAATCCGATAAGTATGTGTTATCTAAAGATGGTATCTTTGTTGGATTTGGTTATTTATGTAATGGGATGTTTAAATTAAATATTCATGTTCCTTTTACATGTGAACCTGTGTGTATGACATCCACATCAAGTGACCCGATTGACAAGGTTTCTAATTTATGGCATGCTCATTGAGGCCATGTTAATTATTTTAGAATGTTAGACATGTCTAAAATAAATCTCATATCGGCTTTTGATGTGCATAACAATAAATGTCACACATGTAATTTGACTAAAATTACTAGAAAACCGTTAAAGACGTTAAAAGGTTATCTACTAAACTCGAGCTCATTCACTCGGATTTGTGTGATTTTCATAGTACACCGTCTTTAGGAAATAAAAAATATGTCGTGCCATTTATTGACCATGCAACTAGATATTGTTATGTATATCTAGTTCACACAAAAGATGAAGCATTAGAGAAATCTAAAGTCTTTAAACAAAAAGTCGAATTGTTTCATGGTATTTTAATAAAAACTCTTAGAACTAACCGGGGAGGTGAATATTACAATCCAGAATTTTTCCAATCCACTGTATAATTCACCAGACCACAGCACCATATACACCACAACAAAATGGTGTTGCTGAAAGGAAAAATAGAACCCTAAAAGAAATGGTTAATTCACTATTGTCTTACTCTGGATTAAGTGACGGGTTTGGGGAGAAGCAATGTTAACTGCTTGTTATATTCTGAATAGAACTCCCAACAAAAGAGCAAAGTGACTCCTTATGAGATGTGGAAACGAAAGCCTCCTAACCTGTATACTTGAAAGTCTGGGGTTGTAGGGTCGTAGTACGGCTTACAGAGCCCAAAAGAAAGACCTTGGGTGAAAGAGGAATTGATTGCATATTTATGGATTCTGAAAACTCAAAGGCATATAGATTCCATGTATTAGAACCAAATGACTTGGTGTCAGTAAATACAGTGATAGAATCAAGAGATGCAATCTTTGATGAAGAGAGATTCATCTTTGATGAAGAGAGATTCACATCATGCCTAGACTCAGGGACATTAATGTAAATTTCTCTAGTAAAATCAACACATCTCTCCCATCAGAAACAAGGAAGAGTGTTAGAACAAGAAAGATAAAATCCTTTGGTCCTGACTTTCATCTTTACCTAGTTGAGGGCTCACCAAGTGACACTGAGCCTCAATTTCAAATTGTTATAATATTGAGGAAGATCCAGGTAGCTATAAAGAAGCTATGGCTTCTAGATATGTGGCACTTTGGAAGGAGGCCATACAAGATGAATGGATTCCTTATGCACAACAATACTTGGAAGTTGACTGATTTACCTCCTGGATGCAAACCATTGGGTTGCAAATGGATCTTTAAGAGAAAATGAACGTGGAGGCAAGTATTGATAAGTTTAAGGCTAGGCTGTTGTCCAAGGCTTTTAGACAAAAAGAAGGCATCGACTTCTTTGACACATATGCACCTGTTGCTAGAATATCCACTATAAGGTTATTGATTGCATTGCTTCTATTCATATTTGATAATTCATCAAATGGATGTGAAGACAACCTTCCTAAATGGTGAGCTGAAAGAAGAAGTGTACATGAAGCAGCCAGAAGGTTTCATATTACTTGGAAATGAGCATAAGGTGTGTGTAAGCTTGTCAAGTCACTGTATGGTCTCAAACAAGCACCTAAACAGTGGCATCAAATTTTATGAGTGATACTATCCAATGGGTTCACTTGAATCAGGCTGACAAGGTGTTTATAGCAGATTGATTCCTCAGGAAAAGGAGTCATCATATGTTTATATGTAGATGACATGCTTATATTTGGTACTGATCAAATACTGGTTGACAAAACAAAGAGTTTGTTGTCATCTAAATTTGACATGAAAGATTGGGGGAGGCAGATGTTATTCTGGAATAAGGATAAAGAGAAATAACACCAGTCTCTCTTTGATCCAATCATATTATATTGAGAAGTGTTAAGAAAGTTCAATCACTGGGATTGTTCTCTAGTGAATACCCCCATTGATTCAAACATCAAGTTGTTGCCTAATAAAGGCAGTCCTGTTTCTCAACTTCAATATGCTAAAGCTATTGGATGTTTGATGTATGCTATGATTTACTACAAGACCAGACATAGCATATGCAGTTGGAAAACTGAGTAGGTTTACCAGTAATCCAAGTACCCAACACTGGCAAGCCAATGAACAGGTTGTTACAATATCTGAAGGAACTAAATTATGGGCTAACCTATTCGGTTTCCCTCAATCATAGAAGGTACTCTTAATGCAAGCTGGATAACTAATGTAGAAGATCACTCTCAACAAGTGGTGGGGTCTTCATTCTAGGTGGAGGAGCAATAACCTGGGCTTCAAAGAAGCAGACTTCCATCACAAATTCAACTAGGAATCTGAATTTATAGCCTTGGCAGCTGCTGGTAATGAAGTTGAATGGCTAAAACAAACTGATTTATGAGATTCCATTGTGGGCTCAAAACCGATATCACCTATATCTATCAGAAGTGATAGTGCAGCTACACTGGCTAAAGCCTATAGCAAGTACAATGGAAAGTCAAGACACTTGGGCGTTAGACATAGCATGATTAGGGAGTTAATCATGAATGGGTGGGATCTATACATTTGGTTAAATCAGAACTTAATATGGCTGATCATTTAACCAAAGGATTAACTAGAGATCTCGTGAAAAGATCGGCTGTAGGATAGGTTTAAAGTCCATATAAAAATTGTCTAATGACAAGACCCCAATTCCCATCTAACACAATGTTAGATGTTGAATTCAATGTGGAATGCTTGTTACTAAGACAATGTAACACATCAATAAATCATCCCAAGGTATGTGTTCAGACTGCAAGTTAAAAGTAGGTTGAAGTTTGCTTCTAATAGTTCTTTGAAAAATTACATTTGTAGGTGCAAGATACTAAAGAACTACCTATGAGTATGAGGTTTAGCTGCTTCAAGAAGCTGTGGACTTGGCTTTGATATACTCATTGAAGGATTAGGACACAAGCTAGTAAAATATAGGCAGGAAAAGAACAACGAGTTGTTAAACTTGTGTGTATATTACCTTCAGGTATTCAACAGAATAATGATGGGTTCAATCCTGTGATACCTTTGGTATTCGAATATTGAATCGTGTGATATACAATATGGAATTCAATCCATAGGATATTTCCATTATGCATAAGTTTGTCTTGTGAAAGAGTTGAATTGAGTTAATCATGATATTACTAAATGGGGGAGGAATGGGTAATTTTATAATTATCAATAAAGATTTTGTGATATTGATTAACTTTGATCGAGTACACGTTATTAGTTATTAACGAGTTAGAGATGGAGATGGACTCGTTTAAGCTAATGACCATGAACGTTTAAACTAAAAACTATGGTTAAGTTATTAACTTGTAAATATAATGTTTAAAATTGTAAACAGTTAGTAAGTTAATATCTTATGTATTGGCTGTATATATAGCAAATATATTTTATATAGTGAAAACAAATTGGGCCATACTCAACAATCCATTTTCAATGTTTGCAAGTGGATTAGGTTGTGTTCAACATTTGTTTGTGAAGTTCATTCGGATGACTTTAGCCCAAGTTGTTGACCCATTGAGTAGTTATAAGCAGTTTCTTTCTGGAACAAGATGTATCCCGATCAAACACAGTTCTAGGGCACAGAACAACAAAAACTCTTTCTCAAAATCAAATTCGTTCTTGAAACATTCTTAGTTTTATCCGATAAAACATTCGTGTGCCTCGAATTGATTTTATCTGAAAGTGATTTCAATCACGACTCTAAGAAAATCCAAGTTGCAATTCGTGATTCTCTGTTTTGTTTCTTTCTGTTAGTTCTTATACAACAAAGAATTATATACCCTTAATCTCCACGAACAATTTGAGGAGACACTCTTATTTGGGAATATGAAATGCACCAACATGTCAAGAAAATTACTGAATGGACCATCTTTTTTGTCACCTCATTAGATCGAGTGGTTGTATATGCATAAATAGAAGAATAATTGCACCAAGAGCTCACCATTTGTCGAATAACTATGGCTAGCTATATAGCATGATGTAAAAACATGATCTATCGTTTTGGATGATTCCTCACAAAGTGGACAAAGCCTCCAATTAAAACCTTAACTTTAATTGGTAGCCACCTATTCCAATGAAAAGTAGAGCTACAAGAAATTTATTCAGAGAGTTATTTGTGTATAGTTTTTTACTAAAAGAGTGTAATTAGAAAACTTATTTATCAAAGTAGGTGTAATTTAAAAAATATTTATTAAAACGGATAACTCTAATTCATTAAATAATGATTAATTTATAAAATCTATGTAAAATCTAACTTTTTGTTTCTCGCTCTTTATTTTATTGGACTCTAATTCATTAAATAATGATTAATTTAAATATTGGTTTATTTGATATTTGAATTTTGAGAAAACAACTTTTTTTATTGATTATTGACAGAAAGTTTTAAAAATATATAAAAAGCTAGATATTCTATTGTTTCTTCTTATTTTTAGCCCACCCAAATTAACGCTTTCAAGAAATATAAATACGTATGTGTAACATACACGTGCATACAGATTTATTAATTTTTATTAAATGTATTATTTATTCTTATAATCTTTATTTCTTTTAAAATTTAAAGGTTTGCTTATAACTGGTCTTATACATTTTTTTTAGATTTTAGCAATTAGATAATTTTGTTATAATTTAGTGAAAAAAAACTTTACAAATATTTGAAATATAAATAGTGAACTTGTTAATCGATTGATAATGAAAAAGCTCTGAGTTAATAAACATATTCGTATTTACTTCGAAATATAAAAAACAAAAGAATTAAATATTCAATTAGCACGTACAGAACATCAAAAAGTCGAGCCAAGTCTTATCAGGTTGAGCTCAAGCACTACTTATTTGTAAACTGAGTTGAGCCAGCAGGGCTCATTGATCTTAACGAGATAAAATTTTACGTGTAGACAAAAATGAAAACACAAATTATAAACAAATTTTATATCTTTAAGAGTAAAATAAAAATAAAACAAGAAGTTAATTCTGAAACATAGGCTTATTAAAACTTTCAAATAATGTATCTAATTAAAAGATAATGAATTTATATGTCTGTACGTATGCATTTATATTTTTCATATGTATTGGTAAAATTTAAAATCAAACAAAAAGTTGAATTTTAAACACTAACATTATTGAAATTTTAGAACGATACACTTTAACAAAAATAATAAGTTTGTCTGTTTAGGCATATGTATTTATATTTTTTGGAAGGGGTTAAACTTGAATGGGCTCAATTTTAACATATATATTATTTAAATATCAAAGTACGTGAATTTAATCTATTCACGGTATAGAAACAATGGATTATTTAGTTTCTTTTGTATTTTATAAATTTCAATCAATAATCTAATATTACATTTAATCATTATATAATAAAGTAAAGCTATCCAATTATATGAGGAGTGAAACAAACAATTGAGATTTTGCATAGATTTTATAATTAAAACATTATTTTGGTAAATATTTTTCAACCTACGTCTATTTGATAAATAAGTTTTGTACATCCTTTTGGGGGAAAAACTTCTGATTTTACTATGGATAGACTTTACTATGATCGTACCACAGTGGCTCCCATAACCATTCTTGTTTTTATTTTTTCTTCTTTCTTTTTTTTTTTTGACCGGCGAAAGATTTTCATTACTAGCTGGCAAGATGCTAGAAAAATACAAGGAAGGAAAACAAGAACATATTACATATTAAATTTACACCAAGAGTCTCAGTTTTAAATCTCTAACTTCTCTCTATGTTTTATCTATAAATATGAAGTGGTTTTCAAAAACATTCAAATTTCTTGCCTTCCTGATAGAATATATTGCCATGTAAAGCACCACTTTGATCAAGTCTTTTTGATGGGCTGATATGGTCCAATTTTCTATTTCCTTTATGCGGCCGGTAATGGAGTTTGTATGAAGACCCGGGAGCCTACACCATCGAATAATGAAATCCCATATTGATGCTGCCATTGGACAGAATAACAACATGTGGTCCATTGTTTCTGAGAGCCACCAACAAATTGGCATGAGAGGTAGTAATTATACCTCTTTTATGAAGAAGATAAATCACCGGCATCCTGTTTGTAATTGATCTCCAGCATGTTAGATTAACTTTTAAAGGGACTGCTTTGAGCCATTAGACATCCATCTTCTCAGATGGTAAAATGACATGCTCGACTATTCTCCTTACTGATGAAGTTGTAAAGGTACCTTCTACATTCGTCTCCTATATCCATCTATCTTTTGCTTCTGATCTTACAACCGTTCATAACTCATTCTCAATGTCCACTAACTGCGACCCAACATCAGGACTCTTCTCAGCGTTCCCGACAACATGGTCTGGAGACATCGCAATACCAAAATAGAAGCAATCGCGGAAGAGGTCGTGGACATGGGCGTTCAAACCGCAATAATAATTATGGCAGAGGACTACCGGGCAATTTCTTTCCGCCTTGGGCCGCATGGAGTCTGCCTCCATGCCTTTATCCAACACAGCCTAACGCCTGGCCAATGCACCTACGGGTGCTCCAACCGGTCCACAATCTGTTTCAGCCAATCTTGTGTATCAACAGGGACATCCTACCACCTATAATGCATTAAGTCCTACTAATCTTAGTCATGTTTTTAATAATATGCAGCTTAATCACACTGGCCAACCGTGGAATATAGATACCGGTTCTTCGTCTCACGTTACCAATGAACAAGGTAAAATTTAATATCCCTCAGCTTTATCCTCTTTTAACACTAGTTATGTTAGGAATGGTCAAGGGTTGTCAATAACAGGTTTCGGCAATAGCTTTCACCAATTACCTAATAAAACTTATTCCCAAGCCAACATCCAATATTCCCCGCACATCATTAAAAATCCTCTATCCGTCCGTCAGTTTACTCGTGACAATTCTGTTTCAATTGAATTCCCGTTTGGTTTTACTTTGAAGGATCTCAAGACTCGCAAGGCTATTTCACGCCACAATAGCACGGGGGACCTCTATCCCCTCACTCTACCTGCTCAAGTTTTTGTCACCACCACCGCATCTCATTGGCATGATAGTCTCGGACACCCCAGCGCTCCAGTCTTAGATTTTTTATCTCGTAATTTTATTATTCCATGTAATAAGAATCAAACTATGTTTTTTTGTCATTCGTGTCAAATTTCAAATAGTAAACGTCTTCCTTTTTTTATTCCAATACTCGTACTAATGCACCGTTTGATATTATACATTGTGATTTATGGACATCACCAGTCACCAGTAACTCCGGTTATAAATACTACATGGTATTAATAGATAATTATACCAATTTTGTTTGGACATACCAACTAAAGTTTAAATCTGAAACTTTCCCTACCTTTATCAAATTTCACAAACTTATCCACACCCAATTTCATCGAAAGATTAAATCATTCCAATGTGATTTAAGGGGGGAATTTGATAACAATAATTTCAAAGCCTTTGCTCAAAATAATGGTCTTGTCTTTTGTTTTTCGTGTCCGCATACTTCATCTCAAAATGGAAAATCTGAAAGGATGATTCGTCGCTTAAATGACATCATCCGTGCTCTCTTGATTCATGCTCATATTCCACCTACATTCTAAGTAGAGGCATTACATACTAGCACTTATTTACATAATATATTGCCAACCCAAAAACTTAATTTTTTCACCCCTACTTTTGCCCTCTATAACAGACATCCAACTTCTGATCATCTACGGGTGTTTGGTTGTGCATGCTACCCAAACCAATCTGTAACTCAACCTCACAAACTTCACCACCGCAGGTACAGGTGCCTCGACCCGCTTGCAGGAAAGGTTCATCTTTCTAGACATGTTATTTTTGATGAACTTACTTTCCCGTTCAATTCCCCGATCTCCTCTTCTGCTTATCAATTTCTTGAGGATGATCCCCACCCGTCTCTTTTCCATCCATCCCCACTAACCGGCCCTACTCACCCCATCATCCCAACTCATGAAATTGGCCCAGATACCACCACTGGCCAAATACCACCACCCGGTAGTCCAATACAGCTGCCACCTTCACCTGCCACACCTTCATCTTCGCCCATACACCCTACGGTCCAACCTGCTCCAGCCTATCATGCTTCGACCTAACCAGCCCAAGCCCTACCGACACCTTTCATCCCATGACCACACGTGCAAAAGCTGGCATCACCAAACCAATTTCATGACTTAACCTTTATACCACCACCTCCACACCTATTTATCCAATTCCCACTTCCTACACCAAAGCTATTGTGGATCCTAATTGGCTACGCGCCATGAACACAGAAATTTAGTGCTTTAGAGGATAACGATACATGGGAACTTGTTCCACAACCGACTAACAGTCCAGTAATTCGTTGTATGTGGTTGTTTCGTCATAAGTTTAAATCGGATGGTTCGTTGGAACGTTACAAAGCGAGGTTGGTAGTTAATGGTAAGTCTCAAACTGTGGGTGTTGATTGTGACGAAAACTTCAGCCCAGTTGTTAAACCAAGCACCATTCGAACGATTTTGTCTTTAGCGGTGACTCGATCTTGACCTATTCATCAAATTGATGTCAAAAACGCTTTCTTACATGGTGATTTAAAAGAGACAGTGTATATGCATCAACCGCCACATTTTGTCAACAAAGATTTTCCTTATCATGTTTGTCGGCTTAAGAAGTCCTTATATGGGTTAAAGCAGGCACCACGGGCATGGTACCATAAGTTCGCTTCGTTTATTATTTCACAGGGGTTTCGAAGTAGTACTTGTGACAGCTCACTATTTATTTACAAAAATGGCAGGTTGCCTATTTGTTGTTATATGTGGATGATATTATTTTAACAGCTTCGATTACAGTTTTGTTATAACAGATAATTCGGTCTTTATCATCCACGTTTGCAATGATTGATCTTGGACACTTGCATCATTTTTTGGGTATTACAGCTGTTCATGACACCTTAGGTCTATTCTTGTCCCAATCCCAATATGCTAGAGATATATTACAACGGGCTTCTATGTCTAATTGCAAACCCTGTAGTACTCCGGTTGATACCTCAGTAAAATTAAGCGCCACCGCTGGTACTTTACTTTCGGATGGGACGTTATATAGACAGCTTGTTGGTGCTCTTCAATATCACACATTCACTCGTCCGGACATTACCTATGCTGTTCAACATGTATGTTTGTTTATGCATGCTCCACGTGAACCGCACTTTGCTTTTATGAAGCGTATTTATGGGTATATCAAAGGCACTCTTGATTATGGTCTTTCGTATCACGGTATCTCCATCTACTTCTTTAACCGCTTATTCTGATGCTGACTGGGGTGGTTGTCCTGACACACGTCGCTCTACTTCAGGTTATTGTGTTTTTTTGGGAGATAATTTAGTTTCTTGGTCATCTAAGAGACAACCTGCCATTTCTCGTTTCAGTGCCGAGGTCGAATATTGCGGGGTAGCTAATACCGTGGCGGAAACAAGCCGGTTGCTTAATTAGTTGCTAGAGTTACATGTTCCCATACGCAACATAACTATTGTTTATTGTGACAATGTTTCGACTGTTTATCTTTCCGAAAATCCTATTCAACATCAACGTACAAAACATGTGGAAATGGATATTCACTTTGTTCGTGAAAAAGTGCAAATTGGCCATGTTCGAGTTCTTCACGTACCGTCTTCCTCGCAGTATGCTGACATCTTTACCAAAGGGCTTTCGCGCCAACTTTTTCAAAGTTTTCGGTCCAGTTTGAGTGTTCGTTCTACTACCGCTCCAATTGCGGAGGACTATGAGATAGAGATTTAGTATATATCTCCTATATTTAGATTAATATTTGTTGATGTATATCTCTTCCTATTTGTAAGCCTTGTACACCTATATATAGAGGGTCATTCTATTCATAATGAGATACAGAATACATTCAAATACCATACGCGTTTAGTTCCTTGGTTTGTTTTGTTTGGGTTTTCCATCCAATGATCCCTAAAAAAATTTCTTCTAATTCTCTCCATTTGTTCATTTGTATTTTCTGGAGCTTTGAATAAAGATAAGAAATATATAGGTAAACTCCCGAGTACCGATTTAGTGAGAATTAACTTACCACCCAAGGACAAAGTTTTTGATTTCCATGATGACAAACGTTTTTGCATCCTGTTAACAATCGGCTTCCACTGACTTATTCTGCCTTGCTTTGCTCCCACCGGAGACCCAAATAAGAGAAAGGTATGTTACCCGTATGACAATGCATTGCATGGGCGTGAGCACGAACCATTTCTTGGTGAACTCCTGCACCGAAAAGCATACATTTTCGCACGTTTATTTTTAGGCCCGATGCAAGATTAAAACATCTCAGGATGCATGCTAAATTTTCAATGTTTGATTCTAACCACCCAATGAATATTGCATCATCAGCAAAAATAAATGAGAGATCATTACCTCATTTATTGGAAGACTTAAACCCCTAAACGATCTGTTGATAATGCTGAATTTATAAAAATATTTAAGGCTTCCATTACCATAATAAAAAGAAAAAGGGACAATGGGTCCCCCTGCCTCACTCCTCTACTCATTTTGCATTCTTTTGTTAGGAGTATTGATATTTTAGCCGATGCCAGACATTCCCGAATCCACTTTCTCCACTGTAAAGGAAAACCCATGAAGCGTTGAATGTCATCTAGAAACTCCCAGTTTATCGAAACGAAGGCTTTGTCAAAATCAGCCTTGAAAATCATAGCTTCTTTTTTTCGGCTTTTAATCCACGCCACCACTTCATTTAGAATTATTATACCATCCGTGATTGATCTCTCTTCGATAAATGCTGATTGATTACGGCTAATAATGGATGGAATAACCTGTTTGAGTCTAGCCGATAGAGCTTTTGCCAACACCTTAGATACACACATCCTATTAATGAGATTGGCCTATAATCCAAGAGTGATAAAAGGGTCATCTTCTTTGGAATCAAGGCAACAAAAGAGCTGTTGTTTCCTTTATGCAGCCTACCATGAGAGTGAAAATAACATAGCACATTATAAAAATCCAACTCCACCAGATTCTAGTATTTTTTGATGAATGTAAAGGTTGTTGTCCGACCATGGCCCGATTGTTCTAGAAACTAAATCAGTTGACTATGGGCCGATTCCTTTCAAAATTTTCAACTCGTGGTTCTCGATTGACGACTTTGAAAAAGTTGTATCTAAGGCTGCAGAGCTTTTCATAGTATTAACAATTCTACCAAGGATCCTATATCTCTATTGTCAAAAAAGCTAAGGGCAATTAAAATGGCTGTCAAAAAATGGGCAAAAGAGTTCAAAGAGAAGCAAGCGTATGAAGAAAATATTCTAAAAGACCAGATTGTCGAGATGGAGAAAAGGCCGGAAAAAACGACTCTAAGTGACGGCGACCCTGATATATTACAACCAAACTGAACCACATCTGTTATTAAACCAAATCATAACAAAAATAACCAACTCAAAACCAACCAAAGCATCTATATATGATATTATATAATTGATGTGTTATATATGGCTCGTTTGATGAAAGTAAACGTTTTTGCTGGCTGCCTAAGATATAAAATAAATCATTTTATTTTTAATGTACTTGTTTTTCGACATTATGCAATTGATTTTTATTTGAATTGTGATTCGTGCATTGCCACGAGTAAAAATGACTATATTAAATAACCAAAGAGTAAGGGTCTTAGACGAAATCCTTTAAAAATATAAAAAAAACTGTTTAAATGATTTTTTAGGATTAATTAAGAAATTACATGATATATTTCGTACTCTAATATTGTTATAGAAATTCCTTAAATATTTGTTGTTAGTTGATATTGATAATAAAAGCATCCAATGTTAATTTTATATTATCTGTTTTCTTTTTCTTAATAAATAAGAAAGATTTGTAGTTTAGTTATTTAAATAAGTGCACTAATAGAAACATATATTTAATGGATAAAGAGAGTTTTTTTTATTTTTTTATTTTTTTTAAATAAAAAAGAGATGGAATAACTCAATCTTAAATCTTTTGTGGTTAATATCAAAAGGTATAAATGTTCTCTACACATACCGACTAAGGTTTTTAATAAATATTATAATTTGCATTATACGGTTGATAAGAATACATAAAAAATTTAAAGATTAGTAAAACATTGTTTTTAAAACCAAAATTGAAACCAACCAACGTGAAATTGAAACTAAAGTGAAAATCGAAACCAAAACCGAAATTGAAGTGAAAATCGAAAATCAAAAACTGAAATAATCAAAACCGAACGGTTTTAAAAGCCCGAAAACAAAAGTATCGGTTTTCAGTTTCGGTGCTCGGATAAAAATGAATCAAACCGACACCACCGCATCCCTAATTGCTTTTCCAGTTTTACCCCTAACAAGTCACAAGTCATAAAAGAAGGTTTTCTTCATTTCTAGAAGAAGCTTTGGGGGTCTTTTTCTCATAGCCTTGAAGTTGAGGATTCCACCGTCGTTCTTCGCGTCAAATTCCAACGATCCGCCTGTGTTTTCATCATTAATCCAAATAAATTCTTATGAGGTTACGTTTCTCTTTATCGTTTATTCTCTCATGCTTCCTACATTTCCAAAACCCTAACTCTTGTTAACTGAAATCACTTCGTTTAATCGTCACTGCATATGCTCAAATGTTCATGATAATATTGTTTTTCATTGTTTGATGAACTCAAAATTGATAGTCTTTATGCATACAAACAATTGCACTGACACAAACATGTAATTAAAATCCGTGTGTGATAATTTTACCCAATGGGATCCCTGTATGATCGAATGTGTTGTAAATGTGTTGAACAGAATAAACAGAAGAGTTCTAAGGAGCTATTGGTGGATAATGATATATTTTATGAATTATGAAATTATGTGTCTTGAATTTGTGTGGATTTGATTTATATATTGTATCTAAAGTTGTTTTCAAACAGGAGCTAATGGAGAAATGATTGGTGTCAAGATAAAGTAAAACAAAGGTTAAGTCTTCTTAAGCTGTTGTAAACTGGTTGACAATGAGTTGGATGAAGAATTTGCAGCGTGTCTCTAGGTTGCCTAAATCCATTAGATTTATAACCTCAGGCAGTTCCCCGGATCACTCTTTAGTGAAGAAGCAACAAAATGATGGTTTTCTTGCTGATAAAATTCTATTATGTAAGAAATTTGGTATGGCTAAAGGGGACATTGCTTTTGCTGAAAGTCTAATTTCAGAAAGGAAATCGCATTGGAGATCGTATGGACTCTGTGGTTCTGGAGCAAATTTGTGCTCTAAAAACAATTCTGTGAACGTATCTCGGAAATTTGGGCATGCGGTACACACAGGCCCCAATTTGAGTAGAGATTTTTTAGTACAATTGTGGGTTGCAGATAATAAAATGAAGAGGGCCCATGAGAAAAGGAAACAAAAATCTGTTGAACATGCAATCAAACATAAATCTGCTTTGGGCACTAAAGGTTTACATGGAACTTCTGAAACTGGGAATGACCATTATGGTTACAGACAAGTTGCCACAGAGTCTCTAGAGTATGCATCCCCAGAGGAGGTAAGTTGAAGAGATTTAAGTTCAAGGTTTAGGTTTTTCTTTACATAATTTCCCACTTCTGAATTTCTATACATTTTTCATTGGGTGAGAAATTTGCAGAATGCTTAAAATTTAGGTACGCGTTTGCATTTAAGACTTATGGCATTCATTATTGGTTCTTCCAGGCTTGGATTGCTCCTCTTCTTTCAAGATCTAATTTGATTATTACTAGGGACATAGAATGGGCCAACCTCACATTTGGCTTTGAACAAGTAAAACATTTTAACCAAAAAATAGTTGTTGTTTATGATTTTGCACTTTATATGTAGAAATTGATTGTCTGTTATATTGTAGGAGAACAGATATGCAATTGTCGATGTTAGCAACCCTAAAGTGGTATTTTCCATATCCATTTTTTTTAGGAAAAGCATCTCTCTTCTACCCCTCCCGACCAAACCTGACTTTATGCAAGTAAAATTAAAACAAAATATTTTTATTTCAGCCTGCAGGTTTTATCCGTGAGGAGAGCAATGTCATTTTCAGACAAGTATGATAGTTCAACTTTTACTTCTGCAACCCTTTTAAAATTTTGAAGTATTTAGAGTATATTCCTTTATTTGTTGCGGCCATGTGTCATAGTCCATCTTTTCCTTATCTTTTTCCCATATGGGACTCCACTCATCTACTTGTTAAATTTTGTAACATAAAATAAATAACTTATGTTATATCTGCGTATATGTTAATTACAATCGTTTGATGAGTCTCTTGCTGCATTGTCAGTTGCTTCGAAAGAGGCGACCTTTTGTTGCTACGATTACTGATGGCTATGGTACCGAGCTGTTTAGGGTAAGTCTGCTGAACATTTTCATTTAGCTATATAATACGATTTTATTGGCTTCGCTATGTCTTTATATGTATTAATTAGATTGCTATGTTTATTTATATTTTTTTGCTGCCACTAGCTGCCATCAAAACAAAACAAATATAGCGGTGAACCCATTTTGATACTTACTTTCTAAAATGGCACATTTCAACCCGAGCCCATTTTGGTCAGAACCTTGTTTTCACCCGAACCCACTTTTTAAAACGACCTCTTTTGATTTGAACCCATTAGTCGACCCTGACCAAACCTACTAGTTTTGTCAGGCTTAACTGTTTACATATAGGTACGAAGGCCCTTTTGGTGGATTACCAGCTCCATCTATGCAGAAGTAGGTGGAAAGGTATGCCAATATAATATAACATTTTGAAATATAAATGTGCTTTATGTAATTGTTGTAGTTCGTGATCCCAAATTTTTGTTAAATTTATCTCAAGGAAATTGGTGTGGTTCATAGAAGATGGCATCTTTGGAGGAGGATATATGATTTGTACTTGGGGTAATTTTATTTATCATCAGTTTTTTTCTGTCTAAATTTTTATAGGATCCGTCTTGAACATAAACTTGTCCTTTTACAGAAATGAGCAGTTTGCGGTGGTTGAGAACCCTGGATTTTGGAATTGGACATTTACTTTGAAGGGCATCAACGGGGAGGTGCTGGCTGAGATTGATCGTGACTGGCGAGGTTTTGGTTTGAGGTCATGTTCTTACCTTTGTTCGACTATGACTTTATTTTTCTAAAGATCCTAATATATTAGAAATAATATATTATAATAATGACTTAATAAATTGTGACTGGTTCAGGTGTTCACTGATGCGGGTCAGTATGTAATCCGATTCGGGAGCACTGCTGTTAAGGAAGGCATATCTAGAAAGGTATTCTGATTCTTAGGCATTTGGTAGATTTTGTTTGTGTTTAAATTTATGGTTTTGTAGGTTGAAGAATTTGAAGTGGCGCGTCCACTGACACTGTTAGAGAGAGCTGTAACTGTTGCACTCGCGGTATCATTAGACAATGACTATTTTTCAAGACATGGAGGCTGGTAAAACTTTTATAAAATTTATCAGGAAAATGCTCAGCAAGTTGTAAATCTTTCTTCTTTTTTTAACTAATTTACCATTTCTATTGTCAGGGGAGTGCCTTTCTTTGCAGTTGCTGAATGACACCCTGAAATACAAGTGCTTCAAACTTTTGATCTATTGAGGATGGTTTCATCATTAGTAGTTTGTGCTGTTGTACTTTTATCACAGAAATAATCTCCACACTGCAGTTATTAATATACAAATTTTTATTGATGTATTGTCAAGACATCACCTTGGCGGGAAATTGTATATATACTTGATGGTGACAGTCAGTTTTCACTTGTCAATTTTTTCAATATGATTGTTTCTTTGATGGTACCTGTAGTATGTAACAATTTCACATTTCTGTCTTTAATTTTTAAAGACCATATTACTTATGTCGGAAAACAAATAACTTAAAATTACCAAACTATTCTCGACTCAGGCCCCCATCTTCGGTCATGTTCTTCACTCTTACAGGGAGTTTTAAAGGAGAGAGCATGTGGTGGAAGAGAGACGGTGAAATAAAGAAGACAAAGTAGGTGTAAGTTCTTGTGTATGAAAAAAAAGGCATGTGAGAGAGCACGAAAGAGAGGGGCGGCATATGCCACCTCACCACGTTTTTATATCTCATTATCGGCCATGCTCTCAAAATCAATGTTCTCTCTTTTGGGGCATACCATCAGTCGGATCGGTATTTGGCAAGGTAAGTGATCCGGTTGTATAGGATCCGTGTAAGTGTTGATGCTTGGCCGAATGAAACCAACATGCGGTCAAACCGGAAAACCAGTTTGTGGGTTGGATTGGTTTTCGTTCATATGTATTTTTTCTATTTTTTGTTTTCTGGTGCTGGTTACGAAGAATAACAGCTCCGGTTGGCAGAGTGAGGCGGAGCATATCTAAGAAAAGAAGATGGATTGTCGACAGTCGAACATAACCAACTTGTGGTGGCTAGGCGATGAGAACAGAGAACTTGAAGATGGTGACGACTGATAACCAGTTGGAATTTTAAATAATATTGATTCATTGTGTTTGAAATGAGTAGAACGTAGCTTAGACTTAGAGTACAAATACTCACGTGTTTTTATTGTCAATATTTTAGCTTTTGTCATTCCAAGATCTTTATCCGTTAAAAAGTTCTCCTTTATGCCCATTCCATCTAATCTCATGAAGGCACGCAATCTCTACCCTCCGTCTTTTCAACACATCTACTACCTCTTGCAATTTACCACTTAATGTTCATACATTCCAAGAAGCCACATCCCTTCCTTGCAACCCTCGTTTCCGGACACAGTCTCAAGAAACTGTCATGCTTCCTACAGTCTATGATTGGAGCAAGTCGCTCAACAAATCAATATACATCAAATACACCAAATAAGTAGAACATAATGATCAATAGACTATCAACATACATGAACAATAGGCATGATGAAGCCCTCAAAAGCAAAAGCAACAATAAGTCAGTCACACATGAACAGAATACATGTACAATAGGCAAGATGAGCCCTCAAACAATAAACACACGATGGGTGATATAAATAGTAATATTTTGATATATCCGTAATTTATATATTTACAAAAAACATAATAAAGTATTTTGTTCTTTGTGATGATTATGTAAAATTCAAAAAATTAGAATATAAAGTGGCTTTTGCATTTATATTGTACAAAGTGAAGGTAAAATTATCATGCAAAAATAAATAATAATCACATAAAAAGGATTTCATTATCACATGTAGATGAATTATCAACAAAACTATTTCCTGCATAATAATTCATCTTTACATAATAATTTCTTCTCTGCATGATTAATTTTAAAACTCGTATTATAATTCCACATGTAAAGTTTTTTCTTACTTTGTACACTTCAGACCAAAAAATTACTTTTTATACCAACACTCTCCTACATATAATAATATTTATTGTATTAAATAAACATTATGATAAAAAGACTCATTTAGACTCACGTGCCTTGTAATACCCAAAATACCTCAAACCCAAACATTGTTATAACATTTAGAACCAAGTTAGCCTCAAACTTGAACTCAACCTTGTTAAGCTCAACTAAATTCAAACTTTTAACGAACAAATCTCGCGTAGATTATGAGCAATTCAGTTCATTTACATCATCGCTACTTTCAACGTTGTCTGATCATTCAGTTTTCAAAGGAATGCAGTCTATAAAGAACTCTGCAACAAAACTTGATATAATTACACCCATTTAAAATCAACTGCACTCATAAGAAGAGAAGCGTTGGCAGCCCAACCACCTCTCTTTGTTATCAAGAATTTACAAAGTCAAAAGATAAATCAAGAGACCCCACACAAACTGTCACTACCTTCCTACATTAGAGAACCTATCACTACTCTACACCCGCCCTCCGTCTCTCCAATGCCACTATCGTATACCACAACTCGAACAAAAACATTAACTTCAAAATTACCAGGCGGATAATACCAAGAGATTATCATCATAATCTATTTACGAGTCAACCATCTCATCTTGTATCTCATTGGGTGCGATTAGTCCAGGAATGCTAAGCATCCGTTGACGCTCTTTCTCTTTCTGAGCAGCTGCTTCTTCTGCATACAGATCATTGTTATCCTGCACGAAACAAATGATTTTCATACAATTATTCAATTCATAATTTTTTCTTAAAAATTTAATAGCATGTTTAAAATAGTGAGAGTTTCTTACTTGTGTTGAAAATTCTTTAGACTGCACAAGGAAGTCCCTTATGTGGTTCTTAAATGTGGAAAGATCAGCTCTGGACTCGACCAGTCCATTAACAAACCTAGTCACCTGCAAGTAACCCATCAAATCATGAATGCTTGACAAAATAAAGGCATTTAGCATTTTCGTATATACCTGTAAAGACTTCATATTTACCCAACTAAAAAAATAATATCATACATACACACTTAAAGCACCTGAAAAAAATATCTATATTTGACATTTTTTATTCATTTGCTTAAGCGTCTAGGGGAATGGTCTAGAGAGCTTCATGGTTTTGGTCTTATCTACTCTTAATTAGGAATTGTCATAAGGTCTTTGATTGTTTGCAACACATTTAAATACTCATTATTATCTTGTACTAACATTTTCCAGGTAAAGTCTCATTACCAAAAAGAAAAAATATATATATAAATACACACCCTTCTCCTTTGTTACACTTCAAACTCCCTAAGTCCTTAAATAAGATAAGTGTATTCATGTCAAAAATATGATAACAGGTATCGTTTATATTATGATTTTCTGTTGGGTAAATATGATATTACTCCTGAGGAAACTTATTTCAAAAATAAAAATAAAAACCAAAACTCTGTTTATTACCTCTGATGCAGGAATATTGGGAAAAGAACCACACAGAAGCTTAATAGTATACTCTCGAACAAATATTCCATTATTAGTGTAAGAATATGAAACAGTGGAAGCATCCCACAAAGGTTCAGTCAGTGCACCAGATTCCACCTGAAATTATCATTGTTAAGTGTTCTAAATCCTTATATTTTCTGCAAAAATAAATAAAATAACATAAGAATTTCTAGCAATGAATTACCAGGCAGAATAAGTGCTGCAGCACTAAAACGTGCAGCTTGAAACCAGGTTTATGAAAAGTATCAGTTAAGACGGCAAATATTTCTTGCACAATCAGCACAAAGTAAGACCGGTAGAATTGATTACGGAATTCAGAAGTCTGCCGCATCAGAAAAAAAAATGAGGATCTTAAAACAAACAAAATAAAATAAAACATGTAACATGATTTAAGGGGCTTAAGAGATCAATCAACCTGAAAGTTTTTAAGCATCTCCAACAATAAATTAAGGCCTGTTTCAGCAATGTTTCTCTCAGTATGTCGAAAAGCCCACATGACAGAATCCATAACAAGCTTTAATTGCTGAAACGTAAAATGGAGTTAGAATATAAACGCTAACTACAACATAATTGATACAATAACAAGCTTTAATAGCTTCTACGTAAAAGATACAAATTTAGGTAGAGGTGCAATTTTGAAGGATTGTAGGGGTCAAATGCATCCAAAAAATACTTATAAATGCATTAAATCTTCCAAATAGTTTTATTTAAACATTCCAGTAGTGTGGTAATAAGATAACTCTTTAACCATGGTTATGACAGTTATTTATAGAACGAAAAAATGGGTAGTCCCGTAGTGGTTTGGCTGTGCCCAACTCCTTATAAGATACACATCTTAGCCACTCGCCCATTTTTCCTTGGCTAGATTTAGGCACACATAAGGGTGCAAGTGTAGAACACCCAAAATCATGTTCCAAACAAGCAGGTATGATTTCATAACCAATGAGCAATTCATGAGTAAATTTGAAGCAAGAAAACAGCGTTTAATTTCCATAACAAATTTCCAAAGACAAACCTCTGGTGACAAAAGTATTAAAGATCCAAAACAATGAGTAGCAATGGCCCGAAGTAGTGAAAAAAACTTGAGCCGGTGTTCAGGGTAGTCTTCAAAATTCTTTGTAATCATCTGTATACCACAAATACAATTAATTCAAACATGAGAAAAAGATAACAGCCCAAGTAACAAGGATAATAAGATCAATAAATCACAATGTTCTAACCTCCAGAGTGCACTGGAAAACAGCCTCAAATATTCGTGGAACATCATCTATCATTGCACCCTTATACCTATATTTAAAGCAGAAAATAAGTAAGCGAAAATTAAGCACTAAAAGAGGAAAGCACACTTGCAGACAACTGCTAAGCATTTCCTTGAGAAATATCCCTATCCTCATAGGCGGGTCAGAATGTCAAGTGACAGGCATATTTATGGGTCGAAGGGGCAAGATGGGGTTGGCCCATGAACACTATTTTGTCCAACTTTTATTTATATTTAATTGTTGTCCATAGCTCAAAAACAATACCATCACCATACTAATGTAGATCTATGAATATGACCATTTAGAAGATGGTACACATTAAAAAAATCCTTTTGGAAGACTTCTGACCTGTTTGACACCTTTGACCATGATGAGAAAAATAATGAATGTTGTGAACTAAGAACATACTTGTTAATAATTGTGGCAAAGAGAGACAAAACTTCAGACTCTCGAGCATCAGGCAAATTCCTGGCATAATCACCAAGCACTGGATCCATCATCGGGGGCACAAATTGCTTTCCTATTTGTGGTTGATCTTCAGCCTTATCCAGAAATGTCTCAATCAGCTTCAGTGTTTCCCTTTTCACAGATCTGTTTTGGTGACAAATGGATACGTAAGAAGAATAATCCAACATGCTATTAATTAAATAATATGACATTGTACCTTAGAAGTTTTACGTAAGAAGTCCTAGATGCATAGGGCCCCCCTTCAGCAATGGATGATGATACAAGCTCACTGTACATTCTGATTAAAGCATGATAAACTAGGAAGATAAGTATAAGCCACTTGAAAACATTAGATCATGAGGTAGAAAAGATGATTGAACTTTAAAACTTACTTGTAGACATTAAGCATGTCCAAAAAGATGAGGGTTATTTGTGACAAAAAATGTGTCCCAAGTGCACTGGCGGCACTTGTATTTGTCTGCAGAAAACAGAACCATACTAAAATAACAAACAATAAACCAAAAACATACATAAAATTATACATAATTCAAAGGTCTAACACATATAGCTAGAATTGCTAACAAGTACAAAAGAAATTCAAATGTTTAGTACAGATGCAAACCTGCAATATATTAAGCACGGTCCTAATCACATCTGGATCCTTTAAGAAATCAACACTACCACGTGCATGTCCTATAATCTCAGTCCATTTCTGCATAAAAAAGTCATCATATAGCATAATGTTCAGCTTTTTTATATAAAAAAAACCTAGAAAATTCCTACCTGATTGGGAAGACTCATCAGCCTCTGCAAATATTCCTCCCGTTTTGCGGCCTCGGATTCTGCCTGAATCATATAACCAACCTACCAAAAAGAATAATGCGACAAATGTTGTAAACCCAGAATAAAATGTTTATCCTGATGGAGTGAATTGGTATCAAGTTATCAGGACACTTCAACTTACAGACTCATAGAATGTATGTATCTGATGTGGTTCAAGGTCTGCAATGGTTGTTGGGAGAGTGGTAAGCAGTTCTGAGACAAAAGGCTCACTTTCCCCAACCTAAACAACATAAATGTATAACATTATTAAATAGTTTACATTATTTTGTATTATGCATAACATTATTAAATAATTTACATTTGTTTGTATATATCTAAGCAGGTATAATGATATCAAACAACTGTGAAATCTAGAAATATATCAAATCACACGTTACATTATTACCTGCAATATGACAAACTTGCGCTTGCATTTCTGAACAATTTTCAAGAATGTATCACATGCCATGTCCTGATGGGATGAGAAATTAAACAATATTATTGAACGGTCAGAACAAATGGTGTTTAGAAAAACTGCGATGAATTGTGTTAATGGAATACTAAGTACTCATGTCTGATTAGAAGGTTCTTGTTTAAAAGTTCAACAAAGTTCCCTGTAAACTAAAGGCCTAAACTAAACAATAAAGAAAGAGGATCCAAACATATCAATAGCACCAGGTGCAGATTAAAAAAAAAGTATTAAAAAATAGAGAAAGTGGATCTGGAGACATCAGTAGCACCAGGTGCAGATCTAAACAAAAAATTGAGCATTATAGTCATACAACCTGAACCCCAGGGTGTGTTTCATGCATGAACTCAAACAACTTGTTTATGACAGTTTTCAAGAACTTCCAATGTGCTCTTAGAAATCTTGGATATTGTCCAACAACATACCTGGCAGTGCACCAAAAAGTAGAACATTAAAGTAAACGAACTACTGCGTGATGGATGCTTAAACTTTTAGTAAACATACTAAAACAACTAACAAACATACATGATATTACTTGCAATAACAGCTTTATTGTCCTTTCCTTTGGTGATTTCACAGAGATTTAATAGATCACGAATAACCATCACAAGAAATCTATTCTCCTGCCAAGAAAAAAACAAATATGATAACATTAATATAATATGAAACATGGAACTATATGCTGCCCATGGGACAAAAAAATATGCATACTTGATCTTCCACCATGGACCCAGATATTGATCCTATTGCCCAGCATAATGTGTTCAAGTTGTTCCATGTCCAATCCTCACCATTTAGTTGTTTACTTAGTTTCTTCAACATCTGTTTACTCTCAAAGATTGGTACAAACAAAAAAAATTACAATATTGCATTTAGAAAATAAGAATGGACTGAAAACAAAAGATGTGAATTCAACTGTTGAGGTTTCATGAAATTTAATAGATAAGTGGGATATTAAAAACAATAAAAGTTCTCAAAAATCGTACCTGCTTTTCAGTGTCATTATGATCAAGATGGGACAAGTAGATAAGCGTTTCTCTCATTATCTGCACCAATATAGTTAGTTTAGCCCTAGGAAAATCACTGCTATGTTTCAAATACTAATCTTCCCATATATGTTTGAATATTACCTTGTATTGAACAAGGACGTCATTGTCTTTCAAAGTTTCACGAACTATATTCCCATTTTCATCTTCAACAATTAAAACTTCTTCCGGTTTCGCCATACGAGATATCATAAGGAGTCTTAACTTTGACATTGGTCCAGAGTAGAGTTGACGTCTTTGCATCAATTGTGTACCATGACCCTCAATCATACCAGGAACCATTGAAATCTAGGTTTATTAAAAGAAACAAAAAACAATATTCACAAGATCCAAGATCATGAGCATAATTATACAAAACATGCCATGCAAAAAAATAATCCACCTGCAGTCCCATCATGTTTGCAGTTGCTGCAGGATTATCAAGATTGTGGTTTGCTTCGAAAAGCTCTAACACCAAAGAATTCCAATAGTCCAAGCAAACCTGTTCAAATAGATTGATGAAAATGACAGACAAAACAAAATGCAAACCATCATATCACCTAACAAAAGAACAGAGCCTATGGTTGACATCAAAAGATTTCCTTTTTTACATTATGCTTGCACTAAATAATGACCCGCCAAACAGCACCATGAACAATAGATTTACTATCCTGTTTGAAAAGAAAATGAAAAAAAAATATATATCATACCTTAAAAACTTCTGTATCATCCACATAAGAAATGTTCAAGAGATACTCAAGGCCCGTCATAAGTGCAGCAATGTTCTCTTGTGTGGATTCGAGTATGCGGATGTGAAACTGCATCCAGGGTGTTTATTTCAGATTAAACATAATAATCATCTGATACTTATTACATTATGTAACTATTTCTTTCAATCTGAGAAGGAAAATGAAAATTTTAGATTTTGATTGTCTAAAAAGAGGCAACATTTCCTTTCTTGGCAACTGTTGATCCAAACCTGCTTTTTACCGAAGAATAATCCTTGTTTGTATTTTAAATTGATTTTGGTCAACGAGTTCTCTTTGTTTCTTGTTAGGTTTGTTCAATAATCACACCAATAAGACTACATGCCATGTCAAAGTAATGCAACAGCCAGCAGAGGCTCATTTGGTCATACAACTATACAAGGCTTTGTTGGGTTTGTGGAGTCTTGATTTGGGCTCGGGTTAAAGACAACTCAGTGGCAGATTAATTAAATTAAGACCTGGCCCGTTTTTATTTAATTTTAGCCCATTAAGGTTTTCTTGGGGATTAAGTTGTAAACCCTAATTCTCTCTATTTATATGGTATCCAAAGTTTAAAGAACGGAATCGAGCCTCGAGGCGTTTTTCGCCTCACGAGGCGTAAGCTCGAGGCGAACCGAGGCGTAAACCCGAGGCGGAATTACAAAATAAATATAAAAATTATATATCTTAAATAAAATACTAAACTCACACGAAACACTTTCCTAAGTAAATTCATCATAAGCAAAAATAATCAATTTGATCCAAATATTCAGCCTCCATGTCAAATAAGACTAGTTTCAGTCCCATATTGACCTAATTTCAATCCCATACTAGTATTCTACCAGCAAAAACATGATAAAAAGATGATAAAACATAAAAAAGATGATAAAACTGCACAAAAGATCAATTTTACTCAAAACTACGCCTCGTTCCCGCCTCACCGCCTCACCGTTTTTCGAACCGCCTCATCCTAAGAGGCGTACGCCCCATCTGAACCCTATGAGGCGCCGCCTCATATACGTTTTCTACCGCCTCACCTCGAGGCGCGCCTCGAGGCGTACGCCTCGACCGTTTTTTTAAACCATGATTGTATCATTGTACTTGTATTCCTCACGAGTGAGGTAGAAAGCATAAACGAGTATCCTGGTTGCAACCTGTGGACGTAAGTCACATCGACCGAACCACGTTAAATCTCGCGTGTTCATCTTTGTTATTATTTTCTCTCGCGTGTTTCTGCTTGTCTGTTTGTGCGCGGTTTGATCCTAACAGGCTTCTATTTAACTTAAGAAGAATGTAGCAGAGACATACTTAGGTAATAGTTACGCATACAGAGAAAGAATAGCCATGAAACACAAACTTGCCTTGTAAAATGAAGTGAAAAACAATGCCAGGTTCTGAATAAATGCCTGAAAGCAGAGAAAAGAAAACTTAAAGAGTCAAAGTTTGTTTAAAAGCAAATTGTTCAAACATAACATGCCCTTCCTGTTAAAGCCTACAATCACCTGCTCCTCACTTGACCCATTTCCATAAGCATCTGGTATATTTGTACTAGTTGGAAGAACCGTCTAAATAGACAACACATAATAGAGAGAATTAATGGGAAAAAAAAGTAAAGAGATAAAGCAGAACATAGAATATAGACGTGTAATGCATCCATTCAATAATGTATCCACACATACATACCTGCAACTGGACCATGAAGATGGTATACATTTTAACATATTGCAGGTTGTAAAAATCTCCAAAATTCAGGGCTGAAACCTATCCCAATGAATGCAACACATGAGTGTTAGTTGCCTTCTTAAATACACAAGCCATGAATACTGTTTTTTAAGTGCCTAAATAAGTGTTACCTCTGTCAAGCACTGAAGAGTCAAATTACGGTATGATGGCACAGGAAAAAATTTATGAAGTGTCTCCAGCTGTAACACAGCAACATTGGTGGCAATTTCATGAAATTTGCATGAAAAAAAATTGTTACTTAATTTGTATTTCCACGAGGAAAAAGATACACACCAGTGGGGATTCAAAAATATAGCCCAAAGGAATCCATGAAAGAAAAGCATGTAATGTGGCCAGTGTAGCCCTGATTAGCTCTGTTCTTTGAGAAGCCGACAGAACATACAAGCATAACTCATGTATGAGTTGAAACTCGCTGTCAACAACAACAAAATGAGCACACTTTAGTTAGGATTTGACCTAAGCATCAATGGTTGAATTAATACTATACACCCAATTAATATATGGCTACTGAGCAACAAAATACTAGAAATGAAATTTGGTCAATCACATTCTATGTCAAGCCTAAAATAAAGCAACCACAAAAGGCACAAATCCAAGCCACAAATCATATGAAAATTGGAAATAAGTTCTTGAACTTATCACAGTTACTATTACCTGTTCAAAGATTGCTTAAGCTCCTTGATCTTCTGTTGAGTCATTTCACCCCTTGAGAAATCAAATACCTCTTCACTTAGAAGCTGCAAAGAAAATCGACATTTAAACCACATCTACAAGAACAAAGCAATAACACACTAGGAGTGAAAATTTAGACTTACTTTAAGTATTGTCATACAATTCTCGCATAATGTTTCACTAGTTTTTGCTGCTGTAACCAGGTCAGGGATGAAGCTTCGCCACCTGGCGGGCCACTCATGTTTCAATATCTGAATATCCATTTGCATGCCGTTTAATAAAAGTTGCCACATCAAAACATGAACTGCCAGCCAAAGACAAGGGAAGCAAAAAACAGCTCACCTGAACTAGTATAATGTTAAGTTTGTTGACATACAACCTTTCTTGCCGAAAAGAAACCTCGTTACTTGAAAGCTAAATACATGAAAAACCAATATGATTTCAAACATATAAAATATATTATAATGTAAAAATGAATAATCTTAAAAACAAGACCCACAGCAGTCATACCTTTACAATGACATCAGATATGTAGTTCTTCATTCCGTCCCGCTGTTCAACAGGCAATACATTCCATCTATATTTGATAACACCCTCCAGAACCTGTAAGACAGAAAACTAGTAATTTTTGGCAGCCATTACAACTACAAAATTACCGAATAAAAATGGCATAACAACACCAGAGTTCATCATCAAACAACACCCTTTGGAACAGACTTGAGTTTATAACAAACTAGAGAAATAGTTCAATTTGCAGAGCCATGAATACTTTAAGGTTTTTAAAAACTTAAAGTGCAAACGTGTGTTTGTGACTAACAGATCAAGAAGAGAAAATAGTGACCTGTAACGCAAAAAATTTGGTGTTCAAGCTCTGTGTATTGGACAAAATGTGGACCACTTGTAGCCACATATCTGTATTGCTTTGCAACTCCCGCAATATATGATCAGCAGCAGTCCTCTGTATTATTAACGTATATGTATTAAAAAAAAGCAAAAAAAGAACATGACAACATGATCAAGTAGGAGAATGATACATCAAAAGAGCAAGATTATATAGACCGATTATTGTTAATTTGTTATACACATTCAGAATTTTCTTTGGTATCTTCACTTGTAGAAGAGCCTCCCACCCATTCATCCTTAAGACCAGTAATGGATCAGCATATCCAATTATTATTCCCTATCTACCGCATGTTATATAAGGCTTTTCAAATCCAGGTAAATTTCCCTTTCTTGACACCACAATTAGCCGACAATTTTTGTAACATTTTCTGTATCTACATTAGCGTCTTTGATTCTTTCTGAGTTGAAGTAAACTATTCTGCACATTCATTCTATACATAAACCGCCTTCAGTATACAATCTTCGATACAGAACCACATGCCACTCAGAGAATGTAAACCCTTCCTCAAGACCAGCACATACTTACCATCCAAACAAGCTAATTATGTGACTCTCAACCATTTAGATTTTAGCAAACAGCTGATCTAACACAGCTTTTTTTCTCTATGTTCAGCTTCCTATGTCAGAGACTATAAGCGTCTCATCATAAACTAAGAAAACAATATACTTCATGTTCAAGTGATCTACCCAAATAGCATGGCCAGACCTAGATATTAACAACTCAAATAATCAACAGCTTGCAATCAATGATCACCGCAAGCATTTTAAATTTGCCGTACAACCAGAAGTCATCTGTATTTCAATCTTATGCTGAATTGGGCCATTTGCAACTAATACAGCCACAATCAAGTCGTAGGTTAGTTCTTAATCACTTCCAACCACCTATCCTTCATGCAATACGTGAAACTTAAGCGCAATCTAACGAAACGAATAATGTACGAACATCGTCAAAAGGTCCATTAACACCTACTATGAATGCAAATTGGCTATAAAAATCGATTTCACTGCATCACATTACTCATCAATCGTATAAATGAAGGGGAAGAGTGTAGGAAACTGCAGCAAACCTCGTCTTTAGATCCGGTGCCGTAGAAGGCAGCAACGGTGGCATCAAGCAGAGCAACATCAATGGGTTGACTTAAATCCCTGAGCTTCTCTGCCGCCATCGCAGAGAGAATATGAAGTGGAAACCCTAGATTGATTAGCAGGGAAAAAGCTTCGTTGAATTTGAGTGAAGGAAGAAACCCTAAAAGGGAGGAGAGGGTATATACAGATTCTAGAAGGAAGATAAGTGAGGGAGTGAGGGAGTGAGTATATAATAAAATAAAAAGACAGCTTCAAAATGAAGCAGAAGAAATGGTAAGAGAGACTTTGAAAGCAAGGTCTTCCCTCCTCTTTTATTTTTATTTTCTTTTTATTCTTATATTATATTTCTTAGTTCTTTCATATTCCTTTTTGTTTAGTTATTAACTTATAACAATTACTAGTTTAACGATCATCACTATTATTAGTTTAGCAATCATCGGAGTGTTAAACTAGTAATTGTTATTAGCTAATAACTATAAGAGTAAATTACTATTTGTATTCTTAACGTTTATTCATTTTAACGACTTGCGTCCCTTCGGTTTCAAAATTGCCAATGACCCCCTAACATTTCATTTTTATATCCATTTGTATCCAAAACTCTAACACCGTTAATTATTCCGTTAATTCTTTTATAAAAAGACTAAAATGAATGCCCCCAAGAATTAAAAATAAAAAATTATGGGACCACCTAAATCTTCTTCTTATTCTTCTTTGACCACCATAAACACACACCTACATCCACCACCACCCATCGACACCACCACTCACCACCCATCGACGACACCACCCAAACCTTCTTCTTCCTCTTTTCTCTACATCCATCACCACACATCGACGGCACCAGCCATCAATACCATGAACACCACAATCCACTACACCATCTACCTGCAAACATCACCACAAACCCACTCCACCATAGCTGCCCCTCACCACCACAACAGCCGTCACCCACCACCAACCAGACCCACTACAAACCCTAATTATCGTTGTTCTAAATCCTCCCTTCCTTCTCAAATCCATAATTTCAAGTTATCTACGGGTGATGTGATTTGTGATGGTGGTGATGGGGGCTGTTGTGACGTGATTGGCAGCTATAGTGGTGGGGATGGGGATGGGGCTGTGGTGAGGGGGTGGTTTATGGTAGTGGTGATGGGATCTGTTATAGCGACGACGGGGGTGGTTGTGGTGATAAGAGTTTTTGTGGTGGACCCCGAGTGGTTGTGGTGGTGGTGATGGAGCTGTTGTGGTGGCGATCTGGTGGTTATGATAATAAGGTTGTTATGGCGGGCGAGTGGTTATGGTGGTGGTGGTGATGGGGCTGTTGTGGTGGTGGTGATAGGGGTGGTTATGGTAGTGGTGATTTGAAGAAGAAAATGTTGATGGTTAGGACCCATAAGGTTTTTTATGTTATTATTTAATTTTAAGAGTAGTTTAGTCTTTTCAATAATAATTTTAACGGAAACATTAACAGTGTTAGTCATTTGGACTCAAATGGAGATAAAAATGAAACGGCATAGACTCGAATGAAAATTACATGAAACGTTAGGCGGCAGATGGCAATTTTGAAACCGCAAGGATGCAAGTGGTTAAAATGAACAAACGTCGGGGATGCAATACTCTAACTATAATAAGAGTTACGGTATATAACCTTGGGTTTTACTTTTTATAATATTGAGGCGGTTTGAGAATTTCTCTGGTCTTGACACGTGTAGTGGATTAGACCAACAATAAAGGTTACAGACTGTAACCATGATACTAGAAAGAGGCTATAAATAGAAGCCATGACTTCTTATTTGAGACATGATTTCATAACTCTAAACGCATTTAAATGCTTTGTTAAGTGTTAAAATCGAGCTGAGTTAGTTTTGTTGAGAGATGAGAAGAAGTAGTGCTACCTAGAAGAAAACTGTTGGCTTGAGAGGTAATCCTTCGCTTAGGATTAGAGATCGGGTGAGAAACTTGAGGGAACGAATACTATACCTAGAGGGTATACGAGTTGATAACCCTAGATATATGCGGGTAAAATACTCACATGTTATGGGTGAGATACCCTTAGGGATAAGGGTTAGTCAACCAAAGATGGAATAGGGTGAAAACCCTATGAAATGGTTTTCAACCTAATACTTCAGAAGGTTACAACCCAACTAATATAAGGTATGGTAATTTTAATAGGATACGTGATCCTACAAAGGATGAAAGCTAAAGGGCAGTTTAAGTGAACATAATTTTAAGTGACTATTACATACCCCTAGAAGTATATGTGAATGTGTGTATATGACATGAAATGAGAAATCATGGGAAATTTAGGAGTATATGTGATTATGTAAAGTTGTATTACAAGTATTCGAACGATTGTACGTGTGAAAAGTTTTGAACTCAAATGTGAAGTTTCCTGGTTCAATACAAAATCGTATATGAGATCAGGATTCATTGAATGTTGAATTTTAATGAGAGTTGCTTTAACCAAGGGCTGTATGTGAGTTTGCGGTCGATATAAGTATTAGGCTCATATGAGAGTTTTTTTATCTAATGATTAATCATATGTGTTTACTGAGGTCATATCAATATGCGGTTATGCGAAATGCAAATAAATTAATTGTATACTCACTTAGCGAAAACTAACCAATGTTATGCTGGTTTTCTTAGGTGGCATGCATAAAAGCAAGAAAAATAATATTGATCAAATCTTGAATACGATGGATCTGGCACATGGGTACGTCAAATGTTGTAAATATGTAATTTGTAATCCCTTATAAATATAATAGAGAAGAGCTTAGAAAGATCCAACTTTTCAATGATGTCACTCTGATTAAACAATTAAATAGAAATGAGGGTATTATATTTTGGCCAGTGATGCTTAGTCGTTTAGTCGAAGCTTGAAAATATCTGATGGATGACGTGGAATCGGATAACAAAAAAGGCTTTTGATATTTTCAAGTTGTGAAGGTAAATTCGGATAGATATCCAACCCTTGCACGAATGATGAAAGGTAATATATAATTTATTGTAATTTTTTTGTTAATAGATCCTAATTTATCTGTTTTTTAGATATATTTGCTATTACGATTTCAAACACATCTTCAGAGTCTGAGTTCAACATGGGTGGACGAGAGTGGACACCTAGAGAAGCTCGTTATCCCTAGCAATGTTGAAGCATTAATTTGCATGCAAAGCTGGACCAGAAAAGGAAGAAAACATATTAACGAAGATGATGATTTGGAAAAGAATTCGATAGGTTTGCAAAAGGTAATTATAATTTTGTTAATCATAGTATGGTGTCTTTTTGTAATTTACTAAAGGTTGTGTTTAGATGTTTTTAACAAGATCAGTTGATAAGAACTATTGAAGAAGAAAGACATACTTGTTTCAAAGATTGATGAATATTTTATTTATATTGTTCATTTAATGATTTGCTTGGTTTGATTTTTTGCTGCTTTCCAATTATTTGTTATTGATTCATTATAATATTATTAGGGTTATTAGTATGAGCGCACGGACCCAGTTAGGTTTTAGGGTTTGTATTATATTCTCTATATATTGTAACCAAACCTATCAATAATATTCAATTCAGTCTTTTACCATCTTACATGGTATCAGAGCCTTAGGGTTCTGGTTACCTTTTACTCCGCTACACCACCACAGAAACATACAAACCCTAGCCCTCGCCATCTAGTTCAAACCCTAGACAGGGCGGTGTGCCGCCACCGCCGCCGCCCTGTCCCACCTTCGTCTTCTGTTTTGTTTCTTATCTATTTTTTAGTTTATGTTTAAAAAAGCTTCGTTATCGGTTGAGGATTCAAACCTATTACCCATATCCATTCTCTTGGTTCGTTCACATCCATTCTCTTGGTTTGTTTTTGGATTATGGCTTCCAATTTGCAACGGTCACTGTTTTTTCTTTCTTCCTTTTATTTTTTTCGTTTATCGGTGTTTTAGCCGCATCAAGGACCACGGTTCACGGCCACTGATCTCAAACTACGGTTTGAATAAATATTTCTATTATTTTTAGATTTACGGATCTTATCTCCTGATCTACGTATCCAAGAGACCGCCCTGACCACTGTCACCGGTCTTTTTTTTTTATATATCTACTTATGTCATCTCTTGATCTATGGATCCAAGAGAGTGCCGCTTGCTAGCCTTGAGACATCGCCAACATCTACGGCCGCCGGGTCTCAACTTATTATTCCAAGAATCAAGAACTATGAAGTATCAAGCAAACTATAGATATCAAGCAAACTATAGATAGCACAATCAACTAAAATATAGATGACAACATCAAACACAATATTGTTTGTTGGTAATAGTTTGGATAGTCAAGTCGATCGAAGCATGTTTATCTTATTATTATTGTTTTATGTTTTTTTTTTTGTTTTCCAGTCATAGCATAAGGTTACTTCTGCTACGACTGCGGGGGAGTATTAGATAATATTATTAGGGTTATTAGTATGAGCCACGGGCCCAGTTAGGTTTTAGGGTTTGCATTATATTCTCTATATATTGTAACCAAACCTATCAATAATATTCAATTCAGTCTTTTACCATCTTACATTACCATGTTTTTCCATTGTTTCAACTGGTTTTATGGATTATTAAATAGGTTTTTCTGTAAATTATGTTGAATCAAAAGTTTCTGTCCTTCGTAGTAGCCCATTTAACATTCAAAATCAAAAGTTTCATATAAGCTAATCAAGATCCGCATATGAAACTTGTTAATAGATTTGAACCCTTTACCATGTAGAAGGTTCGGTTTTAGTTCCAAAATTTTCCAAATTTATTCACGGTTTTGGTTCCACGGTTATTACTCATATACTTAGATTATGATCAACACTTACGAGACCCACTCAAAACTAAAATAACTATCAACAAAAAGAAAGAAAGAAATATCTTTTAATATTGGGAGAATTACGTATTTCCTCCTATAAACTTAATCAATTACATATATATTCAACTTAAAATTTTAATTACATATATCCCCCTTTTAAAACTTAGTAATTTGCATATATACACAAACTAAAATTTTAATTACATATATCCCATTCATTAAGCATTAATATTACATATATAGCTAAGTGAATATATTTTATACAAAATAACATATATGATTACCGTTTTACTATTTTCTTTTACGAAAACTATGAAATTAAGTATTTACTCATTTTTAAACTAGTTTTTTCTCTTTTAACTAACTTTATCACGAATCTATTCAAGTAGCTCAAAACTAGTATTAACTAACTTGGAATAGACACAAACTAATTATGTTAGAATTGTGTCATCGTCATCCCCCATCCATGTCGCCTGCGTTGTACACCAGTGGTCGAAAATTGTAACCGGGCAAGAAAACGTGATTCAACTAAATTTTCAACATGCAACTTCGGAAAGTTATATTTGAAGGCAAATAGATGTTAGAAGAGATGATTTGTAGTGTTACGGGTTGAAAATCCAACCGAATCAGGCTTTCCAACCGGTTATGTTTTTCTGCTCTGGCTATAAGTGAGGGTGATGGTGAGTGAGAAGACGATTCAATTGCAATTAGTTATATTCAGTTGCGATTTCGTTTCAAGCTATCAAATATGTTGACAAGGTTCGGGTTTGACATTTTTTTGAACCAAACATATGCAAAAGTGGGATTTGAGATAGAAGAATTACTCGTGACGTAATAACGAGTAAAATCATATGTTCGGATCGTCTTGCATGACGAGATTAAAAGTGTCTCGTATGTGAACTAGAAAACTTTAGTATAAAAGATATACAAGATAGAAAAAAACAAAAAGAACACAAAAAACGTTAGTATAGAAACATTACAAATAATCAAAACTCGAAAGTTAGTAAAAAAGAAATTTAATAGTTTAATAAAAATACGATTAAAGTACTAAATATATACGTTTTTTTAAAAAACAATCAAATTGGGAAATATGTAATATTTATGTTTATTAAAGGGGATATAAGTAATTACAGTTTTAATTTGGGTATATATATAATTGATTAAGTTTTAGAAGGGGATACATGTAATTAAAATTTTAATTTGAGTATATATGTAATTTGACTAGGTTTTAGAAGATGATATATGTAATTAAAAATTTATGTTGATATATATGTAATTGATTAAGTTTGTAGGAGGACTTATATAATTTTACTTTAATCTCCTCTTTACAAAAGTTAAGCCTTTTATTCACATCTCTTTTTGGATTCTTGCGCTTGTTCATGTATTGACTAATACTTCAAACCAAATGAATGCTTGTATAGAGTTAGTTGAGCATTGAGCACTTTATGATCAAGCTAATTTCCACAAGTATACTAATGTTGGTATCATTTGCCACTACAATTGAGTCTATAACCAATTTTATCTATAACATTGAAATTCCATTCTTACAAACCAAATTGAATAATTGTTCAAAACGACATGTTCAATTGAATATAATTTATTACATGTTTCCTCTCATTTGCTTCTTAAAGTTAAATATATTATTAGAAACATAATCACTCATTTAATACCAAACTTGCAGTGTTTACTAAATTATAAAATTATTAAGGCTTATTTTGTAAGATTATGGTTTTTTTTATTGTAAATCCATTAAGCTGCGCACATTGGTTTTGGGGTATGATAATTTGTCTTTTAATCTATGGAGTTCTATTACAACGGATGGATTTATGCAATTGATGGCTTATTATGTCGATGAAAGTTGGTTAAACGGGTCAGCTCATAGCTTTTTATATTGATTAGGGTCATTTTGCTACTGCTTGTTGAAACTACGAAGCATCATTCTATGGATTAGTGGTTAGTTGACGATATTTATTGACTTAACATAGTGCTTTCACTTGGTTAGTCGACAATATTTATGTGACCATATACTGGCCATAAGGCTTTTTTTTTCATAGTTTTATCCTTGTTTTAAGTCACTTGAATGTGTTTGTTATTTTTAGACACACATTGAAGTAGATTACGAACAAATGATCATTTATGGTTAAAATTTTAAAGTCACATAATTATAATTATTAAAATAAACAAGGGGTGAACTTTAAAGCAATGATAAAGTTGTTGTCATGCGACTTGGAGATCACTATTAAAAATGATCTTCTCATCTGTTGATGTATGAAGTTTTATTGTTTGCTTATCACAAAGGATATGGGCTTGATTTGATTCCAATCAATCCATACCTAGGTCAACATCAAATCCTGCTAAAGGCATTGGCAATAATTGTATAAGCATGATGTGTCCATATAAAGAAATTTGACAATTCTTCAAGATTTCAGAAACTTTGATTGTTGCTCCGCTCGTAGTTTCTACCTCAAAGGCTCTTTCTAACTTAGCTAAAGGCATATTTAATAGACTACTAAACTTGTAATATATAAATTACAATTTGCACCAGAATCAAATAGTATTTTTGGATAAATATCATTAATGGGGAACGTACCTATTATTACGTCCGGCATGTTTGTAGCTTCACGAGTATTCTGAATAAATGTTCATGTGTTTTTCTTCCCTTTGTCTAGTTTCAAACCAGTGGACCTACTTGTTTCAACTTTAGACATTCGGGACCTTTTTCGAATTTCTTGCATTCAAATAATATTCTTGCATTCTGGTATTGTAGATTGGAAATTTATTCTTTCGGGAACTTTTTCAATTGTCTTTGTTTCCTATTCTCTTTTCTAAATTACTTCTTTCTTCTTATTCTCCTCCCTTGAGTTTCATTCCATTAGTCATCAAACTAGCTAACTCCATAGCTGATTCAATAGTGCTTAGCATTGCATCTTTCACAACATCTCGAATTTCACTTACCAATCCCTAAATATATCAGCTTACAAACTTCGATTTAGGGTAACAAGACGTGGCACAAAACAAGAATATTCCGATAGACCCCTTCCCTTAGTTTTTACTACTGCATTAAATATGTAAGAACTTCTTCTCTATCTGCTCTTGTTCAATTAATGGATAAAATTTCTAACCATAAGGTTAGAGAATTCTTTCCATGGCTAGGCATAGGTAGACCCCTTCCCTTGGTTTTTACTACTACATTCCACCATTTAAAGGCTTCATCCTTGCACGAGTTTATAACATATATAACTTTATCTTCTTTAGCACACTTGATGATGGCCAGAACGGACTCCATCTTTTCTAACCATCGGATCGTAGCCACAACGCCATCCTATCCTGAAAAATTTGGTGGTTACAATCTTGAAAAGTTCCTAGGGCTTTGAACTTCCTCTTTCGTTCATTATTATTCTGTGTTTCTTTTGGTGTGTCTCTTCTTCTTTCTAGACTCTTTTCTCCAATGTATAGAAATCTTAGGATTGCTTCAGCAAATTCTTCATCAATCATTTTCCTTACAATTTTTTTGAAGAAGGGGTTCCTTAAGAATAATAGGTTTCATTACAGATTTTCCATTAGTTTGCTTGCTACGTCCTCTCGTATTTGCTGAGGGTCAATCATTATCAAATTGCTTTGGTTTCTACATTTCCAAAAATTTAAGAGGTGACGTAATTCTAAATTATAGAGAATTCTAATCATAAAACAAACGATCTTTGTCAAACTGTTCCTAGTGTATGACCTCGCAGCTAACATTACCAACAACCGCCACTCACATCTCAAACTACCGACCATGACCATCACCCTTCATTTGACATACACCACGGACTATTTTCACATACTAAACTAAACTAACAAACAATTTTTTCAAACTTGAAATAAACAGACAAACTAAACAACCATCTGCAACATATTTTATTGAATCATCATGGTTCTAGTATGAATTTGGGGTTTGAATCGATTAATAGGGTCTTAAAAAGAGAATTCCTATCAATAATAAATAAAACAAATATAATAAACATTATAGACAAAAACAAAGAAAAGAAAAAGAAAGAAATAGGGAAGAGAGAATTTAAGAGACCCGTAAGGATCATGGTAAAGATGACTGAGCCAACTTGATATTTTGGTATTATCGCCATAAAGAAGAACTTTCGGATTTTTTTATTCATATCTTCGTAGCGGATTGAATCGAAAAATAAGATTGAATTGGAAAGTAAGAAGTTTCAAACTTTCTATTATATATCCATTCCAGTATTTAGGTGTTTTTGCTTGAGCGGTACGAGATGAAAGTCTCATATATAGTTCTTGGAGGGGGGATCAGACCTATTTCAATAAAGTCTATGATTGGTTTGAAGACCATCTCGAGATATGTTCCTCCTCATGTAAACATATTATATTGTCTAGGGGGAATTATGCTTACTTGTTTTTAAGTACAAGTGGCTACAGGATTTGCTATGACCTTTTATACAGCACATAGGTTTATCCCTTTCTTATATCCTATGTCTGCTCTTTCCTCCTACTTTCACCTTCGCCTTATTCCTTAACCCAACGTATTGAGTTTTTCACTTGATTGCCTTAGGTCTGAACTTTATCACCTAAATTTTGCTTCCTTGCCACCACTCCATGTACTTACCCTTGATTTCATCAATCTCACGTAGAGATATATCTAAATACTTGTATAGAGAGATTGGATGGTTGGAAATGTAACCATGGTGAGGTGGGGACTCTCTCCTTCCCATTATAATATCCTAATACATAATATTCTCAGGCCAAGATTCATTCTTATCGATCACGTAACTTGCTTGTGCTGTTTGGAACTGATATAAAACTGGTGAACTCTTCTTGTACTCTTCTGTGTCTTCTTATGGATCTTCTTCCTTTTTTTCTTGTCTAACTTCTTTTTCAATCATCCTCATTTCTTCCTCTCTAGGCATTCTAAACAACTCTTGAGTAGTGGCAACATGGACTCTAGGTTTCCGCGGCTTGCTTGAACCTCTCTCATGAGGTATTGACAGGGTATATTGTAGCGGAGTTAGAAATCTTAAATCTACCATTCTTATTTCTTGGCTTTATTATTCATGATCTTCACTCTTTGGATGATAAAGATTACTACTATCACTTGATATGCTTATTGGATTGTCTTCTGATCCATATGGTGGAGGAATATCGTAGGTAGCATAGTAACTACCATACTTATTGTTATAATAATATTTATACATCTTGTAAGATACAAAATTCTTTATTTGCTATAAACAATTCACAAGAAATCTTAAAATTTCTAAACACATCTTTCAAAAGCATTCTATCTCAAACATGGTTAAAATCTAGGCATTACGTACCCTACAAATACCTAATTCACTAAAACTCGTGGCTCTGATACCAAAAGTTGTCACCCTCCAGGTCGGGTACACCCCAGGCTTGTGAACCTGATTATTTGGTATCAGCTAATAGGTCCTGCAGGACTGGTGAATAGGAGCAATGCAATAGTTTCACAATGAATGGAGAGACTAGAACACTTAACAGATCAAATAGGGAAGCGACTAAAGTGAAACAAAAAATAAATGTAAAGAACACAATAAAAACACAAGTGATTGGTTTTCAAGAATGATGTATATGGCTTTCAAGTGTTTTACAAATGTTAAAAGCTTAATCCTAAGGACTAGTACCTGAGATACTTTATACTACATCCTACAGCCGGCCATACTTTAAAGGTCATCTGGAATACTAATCTAGACAAAAAGATCAATGAAATTGACTAGTGACTATGACATGCCATAGCTCACATCCTTATCTATTACAAAAAGGATAAACGTACAAATTAGAAAGTTATAGACTCTAAGACCTTAATCTATAGTTGACAAAAGTATGGACTTATCACCAACTTATATAAGTTGGTGAGTCTTCAAAGATGGCAGTGAAAAGTAGTTCAGCTTTTGTCAAAAGCATGTCAAAGAAAGCATGTCTTCTCTGTCTTTGAAAGAAATAAGTATCTTGGCTTCGAAAGACTTTGTCTTGAAGCTTCAGAAGACTTCATCTTTGTCTTCGGAAGAAATGGTCTTTTGGCTTCGAAAGATTTGATACTTAGTGAATTTTATTGAGCTGTATCAAATCTTCCGAAGTAACTTTCTCTATACTTTTGATGTGCATGTTGAGAGAGCTTTGGTTGCATCAGCCTCTATGTTTAACTCCTACAAACTCCCCCTAGGCTGATGCTACCAAAACCGAAGAATAACTTTGAGTCTTGATCTTTATCTATTGACAGTCCTTATTAGAATCAAGACCATTCCCTTCTTCATAAGTTGGTCAGGATTCCTAAGACTCTTAAAGTATCTTCTCATGTCATAGAGATCATGTAAAGGAAGGTCAAGTATGTTTTTTCAATAGTACACATCTTGACCCCCTTGATCTCTAGTGACATACCATCTATCTGGGTTAGTAGAAAAGGCCCAAGACAAGAAGGGTCTCTTAGCAGCAAGAGGCTCTATTTGAATTGGAGTTGGATGAGCAACCTCTTCTTGATCACCCTCAGGATGTTCTGACCTATCCTGAGGTGCAGAGGTGGGGATGCCTTAGACTTCTTCTTCTTTTTGTCCATTCTGATGGCCATCCTCTTTATCTTTTTGTAGTTTAACTGAGGAGGTTGGTCTTGAGTACCAGATGTTCCTTTTTGTCCTTTCAGTTGGTCCTTTTCCTTCACAGGTTTAGAAGGAGAAGGATCAGGACCCTGCTATTGGTTAGAAGCTGAAGCTGGCTGAGATGCAACACTAGGTCCAGGTTGTGTTGTCTCTTACGGTTCAATCTTGACCTCAGCATAAGGTGCAGCCTGACTTAGTAGAGAATGCAAGTCTACCAGCTCACCCTTCTTAATCTTCTGCTTGATCACTCTAATGTGCTCCTCCATAGTGGATAGAGACATTGGACCAAGTCTCCTTTCGAGATACCCATACAGCTTCAAAAAGTTCACCATCTTTAGTTTGTCAACAGACTTCTTCTGATTGGCTCGGATGGTGGCTCTTAACTTAGCAGCCTTTTCCCTTATCTTCTTTTAGTAGCTTTTTGTTCTTTTAACACTTCTTGTTCAAGCTGCTTGAGGTACTCAAACTCTTATGTACTTATATGATAAGGGAAGTAAGTCTGCTGCCTGATAGAGGCCTATGGCACTCAGGTAGGTTATCATGTTTTGTCTGTCTTGTTCCCTACCTACCTATGTTTCTTGTTCAGCTGCCACAGCCTCTGCCTCAGGGCTTTCTTGAACTAGAGAGAGGGTAGGTGCTTTATAAAGTCTCTTTCTTTTTCTACTGGGTTCACCACCAAGCTTAAGTTCTCTTATTTTAGTTCTTGCAGCTCTTGATTCCTTTGCACTTATGATCAAGGCAATGGTGTTCTTCTTAATAGAAGATTCTTCAGCTCTATCTGCCTTTAGTTCTACAATATCTTCTTCAACCTTGTATAGGAATAGCTCCACCTTCTTAGTCATAAAAAATATGGCCTTCCTTTTCTATGACTCTATCTCAACTTCTCTTTCAGCAGTCATAGGTCTCTTACCTTTGTTAGAGGTAAAGATTATAGTAGGTCTGACTGCTGAAGATCTAGTAGTTACACCTGATGCCTCACCAGCTGACTTGGGATCATCAGCAGTTGTTTGAGCTCTCTCAGCATCCTTAGTGACTTCTAGGCAATCTGTTTCAACATTCACCTTATAGTTAATTGCGGTTTCAACTTCAACATCCGGTTGACCAAATACCACCTCAGCTAATTTTCTAAATTCAGCCTTAGGAGTGTCCTTTTGTTGTTTATGAAGTTGGGCTGGTTCAGCTTCAAGAGTCACCCCATGTTTTTCCATGAAGTTGGGCTAGTTCACCATTTTGTGTGAGGATTCATCTGCTGAAGAAGCCTCTTGTCTGGTACTTTCGGCAGTTGCATCAGCAGCTGATTTGTTCTGCACTTTAACAGCTTCCTATACCACTCTTAGTAATGGTGCTTCTTCTTTAGCAAATTCCTTGGGAGAGGCTTCAAGTCCTAGCACAAGCTCTCTTTTTGATGATTCTTCATCAGATCTCTTTCTTTTGAGAGAGAGAGAGAGCAAGGAAGAAATGCTGGATCTCTCTATTGCTGAGACTCTTCTCTTCCCATGTTGAACCTTTTGGTTCATCCTCCTCATCATCCTCCTAGATTTCATCTCCTTCTCTTTGGAGATGTCAAAGCCATACCTATCTAGAAGTTCATTTATTTACTTCAGTTTCAGCTAGAGGCTTATAGTCTTAATTCCATTTAGAAGAGAAAGAGATTGGTTGTGCAGCTTGTACAACTTGGTAAGCCAATACCTGGAGGCTATCTGCAACTTCTTTGGGCTCATCTTCTTCTTTTTTGGTAGCATCATCTGAGATTCTAGAAGACACTAAGTGGGTATAGGAAGGCACATCCAAAGGTTCTTATGGTGCTGAGAGTTGAAGACTTAGGATGATAGATCATTGAAGATCAATGGTCTCTTGAAGTTATTCAAGCTTGTGTTCAAGATCCATTGCCTTTGCTGCAAATTGCTAAAGAGTTGTAAGTTGTTACTCTAAAGAAGTAACTCTTGTAGCTTGTTATTGGAGAGTCCTAGGTTGACCTTCCACCTCAGTGACTCTATCTGTCAAAGACTTCTATAACACCGACCCCTCACACCACCAATATTGTCCACTTTGCCTATGAGAAGCTCATGGATTTGCTTTTGGTTGCCCGAGTGAAAACTTCCCAGGGAGGTCACCCATCCGTGGATTGTTGCTACCGGAGCACGCTTAGCTGTGGATTTCTCCTCTCATCCACAGCCAATGCACCTAAAATGCCTTGGTGATATTAGAGGTCAAACATTACTTATGAACCCAACATCTCTCATGTCCACGGCCGATGTAGGATATTACGTAGATAGTCACAATCACCCCCCCGTTTGGACTCATCATCCACGATGCGCCCTAGAACTCACCATACCCGGTGAGGTTTATCCTACCATCTTGAATGGCACAAGAGTGGCTCTGATACCATTCTATAACACCCGACCCCTCATACCAGCAATATTATCCGCTTTGCCCATAAGAAGCTCACGGATGAAAACTTCCCAGGAAGGTCATAATCCCTGGATTGTTGGCGCCCGAGCATGATTAATTATGGAGTTCTCATATCATCCACAGCCAATGCGCCCAAAACGCGTTGGTGATATTACAGGCAAGACATTACTTATGAACCCATCATCTCTCATGTCCACGGCTGATGGGGGATTTTACATAGAGTGTCACAACTTCAGCAGACAGTTCTTAAATTCGAGAACTGTGGCTCGTTCAGCATAACCTTAAAGCCTTGCATTTTCAGCTTGTAAGGCATTTAGTTATTGAGCAAGTTCAAGGTTATTAGCCATCAATTCATGGATTTGTTCCAGGCTTCGCTTGTCCAAAGGTTTTGAATCCTTGGGATATGAGGTCTTAGGCCGAGCCTCTACACACTCACCACTGGATGTGGTTCCTTGGCGCCCTGGATTCCTCTACTCAAAGAATGACTCCAAAGAGAGATTCTCAGGGTGAGTGGCCGTGGTTGAGGTCTTAAGTATGTTGTCTTGTCTTGCTGATCAATTGATTGATCAGTAATAGAGACAACCTCTTCCATATTGATCCTTTCCTACATAGGATCAATCTCTTTGGATAAAGGATGTAGGTTAGATGTTTCTACAAACACATTAGTCTCCACTATCTATTGTGTATGAGATGTCTTCATTCTAGGTAATAGAAATGTGTATGGGAGGTTAAGGAGCTAAGTCTAATATACCGGGATGTGAACCGTTTCCTAATTAAACTTCTTCATCCGAAGTTGTCTCAACAATATGGGTATCCCTTTTTGGTTGCTCAATACAGTGTTGGGACTCTAATTGAGGGTTAATTGATTGGGTTTGGGTATACTTAGAATAAGGAAGAAATACCTTCTTCTTTAAGATTTGTTTTGGTATGGCTGTCACCTTTAACTTAACTAGGACCCTGGTTTCTAGTCTTACCTTTTTGAGGAGAGGTGATTTGGGGGCCTGCATCTTCTCGGTAGAAGATGCAGGGATTCGCTTTTGTTTATGTGCTTTAGGCTTTGAAGTGGAGGGTGTGGGATCAGCAATGGAGGGTGTTGCCATGTTGCCACCCTAAGGCTCGGTGACCTCAAGCATATGTGCGAACAGGGGAGTTACCTTCCCAGAAAAAGATTTTGGAGTGGCCTTGAACTTTGAGAAAATAGCTTTATTTAAAGTTCCTAAGGCGTGCACAACTCCTTCAATTTTAAGTTTGTTACCCAGTTCTTCTTGTAAAATCAGTTGAACGAATCTAGGGTATTAAAATCTTAAATTTTGCAGCCGCAGTTACATTTTTACAAAGGTTTTGAAAAACGAAGTTTGAAAAATCATACCTCTGTTGTTTGACAAGTCAATGGATAGCCATTGTTAGATCCAATGGTACTTGATCCTATCCTCCCGACTTGTTTGACAAGCAATCTAAAAAGATATGAAGGATGATTCTCCAATTATGATATACCAATGATTTGGAGTTGGTGGATGTTGGGAGGGGTCCTTCATGCCCCATCTCCTTGAAAGTGGCACTCACCACTTATTTGGAGAATGAAGATTCACCATTTGCATCATTCAAATTCAGATGTTCTCAAATTTTTGCACAGGCAATGGTGATCTTCTGTCCTTGCACCATTGTAGTGAGGACTTTTGTTCCATATTCCCTACTTTGAATGGAACTTGTAGTCCAGAATTCTCGAATATGTGTCTCACAAATCACCGGGTCTAAAGAGATTGTAAAAGCATAATTGCTATTGCGTAAGAATTGAAGAACTGGATCCTAGACAGGATCACCAATGGGTTAAAATTACATGGTGATATTGTGATTCGGTCTAAACTCTGGGTTTTGAGCGGCCTTGGAAAGTTTTTTTTATTGTTGGTAGGGTTTAAGAGATTAAAGGTTTTAAGAGGGTTTGCTTTCAAATGATGTTGAAGATGACAATGGTGGGAAAAACTTATATTTAACAGTTATGGATAATATATAATAGTGTTATTTTAGGTTTTACCACCATAATTGTAAAATCCGATGGCATGCGATGATGGAACACTCTTTTCAGGTAAACTTCTCCGGCGCCACTACATAGCAGTAGATAAAAGTGGGTTCTACCAGATCTTTTTGAAAGACATGTGTGGAAGCCATCCTATCTGTCGAATTGCGCTTATCTGCCGATTTGCAATATTCGGGAGAACCTAGTTTTACCCTCTTATATGCCGATTTGCGATATTCGGCAGATACCAGTTTTACCTATTTTAGCATTATTTTACAATTTTGTATCAGATATCATTATGTAAACCATTTAATTATTCAAAGTTCATCATTCCAATAGGAGATACAAGATATTTAAATCTTGTTTCATTAAAAGCTTTTATGAAAAGATCTGCATATTGTTCATTTGTATAGACTTTAATTAATTTACAGATTTTCTTTTCTTCACAATCTCTAATGAAATGATACCTGATGTCAATGTTCTTTGTCTTTAAATACTGAATAGGTTTTTTGGTGAGTGAGATAGCACTGATGTTTTCAATGTGAATTGGAGTGTTCATGAAGGTTACTCCATAATCTCTAAGTTGAGTTTGAATCCACAGCACCTGAGCAAAACAACTAGATGCAACAATGTACTCTACTTTAGTAGTTGATGTAGACACATAGGTTTGCTTTTTGCATTGCCATGTGACCAATCTCCCCCATAAGATGTTCCCTTATCAGATAGAGGCTCATAGTCTTAATTCCATTTAGAAGAGAAAGAGATTAGTTGTGCAGCTTGTACAACTTGGTAAGCCAATACCTGGAGACTATCTTCAACTTCTTTGGGCTCATCTTCCTCCTTTTTGGTAGCATCATCTGATATTCTAGATGACACTAAGTGGGTAGAGGAAGGCACATCCAAAGGTTCTTATGGTGTTTAGAGTTGAAGACTTAGGATGATAGAGCATTGAAGATCAATGGTCTCTTAAAGTTATTCAACCTTGTGTTCAAGATCCATTGCCTTTGCTGTAAATTGCTAAAGAGTTGTAAGTTGTTACTATAAAGAAGTAAATCTTGTAGCTTGTTACTGGAGAGTCCTAAGTTGACCTTCCACCTCAGTGACTCTATCTGTCGAAGACTTGTAAGATCATCTGAAGATTATGAGGCTGATGCAACCAACAAGCCAGAACAACCAAGTCTTCCATGCATGCACTATGGAACAAAGATGAACTAGCTTTGGAAGTCTTACACTCTCAAATGTGTCTAAGTGTAAGATCTTTCGAAGCTAACAGTTCATAAGGAGTTACTTCGGAAGTTTCACACTCAAACAGAAAACTATTCTAAGTGTGAAATCTTCTGAAGCCAAAGACCAGCATCTTCCGAAGCCAAAGATGAAATCTTCCGAAGCTTCAGAGACAAAGTCTTCCAAAGCTGTGAAGACTGATTTCTTTATAGGACAGAGAAAATATGCTTTCTCTGAATCAACTTTTGATAAAGCTGACAAACTTTCCACTGCCTGCTCTGGTGGTTCACCTACTTTACATAAGTTGGTGAAACTTCCATGCTTTATCAAAAAGTAGGAATGGTCTTTGTCTGTAACTTACCTTAATTGTTCCTGTAGACTTTTTATAGTAGGAAAAGTCAGTGAGCTATGGCATGTCATAGTCACTAGTCAAAAGGCAATCTGCCTTTTGACTGTAGATTGATTTTGTTGTCTAGATTAGTCAAATCCCAACTGTCTTTACATGTAAGTGACGGTTGTAGGTCATAGTATAAAAGTGTCTCAGGTCCTTGTAATTTAGATATGCTTTGTAACACTTGTAAAAGAACTTGAGATCTATATACAACATCCTTGAAAACAAATCTTGTGTTCTTTTGTTGATCTTAGTTTTGTCTCTTTAATTTACTTTTGTTCCTAGTATCATCTGTCTCTAGTTACCAGTTCCCTATTTGAATTGTTAAGTGATCTAAGATCTCTCCTCAGTGTGAAACTAAGTGCTAAGTACCCTTACACGGTCCTGCATTTGGTATCAGAGCTTTCCAGGCTCTTGATTGTAAGATCTCACCATCTTTAATCCTCTTAGCTTCACACATCACTTAACTCTTCAAATGGCAACTATCTCTAAGGCTAATATGGAAATTGGAAATATGACAAAGTCCCCACTGATCACTCTTGAGGATTTTGACACTTGGTGCCAAAGGATGGAAGGCTTCATCAAGTCTCAAGATTCCAGGATGTGGGAGTCTGTTGTCAATAGACCTCATGTACCATGCACCTCTTGAGCTGCTGCTGGTGGTGGAATGATACCAAAAGAGAGGGCTGACTTTTCTGATGAAGACTGGAAAATGATTGATATTGATCAGAAAGCCATGACAATCCTCCAGACTGCTCTTCCAAACTCTATCTACGGAGGTTTCAAGAAGTACAAGACTGCTAAACAGTTATGGGATGCACTGAAACTGATGTATGAGGGGTCCAATGAAGCAAAGGAAAACAAGAAGGACCTCCTGAAGCTGTAGTTTGAAAACTTCACCTTCAAGACAGGTGAAACCATGACTCAATAATACTTTAGGTATGTTGCGATTGTGGATACTCTGGCTGATGTTGGAGTAACTATTGAGAATAGGGATATTGTTAGAAAGTTCATGTCCTCTCTTCCCAGACAATGGACACACTACTGTGTGGTCATTAAGAGGACTGAAAACCTTAAGACCCTTACTCTTACTGAGTTGTGTGGGATACTTAGTGGATACCAGATGGAGATGAATATGCAAAATTCATCTGGTAACTCCAATACTCACCAGAGTTTAGCCCTTCATGTGGGTGAAAGGGATAGCAGAGAACCACAACATCATCTTATCTGCTACCCTGAAACTTCACAAAAGGGTCCTTTCATCACCTTCCCAGAGACGCCCAGAGAGAGCTACAACCAAGGAAGTCCCTTCCAAAAGATAAATTCCTCTCAAGCCTTTGTCTCTACTGATGAAAGTTCAGGCAACTTTCTCTTCACTCTTGAAGACCTGAACTGTATCCATCCAGATGATCTGGAATATATGGAAATAGTCCAGCAGATGGTTCTTCTCACTCACAGAGCCCAGAAGTTCTACAAGAGGACTGGGAGAAGGTTTCCTGGTAATGCAGCAAGTGGCAAGTTTGGGCTGGATAAAAGCAAAGTAAAGTGTTACAACTGTAACCAGATGGGACACTTTTCCAGAGAATGCAAGGCACCTAAGTCAAATGGTGGCCAAGCATCATCCAGGCCAAACTAAACTGAAGGAGGGCACCAGAATGAGAAGCCAAGACAGCAAGCTGTAGTTGCTGTTGAAGAAGGAGGCTTTGATTGGAACTTCCAAGCTGAAGATGCTTCTCCAAATCAAGCACTCATGGCTGACCATGATGAAGCCAAGGTATTAGAACATCTTTGCTCTCCTGAATGTATTGCTAAAGTAAACAGATACAGGTCCTACAACTTAGAATTGAGATCTGATATTGAGTCTTTAAACATTTTAAAAGCTGATTTTAAGAGAGCTGAAAATGAATATAAGCTTAAAATAGAAGATCTAGAGAAACAATTTCAACTCTTAAACATGAGCAAACAAACTACAAGACTCAAATAAAAGATCTTGTTACTAAGTTGACAGAATGCCAGGCTGAGCTTGTGATCAGCAAAGCCAGGACAGAAAAATATGTTCTTGAAGAAGAGACCTTCAAGAACATAATATCCTCATCTCTGCATGCAAAAGTTTGTTATCAGAATAAGTAGGGACTGGGATCTTGTGAGATAGCTCCTCCACACACTCTATTATCCGTAAGATCTCCAAGGTGTGGAACTGGTGAAGATGAGCTTCCACTCATAGACCCTAGGGTTGAAGAGGATGAAGAGGAGATGGTGAGGGATGATTCTGAAATGAGTGAAAAGAGTCAATCCAAAAAGGGTCACCATGCTCCTGAGGAGAGTAAGAAGGCTGGTATGACAAAGACAAAGAGGAAGAACTTGATTAGAAGAGCAAAGAGAATATCAAAGAAGGCTCAAGAGATCAAGGCCATTTTTGACTCCAAGCAGAAACAAGTGTTTATCTCTGCAGGGTTTGAAGTAGTAAAGTCCGAGGAATCAACTACAAACTCTAGTACCAGGAGTTTTAGTACAGTTCCAACTCATTCCAGCAAAGAGAAGGCTGAATTGCTGTGTACCACTGCTACACAGTCTGAACCATCCTCCTCCATGAGCAATTCTCTCCCTAAGAAAATTGCTGCATCATCTGTGAAGAAGAAGCTGGAGAAAGTAAGTGTTCAAGTTCAGTCTTGCTCTCAGAAGAAAACTCCCAGAAGGAAGCAAATGGATTGCATCATGTGTGGTAGTACTTATCATCTGGCTAAGGATTGCATCTACAATCCTAAAAGTACAATCCACATGGTCAAAGAAATGGCTTCTGGGAAGAAGAAGGAAAAGAAAGCTTCGGAAGGAAAATCTGTTTCCTTCGAAAGCTCCAAAATGAAGAAGAAGGCAAATGAAAAATTGCCTTCGGAAGAAAATTTGATCTCGGAAGAAAGGAATGCTTCGAAGTACTGAAGCTTGCTGCAGTGAAAGCAAGATCTTCCGAAGGTCCAGTCTCCAAATCTTCCGAAGCTGAAAAAGCTTCCGAAGCCTTGAAGGTCAAGCCAAATTTTCCAAAGGTAGTGTGGAAGATAAAGGAAGACTGTGTGACTGAAGACTCTTCATCAGCAATAGCAAATGATCCTCAGAGCCTGAACATTGGATCACTTACTGTATCATTGCCTTCAACTCATTTTAACAAGCCCAAGACCAATGAGGCTTGGGTTTCCAAATGCAACTAAATCATCTTTTTTTGTACAGGGACAGCCAAAGCAAACAGAAATGTGTGGATCATTGATAGTGGCTGCTCCAGGCACATGTCAGGCAATGAGTCCTTACTTCAAAACTTTGAAAGATTTGATGGAGGACCATTGCTTTTGGAGGAGATGCAGGAGGATACAATACTGGCAGGGGCAAAGTTACAAATGGTAAGCTCAGCATTGAGAAGGTAAACTTTGTCAAGGAGCTTGGATACAATCTTTTGAGTGTGTCCCAATTTTGTGACCAAAAACATCACATGCTCTTTACTGAGCATGAGTGCATTGTTCTCAAGCCTGGGGTTGACATTTCTCAAGAGCATATTTTTCTCAGAGCCCCCAGGAGAGGGAACATGTACAAGATGGATCTGCAGGAAACATCTCCCTTTGGAGAAGTTTCTTGCTTTCTGTCTAAAGCAAATAGTGATGAGTCTTTCCTTTGGCATAAAAGAATATGCCATGTAAACTTTAAAAACATGAATAAATTAATTAAGAATGATTTGGTAACTAGAATGCCAAAGAAAGAGTTTACAAGTGATGACCACGTGTTGCATGCCTGAAAGGGAAGCAACACAAAGTGTCTCACAAGCCAAAGGAAATGAACTCTATCACTACTCCCCTACACTTGTTACATATGGATTTGTTTGGCCCCACCAATGTAATGAGTCTAGGAAGGACCTCTTACTGTCTAGTGATCACAGATGATTTCACAAGATTCACTTGGGTGTTTTTCCTTAGAACTAAGGATGAAACCCCTGAAATCTTAAAGAACTTCATTCTAAAAATTGAGAATCAATCTGATCACAAGGTCAAGATCATAAGATGTGATCAAGGAACTGAATTTAAAAACCTAATCCTTGATACATTTTGTGATGAAAAAGGTATTTCAAGACAATATAGTGCTCCCAGGACTACTCAGCAAAATGGTGTTGCTGAGAGGAGAAACAGGACACTTATTGAAGCTGTTAGAACCATGTTGTCCGACTCTAAACTGCCTATCACTTTCTGGGCAGAGGCTGTCAGCACAGCCTGCTATATGCAGAACAGAGTTTTAGTGGTTAAGACACATGGTAAGTCTCCTTATGAACTGTGGCACAAAAAGAGACCATTCATTGGTTTTCTCAGAACATTTGGATGTCCTTGCACCATCTTGAATACCAAAGATCAAATAGCCAAGTTTGCTGAGAAATCAGATGATGGACACTTTGTTGGATACTCTTCTCAAGCTAAGGCTTATAGAGTATACAATCTCAGAACTAGAATCATTAAGGAGTCAGCCAATGTGACTTTCAATGAACACACACCATGTGTGAAAGGTTCTGGTCTGGATTGGCTGTTTGATCTTGATTTAGTTACCAACTGTTTTAACAAGTCTTGTGAGAATGTTTCAGGATCTACAGATAATAGATCAACAGAAGATCTTGATCCAAGATTTGAGCTGAGAAGACCAACCAAGAAAACTACTTCAGCTCCAGTGGTGACTAACCCTGTAATTGAGGCTCCTATCAGCACAAGCATGACAAATACTACTGATTCAACTGAATTGCCTTCAAATTCTCAGAAGCTCAGGAGAAGGAAGTTCTAATGCAGGAGGAAGTGGAGGTGGTGACACTGATCAAGAATTTCTTGATGCTGATAACCACTCCATTGAAGACAACTTGAATGATGTCACACACTCATTGGATCAAGTTTCTCTTGATAAGTGTGCTGATGTGGAGGGAGACATATCATTGCCAGATCAGAATTTCTCTAATTTAGATCTGTCCAACCAACTTGCTGTGATCCCTCAACTTTGGATCCACAAGTCACATCCCACCACAAACATAATTGGAAATGTTGACTCAGGGGTAAGAACAAGAGGATAAACTCATGACAGCCATGTTTGTCAACACTCTTGTTTCTTATCCCAGATAGAGCCAAAGAAAGTTGATAAGGCCTTGAAGGATGGAAGCTGGATTGAAGCTATGCAAGATAAGCTGCTTCAAATCAGAAGACAGAAGGTATGGAACTTATGCCCTCTTCCTCAAGGGAAGACGAATGGGTTTTCAGGAACAAGAAGGATGATAGAGGGATTATCATCAAGAACAAGGCTAGACTGGTTGTCCAAGGATACACTCAAGAAGAAGGGATTGATTACACTGATGTTTTTGCTCTGGTTGCAAGACTTGAAGCTGTAAGAATATTCCTGGCTTATGTTGCATCCAAGGATTTCAAGGTCTACCAGCTTGATGTGAAATATGCTTTTCTCTATGGGGTGATTGATGAAGAAGTTTATATCAAACAACCACCTGGCTTTGCAGACCCAGATCATCCTGATTATGTCTGCAAGCTTGATAAAGCTCTATATGGACTGCATCAACCTCCAAGAAAGTGGTATGAGACACTATCAATATACCTCTATCATCATGGATACAAAAGAGGTACAATTGATAGGACTCTCTTCATCAAAGAAACAGGGAATGACATACTGCTAGTTCAAATATATGTAGATGACATCATTTTTGGTTCAACTAATCCAAGGCTCTACAAAGACTTTGAGATGCTGATGAAGAATAGATTTGAAATGAGTGCCATGGGGGAACTCAGTTTCTTTCTAGGAATTCAAGTGAAGCAGGTTGAAGATGACATCTTCATTAGTCAGTCAAAGTATGTACATGACATATTTACAATATTCAAGATGACTGACTGTAAGGTTGCAAAGACACCTATAGCCAGAAACCACTCCCTTGGTCATGATCTTGAGGGGGAGTGTGTTGATGCACATCTCTATAGGGCAATGATAGGGTCACTTATGTACCTTACTGCTAGCAGTCCTGATATTATGTTTGCCATATGTATATGTGCAAGATATCAAGCCAACCCCAAGATGTCACACCTAATCACTATTAAAAAGATTCTCAGATACCTCAAAGGTGCTCCAAATCTAGGCCTTTGGTATCCAAAGAATTCAGAAATTTAAATTATATGCTTATACAGATAGTGATTATGGTGGCTGCAACATGACTGCAAAGTCCACATCTGGGGGATGTCAATTCCTTGGTGGAAGGATAGTCTCTTGGCAATGCAAGAAGCAATCCTGTGTGTCTGCATCAACTGCTGAAGCTGAATACATTGCTGTAGCAAGCTGCTGTGCTCAAGTGCTTTGGATTCAGAATCAAATGCTAGACTATGGGTTCAACTTCAAGGAGACTCCCATCCACATAGACAACAACAGTGCCATCTCCATTACAGAGAATCTTGTAGCACTCAAGGACCAAACACATCAACATCAGGTATCATCTGATTAGGGATAATTTTGAAAAGGGATTGATCAAACTAATCAAAGTTAACACAAATGAATAATATGCTGATCTGTTCACAAAGGCATTTGATGAACATAGATTTAGATATCTTGTATCAGCTATTGGGATGATTAACTTTGAATATATTTTCTTTAATAACTTAATCAACTTTATTTTCTAAAATTGTGTGTCCTAAGTTGTCTATTAGATCACCTCATAAGCCCAGTTCTCTTTGGAAGAAAACTAACTTTTAAATGATATTCCTCAGATTTGTGAAAATTTACCTTCGGAAGAACTCAAATTGCCTTCGGAAGAAATTTATGTCTTTAAATCATTTAACAGCTTATCTAAGATTTACCTTCGGAAGAAATTCTTGGAGTATCTTCCGAAGCTTAAATTTGTATATAAGCACTTAAATGTATTCAAATAAAAAATATCTTCCGAAAGCAACTAACTCTCTGAAGACTTGTTCACTTCTTCCGAAGCCAAATTTTCAAAATTCTTTGAAATATCTTCCGAAGCAAAACTTTCCTTCGGAAGCTTTGCTACAAAGCTTCCAAATCCAAAATTGCATTCGGAAGTTTTACAAATTCCACAACATATATCTTCCAAACGATTCTATTTCATTTCTCTACTCTCACTGATCTTTACCCTAAAATTACCCCTAAATTTCATCTTCTTCTTTCTTTCTTCACTGTAAAAGCTTCCTCAAATGACCAACAGTGATCGCCGCAACGACCCTGATTTTTCCATGCACCTACACAGGCAACACAATCAGGTTGCCCTGTTACACTCTGAGAAGGATCCAAGCTTCTCAGATGTGTGTAGGTACCTTTCTTCGTTGCACTACTTCACCTCCCTTACAATTGATCCACCTCTCTATGAGGATCAGTTGCTTTAGTTCTAGAGGACCTGTCAAGAGGTCACCATGGACGAGGAGAAGGCACTATCTGCTACAGTGCAGGGGAGGACAGTTTTCATCACTCCGGCCATCATAAACACCCATTTGCAATTGGATGATAAAGCAGGTGAGAAGTCCTTTCCCAAATCTGCTGTCAACCACTCCTTTCAGCAGATGGGCTACGAAGGTGACTTCTCAGTCAATACCTTTAGGAAGGGGAAGGTCTCATCTTAATGGAAATACCTCCTCCATGTCGTCATTCATAGCTTTCTAACAAGCATGGAGGATGGGATCAAGTTCCAGAAGACCTCTCCTTTATAGTCCATGGGATGGTACAAGGGGTCAAGTTCAGGTACTCTTAGTTTGTATATACTAATTTACTTGCAAACTTGGACTTCTTAGAGTATTACATGTTCCCTAGGTATGTTCAACACATTCTCAACTATGAGTTGGGACCACAGTTGAGGGGAATAGGTAATATTCTTAAAATAGGACAAATGAGGCCCGCATCTTCAAAATCTTGAAGAAGCCAACTGTTGGCTTCTCTGGGGTAGAAACACCCTTGTCCCAAAAATGTTTGAGCTCATTGCTCAAGGTGAAAAACTAGCAGCACTAGCTAGTGTTGAACCAACACCCTCCACCTCTCAACCACCTCAAACACAGCCTACCATCACCATCACCTATAAAAGAAAATCCCAACGAACCCCTGCACTTGCTACTGAGCATCTGCAGGCCCCCATATCAGAACCCATACAGGAGGAAGTGGAATCTCTAGCTCCCACTTCCCTTGAGGAGCAGACCACTCCCATCTTTCAACCAATCAGTGCTGAGGTTCCTCATGCTTAGCTTGATGAGCTCATAATCCCACAAACAGCCTTAAGCCATCACTTCGAGTCTCAACACTCTAGTGATCAACCTTCTAGGGAAAGCTACCATCCCCAACCTCTTGATCTAAACCACCCCATTCCTAGCCTTGACTTCTATTCTGATAAAGATTGGGGCTTCAGTGAGTACCATGAGTCTCTCCTCTCTTCCCACACTCAAGGAGAGATGAGTACTCTTGCTTCCCCTATCTCGAGCCCACATCAGCAACCCCCTACTGAGGTGGATAGTCCTGAACTTATTCAGGAAATCCATATGGCAGAGGCTATCACTTTTGCAAGTGATAACATCACTAGGACCTCTACCATGGCAACCCAGCCTCTTGACACTTCTCTGGAAGTTGTCATTAGGCAGGGGAAATCCAGCAGCCAAGAAACCTATGCTAGTGGTGAAGAAGAAGACTTAGGTCCAATTCTCTCATCCCCCAATGATTCTTCATCTGAAGATGAGGGGAGTCTGCAACAAAAGGTGCATAAACTGTCACATCTTCGCACCTATTTTGTTTCAAAGATAGCTCACCTGGAATCTCAGGTGACTATCTTACAGAAGAGGGTCAATGACCAGCAACTTGAGATCACCAATCTCAAGGGAAAGTTGGCTGAGAGACCAATGAGGACAACTCATCCAGGTCCATAAGAACCTGTGGATATCATGGATCAATATCCTAGCTCATCTATGCAAGAGGGTGATGCTACCAAAAAAGGGGAGGAAATTCTGACAATCACAGAACCTGGGAGTTCTTCCCAGAGTATGGACATAGAGGAATCACCATCCTCTCTTGCAGATGTTCATACTCAGCAACCTCCTCTAGACAGTGATCTACATTTGCTCATTCAACAACTGTTTGAGGAGGGAATACCAAGAGCAATGTCTGCCCCTTCTGAGAACCCAATCTGGGGTTGGGGGTATGACAGTAATAGGAGAGCTCTTGTGATCTCTAGAGCTCAGGGTCAACTAGAAGTTCTCAATATTTCACACCTGAGTTTCTATGAGAGCATCAACTTGGTAGATCTGCCACTTGTCAACCCAAGCAATAACAGACAAGCAACAAAATTGGTAGAAAGAATCCAAGACAGGGTGCTAGAGGAGTTTAAATTGAGATCAAAATTATATAGACAAAGGCTAGCAGGTGAGATCTTTGGTTAACTGGAAGTTGAGGTAGACCCGGAGATTAGTTTCGAAGGGAAAACCTTGACTGAAGGCCCAGATGTTGAACCTGTGAACCTTAAGACAGGATCTCCTTTGCACCCATTACCCTCAGTGAAACACCAGCTGGTGATGGTGTTTCACAACCTCTCTCTGGCCAGAGCTTGACAACTAAACCAAGCAATGAAGGCCAAAGCTCTCTCCAGCCTGAGTCACCAAAGGCTGTGGATGACAAAGGCAAAAGGAAAATGACTCCCGAGGAGATTGAGGAGGAGAAGAGATAGAGGAAGAGGAAGTTGAGGGGAGAGAGTTCAAGTGGTTTCCCAGGGTTTATGAAAGCTGTAATCAGGGATGCCCCTAGGCTAAACACTCAAGAAGATGAGTTAAGGGAAACCAGGCTAAACTACCTAGGAACCATAAACTATAATGTTAATGAACTCATCTCTCTCCCCTTAGAGGAATTGAATGAACTGGCTAACACAGAGTTGTCAAAGGAGAGGAAGGAAGCAGAGGATGCAACATTGCTCCTCAAGCACAAGGAAGAAATAAGGCTGAAAAGACTCTACAAGAACATTCCTATCCTCTCCCCAGTTCAAGAAAGTCCTGAGCCAGAGACTGTGGCCACTGAACAACCTCGGGTAGCAACTGATGAAGAAAGACTAAAGATGATCAGCTACCTGAGTGCCGTAGGTCTCTATCAGACATATACACTTCTTCCCTTACCATCTGAGTACATATTGTTTGAATACAATAAGCAAATGGAAGAAAAGCTAAAAGAGAAAAACAAGTTGAAAAGAAAAGATTAAGGGAAAAAGCTACAAAGTCAAGGGCCATCATCCACAAAAGCCAAAAGAAGTTTGCTAACAGACAAAGGATGATGAGCTTCTTGAAGCTGTATGGATTCTCCGGAAGGTGGCTTGGCCCTATGTCTCTATCAAAAATGGATGAGCATATCAGGGTAATCAAGCCGAAGATAAAGAAGGGAGAGCTGGTGGACTTGCATTCTCCACCAAGTCCATCTCAACCTGAAGTTGAGGTGAAGGTTGAACCTACTGAGACAACACAACCTGAACCTGGAGCTGCATCTCAGCCAACTTCATCTTCTGATCCACAGCAGGGTCCTCCTCTCGCTCCTTCTGAACCTGTGAGAGAGGAGATCCTAACTAAGAAGGACTCAACTGAACAACTGGTACTCAAGACCAGTCCCCTTAGTTAAAATCATCAGGGAGAAGAAAAAGGATGGCCAAAAGATCAACCTCAAAGAGAAAAAGAAGAAAGGCATCCATTTCCCAACCTCAGGATGAGTCAGAGCATCCTGAGGGAGGGCATGAAGAGGTCTCTCAACAAACTCCAATCATAGTAGAGCCTCTTGCTGTTAGAAGACAAATTATGTTAAGGTCTTATAATGAAGATCAAGATAGATGGTATGTCATAAGAGATCAGGAAGGCATGCATGTCTATTCCTCAGAAGACATGCTCAATCTTCCTCTGTATGATCTCTTTGATATGAGAAGGTTCTATGTTAGTCTGAAGGATCCAGACCTAATGATGAAGAAAGGTATGCTGAGGATCCTAATGTAGACTATCAAAATCTGAAGAACTTCTCTATTTTGTTAGCATCAGCCTAGGGGGAGTTTGTAAGATCATCTGAAGATTATGAGGCTGATGCAACCAACAAGCCAGAACAACCAAGTCTTCCATGCATGCACTAAGGAACAAAGATGAACTAGCTTTGGAAGTCTTACACTCTCAAATGTATCTAAGTGTAAGATCTTCCAAAGCTAACAGTTCAGAAGGAGTTACTTCAGAAGTTTCACACTCAAACAGAAAAATATTCTAAGTGTGAAATCTTCCAAAGCCAAAGACCAGCATCTTCCAAAGCCAAAGATGAAATCTTCTGAAGCTTCAGAGACAAAGTCTTCCGAAGCTGTGAAGACTGATTTCTTTAGAGGACAGAGAAAATTGCTTTCTCTGAATCAACTTTTGATAAAGCTGACACACTTTCCGCTGTCTGCTCTGGTGGTTCACCTACTTTACACAAGTTGGTAAAACTTCCATTCTTTATCAAAAAGTAGGAATGGTCTTTGTTAGTAACTTACCTTACTTGTTCCTATAGACTTTTTGTAGTAGGAAAAGTCAGTGAGCTATGGCATGTCATAGTCACTAGTCAAAAGGCTGTAGATTGATCTTGTTATCTAGATTAGTCAAATTCCAACTGTCTTTACATTTAAGTGACGGTTGTAGGTTGTAGTATAAAAGTGTCTCAGGTCCTTGTAATTTAGATATGCTTTGTAACACTTGTAAAAGAACTTGAGATCTATATACAACATCCTTGAAAACAAATCTTGTGTTCTTGTGTTAATCTTAGTTCTGTCTCTTTAATTTACTTGTGTTCCTAGTATCATCTGTCTCTAGTTACCAGTTCCTTATTTGAATTGTTAATTGATATAAGATCTCTCCTCAGTGTGAAACTAAGTGCTAAGTACCCTTACACGGTCCTGCATTTGGTATCAGAGCTTTCCAGGCTCTTGATTGTAAGATCTCACCATCTTTAATCCTCTTAGCTTCACACATCACTTAACTCTTCAAATGGCAGCTATCTTTAAGGCTGATAGGGAAACTGGAACTATGACAAAGTCCCCACTAATCACTCCTGAGGATTTTGACACTTGGTGCCAAAGGATGGAAGGCTTCAGCAATCCGTGAAGAAAACTTCCCACGGGTGAAAACTTCCCAGGGAGGTCACCCATCTGTGGATTACTGCCACTGGTACATGCTTAGCTGTGGAGTTCTCCTCTCATCCACAGCCAATGCGCCTAAAATGCCTTGGTGATATTAGAGGTCAGACATTACTTATGAACCCAACATCTCTCATGTCCACGGCCGATGTGGGATTTTACTTACATAGTCACAATCACCCCCCTTTGGACTCATCGTCAACGATGCGCCCGAGAACTCACCATACCCGGTGAGGTTTATCCCACCATCCCGAATGGTACAAGAGTGGGTCTGATACTATTCTATAACACCCGACCCATCATACCAGCAATATTGTCCACTTTGCCCATAAGAAACTCACAGATTTGCTTTTGGTTTCCCGGGTGAAAACTACCCAGTTAGGTCATAATCCCTGGATTGTTGGCGCCTGGGCATAATTATTATGGAGTTCTCATATCATCCACAGCCAATGTGCCCAAAACGCATTGGTGATATTACAGGCAAGACATTACTTATGAACCCAACATCTCTCATGTCCACGGCTGATGGGGGATTTTACGTAGAGTGTCACAACTTCAGCAGACAATTCTTAAATTCAAGAACTGTGGCTCGTTCAGCATAACCTTAAAGCCTTGCATTTTCAGCTTGTAAGGCATTTAGTTATTAAGCAAGTTCAAGGTTATAGGCCATCTGTTCATGGATTTGTTCCAGACTTCGCTTATCCAAAGGTGTTGAATCCTTGGGAGATGAGGTCTTAGGCCAAGCCTCTACACACTCACCACTAGATGTAGTTCCTTGGCGCCCTGGATTCCTCTACTCAAACAATGACTCCAAAGAGAGATTCTCAAGGTGAGTGGTCGTGGTTAAGGTCTTAAGTATGTTGTCTCTGTCCTGCTAATCAATTGATTGATCAGCAGTAGAGACAACCTCTTCTATATTGATCCTTTCCTCCCTAGGATCAATCTCTAGGGATAAAGGATGTAGGTTATATGTTTCTACAAACATGTCAGTCTCCACTATCTGTTGTGTATGAGAATGGGGAGAAAGTGGGTCATGCAAAAGTGAAGTAGGAACATCTTCATTCTAGGTAATAGACATGTGTATGGAAGATTAAGAAGCTAAGTCTAATATACTGGGATGTGAACCTGTTCCTAATTGAACTTCATCATCCGAAGTTGTCTCAACAATATGGGTATCCCTTTTTGGTTGCTCAATATAGTGTTGGGACTCTAATTGAAGGCTAACTGATTGGGTTTGGGTATACTTAGAAGAAGGAAGAAAAACCTTCTTCTTTAAGATTTGTTTTGGTGTGGCTGTCACCTTTAACTTAACTAGGACCCTTGTTTCTAGTTTTACCTTTTTTAGGGGAGGTGATTTGGGGGCATGCATCTTCTCGGTAGAAGATGCAGGGATTCGCTTTTGTTTATGTGCTTTAGGCTTGGAAGTGAAGGGTGTGGGATTAGCAATGAAGGGTGTTGCCATGCTGCCACCCTAAGGCTTGGTGACCTCAAGCATGTGTGCGAACAAGGGAGTTACCTTCCTAGAAAAAGATTATGAAGTGGCCTTGAACTTTGAGAAAATAGCTTTATTTAATGTTCCTAAGGCATGCACAACTCCTTCAATTTTAAGTTTGTTACCCAGTTCTTCTTGTAAAATCAGTTGAATGAATCTAGGGTATTAAAAACTTAAATTTTGTAGCCGCATTTACATTTTTACAAAGGTTTTGAAAAATGAAGTTTGAAAAATCATAACTCTGTTGTTTGACAAGTCCATGGATAGCCATTGTCAGATCCAATGGTACTTGATCCTATCCTCCCGACTTGTTTGACAAGCAATGTAAAAAGATATGAAGGATGATTCTCCAATTGTGATATACCAATGATTTGGAGATGGTGTATGTTAGGAGGGGTCCTTCATGTCCTATCTCCTTGAAAGTGGCACTCACCACTTATTTGGAGAATGAAGATTCACCATTTGCATCGTTCAAATTCAGAAGTTCTCAAATTTTTGCACAGGTAATGGTGATCTTCTATCCTTGCACCATCGTAGTGAGGACTTTTGTTCCATATTCCCTACTTTGAATGGAACATGTAGTCCAGAATTCTCGAATGTGTGTCTCACAAATCACCGGGTCTAAAGAGATTGTAAAAGCATAATTCCTATTGCGTAAGAATTGAAGAACTGGATCCTAGATAGGATCACCAATGGGCTCAAATGACTCGGTGATATTGTGATTCGGTCTGAACTCTAGGTTTTGAGAGGGCCATGGAAAGATTTTTTATTATTGGTAGGGTTTAAAAGATTGGAAGCTTTTGAGAGGGTTTGCTTTCAAATGATGTTAAATATGACAATGGTGGGAAAATCTCATATTTAACAGTTATGGATAATATATAATAGTGTTATTTTAGGTTTTACCACCATAATTGTAAAATCCGATGGCGTGCGATGATGGAACACTCTTTTCAGGTAAATTTCTCCGACGCCACTACATAGCAGTAGATAAAAGTGGGTTCTACCAGATCTTTTTGAAAGACATGTGTCAAAGCCATCCAATCTGTCGAATTGGCTTATCTGCCGATTTGCAATATTCGGGAGAGCCTAGTTTTACCCTCTTATATGCCGATTTGCGATATTCGACGGATACCAGTTTTACCTATTTTAGCATTATTTTACAATTTTGTATCAGATATCATTATGTAAACCATTTTATTATTCAAAGTTCATCATTCCAATAGGTAATACAAGATATTTAAATCTTGTTTCATCAAAAGCCTTTGTGAAAAGATCTGTATATTATTCATTTGTATAGACTTTAATTAATTTAAAGATTTTCTTTTCTACACAATCTCTAATGAAATAATACCTGATGTCAATTTGCTTTGTCTTTAAATACTGAATAGGTTTTTTGGTGAGTGAGATGGCACTGATGTTTTCAATGTGAATTGGAGTGTTCATGAAGGTTACTCCATAATCTCTAAGTTGAGTTTGAGTCCACAACACTTGAGAAAAACATCTAGATGTAACAATGTACTCTACTTCAGTAGTTGATGTAGACACATAGGTTTGCTTTTTGCATTGCCATGTGCCCAATCTCCCCCCTAGAAATTGACATCCTACTAAGGTGCACTTCTTGTTGATGTTGCATCCTTTATAGTCACTATCTGTATATCCATAGAGATTGAAGTCAGCACTTTTAGGGTACCAAAATTCCAACTTACGTTCCCTTTTAAGATACTTCAAAAATTTGTTGGCAGCCATTAGGTGTGACACTTTTAGAGCAGCTTGAAATCTTGAACATAAGCATGTGACAAACATAATATTTGGTCTGTTGGTTGTTAGATACATGAGAGATCCAATGATGGCTCTGTACTGCTAGTGATCAACTAATTCCCCCTCAAGATCAGGAGTTAATGAACATCTCTTAGACATAGGGGGTTTTGCAGCCTTACCATCAGTAGCTTGAAATCTCACTAAAATGTCTTGAACATACTTAGATTGATTTATGAAAATACTATTAGAAGTTTGTTTCACTTGCTACCCTAGAAAGAAAGAGAGTTCTCCTATTAACTCATCTCAAACTTCGACTTCATGAGACTTTGAAATGCTTTGCATAAGTTCTCATTTGTAGACCTAAACATGATATCATCCACATATAGTTGTACCAATATGATATCCAAATCAACTTTCTTGATAAAGAGTGTTTTATCTATATATCCTCTAGTGTATCTATTTTTCAGGAGAAAGGTAGAGAGTGTATCATGGATTTGCTTTTGGTTGCCCGGGTGAAAACTTCCTAGGGAGGTCACCCATTCGTGGATTGCTGCCACCGGAGCACGCTTAGCTGTGGACTTCTCCTCTCATCCACAGCCAATGTGCCTAAAATGCCTTGGTGATATTAGAGGTCAGACATTACTTATTAACCCGACATCTCTCATGTCCACGGATGATGGAGGATTTTACGTAGAGTGTCACAACTTCAGCAGACAGTTCTTAAATTCGAGAACCGTGGCTCGTTCAGCATAACCTTAAAGCCTTGCATTTTCAGCTTGTAAGGCATTTAGTTATTGAGCAAGTTCTAGGTTATGGGCCATCAATTCATGGATTTGTTCCAGACTTCGCTTATCCAAAGGTGTTGAATCCTTAGGAGATGAGGTCTTAGGCCGAGCCTCTACACATTCACCACTGGATGTGGTTCCTTGGCGCCCTGGATTCCTCTACTCAAAGAATGACTCCAAAGAGAGATTCTCAAGGTGAGTGGCCATGGTTGAAGTCTTAAGTATGTTGTCTCTGTCCTGCTGATCAATTGATTGATCAGCAGTAGAGACAACCTCTTCCATATTGATCCTTTCCTCCCTAGAATCAATCTCTTGGGATAAAGGATGTAGGTTATATGTTTCTACAAACACATCAGTCTCCACTATCTGTTGTGTATGAGAAGGGGGAGAAAGTGGGTCATGCAAAAATGAAGTAGGAACATCTTCATTCTAGGTAATAGAAATGTGTATGGAAGATTAAGGAGCTAAGTCTAATATACCGGGATGTGAACTGGTTCCTAATTGAACTTCATCATCCGATGTTGTCTCAACAATATGGGTATCCCTTTTTGGTTGCTCAATATAGTGTTAGGACTCTAATTGAGGGCTAATTGATTGGGTTTGGGTATACTTAGAAGAAAGAAGAAAAACCTTCTTCTTTAAAATTTGTTTTGATGTGGCTGTCACCTTTAACTTAACTAGGACCCTTGTTTCCAGTCTTACCTTTTTGAGGGGAGGTGATTTGGGGGCCTGCATCTTCTCGATAGAAGATGCAGGGATTCGCTTTTGTTTATGTGCTTTAGGCTTGGAAGTGAAGGGTGTGGGATTAGCAATGGAGGGTGTTGCCATGCTGCCACCCTAAGGTTTGGTGACCTCAAGCATGTGTGCGAACAGGGGAGTTACCTTCCTAGAAAAAGATTTTAGAGTGGCCTTGAACTTTGAGAAAATAGCTTTATTTAATGTTCCTAAGGCGTGCACAACTCCTTCAATTTTACGTTTGTTACCCAGTTCTTCTTGTAAAATCAGTTGAACGAATCTAGGGTATTAAAAACTTAAATTTTGCAGCCGCAGTTACATTTTTACAAAGGTTTTGAAAAATCATAACTCTGTTGTTTGACAAGTCCATGGATAGCCATTGTTAGATCCAATGGTACTTGATCCTATCCTCCCGACTTGTTTGACAAGCAATGTAAAAAGATATGAAGGATGATTCTTCAATTGTGATATACCAATGATTTGGAGTTGGTGGATGTTGGGAGGGGAAAATCCATCTGGTAACTCCAACAATCAGCAGAGTTCAGCTTCTCATGTGGTTAAAAAGGACTGCAGAGAACCACAACATCATCTCATCTGCTACCCTGACAACTCACAAAAGGGTCCTTTCATCACCTTCCCAGAGACACCAAGAGAGAGCTACATCCAAGGAAGCCCATTCCAAGAGACAAGATCTTCACAAGCCTTTGTGTCTACTGATGAAAGCACATGCAAATTTCTTTTTACCCTTGAAGACCTAGACTGTATCCATCCAGATGATCTGGAGTACATGGAAATAGTCTAGCAGATGGCTCTTCTTACTCACAGAGCCAAGAAGTTTACAAGAGGATAGGGAGGAAGTTTCCTAGCAATGCAGCCAGTGGAAAGTTTAGGCTGGACAAAAGCAAAGTGAAGTGTTACAACTGTAACCAAATAGGGCATTTTGCTAGAGAGTGCAAGGCACCAATGACAAATGGTGGCCAAGCACAAACCAGACCAAACTACACTAATGGAGCTCCCTAAAATAAGAAGCCCAAGCAGCAAGCTGCAGTTGCTGTTGAAGAAGGAGGCTTTGACTGGAGCTTTTAGATTGCGGATGAATCTCCAAACCAAGCACTGATGGCAGATCATGAAGAAGCCAAGGTATTGGAACATCTTTGTACACCTGAATGTATTGCTAAAGTTAACTGATATAAGTCCTATAACTTAGAGATGAGAGCTAATCTTGAGTCCTTGAAAATTTTTAAAAGCTGATTTCAAAAGAGCTGAAAATGATTACAAACTTAAAATAGAAGACTTCAAGTTGTCTTCGGAAGAAAATTATATCTTCAAAACAAATAACTACTTATAAGAAATTTACCTTCGGAAGAATTTTTGAGATATCTTTCGAAGCTTAAATATGCTTCTAAGTACTTACATATTTTTGAAGGACAATTTTCTTCCAAAAGAAAATTTCAAGTTGTCTTCGGAAGGAAATTATGTCTTCAAATCAAATAACTACTTATAAGAAATTTAGCTTCGGAAGAAATTCTGAGATATCTTCTGAAGCTTAAATATGCTTCTAAGTACTTACATGTATTTGAAGGACAATTTTCTTCCGAAAGAAATTAAGTCTCACAAGATTATAAGAAATCCATTTCAACTCTTAAGCATGAACATACCAACTACAGGACTCAGAAAAGATCTCATCACTAAGTTAACTGAATGCCAGGCTGAGCTTGTCATCAGTAAAGCCAGGTCAGACGTGTTCTTGAAGAAGAGACCTTTAAGAACATGATATCCTCATCCTTGCATGTAAAAGATTGTTATCAGAATAAGCAGGGACTGAGATATACTAAGATAGCTCCTCCACACACTCTGTTGTCTGTAAGATCTCCAGGGTGTGGAACTTGTGAAGATGAGTTTCCCCTCATAGACCCCTTTGATGAAGAGGATGAAGAGGAGATAGTGAAGGATGATTCTGAGATGAGTGAAGAAGATCATCCTAAAAAGGGTCACTATTCTTCTGAGGAGAGAAAAGAATCTGGGATGACTAAGCCTAAGAGGAAGAACTTGATCAATCAAGGTCACTTTCAACTCTAAGCAGAAACAAGTGTTTATCTCTGCAGGATTTGAAATGGTGAAGGCTGAAGACTCAACTATGAACTCTAGTACCAGGAGTTCTAGTTCATGTCCAACTCATTCTAGCAAAGAGAAGAAGGCTGGTCAGCTGTGTATCACTGCTACACAGCCTGAACCATCCAGTTGCAAGAGCAAGCCTCACCCTAAGAAGCTTGTTGCATCAACTGTGAAGATGAAGATGGAGGTGGAAAGTGATCAAGTTCAGTCTTTCTCTCAAAAGAAGACTCTCAGAAGGAAGCAAATGGATTGCATCATGTGTGGTAGTACTTCTCATCTTTCTAAAGATTATATCTACAATCCTAAAAGTACTATTCACATGATTAAAGAGAAAACTTCTGAGAAGAATTAGCTTCGGAAGGAAAATCTTTTCCTTCGAAAGCTCCAAGGTGAAAAAGAAGACAAGTGAAAACTTTTCTTTGGAAGAAATTTGGTCTCTGAAGAAAGCAATGCTTTCGAAGCAGTGAAGCCTGCTGCAGTGAAAGCACGATCTTCCGAAGGTCCAGTCTCCAAAATTTCCGAAGTTTGTCAAAACTTCCGAGGTGTTGAAGGTCAAGTCTAATCTCTCAAAGATGGTGTGGAAGATGAAGAAAGACCAAGTGACTGAAAGTTCTTTATCAACAACAGCTAATGATCCTCAAAGCTTGAACATAGGATCAGTTACTGTTACATTGTCTTCAAATCAATTTGATAAGCCCAAGACCAAGACTTGGGTTTTCCAAATGGGACAGATAAAGCTCGGCATCTTCAAGACTATGAGGAAGCCAACTGCTGGCTTCTCAGGGGTAGAAACATCCCTTGTCCTAAAAATGTTAGAGCTCATTGCTCAAGGTGACAACCTAGCAGCACCAGCTAGTGTTGAGCCCATACCTTCTACTTTCCAACCACCAATACAGCCAAAAATAACTATCACCTACCAAAGAAAATCCAAACAAACCCCTGCACATGCTACTCAGTTTGTGCAGGCCCCTATATTATCACCCATATAGGAGGAAGTGGACACTGGAGCTCCCACTTCTTCTAAGGTTCAAACCACTCCCATCTCACCAATGATTAGTGCTGAAGTTTCTCATCCTCAGCTTGATGAGCTCACAACCCCCATAGCCTTAAGCCTTCACTTAGAGTCTCAAAACTCTAGTGAACAACCTTTTGGGGACAGTTACCATCCCTAGCCTCTTGATCTAAACCAACCAATCCCAAACCTTGAATTCAATGATGATGAAGACATGGGATTCAATGAGTATCATGAGTCTCTCTTCTCCACCCCTACTCAAGAAGAGATGAGTACTCCTGTTTCTCCTATGTCTAGCCCACATCATCCACCTACTACTGAGGTGGATCTCCCTGAACCTGTTCAGGAGGTCCATATGGAAGAGGCTCTCACTTCATCAAGTGATTACATCATTTAGACCTCAACCATGGCAACATAGCCTCTTGACACTTCACTTGAAGTTGTCATGATGCAGGGGAAATCTAGCAGCCAAGTACAAAGTACTGGTGATAAGGAAGAAGACCTTGGTCCTATTCTCTCATCCCCCCATGATTCTTCTGATGGAGATAAGGGGAGTCTGAAACTAAAGGTGCAACAACTGACAAAAAGATGCACCTATTTAGTCTCAAGATAAGTCACCTAGAATCTCAGGTGACTGTCTTACAAAGGAGGGTCAATGACCAGCAACTTGAGATCACCGATCTCAAGGGCAAGTTAGCTGAGAGACCACTCAGGAAAACTCAACCAGGTCCACAAGAACCTGTGAATGTGATAGACCCAACCCCAAGCTCACTTATGCAAGAAGGTGATGCTACCAAAAAGGGGAAGAAAGTCCAAACAATCACAGAACCTAGGAGTTCTTCACAGAGTATGGACTTTGAGGATTCACCACCCTCACTTGCAATGGTCCATACTCAGCAACCTCCTCAAGTCTACATGAATATGGACTCACTTGCCCAAGTCTACATGGATGTGGACTCACTCATACAAAGTTTGTTTAAGGAGGGTATTCCCAGAGCTATGCCTACCCCATCTCATCACCTTGAGAATCCAATCATGGGATGGAGGTATGACACTGATAGAAGAGCTCTTGTCATCTCTAGATCTCCAGGTCAACAAGAACTTTTCAACTTTTTCAACTTGAGCTTCTATGAGAGCATCCATCTGATTGATCTTCCACTTGTCAATCCAAGTCAAAATAGACAAGCTACAAGATTAGCAGATAGGATTCAAGAAAGGGTGCTAGAAGAATTCAAGCTGAGGTTAAGACTATATAGACAGAGGCTAGCAGGTGAGATTTTTAGTCAACTGGATGTTGAGGTGGACCCTAAGATTGGCTTTGAAGGGGAAGCCTTGACTGAAGGCCCAGAAGTTGAACCTGTGAACCTTGAGACAGGAACTTCTTCAGGCACCCATTACCCTCAATGAGGCACCAGCTGGTAAAGGTGCTTCATAACCTCTCTCTAGCCAGAGCTTGACTGCTGAACCAAGCAATGAAGACCAAAGCTCTCTCCACCCTAAGTCACCAAGGCCTGTGCGTGACAAAAGGAAGAGGAAGATGACCTTTGAGGAGATCAAGGAGGAGGAGAGAGAGAGGAAGAGGAAGCTAAGGGAAGAGAGTTAAGAGGGTCTCCAGGCTTTATGGAAGCTGCTATCATGGTTGCCCCCAGGCCAAACACTCAAGATGATGAGTTGAGGGCAGCCAGGATAAACTACTTGGGGACCAGAAACTACAATGTGGATGAACTACTCTTTCTCCCTTAGATGAACTGAATGAACTGTCTAACAAGGAATTATCCAAGGAGAGGAAGGAGGTAAAGGATGCAGCATTGCTCCTCAAGAACAAGGAAGAAAAGAGACAAAAAAGGCTCTACAAGCATGCTCCTACCTTCTCCCCAGTTCAACAAAGTCAAGAGCCATCATCCAAAAGAGCCAAAAGAATTCTACTAACAGACAAAGGATGATGAGCTTCTTGAAGCTGTATGGATTCTCCAAAAGGAGGCTTGGTCTGATGTCTCTATTAACTATGGATGAGCATATTAGAGTGATCAAGTAGAAGATTAAAAAGGGAGAGCTTGTTAACTTGCATTCTCCACCAAGTCCAGCTCAACCTGAGGTTGTCAAGGTTAAACCCCTTGAGACAACATAACTTCATCTTCTGATCTATAGCATGGTCCTCTTCACTCTCCTTCTGACTTGTGAGAGAAGAGAACCCAACTGAGAGAGACACAGTAGAACAACCTGGTGCTGAAGACCAGTCCTCTCAGTTAAAGACTTTAAAGAAGAGGAAAAGGATGGCCATGAAGAGTGTTTCCAAGAAGAAGACCAAGGCATCCACCTCTACACCTTAGGATGAGTCAGAGCATTATGAGGAAGTGCAAGAAGAGGCTGCTCAACCAACTCCAATTCAAGTAAAACCTCTTGCAATTGGAAGACCCATCTTGTCCTGGACTTTTGCTGCTAATCCAGACAGGTGGTATGTCATCAAAGATCAAGGAGGTCAAGATGTCAATTTCTGGCAAGACATACTTGATCTTCCTTTATATGATCTCCATGACATGAGAAGCTATTATGAGAGTCTGAGGGAGACCACATGATGAAGAAAGGTATGGTCTTGATCCTAATAAGGACTGTCAACATCTGAATAACTTCTCTGTTTTGGTAGCATCAGCCTAGGGGGAGTTTGTAAGGTTATATTAGAAGATTAGAAGGCTGATGCAACCAAAAAAACCAAAACAACCAAGGAGCTTCCTTCATGCATGCATTGATGTACAAGGTAGAAGTTGCTTCGAAAGTTTTACACTTACCACAGAAAATATTCTAAGTGTAAAATCTTCCGAAGCCAAAGTCCAAATCTTTCAAAGCCAAAGATGAAGTCTTCCGAAGCTTCAGAGACAAAGTCTTCCAAAGCCAAATGTTGTGAAGACTGATTTCTTCCAAAGACAGAGAGGACATGCTTTCTCTGATCTATTTTTTTATAAAGCTGACTTACTTTTCGATGCAACTCTGAAGACTCACCAACTTATACAAGTTGGTGAAAATTCCATGCTTTTGTAAACTGTAGATTATGGTCTTGGGTCTGTAACTTCCTACTTTGTACCTATTTTCCTTTTTATAATAGAAATGGATGTGAGCTATGGCATGTCATAGTCACTAGTCAAAAGGTAATCTGCCTTTTGACTCTACATTGATCTTGTTGTCTAGATTAAACTTTCCAGCTGGCTATCATAGTATGGACGGCTGTAGGATGTAGTATAAAGTATCTCAGGTCCTTGTATTTCTTTTATGCTTTGTAACACTTGTAATAGAACTTGAGAACAATATACAGCATCCTTGAAAACCATATTACTCTGTTCTTGTTCTTAGTTTTGTCTTATTGTTTACTTGTGTTCTTAGTATCATTTACACAAACCTGGTTTCCCATTTGATCTGTTAAATGTTCTAAAACTCTCCTCATTGTGAGATTGATTGTATTAACCATCCCTTTAACCGGTCCTGCAAAACCCAAGTGAATCTTGTAAAATCATCTATTATTACCAAACAATATGATCTTCTTCCTGAACACTTTACACCTATTGACCCAAACAAGTCCATGCGTAATAGATGTAAATGAGTTGTGATTGAATTCAATTCTTTGGATTTATGAGAAGATCCGTGTTGCTTTCCTTTTTGACAAGCAACACAGTGGTCGGCACATACAAACTCCTTATTTGGTAGTCCTGTGACTAACCTATTCTGAGCTAGTTTGTTCATGTTTTTGAGGTTTACATATGTCAATATTTTGCGCCAAAGGGAGGATTCATTTAGTAAAGCTTTGAAAATAAAACATGATACATTTCCTAAAGGTGATGCATTTTGCATGTTGAGCATGTACATATTGGCCTTCCTTGGAGCTTTTAAAAGTATTTTATCATTTGAAATCTCAAACCCAGGAGATAGGATAATGCATTCATGCTCTGTGAAAAGAGTGTTGTGTTTTTGGTCTCACAACTAAGACACTTAGCAGATTATAGTTTAACTATTTCATATAGTTCACCTTGTTAAAGCTTACCTTGCCATTGCTGACTGTCCTCTGCTAGTAATGTATCCTCTTTTTGTATCACTTCCAAAGGCAACAAATCCACCATCATATGGTTCTACATTCAGCAGGCATGATCTATCACCTGTCATGTGCCGGGAGCATCCACTATCCACAATCTACAAGTTTGTTTTGGCTTATGGATGATCCTGCACATAAACAAATTGGTTAGTGATGAATAGGGAATAAAGCTTGTTTAGTCTTGGTTATTCCAATTTTTAGTAGTTGCTTTTCAATGGTAAGTGCTGAAGGGGTGGTATATGGTTTTAGGTTATCCAAGGATTCGACAGATGTTTTTGATTTCTAGTCTTTTCAATTTACTTGGTCTGATGCTTTGACATCATCCTTCTTGTGTTGAACTCTTGAAGCTTTTGGTGATGGTGAAGGTTTTTCAAAAGTCTTCTTCTTCTTCAAGTTTGCAGTTGCTGATTTGTTTGGCAGATCCTTTAGAAGTGCTGACTTTGCCTTGGAATCAGCACTTGAGGGACATGGCTTTCGAATAGTTTTATGAACACCATCTTTTCCTTTCGATGGTTGTTTGGTAGTTGCAGACTTCTTTGAGGGTTTAGGCTTGTTGGGATGTTTGATGGAGTGTGTTAGGGGATTGTATTGACAATCTTTTGCAAAGTGACTATCTTCCCACACATTAGGCATGTGATCTTCATCTGCTTCTTAGCTAACTTGATCTTCTGCCTGATTTGTAGCTCCTTCTTGATCTCCTCTTTCTTACCTCTTCTTATCAGCTCATTGTCAATGAAATCTTCAGTTTTCATCTTCTTTCCTGAAGATTTCATCTATTGAATTCCTTCATTTCCACCGATCTTTTTATTTATCTTATGATCAACATGGGTGGGTTGGTTAGATCTATCTTCTTTTTTGGGAACTTCTTGTTGTTGATTTCTACTGCTTCAAATATAGACCTTTGAATATACTGTAGGGGTATCACTTCTGAAGATTTTGAGGTTCCTCTACAACAACTTCTGTTGTTAGTCTTCTTGTTGTAGCCGTGCTTTGGTTGAAGCTTTGTCTTGATGGAGGTGTTTGACTCAGCATGCAGCTGGTTGACTTCAGAAGATAACTTTTCTTTGACAAACTCCATCTTTCGAATCACATCCTTCTCTGCTTTCTCCTGGAGTTCTTCCATCCTCTTCTCCCTTTCTCCCTTTCTTCCTCATCCTTTTCTCTTTTTCTTCATCTACTTCTTCAACTACTACCTCTTTCTCTTCCTTCTCTGCTGTCTCAGCTTTTTCAGCAGATGCCCTTGTACAGGTTGGTTCGGCAGATATTTTCTTCTTTACCTCTAGGTTGCATTTAGGGATATATGTGGGAGTGTATGGGATTGGTGGTTCAACAGTACTATACCCTAAACCTATCTTGGTTTGATACAACTTTTGGAGATTTTCAATTAAAGCAAGCAATTTTTTCAAATATTTTAGTTTGATAATTGTATTTATTAGCATATGTTTTAGCTATTGCTAAGTCATATTATACTGATTTCAATCTGCTCAACAGATCATTAATTTGGGTCTCCAAGTTGGTTTGTTCATGTTTTAGTTGTGAAACAATCTTTTCTAGATCTATTTATTTTCTTTTTGAGCTTGATCGTTTTTCTTAAAATCTATTTTAAGAAGATTGATTGATTCAACATCATTCATGAGATCCAAATGTAATTTTTGTACAAGTTTACCTTAGCAATGCATTAAGGTGTATAGTAAGGTTTAGAGTTTACCTGAGGTGAGGAGGTTGAGCTTCCATCCGTTAGTGCATTGTTGATGGGAGTGACATCTTCTACTTGGAAGCTCTAGTCAATAACCTCTTCTCCTGAGACTACAACTATTGTATGTTTTTGGCTGCTAGAAGTAGAGGGACATCTTCTACTTGGAAGCTCTAGTCAATAACCTCTTCTCCTGAGTCTACAACTATTGTATGTTTTTGGCTTCTAGAAGTAGAGGGACTTTGATAGTTTGGAGTTTGTTTGAAGTTTGATGAATTTGGGGGAGATGGATTTTAATTGGGTGCTTTGCATGTTTTGGCAAAGTGTCCTATCTGGTTGCAGTTTAAATAGTTTACCTTGCTTTTGTCAATTCCAAAACCTGATCTTCTCTGCCTCAAGAACTTTCTTCTAGTTCTCTGCTAGCTATTTGATAGTTGATATCTATCTCCTCAAGATCATCTAGATGAATGCATTCTAGATCTTTTTCATAGAGTTGGAAGAAGTTTGCCTGTTCACTAACAATGGCTGAGTTTGAAGACTAGGTTGATGAAAAGGATGGTGAGGTCTACTGATTCCATCTTCTGAAAGATGGTGATGGTTGTTGGAGATTCAGTGTAGGTTATCATTGGTACTTGATGATTCACTATAGGAATATGGTAGGCCTAGGAGTGGGAGTGAGAGTGAAAAGGTTCATGAATTGTAACACCCGAAAACTCAAAAAGAAAAATAAAGGAGCAAACGAGACTTTATTTTAAAAAGCGAGGGTTAAAAGTGTACAAGGGCCAAACCGGCCCATAATAGGGTTTAAAAAGAAAATGGCCGCCCATACCCTCTCTCCCAAGCATTCAAGCTTCGGCTATAGAGAGAGAGAAAAAGACTTCCACCAGTTCTAGAGTGAGAAAGTAGAAGAAATATTCAAAAGGTAAGATTTTAAGGTGTTTTCTCCTCAGTTTCAGTCGGGTTCAAGCTTCAGGACTGATTTTTATGCGTTAAGCTTGTATGTTTACGTGTGTTTAGGTGTTAGAACTCCAGGTTGCTCTCAGGTTGTTGTGTTCAGCTCGAAAGTTGTTTAAGGTGAGTTTTAGATCCCCTCTTTTACATGTTTTCTACTTGTTTGGGGCTGATACGTGTATTACAAAGATGCTTCTTAAACAAAAATTATGTTTATTCATGAAAATGATAACTTTATATGAATATTGCATGTGTTTCCATGATTCTGTGATGATAAATGAGGGTACTAAGTGTGAATATGATAGATCTATGCTAAGCATACGTTTAGAAGTGTTGTATGGAACTAGAATTTGCATAAGCAGAACATAAGTATTTGGATGACTGTCTGCTGTGGACTTTGAATGTTCGCTGTGGACACTTAGAAGGGTTATTCATGCCGTCCGCTGTGGACACTTTTGTTCTAGACCGTCCGCTGTGGACATTGTTTGTCCGCTGTGAACACTTAAGGTATTCATGCACGCCGTTGTGAACACTTAAGTGCTTAACTCATCCGCTGTGGACTTTGGTCGTCCGCTATGGACTTTGGCTGTCCGTTGTGGACACTTAGCATTTAAGTCATCCGCTGTGTATCTCATTCATGAGCTGTGAACACTTAGGTATCCTGGAATTTTGGGTATAGAAATTAAGTATCCTGGAATTTGGGTATAGAAATTAAGTGATTTGTACTTATGTTTTAATGGGAGAATGTGCTTGTTTGATTTTAATGTTTTAATCTTTATGGGCTCCTGTTATGATTATGAATATTTCATGTTATGTGATTTTAATGACCGGATATCTTAAATGTATTATTCATAAATAAGTGGTCACAAAGGAATAAAAAAAGACAGTGGAACTTAATGAATGTTACCCCCGGGCCCTTATGATGAATGAAAAGCCTTGCAAGCACAATGAATGGAGATGCACGACCTTGTTGTCATTAGCTCAACTTATGTGCGGTTGTTTCAGCCCATGAGAATGCACATATGGGGTCTAATCCTTGTGATTGACCAATGAATGAATGGGACCTGTATTCATGAGCAGGCTTCATGCCTAGCAGTGTGGGTTAACTGTCAGAGGTTAGCTACCACTTATAAATGTATACTGATAGGGGTTTGGCATTTGTTGCCAACCAACAATGTAGGCTCTTGCTTTGTGCAATCCTAGTTAATGAAAGAGAAGGATAATGAAAGAAAGAAAGATAATGAATTTCTTAATGAATGATTATGTACAATGATAGATGATCACCAAAGGAAGCTTGCAAAATGTATATTTCCTATATTACAAAAACTAGAACTCACTCAGCAACCATGACTTTTTATATGCATATCAGTTGGCAGGTAATGATGTTGCTGGGAATGGCATGAGGTTGAAGCTACTTGGCAAATAAAGACTGGCATCCATGTTATGCAGAAATTATATTTTTGTCTTGTAATACAACTAAATGTTCTTTTTTGAAACTTGTAAAAACGATGTACTTCTTGGCAAAAGTTATTATTAATGCATGAAATGGTTTTTGGTTTAACTATTCCGCTGCCTTGTTTTCTTACTTTAATGTATTTTAATATGTAATGTGCTATGAATGACCAACTGTGGGGTTTCTCGAGATGGGCCTTACATGAATAGGTGCCATAAGAGCTGATGACTTCAAGGGGTTTAAAGATCTGCCAAGTGATTCTTCATCTGCATCCATTTCCATCTGATAAGCACTCAGGATGCCATATAACTCCTTAAGACTCATTTTCTTCAAATTCTCAGTTCTTCTGATGGACACAGTGTAAATGATCCATGTCTTAGGTAAGTACCTTAAGAACTTTCTGAGAACATCACTATTCTCCATATTCACTCCAGCTTCATCTAGATTGTCTAGCAGTTCGACTATCTAACATATGTGGCAGTCATGGTTTCTCCCCTAGTGAAACCAAAGTTTTCAAACTTCTGCTTTAAGACATCTCTTTTGTTTTCCTTCATATCCTCAGCACTTTCAAATCTTGCCTTCAATGCTTTCCACAAATTCTGTGCAGTTATGAATTTCTTGAAGCCATGGATGATATTGTTTGGTATGCTCAATCTGATCAGTCATAGAGCTTTAAAATCCACATCCATCTTCTTCAAATCTTCATTTAGTACTTTATGGGATCTTTAGGAATCATGAATCCACCTTCACCAGCGGCTTGAACCATGGGGACATATGGTCCACTTAGAATAGAGAGCCACAATCTCATATATTGATTCTTAGAAAATCTTCTATTCGGATTACCAAGTATCATAGTCATGTAGTGTAAACATGGGATGTTTGGTCTGAGTTTCATTCTCCAAGTCATGCTTATTTAAAATGGCTACAACAATCATTTTAAAAGGATAAATGTGTATGATGGAATGTGGTTTTTGATAGTGTGATCAAAAGAAAACAATTGATTTGTTGAAAGTAAACTTCAAGCAAATCAATATCCCAAGCTCTGATACCACTTGTTGGATTGGGGTTATGGATTAACAAGACTTTTTTTGATCAGAAGTTAACAAATGTGGAATATAAGTTAAGAACTTACTAAAAAACATAAATACTTTGAGTAATAATAAGTACACAAGTTTTTCTTTCAAAGTATTCACTTGATTAATCAAAACTAAGTATAAAGAGTAATATGCTGCAGATACACAAGTGGCTTAACACAGCTTGCCTCTACTATACAAGTGTGAGGACTTTATACTATAAAATCTAAATAATAAGAATAAACTATTCTGTGTTCAGAATGTACAGCAAGATAGGTAATCAGCATATCAGAGTTAGGCAGCTTCAGTACTATGTTGTCTCCAAAATGCGGAACACAGCAGTCGTCGGTACAGACAGTCTTGTCTTGTGTAACAGTTGATCAGAAGCGTATGGAGTTTGGTGCTGATCAGCAGCAGTCGATCAGTAGCTCATCAGTTAAGTGTTGATCGGCAGTTGTTCAGTATATGTTGATCGGCAGTCATTCAATATATGTGATTCAGCAGTTAAGTTACTCAAAACCCTAAATTGCTCAAACATAGAACATCATCATCAATAGATTTTTAGTGGTTTCTAACTAGACTTCATACTTATGTTGGTAACTTTATTGTCATCAATACATATTTTAGTGTATTGGATTAATTTATTGTTTGAGAAAATGGATGTTAGAAATTAAACGAGTTAGGTGAAGCGAGAGTGCAAGCTCGATTTAATTCTAGATGTTATTTGAAATTATATTACTAATACAATTATGTATTTATAATTATATGGGTAATTATATTAAGGGTGAGGTTATTCTACAAAGTGTATTTTTGCTACAAAGTGTGAAAAGACATAATGAGGCTAAAAAGTCAAAAAGAAAATTATATCTAACAATCTAAATCGGATTTCAAAAAAGTACTTCGGAGTCTCTGTTCCTCTCGTCGTCCTCTTTCAAAAAAAAATATAAATAAATAAAAAATTCCATTGCGTCTTTTATGACACAATGACGTCATTGTGTCTTTCACAAAGACACAATGACGTCATTGTGTCTTTCATAAATGACACAATAAAAAAACGTTAATTTTTTTTATTTTTTAGTTTTTCGTTTATTTTTTTCTTAGTGAGGACGGCCAGGGGAATAAAAGCTCGGAATTACTATTTTGAAATTCGATTTAGATTGTGAGATATAATTTTTTTTGTGATTTTTTTGAATCATTGTGTCTTCTCATAATTTGTAGAAAAAAATACACTTTGTATTTTAACCTCTTTCTTATATTAATACTTTTAATTATACTGTTTATATAAATAATTGAAAATATATGTTTTGACCACAAATATTAATGTAGTTTATGCCACTACATGAGATGAAGGTGGTCCGACTCCTCGGTCGGAACAAAAGAAAAAAACATTGTGTCTCTATATTTTCTTTTATTATTTTATTTATTTTAATAACAAAAGTACAAAGGGTTTTCTTGAGGTTGGTTATGATAACCGTAACAAATTAACTTTTTGATTAACTTTTAACTTGTATGTTTGAAAAAGTTTTAAAAAGTTAATTTTAAAGGGTTAATAAATTACTTTTGAAAAGTTAATAGGATTAACTTTTGAAAAATAATTTTTCAAAAGTTACTTTTTGATAAAATAAGGAATCCCAAACACCCACGATGAATCGAAACATACAAGAAAACAGAGAAGAACACAGTTTCTCCTTCTTCATTGATAGAATCTTCAAGTTGTCATAGATTTAATCATTCTCCTTCACTAATCACTTAGTCTAATCCGATTGAAACATTAAGTATGCTCTCAAATGGTTTTTAATCGGAGTGTTCATACGATTCTATGATTGATCCAAAATTAAATATTGTTAGGTTTGATTTCATCTTGTTCGCTATATTGAAAGGGTTCTCTTTGGAAAAGAAAGATATTGATTGTTGCTTATGTTTGTTGATAAAAGAGGGTTCAGTTTATGTTGTTGTTCACTGGATTTGAAAACGAGATTTCCATTTCTGTTAGTTGGGGTTCAAAGGATTTTATCACTATTCATGTCTTCAAATGTTGAAAGGCTTTAATTTGTTTCTGTGTTAGTGGGGTATATTGCTTGTTCTTGTACGTGTGTTAACAACAACTTATGTGATATGTTTTTAAATCTTTTAACAATAAAATTTAAGCTTTTTGTATCCACATACATGGAGGTGATCTTTAGTTCTCGTCTTCCTAACCTCAAATTATAGAAACTAAACTTCTTTCTCTTTGATTTCTTCATCACACACATTTTTTTAAGACTTAATCAAGAAAGAAACGTAGCTACACATCCTCTCAGCGGATTTTTGCTTAACGTTCACATAATTAACTCTCTTGGTCCTTGTAATTTGATTATATTCAAATTCACTAAAGCATTCACATCCCACCCTCTTTATATTTGTGAATGTGTTCTCTATATTATAGAGAATGGTTTTATGTTGTTGTGAGTGGAGGATAAAAGAGGGTTCAAAGGATTTTATCACTATTCATGTCTTCAAATTTTGAAAGGCTTTAATTTGTTTCTGTGTTAGTGGGGTATATTGCTTGTTCTTGTACGTGTGTTAACAACAACTTATGTGATATGTTTTTAAATCTTTTAACAATAAAATTTAAGCTTTTGTATCCACATACATGGAGGTGATCTTCAGTTCTCGTCTTCCTAACCTCAAATTATAGAAACTAAACTTCTTTCTCTTTGATTTCTTCATCACACACATTTTTTTAAGACTTAATCAAGAAAGAAACGTAGCTACACATCCTCTCAGCAGATTTTTGCTTAACGTTCACATAATTAACTCTCTTGGTCCTTGTAATTTGACTATATTCAAATTCACTAAAGCATTCACATCCCACCCTCTTTATATTTGTTGATAAAAGAGGGTTCAGTTTATGTTGTTGTTCACTGGATTTGAAAACGAGATTTCCATTTCTGTTAGTTGGGGTTCAAAGGATTTTATCACTATTCATGTCTTCAAATGTTGAAAGGCTTTAATTTGTTTCTGTGTTAGTGGGGTATATTGCTTGTTCTTGTACGTGTGTTAACAACAACTTATGTGATATGTTTTTAAATCTTTTAACAATAAAATTTAAGCTTTTTGTATCCACATACATGGAGGGGATCTTCAGTTCTCGTCTTCCTAATCTCAAATTATAGAAACTAAACTTCTTTCTCTTTGATTTCTTCATCACACACATTTTTTAAGACTTAATCAAGAAAGAAACATAGCTACACATCCTCTCAGTAGATTTTTGCTTAACGTTCACATAATTAACTCTCTTGGTCCTTGTAATTTGATTATATTCAAATTCACTAAAGCATTCACATCCCACCCTCTTTATATTTGTGAATGTGTTCTCTATATTATAGAGAATGTTTTATGTTGTTGTGAGTGGAGGATAAAAGAGGGTTCAAAGGATTTTATCACTATTCATGTCTTCAAATGTTGAAAGGCTTTAATTTGTTTCTGTGTTAGTGGGGTATATTTCTTGTTCTTGTACGTGTGTTAACAACAACTTATGTGATATGTTTTTAAATCTTTTAACAATAAAATTTAAGCTTTTTGTATCCACATACATGGAGGTGATCTTCAGTTCTCGTCTTCCTAGCCTCAAATTATAGAAACTAAACTTCTTTCTCTTTGATTTCTTCATCACACACATTTTTTAAGACTTAATCAAGAAAGAAACGTAGCTACACATCCTCTCAGCAGATTTTTGCTTAACGTTCACATAATTAACTCTCTTGGTCCTTGTAATTTGATTATATTCAAATTCACTAAAGCATTCACATCCCACCCTCTTTATATTTGTGAATGTGTTCTCTATATTATAGAGAATGGTTTTATGTTGTTGTGAGTGGAGGATAGAGAATATGTTACTGTTCATCTCTATATTTGATAACACACTGTTATTTCTATTAATTTTTTAATATTTTTTTAAAGTGGTTGTAAGTAGAGGAGAAAGAAAAGATAATAATAAATGTATTAAAAATTATTATTTAATTATAAAAGAGAAAGAAAAAATAGTGATTTTGTAGTAATTATAGAGATAGAGATAAATAATGGGATGTGAATGCTTAAATGGAGATAAGGAGAATCAAGCTTTGCACTTAAACCTTGTTGATTGCTTAGATGATGATTAGACAAAGCTTGAAATTCATGGCAAGGCATTAGGGACTTTACTTCTAGAAACAATGGTCTTATCTCTCAACATAAATGTGTTCATGAAAAACCTTATATCTCAAATAGTTGTTAGCATTTTTTTTGGTTTGGTAACGTTTTGAAAAATGGTATGGTTTTTTTTGTGTGGTTTTAGAGTTATTATGATTTTGGTGTGTTTTTAGAGTTATTATAGCTTTTGACGTTCTGTTAGTTGACCTAGCGAAACCTGTATACATGGAAACCGGGTTCAGTAGATGGCACAGGTGTGTGACATTAGAGGTGGGCATAAAAACCGGGTTCGGACCCGACCCGGTATATGTATACCCGGTTTGGACCCGAAAAAAACCCGTAGGGTTGGAACCGGGTATGATTTTCTAGAATTTCTTAGAACCCGACCCGAACCGGAACCGGTTGAACCCGGGTTGGACCCGGTTTTGACCGTTTTTTTTTTTTTTTAAAAAGTAGCCGTTTTTTAACGGCTATATAGCCGTTGGGATCGATTTTTGGCCCTTTTTTTGTCACTTTTAGGCTTATAAGTTAATATAAATAGGTGTGGGTTGATATGGTTTAGTACCCAAGTCTCAAACGTAAAAACTACTCTCATTTACTCTCGTTTTATACGTTCACTCTCTCGTTTTACACTTTCACTCTCTTCAATCTTGATATGGCTCACTCACAATCTTCCGTTGGTCAAGGTTCGTCCAACGCTCCAACCTTCGTTCGTGTTCTTGCACACAATCATAACATGGATGTTTGGTGCAATTGGGATATGGTTGAGTTGAGTGACGGGCCTGTAAAGGCTCGTTGCAAGTTTTGTGGAGCTTTGCTTGCTAAAGATTCTAACACGACTTTAAACAAACACATTAGCAAGAAGTTTTGTAAGTCGTTGAAAAGTAATCCGGATTCGCAACAAACACAATTGGGTGGAGACGGTGGAATCTTTAATTACGATGTTAATACGGTTCGAGATCGAATGGCAAAGTTCGTGATTCAAGAAGCTTTGCCTTTTAGTAACTTCGACAATCCTCGGTTGACCAACTTAATTCGAGAGACGCTTCAACCTCGTTACACCCACGTAAGTCGTACTACACTTAGACGTTATTGTTTAAAATTATGAAAACAAGCAAAAAATGATTTAATTGTATTATTTGAAAATTTAAATACCGTTGTAAACTTAACTAGTGACGTCTGGTCGGCTCCACACGGTTTACCCGAATCGTACCTTTGCGTCACCGCTCATTGGGTGGATCCCAATTCATGGCAATTGATGAAACGTACGATTGCATTTGATCTTTTCCTCATCCACACACCGGAGAATTTTTGTTTTACTTTTTAGATAATGTAATAAGTACTTTTAAATTACAAAATAAACTTTTTTCAATTGCATTTGATAACGCCTCTAACAACACAACCGCGGTTGAAAAATTAAAATTAAAATATCTTCCGATTGCAAACGGTGATTTTTTCCATACTCGTTGTGTTGCACATATTATTAATTTAGTAGTGCAAGACGGACTATCCGGGCAATATGTTAATAACTTTATTACAGCTTTTCGATTTATGTTACATGACGTTTTTAAAAAAAGTAGAAGAAGATATCAAGATTATAAACAACTTTGTAAGGATACGCACTCTAGATTTTTAGGTCCTAATTGGGATGTACCTACTCGGTGGAATTCGACTTGTCACATGTTTGAATGCGCTTTAAAACAAAAGGGCACTTTGAAAGCTTTTCATAATAGTCTTTCGGATAATGGTGAAGCCGACCCATTTCTGGATGCGGGTTGGGAGAATCTTCAACGTTTTTCCGAGTTTCTTGAGGTTTTTAAAAACTCAACAACAAAATTATCGGGAGTTTATTATTCCACTAGTTATTCGGTGCTTCAAGAATTATATTGTATGGCTTTGAATTTTAAAAATTTTCAAAATAAAAATAATATATTTAATCAAATGATAGAACCAATGAAAGAAAAGTTTAAAAATATTTTAAGGACTTACCACTCGTTTTTACGTGTGCCGCCACTTTAAATCCGTTTCTAAATGTTGCGGGGGTTGAATGTTTGATAGATGAGATAAATGACAATTTGGATATGCATGACGAAAACCCTAATTTTTCAAACGAGACAAAAGAAAATTTTAATCATAGTTTGAAAACAATTTATAATTTTTATTTAAATAGATATGGGCCTAACGTAAACATAACCATGCCAAGCGAATCAACCTCAAGTGCTAGTACATCGGTTAAAGACCCAGTTTTGACTATGTTGAATGTTGTCCGGGATGTGACGGCTAAACGACAAAGGGGTAACACCCCAACAAGTGATCTCGGTAGATATAGTGGAACGGATTTTATTTCCACTATGACTACCGAAGATTATCGTGCATTCGATATTTTGGCTTGGTGGAAAGGAAAAGAATCTCAATTTCCGATTCTTTCTGCTATGGCCCGTGATTTACTAAGCGTCCAAGCTTCTACGGTAGCTTCGGAATCTGCTTTTTCTCTTAGTGGCAGGGTAATATCATTACGGAGAACAAGACTAACTCCGGAAGGAGTGGAGATGTGCATTTGTTTAAATGATCATTTAGACGCAATGGATCGTATACAAGACCAAACAAGCCTCGAAGACGAAATTACACTCGAAGCTAAAGTACATGAAGAAGAGGTAGAAGAAGGAGTATCTTCTGGCATATCCGATGAAGAATTAGCATTTGATCAAGCATCTCGTAGAAAATAAAATTAGACGATAACTTAAATAAAAGTTTTATGGTATTTTTTATTGATTCATTTTATGTATTTTTAAGTTGTTTAATATTGTTATAAAAATACATGACGATTAATTTATGTTATTTTATTCATTCATTTTTTATTGATTAAAAGAATTTTAAAAAATCACAAGTGTTCGGGCGCATGAACAGTGCCCATGCGCCTAAACACTTGTGATTTTTTAACAAAACCCGAATTGTACCCGGTTACCCGACCCAACCCGACCCTACCCGGGTATATCGGGTAGGGTTTGTCCGAATGTGAACCCGACCCGGGTACGTACCCGGGTACACCAATACCCGAGTACAAAAAAACCCGATTGGGCCCAACCCGGTTTGTACCCGGGCCCAAAACCCGAAACGTGCACCTCTATGTGACATGGCACTTGTTCCATGTCCCACATATGTAAGTTCTGCTAACGGAACACTCAAAAACTGTAATACATACTAAAACACATCAAAAACTATCTTTTTTTTTTTTTATCAAAATAACACCAAATATAAATAATCATCATAATTCATAAGTAGGTTAAGATATTTGATGACGTTAGCAGTATCATATCATGAGTTGTATCTTTTTTATCATTAGTAGCTTCTCTTCAACAATATCAACTTGCAGTAGTCACAAGTTACTCTCTTTAGTAATAGTTTACATCTAACATCAACACTACTTGGTTCATGAGTGAATTACACCACTTGAGGATCAAGTTATAATCAATCTTAATCTGACAAGCGTAAGGTAAAAATACCACTCTGGATCACAATATCATGCCTCAATAAATTTCCATCTACAAGTTTAGTCGTAAACCTAGCTCAATCAAATAGATCGATCGGGTATCTTATTCTTCTTACTCTTGTAGCTGCTGTCTTGTATTAAACACGAGATACCACAAACATACTATTCCTTCACTTCCTTTATAAATATACAGGAGAACGCACCTCAGGCCACTCTTTTACTCAACAGAGAACATTCATACAGTTTCCTGTCATTTTTTTTTACCCCGAAAAAACATCCAACTCAGACCCATTTCGGGTATAGCGATTGGCAAGTCCTACGATTGTTAGAAATAGTGTTACAAAAGGAATATGTAGAAATTGTAGTACATTAAGAAATGTGAGCCTTCATCGTATATGAATCATAGCATAACGTCACATCTCTAACTCGAGTTATACTCGTTGATTATACAAAACATCATAGAAAGATTTAAGGGCTTAGTGACATGGATATTATGGAAGACAATTTGATTTTCTCAACTTTAGAAGTTTCTTGAAGCTGAAACACCACCTCTGTGCTCGATCGCACTGTTACTTCATTCCACTCTGAACCGGAAGCCCCTTCACTCCTGTAATCTCTTGGGGCATATAGAACTTGAAGTTTTGAATGAGCTGCATTCAGTCACAACAATTATTTATATAATTCTAAGTAATTGTGGGTCAGGCCCACTTGACCTGATCCACACTAAATTAATGCTTGTTTTGATCAGACTGTATTGAGTATTGACCTGTTACCCAACATGTTCATTTACCCACCTTTAATAGAAACTTCTCATCTGTTTTAGGTGTCTGATGTGTTTTAACAAATCCAAGACTGTAAACATAAATTCAAAATAGATAAAACAAAAATGTGGTAGTAGAAAGTACCTAAGCCAAACATGCTTGTTTTTTGGATGATCATCTGGCCAACTTTTGATCTCTTTATATTTCTTAAAGCCGTGAGATCATCATTCTTTCCTTTAAATTCTAAAAATTCTCCTAATAAATGCTTGTTATTGCTTAGCTCTAACCTGCATGAGAAAAAAAATAACTACAAGATGAGAAAAACTTCATCCACTGGAATTACCACAAACATGTAAAACTGAATACATTATTACTAGAGATGGTAAATTGACTCATTTACTTGCATATGAGTCGATTTGGGTTATGTTAAATCTCCTAACTCGTTAAGCAGGTGACCAAAAAAGGGGCCAGGTTGACCAGCATGTACTTAAGGCATAAGCTTCCCAAATTATTTTATTTAAAATTAATTTTTAAAGTAAATAATATAATCTAGGTAATCATATTTGGCAGGACAGTTATTTATAAAATAAATAAATTAGGACAAAAAGTGTTTTGGATCAACCCAACAAGCCCAACCTGCTCATTGCCCCCTATAGATATTACAAAGCATATCTCTAACTTCTAGAAAAAAAAAATTAAAAATGGGTCAATATACCTATCCCACATAGGAGCAGTGCTGAGGATGAAAGCAAGCTTCTGTTGTATGGATTCCTGCTCTTCATTCTTATCACTACTACGTAAAGTTAAAGCACCTTTAAACCAGCCAGATATGCTCTTTTTCTCTGGTTTCAGTCGTGCCCATTGCTCATATGTTACAACCTCAGGTGGAAAGTAATCTGGATGAATGGTGCTGAAATTAATTCATTAAAAATCAACCTAACAAGTACAAAAAGAATTTATAAACCACTAAAATATCCAAAGGAAGTGTTTATAGTTCATACCGAAAGTTAGGGTTGGGGCATACAATTTTGAAGGACAAATAACCAGCTGGGAGAGTAACTCCCCTCTGCTCAAGATATGACTCAAGAACTGCAACTTGTCTTTTGGCCTCCACCATCTATTGCAGATAAATAATCATGATATTTGAGAGATCTTACATATGTATATTTTAATAATGAAACAGAAAATCATGTAGAAAATAGAAGTCACAGATGGAAATGTGAATTGTCATCATCATTAATTTATGAAATTTGAAGGTGAATTAACATTAAAGAATATAACAGAAGAATTTTCACCGGATCATGTAGACGCTCTGTTCTGTGCTTAGAACCACCCTTGCAAACCCAAGTTCCATCAGCATCAATTGACACAGTGCCAGAAGCATTTATAACAGAAACAACCATTGCTTCCCTGAAACAAGATCGCATTTTACAGGGCTATAATGATTATTGTGATTATTGTTATTTTATGTCTTAACATTCATTCATGTAACAAAGAATTGCAACATAATGAAATGATAATAATAATATTACCCTTTCGTGACGTGGACCAAATCAATGCTCTGTGGAGAAGCAGTGTCAGGGTCAGGAATTCGAAGCCCAACATAAGCTTTCCCACCATACAGAGTTTGAAGCCTGCAAGTGCAGTATGCATACATAAGAAAAACTGATGATTACTACTTAGTATTATCAATTTCTCTTCATTACTTTTTTACTATCAACTTTCTCTCTATATGTTTGTGTGTGGGCTCAAGCAACAAATCATCATTCATTTATGAACATGATTCCTTCTTAGTGAGTCGTCTTCAAGACCTTTTGCTTGTTCAGATCAGTGATTAGAATTTATGTAGTTAAAGGTGCAGCACGCGCCTAGATGCTAGACGAGACAACGCTCATCCAAACGGCCTCGAGTGCAGCAAGGCGCACTGAACCAGAAAAAAAAAAGCCTGAACTCAAAATGACCTGTTTGAACTAGTCTGAAACAACTAAAAATGTTCTCACACAACAAAAAAATGTCTCGAACCGGTCTAGAACAGCCTAAACAAGTCTAAAACAGCTAAAAAGGAATAGACATGTGCTTTTTAAGCACCTTGGCCTAGGCAACAAGTCCACTCTTTGCTCTGTGAGCATTTAACCACCTAGATTTGAATAGCTAATATAGATTTCTAGGCCTTTCTATTCTTTCAATTTTTCTCTCTATTAAAGAGGGGTTGTGTCAATTGTCAATATAGAAGTAAACATATGTGGCGATTATGCTAGTATGGAGCTTTACTTAAGAATGTAAGCACCTGCGAAAAAGATACTGCTAACATTCAATGACTTTTCCCTCTCTCAACTCACCTCCACTTTCTCCTTTCATTACAACTCTTAGCATAAAAAATACCTGCGCTCTTAATTGCCAGGGAGATACAGACCTCCCGAAATCAGTTGATATTTAAAAGGAACAATATCAATTAAATATCATCTGTTATGAAGCTAACAAGATTAAACAGATATGAATCATTCAAAGCTACTACTTGTTCGTATGCGCAATTTCAAAGCGATCCTGTCATGATAATCAATAAAAATTATCAGCTCCAATAAAGCTTACAAGAGGTCGTGTTTAACTGTTCTTCAACTTCTAGAAGTTATAGCTTTCATTTCATGAGGTTTAAACGGTTAAATACAGAAAGAAACTCAAAAATGTTAAACAAAGTTGTATTAGGGTTTAGGGTTTAACTGAACTTTGCAACTTCAATTTCAAGATTTAGACATTCAATCTGTTATCACAAGATGATGAAACTGAAGGTGAGTGATGAAAAAAAGGGAAAGGTATACCTATCGGCGACGGCGAAGAGAGCATTTGAACCGGTGAAACCAACATCAATTTGCTGTTCGTCATCGTAGAAGAAACGGCGTACCAATCGATAGATCACCAGACCGAAGATAATTTCCATCCACATCTTCGATCACTTTAGTTCTACCGGAAACTTGGTGAAAGAGATATTATTTTAGTAGATTACTTGGGGGTGAAGAAATGATGAACAGAAGAATTCAGAGGTCGCAAGGTGACGTCTTGGATGACCGGTGGTTTGAATCAATTACAAGTTTAAGTTTCAGATGATATATGATATATATAGAGTGTAAAGGTTGATATTAATTTTTTAGATAAAGTGTTATGTATGTATCATGTCATCGTAATTAATATCTTTAAAAGCATTCATAGTTAATTTTTTATTTTTATTTATATAATTATATTAAAAATTATTTTTTTTATTTTGAATTAAATAATTTTTATACATTTGTCATTATTTTTTTCTCTCTTCTCCGATCACAAACACTTTAAAAAATATTAAAAAATTTATAGAGATTGAACAGTGATTCCACAAATATACCGATAAACAGTAACATTTTCTCTCTGCTTCACTCACAAACACTTAAAACCATTCTATATAATATAAAAACACACTTATGTATTTTTAGGGACTTCACTGTGAATGCTTTTACAAATTTAAGTTTTAGATGATATTTACATTGTTAAAAAAAACACTAGGATGTAGTAACTCACGAGAATGAGGAAGAATATTATGAAAAACTAAAATCACGTGTCTCAAACGAATAAATGTTGTAATTTAAGCACACAAAGTGGGCGTCGGGCAGGTGCCAACCTTTCCAATATCCTTAAATTTAAGGTCAATTTCAGTGAAAAAGAATGATACACCTTCTATATCCTCACAGTCAAAAAGGAATAATTTTTTTTCGTTGTTTTGGGTCGATCATAAAATAAGAAGAGTGGTTTGGAAAGATAGGGAAGTATAAGAGAGTGTTCTCACTAGAACGGGAAAAAATAAGAATATTGATGGCGTGACACTAATGTGACATGTGAAAAAGTTATAAAAGTGGAAAAATGGAATCCATTCGGTCTGTTCATATACATTTTCTTTTTGTTTTAGATGATATTTATTGTAAAAAAAAAACATAGGATGTAGTAAATCATGGAATCCACTCGGTGTGCCCTTATACATTTTCGATGACGTGACGCTAATGTGACATGTGAAAAAATTATAAAAGTGAAAAAATAGAATCCACTCAGTGTGCCCTTATACATTTTCTTTTTCACGTTTTAACAAATATCTTTGTATCCATCATATTGTAAGGGAAGATTCTTAGAAAACTCCAACAAATTAAAATAATTAGAAAACCCTTTTTCATCCATTTGTCACGTTTTATTGTCACACCCTCGCTGATGCGAAAACACGATGAGGAAACAAAGAGATGTACATGACAAGATCGCATATCTAGAGCATATTGTTAGAATAACTACAAGTCATCACATACTTTGTTTAAGTACATATTCAAGAGATTTTCAAAATATTGCCCTATTAAAAAAGATTATATATAGCAAATCTCTCCATGCAATCCTAGCTGGTATATCTTCATAAATGCTTACATGTTCTCTCAAATATTATGCTTAAAAGGCCAAACAAATGGGTTTGAGGGCTTGCAAGTTCGCGACTTAATAAAACAGTTGTCATGAAAACATTTACTAAGCAAGTGCAATAAATAAAATAGATGCATTAAACGTACCAAGCCTACTAACGTGAAATTGCCTTAATGCCAAAGCCTTGTTACAGAGCAATGGTGCATGACTAGAAACAAGTATTCATTTAACAATTTAGTTAATGGTAAGACATGACCTAGCCATGAATAGGAGTTTGTTAGACTCTAACTATTTAATTTATCGGCTCATGATCCATGAGTTAAATGGTTGTGTGAATAAAAAAACTAGGTCTTATGTGATAATAACATACCATGTGTAATCTACGGTGTGTAAAAAGTGCATTGCATAAAGTAAATAAGAAATTGAACATGTAATTTGTAAAACAAAGTAGAACAAAACATGTATTTACCTTAAAGATTAAAAAAAAATGGGTTGCGACTAATCACTTGCAAGTTATCTGTATGTGATAACATATCCTTGAATATGATGACAGACATAGTCCTACTTGCGTACTACAACTCAAGTAGATACTATTTGAGTCTAGGGACCTCTTAATGATTCCATGTTAGTCACCTACTTAGTGTCTATATATGTGAAATTATGGTGATGAATGCTAGTGTTAGCATATAGGTGGTTAAACAGTATGATAACCTACTAATATACATAAACCTTAACCATTTACTTAGTATAAAACTAAAGGTTTAGCAATACGATGCGTATGAAAGTTGTATTTTGAATAGTGTTAAGTAACACTTATTTATTATATATTGTCAAACATGAAAGATAGATGATGATGCATCCTTGATTTGATGAATATTTATATAAAAAATCAAATTTATGAGTATTATCATGATAACGGTACAATAATTATACTTACTAAAGTAATACGAAAGTTACTATTTGTTAGTTAACCCAAAAGTATGTTTTTTATGTTATACGACATAATTTCGGCATTATAGTGGTTGTATTTGGATAATTTCAAAATAAATTGTATCAATAATAGAACTCTTATACCATAATGTTAGACTCAATAAGTGCATTAAAGGATAATGCTTGACATAATCAAACATAATATGTTCTAACATCAAAACAATCATTAACTAACACATTAGTATCATTAACATTCATAGTAGACACTAATCTTTATTTAAATTTCTTTTTCAGGTTTGTAGATAAAAAGAAATTTTTGCAAGTGTCTGCAGCGGATGAACAACTTTCCACAATAGATGAACAAGAGTCTGCAGCGGATGAAGAAAAGCTTCTAAGTGTCTACAGCGGATGACCAAAGCATACACATCGGATGTCTAGTTCACAGCTGATGAACTGTCCACAGCGGATGTTCATCCACAATGGATGAACACTCCACAGCGGACAACTATTAAGTCAAACACACATCAAGTGTTCACAGTGGACAGCATCCAAGACACAACGGACAACTTATTAAACATTCACAACGGATGACTGATCATGCACAGCGGACAGTTAGGATTTTTATGTAATTTTCGTTTACATAAGGGTATTTTTGTAATTGTAGATAGCTATCTGTATAGGCTATAAATAGCATAATACCCAAATCCTTTGTAAGCTTTTTGAACAATCAATACAAACAAGCATTTTGATATTCTTCTGAGCATTCAATCACTAGAAGCTTCTCAGTAGTGAGCTTCCTCTTCCTCTTAGGATCAAAGGAAGATTCAGCCTTTGGAGACTCAGGTTTAGAAGATTCAGGTTGGGGAGAGTGGGGTTGGACTTGTGGTGTTTGAGAGAGAGGGGTTGTAAGGAAGTCCTCACTGTTTACCTCAAAGGCTAGGTCAAGAATGACATCTGTGATGAACAGATCATTAAACGAGGAAGACAGTTCAATTATTCCTTCCGCAGCTTGTATTTCTGCTTCAGAAGTAATTAGAACTGCACTACCTGTCCCTTCCAAATTGGTTGCTGGGCCATGAGTCTGTGTATTCCTTCGAAGTTAATCTCGGGTTCAACAGAGACCTTAGGTTGACCAACTTCCTTTTCAGAGGTAGGTGGTGCACTCAGTCTTTGAAGCTCCTCAGCTCCAAAGTAGGCAACGACTATATCAGGGGAAGGTTGTTTAATGGATGAGCTTATCAAAAATGCGGTTAAAAACCTATTGAGGTCTATAAGCATTTTTGGATCCACTTGAATAGTAATGGGAGCTGGTTGAGGGAAGGTAGTTGCCGGGTGTTGCTGTGTAGGGTACAAAGAAGATATGGCATCAAAGGAAGTTATTGTAATGGCAAGGTAGGGTTCCTCATATCTTTGTTTCTATACATTCTCCCCTTTTTGGTAGCATCATATGAGAAGTAGATGAGCTAGAGGAAGAACTTAAAGAAACCTGAGTATGTACATGCCTAATAGACTTCTCAATCTGTGCCTTAGCTAGTTGAGCCTTGAGATTTTCAATCTTAAGTTGCTGAGTGGTAGACCTATCCTCTAAAGTCTTAACATTTGATTCAAGGTTTGAGACTTTAGAAATCAGGTCTCTGATAATGAGTTTCAGGCTACCCTCATCTTCTTTTGAAGAATCATTGGGAGATGAGATAACATACCTGGTATGTTCATCATCACCACCAGTAATGGTTTCTTGGCGCCCTGGATACCCTTGCTTGTTGATGTCTCTTTCAGAGTCATCAAGAGGCAAGGTTGCCATAGACTTAGTCCCACTTATGTTACCACTGTCCTAAGAGGTTATTGAAATACTCTCAGTAGTGGCAGCTGAGCCTACATGAGTTACCTCCACACCAGTTTGACTCACCTCAGTTAGGTATAGCTGATGTGGGTTAGACGTTAGAGGTTCCCTGGGGCTCAGTTGATCTAGAAAGTGGTATGGTAGATCAACATCATGGCCTGGATGAAACATAATGTCCTCATCAAGTAGGGTTGATAGGTCAATGAGGGATAGGGAGGTTAAATCTAATGACCCGGGACCTTGGTCAGCACCTACGGGTTCTTCTGCGAGAGCAGATGACCCGATGTTATTGGTGTCCCCTTTTGGCTGCTCAGGGGAGTGTTGAGACTCACCCTAAGGGCTAAAGGCTTGGGTTGTGGGCTCATCAGCTTAAGATTGTGAAGACTCAACGCTGACATTGAGGTCAATGGTGGAGGATGGTTGGACCTCTAGCTGAGTGGGAGCCCTGAGTTCCACTCGAGCCTTTTTGGATAGAACAGAGGGGACCTGATCAATCAGAGTAGATTGATCAGGGGTTCGCTTGGGGCGTCTAGTGTATGTAATCTTGATTGGGTGGGAAGAAGTGATTGGCATTTGAGTGGTGGTGTCTGGTGTGGGTTCATCACCTGCTGGGCTTGCAGGGATGTCACTAGGAGCCGTTGGCTCGCGCATACCTGGAAGAAGATCAATGAATCTTCCAGAGAAGTTGGTGGACACCTTCTTTAAGGTCTTGAAGATGCCAGGCCGCATGTGATGGACCAGTAGAACATCTGCACATTGTAATCTGTCCTGGTCCAGTTCACAGTTGATTATGTGCCGAATGAACTGGGGATACATGTAGAATGGATCCCGGGTGAGATTGCCTCTTAAGTTGTTCAGCATAAATCTTGAGTAGTTAAAGTGCAGGCCTTTTACTAACCCATGGATGAGGCAGCCCAAATCATATGGGATTTGTTGGATAGGCAGTGCAGGACAATGTGTAATAAGAACTTCCAATTGTAGGAGAAGTTAAACTTGTAGACTATAGACTTGTGCACATCGCCGCCATATCCCATCTAAGTGTAAGTGTCTTCTAACTCAGATTTGGGGAACTCAGTAGGGGCGCCCTCATCATGAAGCTCCAGATGCTCCCTAATGGTTGATTCAGCAATGATGATCTCCTATTCGCAGATCCTCAAACGGATGACCCGTTCACCATTTAGTGTTTCATCTTGGCAATTAGCCCAGAATTCGGCCATGTGGTTAGAGTAGATGGTGAGGTTAATGGTGAGGGCTGTGAAGTTTACCGATTGGGACAGAAATTTGATGATAGGGGCAAAGTCGACATCCTTTGAAGAATTAAGGACAGCGACCTGATTATGTTGGGGATTTAGGGCCATTATTAATAGGTATGGTAGGATTGAGGAAATTTGAGAGTGAGTGAAGAAGATGGTGGTAATTTGGGGCTTTTGCTGTGGTAAAGAAAGTAAAGATAGAGTGTGGAAATTTTAAATAAGGGTTAAAAAGCAAACCAATAAGGTGAAAGGACAGTTTAGGTTTCGATTTGACAGAGGCGGTAAGATAAAACATTTAAAATATTCCGACAAACATCAATAAAATCTACTTTTTACAGAGTGGGGCCCAAAGATTTCCGTTACACAGTAAAGATGTTCTTTCAAAGGTAAACTTGCTTCCGAGAGAAAACACTTGTGTTTCTCAATATTGTCTTCCGAAGTCAATTTTACTTCCAAAAGCAAACCATGTGTCAATGACAAGTTTGCTTTCGAGAGTACAATCTTCTTCCGAGAATAGAAGTTAGTAAGCTTCGGAAGTAAATTTGATCTATGATCAATTGTTCTTCTGAGGCTAAAAAATCTTTGGAAGATAATATTTAGGCAGAGGAATTTGCCTCCGGAAGAAGAATAAAGATTTCTTTCGAGGTTAAATTTCTCTTCAAAAGTATTTACACTTAGATTTTGAAGAATGCCTTTTTGTAACAGGGCTTAGATTGTAGTTAGACCACATAGACAAGACATATTTTAAAAAGGTTTTTTCAAAAGAGAAGAACTAGTCAATGTTAATCATCCCAATAGCTGTAATTAAATATTTAAATCTTTGTTCATTAAAGGCTTTAGTGAACAAGTCAGCACATTGTTCATTTGAATTCACTTTGACTAGCTTTATTAAAAATTTTCTTATGAATATCTCTAATGAAATGATACCTGATGTCGATACACTTTGTCTTGGAGTGCTTGACTGGATTTTCTGTGATAGAAATGACACTCTTATTGTCTATATGGATAGGAGTCTGTATGAAGTTGAAACTATAGTCCAGCATCTGATTCTGAATCCATAGCAGTTAAGCATAGTAGCTCGTAGCAGCAATGTATTCAGCTTTAGCAGTTGATGTAGAGACACATGATTGCTTCTTGCATTGCCAGAAGATAATCCTTCCACCAAGAAATTGACATCCTCCGGATGTGGATTTCTTGCTGATGTTGCAACCACCATAATCACTGTCAGTATAACCATAGAGATTAAAGTCCTTATTCTTAGGATACCAAAGACCCAGTTTGGGAGCTCCTTGGGAGCAGCCTGATATACAGGTTGCAAACATGATATCAGGTCTACTTGTAGTAAGATACATCAGAGATCCAATAATTAGCCTGTACTAATGCTGATCAGTATCCTCCCCCTTAGAATCAGGACAAATATTGTGATTTCTGGGTATGGGTGTCTTAGCTGGCTTAGAATCTTTCATCTCAAATCTTTCTAAGATGTCCTTGACATACTTAGATTGATTGATGAAAAACCCTTCTTCCATCTGCTTCACTTGAATTCAAAGGAAGAAATCCATCTTTCCCATTGAACTCATCTCAAACTTCTTCCTCATGATGCTTTCAAAGTCTTTGCACATTTGGTCATTTGAGGAACCAAATATGATGTCATCAATATAGACTTGAACAAGCAGCATGTCCTTCCCGGACTTCTTTATGAACAATTTCTTATCTATGGTGCCTTTGATGTAGCCATTCCTAAGAAGAAACTGAGACATGGTCTCATACCACAGCCTAGGTGCTTGATGCAACCCATAGAGAGCTTTATCCAGTTTGCACACATAGTTGGGGTGCTGTGGGTTTTCAAATCTAGGTGGCTGACACATATAGACTTCTCTATCAATATCCCAATATAAAAATGCACATTTGACGTCAATATGATAGACAATGAAGTTCTTGGATGCTGCAAAAGCAAGGAAGATTCTCACAGCCTCAAGTCTTGCAACAGGTGTAAAGACATCAGTGTAATCTATTCCTTCCTCATGTGTGTATCCTTGAACAACAAGTCTTGCCTTGTTCTTGATAATTAAACCTCTATCATCTCTTTTATTTCTGAACACCCACTTGGTGCTAATGGGGACTTGGCCAGGTGGCAATGGACACAAGTTCCATACTTTTTGCCTCTTGAACTGACAACTACTCTTGCATAGCTTCAATCCAATTGTTGTCCTTGAGGGCTTCTTCCACCTTCTTTGGTTCCATTTGAGAGAGAAAGCATGAGTACAAGCAGACATTCCCATTGTGGGTCTGACTTCTTGTTCTCACACCTTCTGAGACATCCCCAATGATGTTCTCAGCTGGGTGAGTGTTATGTATCCTGATCCTAGGGATCATATCTAGTTGCATAGATAGATCCAGGTTTGAGAAGTTTTACTCAGGATTTTGAACACCATGACCAACCAGTGTCTCACACTCATTCAATGAGGATTGATTTAATGAATGTGTGACAACATCAATGATATTCTGCTGAGAAGTAGTATCAACAGTTTCTTGTTCCTTCATATTACTGTCTTCATCAGCTTGGTGTTGAATGCTGGAGTTGTCAGCCGATGAGTTTTAAGGATCAGTTGGCTGACAACTTGTTAAAGCTCCATGATTTCCTGAGATGTTCAAGCTTTCAGGACTTCTAGTAGTGGAGCTTGTTCTTTAATTCCTTTTGAAGAACTGGGAATAGGTCTGGGTAACTCAAACATTTGATCTTCATAGATGTCACTTTGAGTTCCTATTCCAGCTGAAACATTCTCACAAGATGGTTTAGAATAGTTTGGAAACAATTCTAAATTAAAGTATGATCAGGCCTATTCCCTCTAACACAAGGAGTGTGCTCATTAACAAAAATGTTGGATGATTCCTCAAATTGTTGATTTTTAATATTATATACTCTATAAGCAATAGAGGTTGAGGAATATCCAACAAAGATAGCATCATCTGACTTTTCAGCAAATTTTGCTAAATTGTCTTTTTTGTTGAGTATGGTATACCTGCTGCCAAAGGACCTAAGAAAGCCAATGAACGGTGGCCTCTTGTTCCATAACTCATAAGGGGTCTTTCCATGGGGCTTAACAATGAGAACCTTGTTCTGCACATAGCATGCAGTGCTGACTGCCTCTACCTAGAAAGTTAGAGGCAACTTTGAATCAGCTAACATAGTTCTTGCAGCCTCAATAAGTGTCATGTTCCTCCTCTCAGCAACACCATTTTGTTGAGGAGTTCTAGGAGCACTATATTATCTGGCGATCCCTTTTGAGTTACAGAATGAGTCAAGAACTTGATTCTTAAACTCAGTCCCTTGATCACTTCTAATGATTTTTACCTTGTGATCCTTTTGATTTTCAATTTTAAGAATAAAAGATTTTAAAGTTTCAGCTGTTTCATCTTTAGTTCTTAAAAAGAATACCCATGTAAATCTTGTAAAATCATCAACAATCATAAGGCAGTATGATTTCCTTCCAATGCTCATTATACTTGTGGGACCAAAAAGATCCATGTGTAATAAGTTTAATGGAGTGGTGATAGAGTTAAACTCTTTGGATTTGAGAGAAACCATGTGTTGCTTTCCTTTCAGGCAAGCAACACAGTTATCTTTCCAAAAAAATTCCTTTTTAGGCACACCATTTACCAAATTATTTTTAACCAGCTTATTCATGGTTTTAAAATTAACATGGCACATTCTTCTATGCCAAAGAGTTGACTCATCACCATTAGCTTTGGAAAGAAAGCATGATACTTCATCCAGTGAAGAAGCATTATTCATATCTAGCTTGTACATATCCCCTCTCCTGGGAGATCTAAGAAGCACCAATTCCTGAGGAATTATCATCCCGGGTTTGAGGATAATGCACTCATGTTCTATGAAAAGCATTTGTTGCTTTTGATCACAGAATTGAGAAACACTCAAGAGATTATGTTCAAGCTGTTTCATAAAGTTTACTTTGTCAATGTTTAACTTACCATTGGATACACTACCTCTACCAGAAATGTATCCCCCGGCTTCACCTCCTAACTGAACATGATCTTCATCAAAATATTCAAATTATTGTAGGAGAGATCTGTTCCCTGTCATGTGCCTAGAGCATCCATTATCTACCTTCTTGTCATGTGGATGTCCCTACCTATAAGGTGAAATGATTAGTTATTGTTGGAAACCCAAGCCTTATTGGTCTTGGGTTCTTCCAATGTAGATGATATAACTGAACCAAATTGTATGCATGGGGGCTCAATTATAGTTTATGAAGAAGAGGTTTGGGCTGCAACATCTTTTCTGTCTTCCATTCCATCCTATGGTTGACCTGTGTTGATGAGCCTGAGGAGGCTTATGTAGCATGACTTGCTTCCGAAGCTTCTTTCTTTTCAGAAGAAGTTTTCACCACCTTTTCTTCCGAAGCAGCCTTCTTCTTTGAAGGTTTCAAGGAAATGTTTTTGTTTCTTTTTTGTTCTTTGGCTCGTCTTCCGAAGCTATTTTCCTTTCGAAAGAATGAGTTTCTTCCGAAAGCAACTTGGCTTCGGAAACAAGCTTTCCTTTCCTTAACACTTGGACCATATGGTAAGGTCCAAATGTGAAACCATCCTTAACTCCTTCTTTCTTAACATTGGTTGCATAATGTATGCTTGCTGGATTGTAGTAACAATCTTTAGCCATGTGGTTATGCAGGCCATAGATTATGCACTCAATGTTAATCTTGGTGGGACATGTGAGCTATTATTTCTTACTCTTCATCTCTTCTTCAACAACCTTTTCCTTTAGTTTCTGATCCTTCAACTGGATAGGAGTGCTGGTACTACTATCCTTTCCTGAATTAGAACTTCCAACCACTTGGAATCCAGCTGAGATGAATACACCCTTTTGGCTTGGGTCTGTCTTTATCTTAGTCTCAGCCACCTTTTTGGCAGTTTTTCTTGCTACCCTGATCTGGTTCTTTCTGGCTTTAGTGATCAAGGGTTTATCAACTGTGGGATGAGGTTTTCTACCTTATCCTTCTCTGTGGTGGTTCCATTATTGCATCATTCTTCTGCTCACTAGGTAGTGGGTCAGCAGTTGAAACCTCTTGCTCATAGTACCACATCTTGGCTGTCTAATAGACACAAGAGAGTGTGGTGGATAGCATACCTTGGAGTGGGAGGATGATGCTATAATGGTGTTGCAGTTATGCTCTTGAATAGCATACTTCTCTGCTTTAGCCTCAACTATGACTAGCTGGGCTTGAGCTTCAGTCAACTTGGATATTAGATCTTTTATTTGAGTCATATAGTTGGTATGTTCATGTTTTAAAGAGGACACACTTTTCTCTAACTCTTCTATTTTGAGCTTATAATCAGATTCTGCTCTCTTAAAATCAAATTTTAGGATATTTAAAAACTCAATATCAGATCTAATTTCCATGTTGTAGTCCTAATACAATTTAACCTTAGCAAAATAGGTTGTAGTAAAGATGTTCATATACCTTGCTGTCTTCAATTCCAGCCATGAGAGCTTGAGCAGGAGTTACATCTTGCACCATAAAGCTCCAGTCAACCTCTTGAGCAACAGCAGCAGTTTGTGGCTCAGTGGGTTTGGTTGCAGCCTTTGAGGTAGCAGGATGTTGGGATGCTTGAGCTGCTCCAGGATTAGATCTTGGAGCTTTACATTCCCTAGCAAAGTGACAAAGCTGGTTACATTTGTAGCATTTGGCCTTGCTCTTGTCAAACCCGAATTTGCTATTAGTTGGGTTCAAAGGAAACTGCCTTCCGGTTCTTTTAAATAACTTCTTTGCTTTGTAGGTTAAAAGAGCCATTTGTTGGACAATGTCTATATATTTAATATCATCTGGGTTGAGACACTTTAGATCATCAAAATAGTAGAAAATCTCCAGAGTGCTCACTCCCTGAAACAAAGGTACAACCATCCTTGAAGGGAGTGTGTTAAGCCTGTTGAGACCTGGGTGTCTCAAGGAAAGTGATGTATGGCCCAGAAGAGGAAGATGCTGTTTGGGGTAGTTTAGGTACACCTGAAGCTGGGGAGTTCTTGATCCTTCAGCAACATGTAGAGCATTGTTGACTGTAGGATTTGAGTGTCTGTTCATCTGGATCTTCTGAGTCTCCATCTCCATACGGTATCCATCAAGGATTCCCTACAATTCAGTCATAGTGAGAGTGTTGAGATTTTTAGTTCTTTTGATTGAGACACAGTAAAAAGTCCACTCATGAGGAAGTGCACTCATGAATTTTTTGACTGTCTCTTTTCTCAAAAACAACTCCCATAGTCTGAAGAGAGGTGATTAAGTCCATATACCTAAAGTATTGTTGGCTCAAGGTCTCAACAACAACATAAGTGAAGTTCTCAAACTTCTGCTTTGGCATATCCTTCTTGTTTTCCTTTGATTTAGTAGAACCAGAGTACATCAGCTTTAAAGTATCAAAGAGTTCTTTGGCGATCTCACATTGCTTAAAGCCTGCCATTATGGAGTTTGGTATGACAGTAAGTAGCATGGTAATTGCTTTGTAGTCGATGTCCATCCTCTTGAAGTCTTTATCAGAGTAGTCTTCAACAGCTTTCTCAATCATGGCGCCATTACCAGCCGGGTCCGCCACCTTTGGCTTGTAAGGACCATGAGTGACAGATCTCCACATGCGACTATCTTGATACTTGATAGAAACTTCAATACGTTTGCACCAGGTTCCAAAATCATCAGGGGTGATGATAGGAGCCTTGGTCATGGTTCCCATTTCGAACTCAAAAACTTTAGGTTAAGAGCCATTTGAGTGAAGTGAGTAAGTGTGAAGAAACGAGGGTGATTTGAGATGGTAAGATCTCACAATCAAGAGCCTAAAAAGCTCTGAAACCAATTGCAGGATCGATGTTAGTCTCTCAACACAAGTTTTGTATCTCACAAACTCACTAATGCTCACTCGGTTGATGAAGAGGAATCTCTAACTAAGTTAACAATAATATAATAAGTTAATGAACACTAGAATGCTTTTCAAGTTACTTGTATATATTATTTCTCAACTCAGTATTACAAGACTCAGTATTACAAGTTACAAGTTGAGAGTTATATATATACTACTATCTACAGCCGGTTATACTTGGAAAACCAGCTGGAATTTACCGTTAAGCAAATACTACATTGCTAGAAGTAAAATATCTAAGATAAAATAATATCCTAGATTAGGTAGTCATGACAAGTCCATGACTTACCTTTTGTCACCAACTAAGTATGGTAATTGTACTAACTGAAAAAGTTAAATAGTGGATTAAAGTATGGTCAACTAAATAGGAGTGGGAAAACGCCATGCAGTGTATCAGAGTTGTCAGTGGATGTCAGACAACCCATACTTATGTCCACTGGTTCGTAGTTGATTCTTCCGATGGCAAAATGGCTTCAGAAGAATAAGTTCTTCCAAGTCCATTTATACTTCAGAAGAATCAACTTCTTCCAAGTCTTCTGCAAGTCTTTGTGACTTCATTCTTAGGAAGACTTTGTCTTGGATCTTCTAAGTGTGAATGCTTTGGAAGGAGAATTACTTGGTCTTCATATACTTCGGAAGACTTGGTTCTACCTTCGGAAGTTCTTCATATACTTCGGAAGTAAAACTACTTAGTCTCGGAGACTTAGTTTTTACCTTCGGAAGTTCTTCATACTTAAGCTTTGGAAGATCTTCAACTTGTCTTCGGAAGAGCAGCTTTAACTTCGGAAGACTTCTTCAATTGTACCTCAAAATATTCTAAGTGTTGTTTTGGTTGCACCAGCCTCATATGATCCAACAAACCTAAAATAAATATAAATAAACGTAAAAATTTAAAAATTATGTCATTGGGACTGTTGTTGGTAGTAAAAATGAAAGTTGGAGTGTTACCGACTAAATAAAAAGTATGGATTATTATCGGCCAATAAGTATTAGTTTAGATTATTAAAATCTAATTTGCCTATAAATATTATCTTTTTGATGCTTCTCTATATATCCCTTAAATTCATACATAAAAATAATTAATAATAAAATGAACAAATTTACAAATGAAAGAAATTTTTTTTTACGTTTAATCGATTGTAACTCTCGAAAGAGGTCATCTTAAGGGATTCAACAAGCATATTTAATCGCGACGTGCCAAAAGCCTTTGTAAATAGGTCCACAATGTTATTATCCGATGTGACCTGTTCCAAGTGTATCAATTTACATTCAAATCAGTCTCGAATAAAGTGAATTTTAAATTTCAACATGCTTGAAGTGTTGTACTAGATTTTTAACAACGCTCATAACGACTTCATTATTACAAAAGAGAGTAGTGCCGCGAAAATTCAAACCATAATCTAGCAATTGATATTGCATCCAGATAACTTTGCATAGCAACTAGATCCAATAATGTAATATGCTTTAGAAGTGCAAATGGATATAGTCGTCTATTTCTTCACTTCCATGAAATTAATCGCCCCTTAGAAATTGACATTCACTGGTTGTTGATTTCTTGTCAAGGTTACAACCACCAGAATCATTATTAAAATGCATGTAAACCTACATCAGTATTCTTAAGATTCCAAAGACCAAGCTTAAGCTTGCCTACCAGGTATCTAAAGATCCACTTAATAGCAGTTAGATGGGTAATCTTGGGATTGGCGCGATAGCATGCTGGAAAACTAAGAACATGATGTTTGGTATGCTAGAAGTGAGATACATCAATGACCCAATCATAGAGTGATAGAGCTTCTAATCCACTATAACCCCATGAATATTAACATCTAAATTTGATCTAGCAGGGTGTCGAGGCTGGTTTTACATAAAACCAAACTTAGTCAATATATTGTTAGCCTACTTCCCTAATGGATAAGAATCTAATCTGCATTCTACTTTATCTGTAACCCCAAATAATATCATCTCTCCTTGTGAGCTTATCTCAAACTTTTTCATCACACACTCAAACTCTTTGCATAAATCATTATTTGTAGATCCAAAGATGTCACACCCTCAAAGTCCACGTGCGGGGTTTTACTGCGAGGCGTGTGAACAAACAAGAATGCAAGTCATTAGTTACTCTGAATGACCTCTACATGAACTTTCAAAATAAACCTCAGAGTTTATAAGTTTTAAATTACTGCAGTAGCGTAAGTTAAATAATTCAAAACCATTGCACAAAACATACGCCCATAACCATAGTTCAAATGTATGCATGATCAATGTTCATAAAACTATTAGTTTGATGAATGACTCGTGCTGTGCTCCTACATGCACCTGCAAAGCTAACGACTTAGGAAAGACATGCTAAAGTGGCAACACAAGGTTGGTGAGTTCAAGAGTTTGAAAGTAAACAAAAACAACTGCGTTATAACAACCTAAGTAGTGTGTAATGTATTAGATAGCTAATTTGTACATAAGCATAACAATAGTGTTTTTCGCAATCGAAGCTGACTGTGTTTGCTTATTTTCCTTCCTTCACGATTTACCGTGTCCTGACGATGCGTTAGTCATTTAAGACAACATTGCAGTCGCTTGACCACTAGTTGTATGGGTGGGGCTTGTCATACCCAGTAGTACTACCCAATATTTCCCGTTAGTTTTCTTAAATAACAACTCGAAAGAGTAAGGACTTTTAATGGTAACTACACTATGTACATGCTATACATAAATTATAAAAATAAATGTTTGTAAGTATGCTTTCTCTCCCAAAAGTAGTACTTAAAAGTAAGGTAGTGAACCCACCTTAAATGTATATTTAAATATAATGCAATACAAAGCTAAATGAAAGGACAACCCTTCACAAGTTACCTAAATTATGTGAGTACATAAGTACGTGCAAGACAAGAGGGAAACCCTATGTTCAATCAATCTTATTGATTTATGTGATTTAGAAAATACTGACCCGTTTGACGCAGTTGATTTGTTTGACCCGTTGGAGACATGTTATGGAAAACATATTCATTTATGCAAAACCATTAATTCAAGTATTCATGTGTTTAACTTAAATCATTCATATGTAGCACATAATGAATCCTAAACTCTAATAGGATTATTATACTAGCATAACTTATCATACAACACATACGAACCCAAACAAGTAGCCAACATGTACTTTTCAATGAGAAATTACCCGATCACTTCAGATATCTCTAATACCTATGTTACTATCATGCAATCTAATCACACATAGGGTTTTAGCCACTCACTACATGCCATGTGAAGTAACTTGCTACTTCACAACCTAAATCCTACTAATCCTACTAAGTAGGGGCCTCGATTCGCATGTGTGTATGATGTTCACCATTACATTCCAAACATAACTTATTCTAGAAGAATAATCCAATCATTCCATATTGATCAAGCATCACCATTACAACATGAAACCCTAGTTTCATAGCCTTAATTCGACATGATACATCATCACATCAACAATCAACTACATGTGCACTTGAACATTCAATTTTCCCAAAGTAACATCAACATGATCTAACCATTAATTTTAAACCATTTAATGTTCTCACAATCAATCTAACATGATCCTAATATCACATGCATGCATTGAAATTTATCAAACACATTCATAAAGTTTCCTCTTCGGGAAAGTAACATCCTATAACCTAAATTTCACCAAACTAATCATCAAATCATCATTTATATGCTCAATCTAATTCATATTAGTCAATAAAACACAACCAATATCATCAAATTACAAAATCTAAAGTTCTTGGAAATTAAAGTTTTCACTTTGGGTAAGTTAAGAACTGAATGCTAAAATTACTAGATTTTCGCATAATCCGTGAAAACATCATCAATACAATCAAACTAACATAAATATATCATCCAGTTTTATAAATTTCAAGTTATATTACAACATTGAACTAGGGTTTGTTCACTAGATATATGAATAAGATGATGAATTAGTTGATAATTCTTACCTTGTTTGCGTTATTGATCAACAATTAAACTCGCTAACACATTGTACTATTCGATTGGAGCAAGAATTCAAGTGTGTGTGTTGTTAGAATAAAATCGCAAGGGGAGGGGGATGGGAAGTTTCGACCACAACAAGGGAATGAGGGGTTTAGGGTTCCTTGTTTAGGTAATAATTTTTCCTAATTCACCACTTGTTTTTATAAACTATAAAAATTTACTTTTTAACATTTTAAGACGTCTTCTTTTCTAACCTTTAAGTCTAATAAAGAAATAACTAAAATGTTAGTTAAATAATTATCATCTCTCATGGATATCATATAATTCACCTAAGTTAAGACGTAATTCATAAAATAACACCTAACACTTTGATTCACATAGTCACATAATAATAATCATAATTATTAATCAGGTTAATATTAGTTAAACCAATATTAATTACTTGTTAAGTCACCAAAATTCAAGGACAACTAGTGTATGCTCATGTGATGTGTATGCAAGACTTAACGAAACTAACCAAGTTTTGGTAACTAAAAGTTATTGAATGTCACAAAAGATGATGATCAACATATATCTGAACTACTATGAAATCATCTTTCATCTTTTATAAGAAAAGGGACTGATTATTTGTTCTATGTGTATAGCTGTTTGTAAGAAAATGTTATGTTAGTGTGACATACCAAGTAGGAGGTGCCTAAAGTAAACCATATATAGTCATGTTGAGTTAGTAGACATACTCAAGGTGAGTAAGGTCCTCAAAACCTAATGGCTTGTGCATATAGATCTCCTCCTTCACTTTTTCAAGAAAGAATGTTGTCTTGACATCCATTTTATAAACTTTAAAGTTCATGTATGAAGCATACATCATGAAGATTGTGATTACCTCCAAAAGGGTAACCAATGTGAAAAACTCTTTGTAATCAATACCCTCCTATCGGTAGAATCCTTATATTACCAATCGAGCTTTATTCCCTATGATCACACCCATATCATCCTTCTTGTTTTCAAACACCCATGGTGTTTTGATTACTTTCTTTGTTTTAGGCAATAAAACAGGCTGCCAAAGTTGAAGTTTCTTAAACTGATCCCTTTTCCTAAATTGGCTCTTGTAATGCCATCTTCACATTCTTTAGTTTAATATGCGAGATGAAACATAAGTATAAACATGTATTAATTTCCCTAGACTTACTCCTGGTCTTCACCCCCTTTGTAAGTGGACCAATAATGATGTCTAATAGACGATCCTTATTGATGCAATATGAAGGAGTTTCGGGCATGTATATAGATTCTCGAAGATTGGTGATATGATCGGTGATGTATTAAGTTTCTCCCGTTATCACACCTTGCTTTTCAACACTCCCGGGGTGTGTGACGTATTGGTTTCAGTTTGGTGGTTTTGTTTAAAATCATTTACATAGCGGACTAAATTATATTACTATCATATTTTGAAAAGTATGTGTGAATCCAAGGATCAAAACAGGAATTTATCAGTTTGATTGAACACATAATGACCGTGGAATTATCACAACTTGTTGTTTAATTAATTGTTTAAGAAATTGTAATTGTAATGTAAATAGACGAAGAACAGATGATAGAAATGGAAAACAAGTTAAAGTAACACGATAAACTAGTTTGCTTCAAACGATTTCCATTAATACCGAATTGGTTACAATTGGTTTTGATTTTTGATGATATGGTAATAGCTAGGTGATGTTCTTGGTGTTCTTGCTATTTTGATTGCTATTCTGGTGTAATTAGAATTGTTGTATTGTTTTTATGTGTATAGTTAGTGTATTGTTTTTGTGTGTGAAAAGAGTGCACCCATGCCTTCTATTTATAGGCAGAGGGGTTCACTTTTACATGGGTAAAAGTAACTTTCTTATTATGGTAAGAAAGCTACACAAATAAAATTCTTGACGTGACATGCAATATTCATTTCTGACAGAAGTGCAGTCTTCCGCAGATGTTGACTTGATGACATCACTCAAGAGAGTTTGACTTGTTGACTTCATGAGGCTTCCTTGATGAATAGAGTTCATGCAAGTACTTTGTTCTTCCGTAGGAGATAGCCTTCCGTAGGAGATAGCCTTCCGTAGGAGTTAGCCTTCCGTAGGAGTTGGTTCTTTGATCTTTATATTGAACTTCATCCGCAGGAGCAAGCTTTCTTCTTCCGTAGGAGCAGCAGTAACTTGATCTCACGAGCAGACTTGCTCTTTCGTAGATGTTACAATGCTTCCGCTGGAGATCCACGGATGCATATTCCTTGAATTGTTCTTCCGTAGATGTTCTTGTACTTGGTCAAATTTCAAAATTGACCAAGTATGATGTTTTCCTGCAATTACACATATAATCAACACAAATAATAATTGGGTTAACATATACATATCTTGAATACAAAAAGATAAAGATTTACAAGAGTTCATTACAAGTTATGAATAATCTTCTAAACCTATACAATCTATCTAGACCTAACAATACTCCCCTTAGGTTTAGAAACTTGTAATTAGTTGTTCAATGTCTTCAACTCCTAAACTCTTTCCAAAATCTTTTTGTTAAAGTATGCAACAACATCCTTTTATTTAATGTTGTGGGACCCTTAAACCTCATTACCCTTCCGTGGTTTTTTGGATACACAATCAAGTTTATCCATAAGTTAATTCTTCCACAGAACATCTACGGAAAGCAAACTTTCCTTATTTTATCCGTATTCAATCGACGAAAGTATACTTTACTTTACCATAGGATACCAATCTACAGAAAGTCAAATTTGTTATGTTTATGCTATATGATCCTAACATGTTGTTAGATCATTTGTTGATTGCTGTTGGACTTTGTTGACTTTGGTTCATGGCAAATGTACAAGAGATTGATTTGGTTAAAAACTTCAGATATCCTGCAGCCAAGTTAGTGCTCAAGCTCCAACTTTCTTCATTTAAATGTGATACACTCATTTTTCATGTTGATGACTACTCCCCCTAAATTTGTGATTAATCATGAACTTATGCATTTAGCAGAAATTTATGAAGAGAATAGCATGAAAAACAATTATATGTCCATTATATTAGCAAAGAAAAGAACATAAACAAAATCTTTTTGTATTTTTGTTTATAAGTGGAAACTACACATAACATATTTACAAGCATTTAAATCATAAAATGGGATCATACTATGACACTAAGCAACTTCCTGAAGCATTTTGTATGAGGATAGTAGACATAGATCTAGTGCCGATTGCAAGTATTATGATCCACATAAATTCAAGCAAGAGTATACATTCAACTTGTCATGTTGTTTATCATGTTTTGGTATTGATTAAAGATAGACAAAATGGACTCCACATTCAATTCACAGTAGAGTTTGTCCTCCGTTTATGAGTCAATTCATCACTTTTTCACACTTGAAAACTATGTTCCTTAAATCATAAGCTCTATCTTAAGATTTCTCTGAAATCTTATTAATGCTGTTGTAATGATTTTTATGCTCTTTAAGATAATATAAAATTGATCACATTGGATTCTTTTAGAGCTGTTCCTTTTTAGAACTTATTGATGATCAGCATCAGGTGACCAGGTCTTTACTCATGTAACACAAAGGTGCCTATGAAACCAGGTGTTTGCTCATGCAAAACAGAGGGTCCATGATGCGCAAAGATAGAGGTTATAAAGTTTCGGAACATAGTGTGCTTGGGTGACTGAGTTGATCATAGCAGGATAAGACTTACTTGCATGCTCCTCAAAATGGAATTGCCCACAATTAGTCACCTTGGCATTATGTTAAGCATGGACGTGTTTATTTTCCACTCAAGCTGAACCTACTCACATATCAAATCACATCTGATCAGTCTTTATTGTAAGTTAAAAACCAAGCAAGTAAACAAAGGTATAGTGTGCGATCATTTCCCATGATATGAATTGCTTTTTCAAGAAAAATATATTAACAAGACAATGTTTTTGAAGTTTTATGGATGTTTTTGGCATTTCATATTGAGAATTTTAAAGGAAAGATCATGCTTTCTTTGTGATGATGACTAATCTAAGTTGATCATGCCTAAAGACTCAATTAAGAAATTAAATTTCACTGAGTCAAAGGCTTTAGTGAATAAATCAGCAAGCTGATTTGTTGTATCCACTTTGATCAACTTGATTAAACCTTTTTCTGAGTAGTCTCTCAAAAAATGATATCTAATTTCTATATGTTTTGTTTTACTATGTTGCACTAGATTAGTAGTTATGAACATAACAACTGAGTTATCTATGTGTATTGGTGTTTAAAGAAATTTGTAACCATAATCAAGTAGTTGGTTTTGCAACCACAAAACTTGAGAGCAACCAGCTGAAGCAGCAATGTACCAGCCTCAGCTATGGACACTGACACATTTGTTTGCTTTTTGCACTGCCAAGAAACTAGTCTTGGTCCAAATGCCACATATGAAGCATTTTTGGGTTTGAAATCATGGAGGAGAGAACAGTTTCCTGTCATATGCCTGGAACAACCACTGTCAACATACCACTTGTTGTCAGTCCTCCATGGATGTTCTTGCACAAATAATGAAATCATTTAGAGTGTGGAGCCCAAGCCTTAAGGGTCTTGGGCTTGCCATTAGTATCTAAGATTGTTACTCCCTCATGGATGAGCCTAGATGTCTCAGGGTTGTTTTTAGACTCATTTGATTCATTATGGTTTGTTTTGGGTGAGGATGTTCTATTAAAGATGAACTTGAAGCACTTTGTTCTTGATCCACAAGCACTTCCTCTGTCACCTCTTCTTTGAGTATCTTGTTCTTTGAACTTGATGATGATACTTGATTAGAGAAAGTTTCTGCTTCTTTTGTCTTTGATTGTTGTAACACCTTGAAATTTAAAAGAAAAGAAGAATAAAAAGAAGAAAGGATGATATGTCCAAAAGCAAGGGGTTAAAAGTGTACAAGAGTCAAAGTTTCCCATAATGGGTGTCAAAAGGTGGTAAGGCCACCCATAACCCTCTCTCTCATGCATAATTCGGCTAAAGACTTGGAAAAGAAAACCCCATCCGGTTTTGGTGAGAGAAAGCTCAAGTTCTTCGAAAAGGTGAGATTTCCAGAAGTTTTCTTCTCGATTTTTCTGCTGGGTTCGAGCTTATGAACCTATTTTTATGTGTTTTCTTGTGTTGGTTGTTTGTTTTATGTGTTTAGGTGCTAGTGATACTTGTTAGCTCTTGGGTTTGTGGTGTTTCACTTGAAAGCCGCTAAGAGGTGAGTTCTAGATCCCCTCTTTTACTTGTTTTATATATGTTTGGGGCCGATGTGCATATTACTAGTGTTTTTAATAAACAAAACCATTATTTTGTTTCATAAAACAAACCGACTGCCCATAAAAGATGCTGCTTCAAGTGTATTATATGTTTATGTGTGATGTCTCTTATGTTTTGATGATGTAACTTGTTAGATCTAAGCTAAGTAGATGATTAACAATGGCATTTGGGAACTAGAAATCATGTAAGTTAAGCTCTAAGTAAATAAGTTATCTGCTGTGGATGTTGGTCATCCGCTATGGACACTTTAACATGAATAAGTTGTCCGCTGTGGGTGTTGGTCATCCGCTGTGGACACTATAGTATGACTGTGTGTCCGCTGTGGATGTTGGTTATCCACCATGGACATTGTCCTCTGAGAACACTTAGAAAGATTTGCCGTCCGCTGTGGACTTTATTCATCCGCTGTACACTTTTAGTTATCCACTATGGATGTTATTTATCCGCATTGGACTATGTCCATCCGCATTGGACTATGTTCATCCGCTATTAACACACTTAGTGTTTTACTCATCTGCTATGGACTTTGGCTGTCCGTTGTGGACCTTGGCTGTCCACTGTAGACTTAGGCTGCTGTGGATACTTAATACTTTAAGCCATCTGTTGTATATGCTACTCATGCGCTGTGAACACTTAAGATTTTCTGAAATTTTGGGAATAGAGTTTAAGTGTTAAGAACTTATGTTTAATGGGAGTTTATGCTTGTTCTATGTTTCTAATGTTTTATTTACCTTCTTTGGGCTGCTTACTATGAATAATTATTACTGTTTCATGATATGTGAATTTAAGGTAATAAAAATTATAAAAGTATTATATAGTGAAAGTGAAAGACAACTTTAATGAAGTGGAACATAATGAATGAATGAAAGTCTTGCAAGCATGTAAAAAGGGGTTCACAACTCTTTATGGGTTGCCACCTCAATAGTGTGCCGAGTGCACACCTAACGGTCAGTCTTTGTGACTGATAGAAACGTGCGAAACAGGGTCCTTGCCACTTGCCCCCAAGACTTTAGTCGCTTTGTTCACCAAAGATGGGGCATGGCAGGATCTGTATAGAAGTGAAAGATAATAAAGTACAAAATGAACGATTATGTACGATGTTAAAGGATAATAACAGATTATTATCAAGATGTACATATGTTGTGTGATCACGAATGAAAGTAAAGCAAAGTTTTTTACTAAAAATAAAGTATTTTATTATATAAAACTAGAACTCACTCAACAACGCTGACTTTTTATATGCATTATCAGTTGGCAGGTAATGTTGTTGCTGAGGATGGCACGGGGGTGAAGCTACTTGGAGGGCAAGGACTGGCATCCATCTCATGCAATAATAATGATGTTGTTTTGTAATACAACTATTTGATCTTTTGTAATCTTTTAAACAACAATGTATTACTTGGCATATGTATTTATTAAAGCATGAAATGGTTTTTGATGAATTATTCCCCTGTAATGTTTTTATTACTTAATAAATCTTAATGTGTTTGATATAATTGATGCTGTGAATGACCAACTGTGGGGTTTCTGGGAACAGGGCCTTACAAGTTGGTATCAGAGCCAAAGTTTAAGAAAAATGGGTAAATATTTTCAAAACCTAAACTTAAACTAAAAATGGGACTAAATAGAAGGATGCCAGCCCCGAGTAGCTACGTGTCATCAGGTATTATATTTTCCTAAAGTTAACCGGTATTATGTGCGCATGTTATCTGATTTATGTGCTCGTAGTAGATTTGGATACTGATGTAGTCAGGATAGAAAATGCTTGGGGGATGAAGAGTAAAGTAAGTGGCTAATCACAACTGGCCACTGTAATTAGGGACTTACTATACTTGACATAATCTGAGCTATTACCTTGAATGACCGTGTTGGTGTTTGAATCTTATAGTGTTTAGAGGATGGCGGGTGGTAGATCTTCGAAGGCTTCTCGAGGAGGTGTACAAGGTGGTCGTGGTACTGGACCATGTGTCACAAGAAGCAAGGCTAAGACTACTGAGACGACTTTTGCAGAGCCCGAGCTTCATCACCATAAAGGCGGTGATGAGAGTGCTAATCTGAGAGCCTCTATGAAGGAGGCAGTAGTGGAGGAAGTTCATCAGGTTATGCAGACGATCCTGCCATCTGTGGTGACCGAGGTTATTCATGCTATGAGGGAGGATGAAAAGAACAAGAGGAAGAAAACCGTTGGGAGAAGGGGAGAAAAGAGAGGTTCAGGTGAAGGGGAGCAACCAGAAACTAAGATGGTTGTCTCCAGTGATGAAGAGGAAGAGGAAGCGGTGCAGGAAACTGCCAAGGGATGTAGTTATGGGGCATTTCAAAGATGCAAGCCCCCGACTTTTTATGGTAACGGGAATGCTACTACTCACCGATGGGTGAGAGAAATGGAGGCTGTGTTGGATATCAGCGAATGTAGGGAGGATCAAAAGGTGAAGTTCGCTACCCACTCAATCGTGGGCTCGGCCTTGTACTGGTGGGACAATATTGTCCAGGCTTAGGGTAGCAGGGTGATTGGGAGAATGAGGTGGAATGAGTTAAAGAAGATGGTGATCGAGTAGTTTTGTCCTCACAGGGAGCTTGACAAGATTGAGAGAGAGTTCCTATAGCTAGAGGCGGAACTATGACACACCAGCAGTACACGACTAAGTTCAATGAGATGGCAAGGCTGGTGCCAGACCAGGTGACGCCGGTGTCAAGAAAGATCAAGAGGTACATACAGGGTCTGCCGGTGGATATTCGTAGGCACATGATCACTGCCCGACCGAGCACGTGTAGGTCGGTGGTTGATCTAGCAGGGAGGTTATATGATGAGAGAGAATAAGTGGCAGTGATGGAGGTGAACAAAAAGGGTGGTGGTGACAGGAACTGGAACGGGAAACGATTTGGTCATGGTGGTTTTACCCCGAACAACATGAAGGCAAGGATGGATGATCGAAGGGTGGTGTCGGCAGGTACGAGGTGAAGAAGTGTGGTAAGTGTGGAAGAGACCACGTGGGGGAGTGTAAGTGGGGATCAAACATCTGCTTCAAATATGGGAAGCCTGGCCATATGGCAAAGGAGTGTGGGTTGATGAGGTGTTATAACTATGGTGAAGATGGCCATCTGAGCAGGGATTGCAAGAGGTCAAGGGCCGAGAGCTTCGGGGTGAAGAAGGGGGTTGAGAAAGAGGGACCGAAGGCAAAAGCCAGAGCATTTACTATGAACCAGGAGGAGACTAGGGTGGAACCTAATATTGTTTCAGGTACCTTCCTAGTAAACCAAACTTGTGACTCTGTACTATTTGATTGTAGTGCTAGTAAGAGTTTTATTTTTGCTGCCTTCTGTGCTAAGTTGCCTGTTAGGAGTAGAAAGATTAATGAGCCTTTGACGTAGAAACTGCCATTGGTAAGTCTACCAGGATTTCTGATCTGATAGAGAATTATGACATAGAGTTGGAAGGACCATAGGTTCTCTGCTAAATTAATCGTGTTGCCCCTAGGTAGATTTGATGTGGTTCTAGGGATGGATTGGCTAGCAGCCTATGAGGCAAATATGTGTGTCGCAAAAAGATGATTCGGTTGACTGTGTTAGATGGGAGCTCGGTGATGATTTATGGTGATCGAGTTACTGTGGTTCCAAAGGTGATTTGCATGGTTGTGGCTGAGAAGTGTATGAGGCGTGGATGTAGTGCCTACCTGGCTTATGTGAAGGATGTGGACGCATCAGTACCACGATTTTCCGATGTACCGGTCGTGTGTGACTTCCCAGACGTGTTCCCGGAAGGTTTACCAGGCGTGTCACCGGACTGCGAGATCGAGTTCCAGATCGATTTGATACCCGGTGCCCAACCTGTTGCCAAGACACCGTATCGACTAGCTCCGTCAGAGATGAAGGAGCTGATGGTCCAGTCATAAGAGTTACTGGATAAGGGGTTTATTCGACCGAGTATATCTCCATGGGGTGCTCCAGTCTTGTTTGTAAAGAAGAAAGATGGTAGCATGAGGATGTGCATTGACTACCGTGAGTTAAATAAGTTGACAGTGAAGAACTGGTATCCGCTACCGAGGATTGATGACCTGTTTGATCAGCTTCAAGGTGCCAGTTGGTTCTCAAGAATAGATCTCTGATTTGGTTATCATCAGCTAAAAGTTAAGGAGTAGGATATCCCGAAGACCGCATTTCGGACGCGATACAGACATTATGAATTCCTCGTCATGTCTTTTGGTTTAACCAACGTGCCCGCTGCTTTCATGGATTTGATGAATCAGGTGTGTCGGCTGATGTTGGATAAATCAGTGATTGTGTTTATCAATGATATCCTGATTTATTTGAAAAGTGAAGAAGACCATACCGGTCACATCCGCGAGGTGCTGGAGACGCTTAGAAGAGAGAAGCTGTATGCTAAGTTCTCTAAGTGCATGTTCTTGTTGCGCGAGGTTTAGTTTTTGGTTCATTTGGTTAATTCCAAAGGGATTATGGTGGACCTGACAAAGGTGGAGGCGGTGATGCAATGGAAGACTCCAAAGACGCCATCCGAGATCCGCAGTTTCTTGGTTTGGCGGGCTATTACATAAGATTTAACTAAGACTTTTCCAAGATAGCGTCACCATTGACCAAGTTGACCCGCAAGGAGGTGAAGTTTGTATGGGTTCTGGAACAGAAGAATGCTTTTGAGGAGTTAAAGACGAGATTGACTCAAGCTACTGTCTTGACATTGGCCGAAGGTAGAGATGACTTAGTGGTCTACTCTGATGCTTTTTATTTAGGGTTGGGTTGCATGCTGATGCAGCGGGAGAAGGTAATAGCCTATACGTCACGACAGTTAAAAATCCATAAGGCTAATTACCCTACTCATGACTTGGAGCTAGCAGCTATGGTCTTTGTATTGAAGATTTGGAGGCACTACTTGTACGGGACGAAGTGCACTATCTTCACTGACCATAAGAGCTTGAAGTACTTCTTCATGCAAAAGGATCTCAATATGAGGCAAAGGAGATGGTTAGAGTTGATCAAAGATTATGATTGCGAGATCCACTACCATCCAGGCAAGGCCAACATGGTGGCGGATGCCCTTAGCCGAAAGGAAAGACCCGAGCCAATCCGGGTGAAAGCTTACCAGTTGGTTATGACCTCTGATGTGATGACACAAGTCAAGGAATTTCAAGATGAGGCGTTGAAGGAAGATCAAATCAACTCCGAAAGAATGAAAGGTCTAGTCTTAGAGTTGGGTGAGAATACTCTAGGAGTTAGAACCCGCTTCAGGCGGATGTGGATCCCTCGTTATGGAGACCTACAAGGGCAAATCATGGATGAGGCTCATAAGACTCGATACTCAATTCATCCTGGTACTACAAAGATGTATCATGATATGAAGAAAGATTACTAGTGGCGGGGTATGAAGCGTGATAGCGGAGTATGTGAGCAAGTGCCTTACTTGCTTGCAAGTGAAGGCAGAGCATCAGAAGCCATACGGGAAGATCCAACCTTTGGATATACCTGAGTGGAAATAGGAGCACATCACCATGGACTTCATTACAAAGTTACCACGTACGGCGAGGGGGTACGATTCCATATGGGTGATAGTTGACCATTTGACGAAGAGTGCTCACTTTCAACCGATCTGCGAGATGTATTCATCTGAGAGGTTGGCGGACCTGTTCATCAAAGAGATTGTGACTCATCATGGTGTACCGGTGTCTATAATGTCTGACCATGACACTCGGTTTACATTTAAGTTTTGGAGGAGATTCCATGATGCGATGGGTACGAGGTAGCACATCAGTATGGCTTATCATCCTCAGACAGATGGTCAGTCAGAGAGAACCATACAGACGCTTGAGGATATGCTCCAAGCATGTGTTATTGATTTTGGAGGAAGTTGGGACGAACACTTACCGTTAGCTGAATTTTCATACAACAACAGTTATCATGCCAGTATTGGTCTGCCACCATATGAGATGCTATACGGTAGAAATTGTAAGATGCCTGTATGTTGGGGGGACATCGGGCATAAGGAGTTAGGGAGCATTGAGGTGATCGAGGCTATGACTAAAAAGTTGGAAAAGATCAAGGCCTTTATGAAGGCGGCAAAAGATAGACAGAAGTCGTATGCCGACAAGAGGCGTAGACCGATTGAATTCAAGGTGGGTGATAGAGTCATGTTGAAGGTCTCACCTTGGAAGGGGATCAACTGGTTTAGAAAGCGGGGTAAGTTGAGCCCGAGGTATATAGGGCCTTTTCGAATCTTGGCTCGAGTAGGAGAGGTGGCCGACAAGTTGGAGCTACCCGATGAGTTAAGCGGAATTCATCCAACATTCCATGTATCTCATCTAAGAAAGTGCTTAGCCGATGAAGATATGATTGTGCCAATGGAGGACATTGAGGTGGATGAACGGCTCATTTATGTGGAGCAGCCAGTGGCCATCATTGACAAAAAAGAGAAAAGGCTACGGAATAAAGTGGTTCCACTTGTGCGAGTACAGTTGAGACACAAGAAAGGGTCCGAGTCTACATGGGAGACTGAGGAGGAAATGAGACAACATTACCCATAGCTGTTTGAGGAATGACAGGTTTTAGGGACGAAACCTATATAAGAGGGGTGGACAAGATCAGGAAATTTAAAAGAAAAGAAGAATAAAAAGAAAAAACGGTGATATGTCCAAAAGCAAGGGGTTAAAAGTGTGCAAGATTCAAAGTTTCCCATAATAGGTGTCAAAAGGTGGTAAGGCCGCCCATAACCCTCTCTCTCATGCACAATTCGGCTAAAGACTTGGAAAAGAAAACCCCATCCAGTTTTAGAGAGAGAAAGCTCAAGTTCTTCGAAAAGGTGAGATTTCCAGAAGTTTTCTTCTCTATTTTTCTGCTGGGTTCGAGCTTATGAACCTATTTTTATGTGTTTTCTTGTGTTGGTTGTTTGTTTTATGTGTTTAGGTGCTAGTTATACTTGTTAGCTCTCGGGTTTATGGTGTTTCACTCGAAAGCCGCTAAGAGGTGAGTTCTAGATCCCCTCTTTTACTTGTTTTATATATGTTTGGGGTCGATGTGCATATTACTAGTGTTTTTAATAAACAAAACCATTATTTTGTTTCATAAAACAAACCGACTGTCCATAAAAGATGTTGCTTCAAGTGTATTATATGTTTATGTGTGATGTCTCTTATGTTTTGAAGATGTAACTTGTTAGATCTAAGCTAAGTAGATGATTAACAATGGCATTTAGGAACTAGAAATCATGTAAGTTAAGCTCTAAGTAAATAAGTTGTCTGCTATGGATGTTGGTCATCCGCTGTGGACACCTTGTCATGAATAAGTTGTCCGCTATGGGTGTTGGTCATCTGCTGTGGACACTATAGTATGACTGTGTGTCCGCTGTGGATGTTGGTTATCCACTGTGGACACTGTCCGCTGAGAACACTTAGAAAGATTTGCCATCCGCTGTGGCTGTGGATGTTATTTATCCGCATTGGACTATGGCCATCCGCATTGGACTATGTTCATTCGCTATGAACACACTTAGTGTTTTACTCATCTGCTATGGACTTTGGCTGTCCGTTGTGGACCTTGGCTGTCCACTGTAGACTTAGGCTATCCAATGTGGATACTTAGTACTTTAAGCCATCCGCTGTATATGCTACTCATGTGCTGTGAACACTTAAGATTTTCTGAAATTTTGGGAATAGAGTTTAAGTGTTAAGAACTTATGTTTAATGGGAGTTTATGCTTGTTCTATGTTTCTAATGTTTTATTTACCTTCTTTGGGCTGCTTACTATGAATATTATTACTGTTTCATGATATGTGAATTTAAGGTAATAAAAATTATAAAAGTATTATATAGTGAAAGTGAAAGACAACTTTAACGAAGTGGAACATAATGAATGAATGAAAGTCTTGCAAGCATGTAAAAAGGGGTTCACAACTCTTTATGGGTTGCCACCTCGACAGTGTGCCGAGTGCGCACCTAACGGTCAGTCTTTGTGACTGATAGAAACATGTGAAACGGGGTCCTTGCCACTTGCCCCCAAGACTTTAGTCGCTTTGTGCACCGAAGATGGGAGCATGGCAGGATCTGGATAGAAGTGAAAGATAATAAAGTACGAAACAACGATTATGTACGATGTTAAAGGATAATAGCAGATTATTATCAAGATGTACGTATGTTGTGTGATCATGAATGAAAGTAAAGGAATGGTTTTTACCAAAAGTAAAGTATTAATTTATATAAAACTAGAACTCACTATGCAACGCTGACTTTTTATATGCATTATCAGTTGGCAAGTAATGTTATTGCTAAGGATGGCACGAGGGTGAAGCTACTTGGCGGGCAAGGAATGGAATTCATCTCATGCAATAATAATGATGTTGTTTTGTAATACAACTAATTGATCTTTTGTAATCTTTTAAACAACGATGTATTAGTTGGCAAATGTATTTATTAAAGCATGAAATGGTTTTTGATGAATTATTCCGCTGTAATGTTTTTATTACTTAATAAATGTTAATGTGTTTGATATAATTGATTTTATGAATAACCAACTATGGGATTTCCAGGAACGAGGCCTTACAATTGTGGTACTTGATTACCCTTTTTAAAGTGGTCATAGAAGGCTTCATCTTCCTGCAAATCTACCTTCTTGTGAGGAGTCTTGCTTTGAGAGTGTTGCTTCTCCTTCTTCTTCTTTGTTTGATCATCAGCAGATGTTAGCTTCTTTGTCTTTGGAACCTTTTGTTTTGGGTGCTGCTTCTTTTGCTTTGAATTTGCCTTAGTTTCAGTGGATTGTGAGTCTGATTCAACATTCTCAGATTGTTGCTTCTTTGGGACTTTTGATTTGTTCTTCTTGTTGAAGTAGCAATCTTGAGTAGAATGGTTATTCTTGTTGCAAATAGCACAGTGTTTATTGAAGTAACAATCAGCAGTCATGTGATTGTTCATGCTGCATATGGAGCAATAGCTGCTGAAGTAACAATCATTTGTGTTGTGGTTATACATGTCACACCACTTACAGTATTTTCTTCAACTTCACTTCCAGACTCCATCACTTTCTTCTTCTGCTGCTTCTTCAATTCTCTCTCAAACTTTGCGGCTGAAGAATCTTTACCTCTACCAGACATGATGTCAAATGGTTCTTGTTGCTGAGGATTCACAACTCTATGTTGTTTCTTACCTTTCTTGTTGGCATTGTGTGATTCAGTAGATGATTGCTTCTTCCGTAGATCTTCTACAGATGTTGACTGTTTTGAAAGAGCAACATTTGTCTTCTTCCATGGATTTTCTACAGATGGTTCTGAGACAGTCTTCTTCTTCCGGAGGTGTTCTACAGAAGTGATTTTCTCTTCTTTCATGGATCCAATAGTTCTTTTTGATGAATGAGTTTTATGCTTCTTGTTAAGCTCATGAATTCCTTCATTTAATTGAGCAATTCTTGTGTAGATGGTCTTTAACATATTTCTTTGTTTGGGAGGATAAGGTAGCTTAATCTCCTCAAGAACTTTGGGAACTATAGGTTCAATTAACACATTCTTCCCTTTACCCAAAACAACACATTTTTGCTTATTAGGCTCATAAAACTCATCCAGGTCATCACAATCATCAAAGTCAAATTCTGATTCAATTTGTTTTAAACATTCTGATTCAGATGAATCAATTTCACTGACCTCAGTATCTTCACCACTTATCAATTCATTAATTTCAATTTTTGGTTTAGTTTTGGTACTTGATACAAAATGGTTTGACAAACTATTGGTCATTGACTCAGGTAATGTGGTGTAGTTATCATTCAATGGAGGTGCAACAACATGAAATCCAAACCCATACCTATTCATTGTTTCAATATGAGTATTCAAAAGTTTCTCATATTGCTAAGATGATAATTGAAACTTCTGAAGTTTCACTTCAGTGGATGCATGATCAGACATTGATTTTGTTAAAGAGGTGGTCAGATGCTCAACTTGTGCTTTTAAATTATATTTTTCAGATAAGAGTTTATCCAAATCCTTTTGTAAAGAAGTGATTTTGACCTTATATAATTTGTGTTCTCTCACATGAGATTCATTCAAAATCATAGTTTCTTTGATTTTATCAGCTAATTGTTGAGCATGGACTCTATATCTTTCAACCTCTTCAACACATCTAGATAAACATAATCTATCCCTTACCTCTCTTGCCATAGGTGGAATTTTATTCTCCATGTTAGACATTTATGCTTGATTCTCCTCCAGAACTTCTTTCTCATTCATGCTCCAATCACAAGTACCATCCAGCAAGATAATTAACCCAGTTTCTTTAGTGTTACTTGTACCTGCTAAAGAACTTGTTGCTGGTGGGGATGATTTTGTAAGTTGAGGTTGCTTGAAGTTTCTTTGGTTTGCTTGTCTCAAGTCACTTGTTGATTGCTGGTTGCATTCTCTTGAAAAGTGACCATACAAATTGCACTTGTAGCATCTCACTTTGGATTTATCATCACCAATCTTTGTAGTTCTCCCTGAAACAACCAATCCCTTATTCCTTCTCAATTACATCTTAGCTCTGTATGCAATCATGGCCGTTTGACATTGTAAATCCATTTCCTCCACTTCATCAGGATGAAGTTCTTCAAGGTCTTGTTGACAAATGTGAGTAGGGGTCAAAGTACTACCCAGATAAGCTTGAAAGCTTGAAGTGAAGGCTGCAAAGGCTGCCTTTTGCTCTTCTGATTCTAGTACCATAGTAATTGGTTCAGATTGAGTGTTGCTTTTATTGGTTGTGGATCCCTTTGTGGCTGTAGCATTTGAGTTTTTTGTATCATCAAGTTTCCTTTTCACTTTCTTGTTTGAACTGCTTTGAGAGTTTGATTTAGAGGACTTTGCTGCATAGAAAGCTGCTTCATCTTCATCATCACTCTCAACATAAGAGCTTCCACCATCATCATTAGAAATAAATTCACTTCTAGCACCCTTTGTTTCTTTAAATTGATATGGTGCAATTGGTGCTTTTATACTTTTGTTTCTTGTTTTCTCATCCAATTCTAGAGCTTCCACCTTTGCAACCAGAGTATCTAGCCCAATTGCTTTTAGATCAATGGTATTCTTGAACATAGACACAGTTTGAGTCCAACTTTCTGGAAAAGTATGGAGCATCTTTTTGTTCAACTCCTCAATACTATACTTCAACTCAAAGATGTTCATTTCAGTAACATGTTGCATGTATCTGTGGAGTTGTTAAGGAACAGATTCACCCTCAATATGATGAAAAGTCTCATATTGTGAACGAAGGGTATCCTTTCTAGTGCTTTTGATCTCATCACTTCCTTCACACAAAGTGTGAAGAATCTTCCACAAAGAGTGGGCTGTTTTGTAAGCTTCACATCTAATTAAGAGGTCTTCAGGTAAAGCCATAGTAAGCATACTATAGGCCTTAATATCAATTTTGAGCCTCTTAGTATCTTCAGGAGACAGATCTTTCAAACTTATGAGCTGATTGTTGTTCTTATAATCAGGTCCAAGAGCAGGTGGAATGTAGGGACCTTCAGTCATAGACACCCATAAGTTAGAATCAGTGTAGTTACCATGGTTCCTGAATCTAATTTTCCATGTTTTAAAATCAGCTTGTTTTCCAATTTTTGGGGTTGATAAGCTGAGCCAACAATTGAATTACTCATTTTAGTTAACTTGGTAATTATCAAACTATCAACAGATCTAATACCCTATGAAGTGTAAAGTAAACGTAATTCAAACACACTCAAACAGCAGTAACAAATCACTGATAATACTGATATTAAATCAACTACGATAGAAATTTCTTTGAATTAATGGCTTTTGTTGAGAATAAGCTAATTAATGACAAACTCTTAATTATCAGTCAATTAAGAAGTTGTGGTCAAAATTAGTCAAACCTCTCAATAAATTCTCAATTGATTTGGAATTTGAGATGTTAGATGATGGGACGTGTTCAAATTTGTTTGAACAACCTTTAAATATCGAATAACAACACAAATCCACGAATCAAAATGATTTTGATGTAGATCGGAGTTAATCGAGCAATGGAACAGTACTGATGATCAATATAACAGGGTTAGATGATTTTAACTAATTACACCAATTCGTTGAGTAAAATACCTTCGTTAGCTATTGATTAGCTAAACCCAACTTGTGTTTTGATTAAATTGTTTAACAACATGCATAAATCTGAGTTATGAACTCTGAAGCTATGACGAACACTCAAAAGCAATTTTAAGATAACTTATCATATCTAATCAAAAACTGATAGATCTAATGAAATTAACAACTAATTAGACTAATCAAAATTGATAGATCAATTGATCGAAATCAATGAGCACGAGGCTCTGTTGCCACCTGTGAATCCAAGGATCAAACAGGAATTTATCAGTTTGATTGAACAAATAATGATCGCGGAATTATCACAACTCGTTGTTTAATTAATTGTTTAAGAAATTGTAATTGTAACGTAAATCGACAAAGAACAATGATAGAAACGGAAAACAAGCTAAAGTAATACGATAAACTAGTTTGCTTCAAACGATTTCCATTAATACTGAATTGGTTATAATCGGTTTTGATTTTTGATGATATGATAATTTCTAGGTGATGTTCTTGGTGTTCATGGTGTTCTTGCTATTTTGATTGCTATTCTGGTATAATCAGAATTGTTGTATTGTTTTTCTATGTATTGTTAGTGTATTGTTAGTGTATTGTCTTTATGTGTGAAAAGAGTGCACCCATGCCTTCTATTTATAGGCAGAGGGATTAACTTTTACATGGGTAAAATTAACTTTCTTATTGTGGTAAGAAAGTTACACAAAAAAAATGCTTGACGTGACATGCAATATTCATTCCTAACAGAAGTGCAGTCTTCCGCAGATGTTGACTTGATGACATCACTCCAGAGAGTTTGACTTGTTGACTTCATGAGGCTTCCTTGATGAATGGAGTTCATGCAAGTACTTTGTTCTTCCGTAGGAGATAGCCTTCCATAGGAGTTAGCCTTCCGTAGGAGTTGGTTCTTAGATCTTCATATTGAACTTCATCCACAGGAGCAAGCTTTCTTCTTCCGTAGGAGCAGCAGTAACTTGATCTCACGAGCAGACTTGTTCTTCCATAGAGGTTACAATGCTTCCGCAAGAGATCCACGGATGCATATTCCTTGACTTGTTCTTCCATAGATGTTCTTGTACTTGGTCAAATTTCAAAATTCACCAAGTATGATGGTTTTCCTGCAATTACACATATAATCAACACAAATAATAATTTGAGTTAACATATACATATCTTGCATACAAAAAGATAAAGATTTACAAGAGTTCATTACAAGTGATGAATAATCTTCTAAACCTATACAATCAATCTAGACCTAACAATGTGTAACATCAATGTTACATCAAAACTTTCAATATTTCATATATTTAAATGGGAGTCAGTAACCTTTAGGCCATAACCCTAGCTAACCTGTATCATAGGTACTTACATGTGAAAGGTTTTGAACACATTTATCAGCAAAGCTGGTGAATACATGTAATTGACTCCAAAATATTTCAAGCATGCATGATATTCAAAATCTAAATCATAATTTTCATAAGCACACTATATAACAATTGATCTCACCTGTGGGGTTCACCCTCCATATATACTTGGTTGTAGTCTGTTTGTCAACGAAGACTTTCCGCATCAAGACTGAGACCTTAAACAGCCCTGTTATGAGATTTTCACCCATCCTCAAGATATAAATTTGGCCAAACAAATACTTCCAGTCCAAATTGCTAATCATCTGTACTCATTGGGTCCGGAAGCTATGACGTTGTATGCTAAGTGCCACACCCTCAAAATCCACATGTGGGGTGTTACTGCAAGGTGTGTGAGCAAACCAGGATCCTAGTAATCAGTTACTTTGAACGACTTTATATGCAACATTTAAAATTACCTCGAAGTTTAAAAATTTTAAACCTTGCGGAAGCGTTTAGTAAAAAATTCAAACCCAAAATACTAAAATGTAAATTGAGTAAAACACGTGCCCAAACCATTGTCTACATGTATGTATAAAACCAAACGTAAAGAATTCAAGTTTGAAGAACATATGCTTGACCCATGTTGTGCTCCTAAGGAACCTGACATTAACGACCACATAAAAGCATACTAAAGTGTCAACATGATGGTTGGTGAGTTCAAGAGTTTGAAATTTATCATAATACAATAGAAATTTTAAAAACATAAGTGGAGCATTAAAATAGATAGCTAATCTAATTTTGTAAGTAATAACAACAGTGATGTCGCGATTGAAGCTGATTGTGTGTGTTATTTGACTTTCGCCACTACATACCAAGTCATGACAATGTTAGTTGTTTAGGACAATATTGCACCCGCTTGACTAGTCGTACGGGTGGGGCTTGTTAGACCCAGTAGTACTACCCATGATTTCCTGCTAGATTACTTAATTAACGATCGAAAGTGCAAGGGATTTCAATGGTATATCACACTACGTTATACTATACATAACTTATAGTAGTAAAGTGTTTGTAAAAGTAAGTATGCTTTTTCCCCCAAAAGAGAGTGTATAGAAAAGCAGGGCATTGAACTCACCTGATGCGCAAGTGAACAAGAAAAGCAAAGATAAAGATGAGTGCAAAGAAAACCCATCAAAGGTTACCTAGAACACCTGAGTGCATAAGTACGTATAACCAAAGTAGCTTAAAAAACTATAAGTGTTCAATCAACACATTGACCCAAGTGATTTTGAAAAACATTGACTCGTTTGACCCAGTTGACCCGTTTGACCTGCTGGTGACATATTAGGTGAAATCTTGTTTGATCAAGTATAGTAATTCATTATCCAAGATTATCATGCAAACCATTCACGTATATCACATTATAAACCTTAAGTTCTAGCAAGATCAACATGCCAACATAGCTTATCATACAACACATGCGAACCTCAACCAAATTCCAACAATTCATCAAATTTCAATTTCTCAAGAATTAAAGTTTCCTCTTATAGTAACGTATGAACAAGACGTTAATTCTATGAAATTCGTGCATAATCCACGTAAACTAACAACAATACAATTCAGTAACATGATAGAATCAACAAACAACATCAATTTCATGATATTATGCTCCAATTGAACTAGGGGTTGTTCTAGCATCAAAATCATGAAAAACCAATCAAAATCTTACCTTTAATCGCGTAAGGATCAAGATTAACACTTGCTAACACGTTGTAGTACTCAAGACTAAGCAAAATTCAAATGGAATGAGTGTTATTGATCAAATCATGAGGATGGGGTGGGGATAGATGCTTGGTTGCGACAAGGGGTTATTTTTTTTTGGGGGGGGGGGGGGGGGAGCGCTAGGGTTTAATTTTGTGTAATATTAGTTTAATAGTTTTTACAAAATTAACCCTCCTTGTTCATTTTTTGTAAAAATTAATCTTTTTAACAATTTTCAAACAGTTTTGGCCACAGAACACATGTTTAATTATTAACCAATAATAATCATATATTCCAAATCGTAAACACTACACAAGAATTATATATGTAAAATGTAGTCATGTTATAATACGAAACCCATAAATAATACTTAAAATTCACTATTCACATAACCACATATTAATAATCTAAATTATTAATTAAACTATTATTTGTTAACCAATGTTAATTATTATTTGGTCACCAACATTCAACGACAACTAGTGTGTGCTCACGACGCGTGTATGCAAGTCCTAACGGAACTAACGGAGTTTTGGTAATGGAAAATTACTGGATGTCATATTATCCCCATGTTAAAAAAATCTTTGTCCCAAAAATTGTGTTAGATGATTGTATTACATCACTGGTCTACTGCATTGGACAAAAAATTAGTGAGTTGTCACATCATCCCATGTTGAATGAAATTTCGCCCCGAAATTTAATCGCTACCTTCAGCTGCTATCATTGTCATTTCGAACAAATGAGGATGCTTAAGCTTCATCTGATCCTCACATTCCCACGTGAATTCCGATCCACGTTTAGAGTTCCAACGAATTGACCATAGGTATCTTGCTCTACTTAAGAGTCTTGAACTCACGATCTATAACTTCAACCGGTTCTTCAATGAATCGCAGTTGTTCATCTACTTGTACTTCCTCGAGTGGTACCACCAAAGTCTCATCCGATAAGCACTTCTTGAAGTTCGAGACATGAAAGACATTATAAACACCACTAAACGAGTCAGGTAGATTTAGTTTGTATGCCACTGGATCTATTCTTTGTAGAATCTAGAATGCTCCAACATATCTCAAATTAAGCTTGCCTCTTTTGCCGAATCAAATCACACTTTTCCATGGTGTGACTTTCAGTAATACTTTATCTCCAACCTAAAACTCCAAGGGTTTCCTTTGCTTGTTAGTGTAGCTCTTTTGCCGATCTGTGCCGCAGCCTTACGATTCCGTATATGCACGATCTTTTCGGTAGTTTCATACACCAATTCAGGGCCAGTCAATTGAATATCACCGACTTTCCAACAAACCAGTGATCTGCACTTTGATCCATATAATGCCTCAATGGTGCTGCCTTAATGCTAGTGTGATAGCTATTGTTGTAAGAAAACCCCACCAAGTGTAAGTGAGCTTCCCAATTGTTCCCAAAATCAATCACATAAGCTCGCAACATGTCTTCCAAATTTTGAATAGTCCACTCACTCTACCCATTGGTCTACGGATGATAGGCAGTGCTCATATCCAAACATGTAACCAAAGTTTTCTACAATGATTGCAAGAAGTGAGATGTGAAATGAGCGTCATGATCCGAGATGATCAAAATTGGTACACTATGTTGAGAAACCACTTCTTTCAAGTAGATTCGAGTTAGCTTATCCATCTTATCTATTTTCTTGATTACAAGGAAGTGAGTAGACTTAGTCAGTTGATCTACGATCACCCATATTGTGTCACAACCACTAGGGGTTCTGGGTAGCTTGGTGTTAAAGTCCAAGGAAATCTGGTCCCACTTCCATGAAGAAATCTTAGGTTGCTGCAATAACCTATATGGTTTCCTGTACTCAACCTTCACCTTAGGGTAGTTTAAAAACTTGCTCACATAGGTAGATACATCCGCCTTCATATTAGGCCACCAATAGTGCGCCTTTAGATCATGATACATCTTATGAGAACAAGAATGTATAGAATACCTAGACTTGTGTGTTTCACTCATAACCAAGTCTCTTAGATTCCATGTAAAGGTACCCAATACCAATCCATGAAATAACAAATCCCATCGGCTTTTACCTTGAACTACTTGTCCATCCCACGCAAGGATTCAGATTCAACATTTCTCTCTTTCAAGGCTTCCGTCTGAGCTTCCTTGATTTTTTCAGGCAATTGAGTACTGATAATTAGTTGCAAAGTTCTTACCCGTCGCTTAAGGCATCAGCAACTACATTTGTCTTTCCCAGGTGGTATTTGATAGCCCAATCTCAATCATTTAATAATTCTACCCAGCATTGCTACCTCATATTCAACTCTTTCTGCTTAAAGATATGCCAAAGGCTCTTGTGATTGGTGTATATGGTGCACTTGGTGCATCTGGTAGCATACACGTAATGTCTCTAGATCTTCATGGCAAAGACTACTGAGATCATGGTTGGTGTAGTTCTTTTCATGCACTTTCAGTTGTCTCAAAGCATAGGCTATCACTTTGTCATGTTGCATAACACAACCGAGTCCTTGGATAGAAGCATCATAGTAAACCATGAAGTCGTCACTTCGTTCTTGTAATGATAATATCGATGCACTGCAAAGTTTTCGCTTCAACAATTGAAAAGCTGCTTCTTGACTCTCTCTCCATTTATACGTTATTCCTTTATAAGTCAAAGCAGTGAGGGGTTGAGCGATCTTTGAAAATCCCTTAATGAAACATCAATAATATCCTGCCAGTCTAAGAAATTACTGTATCTCACTAGGTGTCTTGGGAACTGACCAATTCTTTATCACCTTAATCTTAGTAGGATCTGCATGGATCCCCTTTTTGTTAATAATGTGGGCTAGGAATTGCAATTCATGAATCCAGAAATCACAGTTTGAAAACTTAGCATACAGTTGTTCCCTCTTAAGCAGTTCCAAGATTAAGCGTAAATGGTCCTCATGTTCCTCCTTGGTCTTAGAATAGATCAATATGTCATCGATAAGCACAATGACAAACTGATCAAGGCAGGGTTTGCACACATGATTCATGAGATCTATGAATACCACTAGTCCATTAATCAACCTGAATGGCATGACAAAGAATTCGTAATGACCATAGCGAGTTCTGAAAGTGGACTTGAGATGTCTTCCTCTCGAACTCTCAGTTGATGATAGACGGACTTTAAATTGATCTAAGAATAATAGCTTGATCCCCGAGTTGATCAAACAGATCATCAATGCGAGCCAAAGGGTATCGGTTCTTAATCGTAACCTTGTTCAGTTCTCTGTAATCGATACTCGTACGAAATGTTCCATCCTTCTTCTTAACAAAGAGAACGGGGGCTCCTCATAGAGATGAGCTTGTTTGGATAAAACCTTTATCCAACAACTCTTGAAGCTATGTCGAAAACTCTTGCAGTTTTTTGGTGCTAACCGATAGGGTCTCGCGTAATTGGAGCTACTCAGGTAGTAAAATCGATTGGAAATTCAACTTGACGATGAGGTTGCAGTCTAGGTAAATCCTCTCGAAACACCTCTGAAAAATCATGAACTACGAGAATATCCACTGTCTTCCTTCCCTCCTCCTGATTGTTAGTCACAATTGCTAATATGGCTAAGTGACCTTTGAGTAGCCACTTCTTCGCTTTCATAAACGATATGATTCCTATCACTACACCACTCTTCTCACCCTACACCGAAAGGATTTATCCACCATAGAGAATAATATGAATGATCTTCTCATGATAGATGACTTCCGCCTGCTTCTCGGATAGCCAATCCGTGCCCACAACCACGTGAAACTCCCAAGTTACAAGCATTAGATCAATATCGAATGTATGTCTAGACAGTTCTATCTTACAACACTAAAAATATGTGTAACGTGAACTTGCTTACCATCAGCTAATTCTACAGTATACTTGGATTCCAACATAAAGGACATATCACTTAAAAGACTACTAAACTTAGTAGAGATAAAACTTCAATCAACTCCATTATCAAACAGAATAGTAGCATAACCATTAACTAGAAATTTACTAGCAACAGTAGTAGGGTCGTTTACAGCCTCACTTGAACCCATAACAAAGGCTCTTCCCTTAACACCACCATTGTTTCCACCATTATTGGCGTTGTTGTCACTATTACTATTGTTGTTGCTGTTCCCGCCATTACCAGCTCCATTACCATTTATCTTCAACTGAGGGAAATTCCTCTTGTAGTGCCCTTCATTTCCACACTCAAAGCATCCTTTTGGTGTTTCTTGTGTCTTCTTGGGCTTTTTGTCAAGTCACTATGACAATCTTCGCCTGCGTGCCCTACTTTCCCACAGCTTTGGCACCAAAAGTTGTCACACCTACGAGTGTGGTGATAATTGCATTTGTTACACTTTGGATACTTCCTAATGTATCTGCTTTGTCCTTGAGTTGATGCGGATGTCTGATTGAAGTTCCGGTTAGTGTCGAACTTCCTGTGCTACTGTTGCTACTGGGGCTGTTTATTTGACGATGATCCCTTGTTGCCAGAACTGTCCCACTTACGTTTATTGTTAGGTATGCTTGCCACCGCACCCCGTTTCGGTAACTTACCTTGCTCCACCACCTGATCCATCAGCTTGTGGCCAACCAAATTTCTTGTTGGATAGTGGCGGGGTTAGAGGTAGTCACCATGCTTTGAATTTCGAGCACTGATCTGCGCAAGTAAAGCTCGATCCTTTTGATTGGCGGTTTTATCATACCCGGACAGAGAGTCGCCGAGTCGTGAAACCTAGTGGTGTAGGCCTCGATTTCAGACCCTTCCATTTTCAGCTGCCAAAACTCTGCCTCCAGCTTCTGCACTTTAGGACAAGGATAATACTCCTCCATCATCATGGTCTTGAATTCATCCCATGGAAGCATTGGCCATCGCCTGACCCGGCATTTGGACTTGGGCATTCAACCATGAGAGTGCTACACCCTCTGGTGTTCCTGTGGCATACTTCACCTGTTCTGCTACCGGAAAGTTGCACTTCGCGAAGACCGATTTGGTCTTCTCGAACCATCTTACTAGTCCCACAGCTCGCTCAGCTCCACTATAAGTGTGGGACTTGCAATCCATAAACGCTTTATATGTGCATGCTAGAGGTCCTGAATTAACAATTTGGAATGTTAAGTCAAACAATTTGATAAACCGACTAATGAAATATTTGCGTAATTGATGACCAAGGTCATCGTTAACCTCCAAGCTGAGTAGCTTATGCATTAACCGCTGGCTGCCGTGCTCGTTAATAAGAGCTGCTAATTCTACCGGGGTCATATTCACTGAACCGACACCACGACCACGACCTCTTCCACTTCCTTTGCGACGTCCATCCAATTTTCACTTTACATTCATAAATATGACAATGAGTAACATCCAACATATTAATCACATTTAGGTATGGTAAATAATAAGAAATAATGAATTCTTCATAACCACAACATTTATAACTAAATTAATAACTTATGATAAATAAATGGTAAGTAACTCATAAAATATCCTATAAGTGTTAAAAATTTCTAGTTTTTCAGTTGGGTAGGAAACAACCCTTCCCATATAGGTTAAGAAGAAACACTATGTAGTCCAAGATTGGTAACTAAGGATATCAGTCTATCACTTCAGACCCGTCACTGTCTTAACCCATCTCTTCCGGTTCTTCCTCTGACTCTTCCTTCGTCTCTTCCTCCACCTCTTCTCCCACTGAGGCCTCCTAAGGCTCGAGCAAATTTTCTAGATCATGTATGCATCCTATAGCCTCATGGAGTTGGTCTCGTGTCACATTTAGAGTAGCCGTCAACTCCGCAACTTGTCCACAAAGAGTTTATATCTCTTCGGTTTACCCATCCTAACGTCCCTGCAAGTCGTGCCATAAGTCTTCCATCTCATCATACACCCTACTAGCATACTTAAATCGATCATTCAACCAATCGAACTCCTCATTGATATCTTGACGCAATCTGTCATGAGAGGCCACCAGATCAGCGATAACCCTATAAGGGTTACAAGGTAGAAGGGGTAACACAGAATCACTCCCGATAGTAGGGGTCAAAAATGGAACGCACTCCTTTTTGAGCATCTTGATCAGTGTGGTATGGTACCATGCCCAATTCTCAAGATCACACATGTCCAGATCAATCATAGGCTCATCAGGGTGATACACACTAGGCATAAGCACATGGGTCAGGAAGTAGAACCCATAGAAGATGAAGGGACAGTAGGAACCTTGGGTTCCTTTCCTGGCACATGTCGTACCGGAGATGAGGATGATGATGATGATATACTGTAGTGTAGGTGATATGCATGCCAATGAGTATACAGTAAAGAATAAGTAAACCAGTAACAAACTGACTGTGTATGGTATGAACTAGCGTGTATGCAAACTAGTTCATTATAACCAATAGCTCTGATACCAATCTGTCACACCCTCAAATCAACGTGCGGGGTTTTACCGTGAGGCGTGTGAGACAACCAGGATCATAGTCACCAGTTACTCTAGACAACTCTATATGTAACAATTAAAATAACCTTAGTGTTTAAAAGTTTAAAAACTTACGGAAATGTTTAGTGAAAACATCAAACCCAAATTACAAAAAGGTAAATTGGGCAAAACATGCGCCGAAACCATGTCTAAATGTAAGTATAAAACCAAATGTAAAGAATGCAAGTTTGAAGAAAATATGCTCGACCCGTGTTGTGCTCCTAGGGCACCTGACATTAATGACCTGAGAAAAGCATAAAAAAGTGCCAACACGATGGTTGGTGAGTGCAAGAGTTGGTAATTTATCATAAACGATAACAATTGTAAAAAACATAACTAGTGCATTGAAATAGATAGCTAATCTAATTTCGTAAGTAATAACAATAGTGATTTCGTGATCGCGTGATTGAAGCTGATTGTACTTCAAGGGTTTGTAAGTGATGGAAGTTATGAAGATTATGTGGGTCTTTTGTTGTTACTAGTGCTTGTATTGATGTAGTTGCAGGTTCTGAGGATGGTGCAGGTGCAAGTGGTGTTTAAGTTGGATATTGTGTGATGGATGGATCCAGAATAAATTGGAACATAGTTGCAAACTCTCTAGCCTCTTTCATCCTGCTATTGTCAAGCACATGAATCTTCATCAGTTTCATCCTCTGAACAGCTTATACTAGGATGTGTCTCAAAGACTGTGGTTAATTCAAAGCTACAGTTGACAAGCCATCTTTATATATGACTAGATAACCATCTGCATTTTTCTCCAACTTGACCATGCTCCTAAACTGTAATGAGACTTTTTTTTCTCTTTTGGCTTCTCTTCTCCTACTTATCCTGTCATATGCAATCATTAGAATTTGGATACACTTTTGGAAGAAAGTCAAATCATCTTCACCCAATCTGTTATCTAGGCTTCTAAAGTGCCTAGCGAACATATAGTGAATATATGATTCATCTAGCAGCCACACTTCACCGAATCTCTTTCCCATCTCATCTCCTATCTATGACCAACTTTTAAGTTTCTTCTTCATATCTCACATTTGAGATTGACATTGTTGAATGAGTCACAGATACCCTCTTTCTCTTTAGCTCTTCTGTTAGATTTACTTTTTCCATCGGAATTACCAATTCTTCTACACTCTTTTTCTTCTTTTTCTTCTTGGCAAAGGGGTTGATAAATGATCTATCACTTCTTAATCATGCATCATTCATTTCTTAGAAGTTATTAGTACTTTTGAACATCTTTAATTTCTTTTTAAATTAAATTCACCTTGCCATTAAAGCATGATTTATCAGTTTTAAATCAGTAAGCTCTTTGAGATCATGAATCTTCGATGAACTGATCATATCATTATACTATACCATGAACATTTTCTCATCAAAATCATACTTCCAAGAAATGATCTTGATATTTGTTTTTCCCTTGGGAGCAGATACACCCTATAACATCTTTGATATGGTCAAACCCCCTTACAGTTGCAATTGAGATGGCTGTTAACAGGATTCCTGCTGAGTAGGGGTGCTAAAAGTCATGGTCATCTTGTGTGAATTGAACATGTTGTGTAGATATTCTTGATCTTGGTGGTTTGAGCGTCACGTTTTTTTTTCAACTCATCTTACCTTTCATTGCTTGAATATACTTGAGAATGGTAGCCCGAAGAGATTTTGTCTTCATTGGACCTAATTTTCTCTTAGTGAATCTAATTCATCTCAAGTACTCCTTCACTTCCCTATCACTCATTGTAGAGGGATGAGGAAATGGATAACTGGATGATGTGGACTCGTGGAAGGTTTTTGCAGCGCTAGATGAAGAACCAGCTTTATCTTTCTTTTTCTTTCTGTTATCTTTGTTTATACTTAGTTTCAAGTAGGATCCAACATCTTCTCAACCATGACCACTCCTCAACCATGAACACACCTCCTTCATATTCTTAGAAGTCATATTAAAGACTAGGTCAACATCATATCCCTAATTGATTAGGAACATGGCTTTAACCATAGGGTCATCAGTCTATGCTTTCTCCACCATCTCCTTAACTATAGATTCTTTTCTTTGAGGGCTCCAGTAAACTCTGGCTCATCAAACGTACTCTCACCCAAAGTATAGCATCCCTCTATTTCACCCTCCTCAAAACTAGGGCTGTAAACGAGTTGAGCCGAGCCAAGCCAGGATGGGTTCGAGCTTGAGCTTGAAGCTTATCGAGCCGGCTCGGCTCGGGCTCGGAAATTTTAGCGAGCTGAAAACACCGGCTCAAGTTCGGCTCGTGAAAAGCTCGAGCCAGCTTGTGGCTCGTTCAAGCCAGCTCGATTTTAAGAATAAAATCTTTATTTTTTCATATTTTAATATATATGAAAACACAAAACAATATTGGGGCTTTTTTCCTTTGTTAGGTACTCCATACTTGAGTGAACAAGGATCATTATTTTGAATATAAACAATTTACTATAAAGTTATATATTTTTCAAACAAAATACTTAATGTTTTTAAGAAGAGTCCATTTTTATTTTAAAATGACCTCATTAAAATCCTAATATAATAACAATAGTTATAATAATAGTAATAATAATAATAATAATAAAAAATAATAATAATAATAAAAATAATAATAATAATTATTATTATTATTATTATTATTATTACTGTTATTATATACTATATATATGCACCGAGTCACAAGCGGAGCCAACGAGCCGAGCCACTAGCCGAGCTCAAACCGAGTTAACCCGGGCTTGGGTTCAACTCATTTAGAATTTGAGCCAAGCTGAGCCGGCTCGCTTAGATACGAGCTTTTCTCGAGCCGAACTTTTTCGAGCTTTTCTCGAGCGAACTTTGAGCCACGAACTTTTGGTACAGCCGTACTCAAAATCAATAATTACTTTTTGAATAGCCAAATGCTCTATTACTTTGTGATGCTTTCAACAAATTGAGCAACAACAACAAGGCTTAGCTTTTCTTCTCTTTTCATCTTCTTTGATTTTTCAGCATCTTCTTCAACAACTTGCCTTTTTGCTTGGTTTTTTCTGCTAGGTTCTTTCTTTTTCTAGTGTATGTCTAATGTTTAGATAAATCAAATATTGTAGCTTTAAAGGTGCCAACTGTTAACTCATCCTTTTCTTCTAGATCCTTAGCATGAATTCTTGTGATAGTCACCAATATAGTTCCTTTTACTCTTCGGTGAGAGTGATAGCAAAAAGCATTTAAAGATGCACATCTCTTTTAAATATAATTGGCTTAGGAGGAATCAACACACATTGTTCAGTAGCAGTAGCTGTGCTTGATTCTATGATTATCTCTAAGATATCTTATTACAGAAAAAATTTCTAGCTGAATATGAATCAAGCTCCTTAGTCAGAGTGCTCATAGCCACCTCTTCATAACTTCAATTGAAGAAGGTGCTAAGTATGGAATCATAGCTAAACTGCTTTCTCAGCAAGTCTTTTAGATGTGCCCAGTTTCTCCTTAAGACCTTCATTTGGTTCAAATTGCTTTTGTCTTTCTAGGGATCTTCTCCATCATCATCATTGTCATCCTAAAATTCAAAGATGTCATCAAATTCATCTTTGTCATGTTTCCTCTTTTTCTCACCTTTTTCATCACCATCCTTACTCTCATCTTCTTTTTAATCAAGCTTTCTTCAATTAGACTGATTCTTTGAGTTAGTTCTAGCACTTTCTTCTCTAAATCTACGATCTTTTCATTTTGGGCATTGATTAGTATGTCTTGATCTTCCATGATAATAGACTAAATTTTAGCATTCTCTATGTGTTCACTCATCTCATCCTTCAATATTTCAATATTAGACTCTAACTACATGATTTGTTTGTCTTTAAAGATCAATTCTTCTGTTTTTTCTGCTATCAGTTTATCTTTCCTCTCTATTGTTCTTAACTTGAATTAGAGTTCAGAGATCTGTTAGATTCATTGGAAGGTTCAGTTTGAGCTGGTGTTAGTGATTCTAGTGATCCTTGAGAGGGGATGTGCCCAAAAGTCTATTGTCTTGTTTGGATCTCTTGATATACTAGTAGTTCCTCCTAATCAAAAGATGATTTAGAACTATTAAAAGAACTAGTAGATTCACTAGTACTTTTTAATTTAGTAGCAGCCTCTGATGACATATGTAATGGAGCTATATGAGGTGAGTGAATTGGTGATGCATGAAATGATGATGGAATGAGAGATGACACTTGATAAGGAGAAGCAATATGAAGATCACCACCTACATCGGCATATGGTGACATTGCTTCCTAACCCTCTACTTGGGCTTCTACTTCTTCTTCTAGTACTAGTATATTGAGATCAGCTTCTTATTGAATCTAGACATGTATTCTTAAACAGCTACTTCCACCTGTTACTGCGCTATTGTAGCTTCTTCTTTTCCTCCTTTCTCACCACCCTAACTAATTTGTTCCAGCATCCAAGGTAGCAAGGGAAAGTATGTTCCACTATAGTAAGTCCTTGGGTCCCTCTTCTTGATAGAGTTATATGATTTGGCATTGTAATGAGATAGATTCATCTTAAGTCCAACATTATAGAAATCTTGTGTACATTGAGAACATCTATCTCCTCCTTTCAGCCACATTGGATAATAGTCCATTAAACACATAAATAGACATGTTGAATGGTCTGTTAGCACATAAGGTACATATAGCTTAGGATGTGGTGATGGGGATATCATTCAACAACACAGTCTTTCTCTTTGACAAACAATGCTTATAGATATGAATAAAAAAATCTCCACCATAAATTAACTTTCCCTTTGACTATCTGCTTCCCTTCAAATCTTCCTTCATAGCCAATATTAGCAAAGAAGGAAAATATCTTGTCTTTATCTAGCTCATGAGACTGTCCAACATCATCACTAGCTGTAGACACTGTCTCCTAGTTTGTTTGTGATAATCAGCTCATGTTAGGCATCTATTCTTCTAAATAGTCTTGGCATATCATCAACTATGGAAACTTTTGTTAAGCCCTAGAATAATCTGATGAAGCTTTCAAATATGACTGGTCTCATAGTGATAGCATGTTCAACTCTAGTAATCTATAAGAATCTGATCATGTCTCTAAGGTCAGCAGCTTCAGGAACAAAAGGGTCAATAAAACCACTAACATTGTGAAGTTTGCTTCAAGTAAGATTTTCCATAATTTGCAAAACATACACATGTATGAGATCCTTTGAATCATGGTATTGTAACAACTCAGTTTGACTTTGTCAAGAGTCAAATTTAGATTGTAACCAACTTTTCTATTTGAGTAATTTCAACATCAACTCAATTTTATAATTTTTAGTAGTTTATTGATGTTAGTCCTCATTGCATGACTCATGAACATCATCTAATCATAATTTTATTTATTAATTTTAACATGAACCGATTGATTTATCTTTACTTAGTTCATCGAGGTTTCATCTTTTTAAAAAAAAATTATTTGTCAATGTTACTAATTATCATTAATGGTATATTTTGATTTGAAACATGTTGTTAACTTGTTTTAGTCATTATTTTTATTATTGAACTTAGGGTTCATGACTGACATCATTGGCTGTTATTTAAGTCGAACAAGATCACTCATTCACCTTTAAATTGGTACTCAGATGGTAGAAGATCGAAGTAAGATATTCACAATGATCAGAATCAGTATGTATCAAGGTTTTTGATTTGGTTTGGATAATAAAAGGTCAAGAATACTCTCAGCGTACTAAAGTTTACTTTTAGATTTGATGTGTATAAATGAATCTCTGATTTAAGTTAAAATATATGGATTGAGTTTATTTTAAATTGCACAAGTGTTGAAAACACACGAGGATGTAAAATTTTCATTTTACTAAGTGTACTGTAGCTTGCATTTGTCTACTATTCATCACATTAACAAATGCGGATGAACAAACAACACATTCGTATTTGCTATAGTTACTCACATTAATTAATGCGGATGCATACTTAGTGTTTTACTATAGTACTTATTTTACGAATGGGATAAACAGTGTATCACTCACATTTACAAATGGATGAACAATGCACTTTCATTTGTTACAGCAAACATTGTCCATATTAACACATGCTTGCATTAGTGAAATTCTTAAGAACATTTAGTACAAAGTATTGTGCTTCGCATTTGTTCATTAGCATTGACTAAATCTTATCACTTGGAAACTTTTAAAGATTAAATGTTAATAACACTATTACCCTCATTTGACACTGTGCAACACATTTATACGGATGAACAATACTTATTTGCATATGTATTTTGTTAAATTGCATTTGGGTAAACACTGTTACTAGCATTTGTTTTATACTTAATAACAAATGACTACCTATATGGTTAAAATGTTTGGTTCACCTTCACATATTAACCAATACTATTACTCATATTTAATTTTTTGACTTTGCAAATCTAATGATTCTGATAGATATTGACTAATGTGATGTTTGCATTGTTGCTGGCTTGTTGACTTTTCTTGACTTTAACTATGCCAATGTTGTTAATTCTCACTGGTTTGACTTGTGTAACAACCGACTCCCAGGTCCAACTCCTAGAACCTAAATGTGATTTAGCATTGTATTGTTTACACCATCATATTTTATAAATGTATCTCCTTTTCTCTGTGATTAATGGATTCCTGTAATTTATGTAGCTTTGGTTGACTTTTATTATCATGTTTAAGCCTAGAACTTGTTCCGAGGCTAGTGAATTCACTTAATTGATTTATTCCTGGATAATTGTACACAAAATTTAATCCAAGTCTTTCGTATGAAAATTTCCCCTAGGCACATCGCCACTGTTTAGGCGCATGACAACTGGTCAGGCGCATTTGGTAGTTAGGCGCATCGCCACTGTTTAGGCGCATGACAACTGGTCAGGCGCATTTGGCAGTTAGGTGCATCGCCACTGTTTAGGCGCATGACAACTGTTCAGGCGCCCTGAAAGTGGGCGCCTGCCTAGCACTGTTCGGTTGTTTTTGCCACACTTAGCATTTTCAAATGTCCGAACCCTTCTAGAAGCATTTGACCAGCCTGCGCACCTCCAAACAGCCAATGCATGGGTTGTTGCCATGCATTCAACCACCTCTCCAGCCAACCCCTGTTTACCTCGGTTTTCACTAACCCAAACCCACACTCCATCTTTTCCTTCTAAACCGAATTCTCATTTCATTTCACTCTTTCACATCCTCTCAAAGTCCCTCTCTCTCTCTCTCTCTCGGCAAACATTTGCAACCAAATCCGAGAACTTTTCAGCCTTCAAACAAGCAAGAGCAAGATTTTCAAGCCACAAGACTCTTGGAACATCAACTCTCGCACCCCCTGATCATTCTAAACTTGGAAACAACTGTGTGTAAGCTTTCTTTGTACCCGAACAAAACTTTTATTGTTGTTTCTCTACCTTCCTCCTTTGAACCCATCTATTGTTCAAAGGCAGGAACCCGCGACCAAGTTGATTGTTTTGTGTGACTTTTAGCTCTACAAAAGGTACACACTCCTTCATACATGTATACCTTGTGTTATTGCATGAATCTATTCAGAAACCCCTTTTTCCTGGGTTTTCAGGACATCCCGACACCTGCTCGAAGCTAACCCCTATTCCACATTAAAAAAACCTGCTTAAAAAACATATTATAAACACTCGTATGACCTGGACTTATTGATTTCAGTATGATAATGGGTGTTTAAAACCTGAGATTTCATGTTACACATGTGTAAATATGCTTAGCACCCCAGCCTTGACTTTGTTAGTTTATACTGTTGTATCCGTGGGGTTATCTAAAACTTCAGAATGTTTGATGATGCTTATCTGATATTTTGTGGGATGGATGTTTTGGTATGGTGCTAGGGTGTTAGAAGCACATTAGAGACCCGAATAAGTGATAGATGTATCTTAACATAGCCAAATTCATGACAACTGTTAGATGCAAAATTTTCTGGTCCTATGACTATTAAATCAGTGGCTAAAACCGGACTTGGGAAATGTTAGGTCAACATGTTAATTCTACACACTTATTTAGCTTAAACGAGTTTTAGCCACTGATTAACATGTTAATTTTACACCCGAGATTTCAGTCTGGTCAAGGTGAGTTTCTTGTGTTCCCTTTTTTACTACTATTTTAGGGTGAAACATGCTCTGTTTGAACTAAACTCTATTGGATACTATTATGCGATGCTATTGTATGTTGTAGCTATTGTTAGAACCTGCCCTTTGTATTAAAATCATTAAGATATGTGACCCGCTTGATTATATGGGTAGATCTACTTGGGGAATCCCCTATGCACAGTGCCTTCCAATGTGATGGGTCCACACTGAGATCCTGCGGGGTCGTTGCAGCATGTAACAGGTTTTATAAGATACTATGGTGTACCAATCGGCAGGTATGGTATGCTTTCTGAGGCTCAGTTTCCTCTATGGGGTTACCGGCAACACAAGTTTAGAAGAGGCTAGCCGGGCTGAGTGCAGGGTTGATTTATGATCCCACAACTGAGATACTATGTTTTTGAACTAACTATGGGTTTAATGAGCCTTTTGTTTTTAAACTTTAAGCGCTTGAACTCACCAACTTTTTAGTTGACACAATTTCTTTTTGAGCATGTTTTAGGTAACCTTGAAGGGCTTGGATGTTATGGAGACTCTAAAGATGGCTTAGCACGTGACTACCCTTGGCATTACTAGGACTTTTAAAACATTTGAGACATTTGAATTTGTTGAAACTGTTATGGATACTTATGTAATGGGACATTTCTAACTTTTGTGTTTGACTGTGTTAACCGGTTAAAATTTTAGAGATGTAATGCCTGTGATTTTTCTCCTTGTGTGCTCTCGTGTGGTTTCGTTTACGCTACCATGTATGTTGCTAATCTAAGACGTCCCACCCTCCTCTGGGCTCGGGGGTGACAGATTGGATATCAGAGACATAGGTGTTAGAGAAACGGGAATACCTAGGACCCTAGGCTACAACCTGATACCCTAGGACTGTCCTGTTTTGGAATGTGTTGGGATGAAGGGGTTGGGGTAAATTGATGATTACACTTGATCAACGTAATCATGAATTTACCGAACGCGTGAATTCCGGCACGATCCCCTATTCAGTGTTAAAAAACTTTTCTTTTCATAGAAAATGTTTTGAGTGAATCTAAACTTTGTTTTATCTCAGCGGTAGCCTGTGCTTTCACTATTATGAGATACTACTGCCATTATTACTGCCGTAACTGTTATTATGGGATACTACTGCCATTGTTACTGCTGTAACTATTATATGAGATACTATCATCACTATTGCCATGAGCTATGAGAAACCAAATTACTCATGATGATTTTACAGGAACTCGAGGACTATGGTCAAAAACAGAAAAGCTCCCGCACTTACAGTGGATGAGACCGCCCCTGTAGGACGGCTGAGGAGGGCAACTTCTCCCTCGCAATATGAGGAGTACATTAGGCGATGCAGCCACCCGGATGGATATCTGTAACATCTGACGACACCGAGCCATCCGAAGATTCATCCCCGACATCTCAGGCGGGAGCCGGACCGGACCCGCTCCAACTCACCTATTGGGAATAAGGGGGGCGCGTGTCATCACTCGGCCACGAAAGAGCACCCGACCTGGAGCTTCTGTCTCCTTTAGGATGCCGCCTCCTCCACCTCCACCTGCGGCTGCTCCTGCACCAGCGCCCCGATGACGGGACCACCTAGGCGCCTACCCAGGATGAGTTTTGGATGCCTCCGAGGCGCAACATGTACGATGGCCGAGCGTGTTAGCAGGGGACCACTACTCGCAGTCCAGCCGCCGTGCCAGTGACTTCGGTTCGTCTGACCCCACGTTGAGCGATATACTGAGGACCATCCATCGTCACGAGCTGACAATTCAGCACGCCACGCGGACCTCGCAGTCCGCCTAGTTTCAGGCACTTATGGCGTCCCATGGTGTCCAGCGCTTGGAGCAAGAACAAAAGAAGAAGGGGTCAGGCTGGTTCGGGTGGTTAAAGAAGAAATGGCAATAGTGACTGGATGAAACTTGATTATTAAAGGATGCAATCTTTATGAGAAATTATTATCCTGATACTATTTTTGGGGGTGATGGCACCTTTCAGCTTGTATGGCTACGAAACTAATGACTCTGTTTGATGCTTGTTTTACTATCTATGATTGAACTTCTTTTATGATACTACCATCTTATCTATTGCTGGTTGCCTGTTTGGGTTATGCATTAGTGTATTCCTAGGATTTGATTTGATTGCCTTTTTGAATTGCTAATTGACTCTATGAATGTATAAGACTATGTATGACTTATTGCGTGATATAAGAATTCTTGGTGTTGTGTGTGTCCTTGTGTCTTGTGGAACGACCTTAGGGAGTCAATTGGTGTGTGGGATACTCGAAACAAATTACGAGACACTAAATGAGTTTAACTATGATGACACCAGAATGCCGCTTAGAAGGGAAACACGCGGAGGAAGAAACAGGGGTGTTGGAAGCCCAGGGGTCGAGGTAAGAACCGATCACCCACTCCACCTAGGGCCGACCGGGAGGAGAACGCTAACCGCGAAAATGATGAGAGGATTGCCAACTGGTGGGCCAACAAATTGCAAATGCTATTCCCACCATCATCATGCAAATAAATGCTGATCGGGGAAAAACATCCAAAATGATGGACTCGAAAACAATGCGGGGGATGCTAGGAACGTTGAAGAAGTAAGAACCGGGTGTTCTTACAAAACTTTCTTGTCATGCAAGCCTAAAGACTTCTTCAGCACTGAGGGAGCAATAGACACCTACCGCTGGCTGGACGAAATGGAAGTTGTGCTGGATATAAGCGAGTGCAAGAACGAACATATGGTCAGGTTTGCCTCCCAATCCCTAAAGGGCCAGCCTTAGAATGGTGGAAGACTATCATTCAGCCAAGGGGAAGAGATGCTGTCGGCCGCATGAAGTGGTCGGAATTTCAAGAACTGATGACCCGGTAAATACTGTCCGATGAACCAGATGGAGAAGCTCGAGGCGAATTTCTGAGCCTGGAAATGAGGGGCTCAAATTACACCAAGTACATAAACCGATTCTCTGCTCTATCCAGACTTGTGTCTCACTTGGTAACTCCCGAATCTAAAGGGGTAGCCCTATTCATCTGGGGTCTGCATCCCAGAGTCAGAAGCATGGTCCGATTTGCTAGACCTACAACCCTCCAATCGGCTGTCGATCTTACGGGCAGCTTAACGGATGACCTGATCAGGGCTGGGTGGATGGATAAGGAGAGAGAAGTGAAGTAAGAAGAGATTATCGGGCGAGAAGAAAAGGTGGATCGATGTCAGAAGGGCCAGTGGCAGTGGTAGTAGCTCAAACAGGAGGGCCGATGAAGGGGCTAAACGGCATGAGCAGGGGGTAAGAGGCCGAAAACTGTATGTAGGTACCAACCCCTTATGCACCAAATACAAACTGCACCACCAAGGGGAATGCAATTGATGCCCTGCTTTAGGTGCAAACTAACCGACCACCTGATTAAGGATTGTACTTACGAGCCTGGGAAGCAATGCTACGAATGCGGGGACCCGGGACACATGCGAAATAGGTGCCCAAACTAGCAAGAGACAAGGACACTAGGCTAACAAGCCTAAAGGGAAAGCGTTCGTGATGGACCCCAATGGTGCTCAAAGATCCGACATGGTAAACGGTACGTTCCTCATTAATAACCACCTGCTACTGTTTTGTTTGATACTGGAGAAACTGGTAGTTTTGTTTCTACTACCTTTAGACATTAATTGACTCGGAAGTTTGTACCTAGCTAATGCTTACACGGTAGAATTAGCCGATGGTAAGATAATTGAAAACAATGAAATTATCAAAGATTGCATGATAGAATTAGAGGGTAACCGTTTAATATAGACTTGATGCCTATTACGCTAGGAGGATTTGATGCAGTTGTGGGAATGGATTGGTTAGCAAAATATAAGGCTGTAATTGTATGTGGTGAGCACTTGCTTAGGATACCTTTAATTGATGAAGCACGCTAACAATCCATGGTGACTGAAATGACACACTATACCCTATGATTTCCCACTTGAAGGCCACCAAGCGCCTCCGCAAGGGATGCTCAGCTTTCATAGTCTACGTTATGAGGCGAAAGAGAAAAAGAAATCGAGGATATACCGGTGGTGGCTGAATACCCAGAAGTTTTCCCCGAGGACCTACCAAGACTACCTCCAACTAGACAGGTCGAATTCCAGATAGATCTAGTGCCTGGTGCTGCACCAGTGGCCAAGGCACCCTACGACTCGCTCCACCCGAGATGAAGGAGCTAATGGTGCAAATCCAAGAATTGCAAGATAAGGGTTTCATTCGGCCAAGTGTTTCTCCGTGGGGTGCACCGGTATTGTTCGTTAAGAAGAAGGACGGGACCCTGCGAATGTGTATCGACTATCGCAATTTAAACAAGCTTACAGTCAAGAATCACTATCCCCTCCAAGAATTGATGACTTGTTCGACCACTACAAGGAGCCAGCTACTTCTCCAAAATAGACTTAAGATCGGGATATCACCAACTAAAGTGAGAGAGAGAGAAGATGTACCCAAGACAACTTTTCGAACAAGGTATGGACATTATGAATACTTAGTCATGCCCTTCGGACTGACTAATGCACCCGCCGCATTCATGGATCTCATGAACCTAGTGTGTCGCCCATACATAGACAAATTCATCATTGTGTTATTGATGACATCCTGATCTACTCCCGTAGCCATGAAGAACATGTGAAGCACCTCAGGCTGATTCGAACTGCTCAAGAACGAACAGCTTTATGTAAAATTCTCCAAATGCGAGTTTTGGATGCACGAAATCTAGTTTTAGGGCATGTGGTGAACAAAGAGGGAATTCAAGTAGACCGTCAAAGATTGAAGCCATTAAAAACTAGAAGATTCCTGAAACCCTTTAGAGATAAGGCAATTTCTTGGTTTAGCTGGATACTACCAAGGTTTATTAAGGATTTTCTCAGGATGTGCAACCATTGACCACTCTAAACCAAGAAGAACACGACCTTCACATGGGGAATGGAGCAGAATGAAGAATACGAGTTACTCAAGGAGAAACTGTGTGTAGTGCACCAATCCTTGCCTACCTGAAGGCGTTGATGATTTTGTAGTTTATTGCGACGCCTCGCGTCAAGGACTTGGATGTGTGTTGATGCAGCGAGATAAAGTGATTGCTTACATGTCTAGATTGTTGAATGAGCATGAGAGAACTATACTACCCACGATCTGGAATGGGGGTGCCATGGTGTTTGTCCTCAAGATATGGAGACCTACCTTTACGGTACCAAATGCGTCATCTAGACTGACCATAAAAGTCTGCAACACATTCTTGAACAAAGATGCTAAATATGCCCAGCGAAGGTGGGTAGAACTGCTGAGTGATTATGAATGCGAAATTTGCTACCACCAGGAAAGGCCAATGTGGTGGCTGATGCCCTAAGTAGAAAGGAAAGGGAGAAACCCCTCGTGTCCGTGCTCTGAGATGAGCGTGTATACTAGCCTTACCGCTAGATTGATAGAAGCACAAAAGGAAGCCTGAGAAAGGATAAACTAGCAGAAGAAATGCTAACAGGAATGGAAAAAACATTTGGAATTGTGTAGTGACGGGCTGTATAAGCACGAGGGAAGAACCTGGATACCGGAAACAGGGGGGAATTAGAAAGATAGTCCTGGATGAGGCACAAATCTAGATACTCAGTTCATCCGGAAGTGACAAAATGTATCAGGACTTAAGGGCTTTCTTCTGGTGGCCCGGAATGAAGAAATCCATTGCTACCTATGTAGGGAAATGCCTGATGTGTGCAATGGTAAAGGCAGAGAACTAAAAGCCATCATTACCTTACAACAGCCTGAAATCCCTGAGTGGAAATGGGATAACATTATAATGGATTTCGTTACAAAGTTGCCAAGAACCTCTCGTGGGCATGATACAATCTGGGTAATAGTGGATAGGCTGACCAAATCAGCTCACTTCCTACCCATATGGGAAGATTACGATTTACCGAAAACTAGCACGACTATACATCGATGAGATTGTAACAAGACATGGAGTGCCCCTATCGATTATCTCAGACCGTGATAGTCGTTTCACTTCACGATTCTGGAATCTCTCCAACAGGCTTTGGGGACACGGCTTGATTTAAGCACCGCATACCATCCTCAAACTGATGGGCAAAGTGAAAAGAACCATTCAAATGTGGAGGACATGTTGAGAGTTGCGTACTCAATTTCGGGGAAGTTGGGATAATCACCTTCCTCTGGCGGAGTTTTCCTATAATAAGTTTATCACCCAAGTATAAAAGCAGCCCCATACGAAGCCCTATATGGTAGAAAGTGTCGATCGCCTTTGAGTTGGAATGAGATTGGTGATAGCCAAATAATGGGGCCTGATATCGTAATGGAAACCACGACAAAGTGTTCAAGATTAAGGAACGATTAAGACAGCCCGAGATCGCCAAAAGAAGTACGCTGATAGAAGCGGAAGCCCCTAGAATTTCAAGTGGGCGATAGAGTGATGCTAAAAGTGGCGCCATGGAAAGGCACCGTAAGATTTGGCAAGAAGGGAAATTAAGTCCACGATACATTGGAACATTTGAAATATTATCGAGAGTTGGCCCTATAGCATACCAGTTAAGGCTACCCCAGGAGCTGAGCTAGTACATGACACTTTTCATGTGTCCAACTTGAAGAAGTGTTTCTTTGATAAGGCCTTGGAAATCCATTGAAAGATGCCAAAATCACTAACGAGTTGAAGTTCGTGGAAGAGCCCATAGAGATCACTGACCGACTAGTCCAGAAACTCAGGCGAAGTTGCATACCCAAAGTGAAAGTAAGATGGAATTCTAGGCGAGGACCGAATTCATATGGGAATGGGAAGATATGATGAGGAAAGAGTATCCACACCTCTTTAAGCTCACACGTTCGAAATCTAATCGAAGCTAAAATTTCGGGACGAAATTTCCAAAACGGTGGGTGAATGTAACAACAGGACTCCAGGTCCAACTCCCAGAACATAAATGTGATTTAGCATTGTATTGTTTACACCATCTATTTTATAAATGTCTATTCCTTTTCTTTGTGATAATGGATTCCTGTATTTATGTAGCTTTGGTGGACTTTTGTTATCATGTTTAAGCCTAGAACTTGTTCCCGAAGCTAGTGAATTCACTTAATTGACTTTATTCCTTGATAATTGTACATAAAATTTAAATCCAAGTCTTCCGATGAAAATTTCCCTAGGCGCATCGCCAATGATAGGCGCATGACAAATGGTCAGGCGCATTTGGCAGTTAGGCGCATCTCTACTGTTTAGGCGCATGACAACTGGTCAGCCGCATTTGGCAGTTAGGCGCTTTGCCACTGTTTAGGCGCCATGACAACTGTCAGGTGCCCTGAAAGTGGGCGCATGAGCACTGTTCGGGCGTTTTTGCCACACTTTGCATTTAAAATGTCCGAACCCTTCTAGAAGCATTTGACTAGCCTGCGCACCTCCAAACCAGCCAGTGCATGGGTGTTGACATGCATTCGGCCACTCTCCAGCCAACCCTCTTCACCTTGGTTTTCACTGACCAAACCCACACTCCATCTTTTCCTTCTAATCCGAATTTTCATTTCATTTCACTCTTCACATCCTCTCGAAGTCTTCTTCTCTCTCTCTCAGCAAACATTTGTAACCAAACCCGAGCAACTTTTCAGCCTTCAAACAAGCAAGAGCAAGATTTTCAAGCCTCAAGACTCTCGGAACATCAACTCTCGCACCCCCTGATTCGCTCTAAACTCTTGTGTGTAAGCTTTCTTGTACCCGAACAAAACTTTTATTGTGTTCTCTACCTTTCCTCCTTTGAAACCCATCTTTCTTGTTCAAAGGGAGGAACCCGCGGCCAGTGATTGTTTTTGTGTGACTTTTAGCTCTACAAAAGGTAACACACTCCTTCATACATGTATACCTTGTGTTATTACCATGAATCTATTCGGAAACCCCTTTTTCCTGGGTTTTCAGGACATCCCGACCACCTGCTCATAGCTAACCGACCTGGACTTATCGATTTCAGTATGATAATGGGTGTTTAAAACCCGAGATTTCATGTTACATATGGGTAAATTGTGCTTAGCACCCCAGCCTTGACTTGCTAGTTTATACTATTTTATCCATGGGGGTAATCTAAAACTTCAGAATGTTTGATGATGTTATCTGATATTTTGTGGATGGATGTTTTGGTATGGTGCTATGGCGTTAGAAGCACATTAGAGACCCGAATAAGTGATAGATGTACCTTAACATAGCCAAATTCATGACAACTTGTTAGATGCAAATTTTCTGGTCCTATGACTATTAAATCAGTGGCTAAAACCGGACTTGGGGAAATGTTAGGTCAACAAGTTAATTCTACGCACTTATTTAGCTTAAACGAGCCTAAACGGGAGATTTTTGGAATAAAATTCTAAAAATATTGTAACAAGTCTTAATCCATGAAAACCATGATTTTCCAGTAATTTGAGGACCCCAACACATATTTTAACAAAATAGTTGAAGAGAATAGGTTAAAATGTCAATTTCGGGTAAAACGGGTTTTAACGGGTTAATTATTGGAAACAAGATTTTGTGCAAAGGACCCAAAAATCTTTCTAAAACTGATTTAAAAGTATATAATGACCCCTAGAAACTTTCAAGGGCCATAATGTTCAAAATTTGGAAAGAACCAACTTCAGGATAAAAATTGTAATTTTGGAAACTTGAGGGGCTAAAGTGTAAATTCTGAAAAATCCACCATATTTCAGTAGCTATGAGACCATAAACTATTATTGGACTTATTATTATGCAAACCAACTTATAAGAATCAAAACAGTCTTTCACATGCCAAAAATCCAAACTTTCCTAAAAGGAACTTTTGACACAAACTTTTAAGGGAGTGGTCATATGTACTTTTAAACACATATTACCCTTGATTACACTCCCAATAGTCTAAGAATCTATAGCTTATACATGTATCTTTCTCTTAGGGTGCTAGGACCTGAATCTATCTGTGTTTGAAGAATCTTTTATCTGCTCACGATGAGTTTCTTGTGTTCCCTTTTTTTACTACTATTTTGGGTGAACATGCTCTGTTTGAACTAAACTCTATTGGATACTATATGCAATGCTATGTATATTGTGGCTATTGTTAGAACCTGCATCTTTGTATCCATCATTAATCTATGTGAACTGCTTGATTATATGGGTAGATCTACTTGGGGAATCCCCCACGCACAGTGCCTTCCGATGTGAAGGGTACCACACTGAGATCCTGCGGGCCGTTACGGCATGTAATAGGTTTTATAAGATACTATGGTGTACCAATCGGCAGGTATGGTATGCTTTCTGAGGCTCAGTTTCCTCTATGGGATTACCGGCAACACAAGTTTAGAAGAGGCTAGCCGGGCTGAGTACAGGGTTGATTTGTGATCCCAACTGAGATACTATGTTTTTGAACTAACTATGGGTTTAATGAGCCTTTTTTTTTTAAACTTTAAGCGCTTGAACTCACTAACTTTTTAGTTGACACAATTTCTTTTTGAGCATGTTTCAGGTAACCCTTGACGGGCTTGGATTTTATGGAGACTCTAAAGATGGCTTAGCACCGTGACTACCCCTTGGCATTAATAGGACTTTTAAAACATTTGAGACATTTGAATTTGTTGAAACTATTATGGATATTTATGTAATGGGTCATTTCTAACTTTTGGTTTGACTGTGTTAACCCGATTAAAATTTTAAGAGATGTAATGCCATGTGATTTCTCTCCTTGTGTGCTATCGTGTGGTTTCGTTTCCGCTGCCATGTATGTTGCTAATCTGAGACGTCCCACCTCCTCTGGGCCGGGGTGTGACAACTTGTTCACCAATGTGAAACGAATTTCTAATCTAAAAAAAGTCTTAGCATCTTTGTGCATTCAAGACATGCATTGACTGGAATAATATGGTAATTTCTTCACTTTCACCAACACAACTTTTGTCATATTTTTGATATTTTAGAAAAGATGAACAACTGTACAATAATAAAATCCAATACTTTTGTAATTTTACGCAATTTTCAATGTTTTTGCGATTTTTCGTGATATTTTAAATCGCTCCCCCTAAAGTTTATATCCATGTAAGAAAAAACTTAAAAGATTTAAAAATTGAAAAATTTCAAGATACGATCAACAACAAAAATGAAAATCAAGTATTGTTCTGAAACTTTTTAATTCTTTTCTGTATATGAATATAGAATAATACCTTCCATGAGATCATATCAATCTTACCCTTCACAATGCAAACAATGTTAGTAAAATAGACATAATCACCCACATATTGATTACAGGTATATTTGTCCTTTAAATTCATGAGTTGGTCTATATTGTCTATACTTTATGATTTATCATGTTTTGAATTTTTGACCATTCTCTATACTAACCGCAATTCAATGTAAAACTTTATCACAACTTACATAACCAGGTCATATATATTATGAAATCTCATTTTATTTGTGGTTAGGGGGATCTCTTTGGGATTTTTATACTTTGATCCTTATCTATTCATTCCATTTAGGAGCTGATCCACTTTAGGATTCTTTTGATTCATTCACTTTGGAATATAGTCCAAGATGGACTTTGTTGTTCACCCACTTGGGATGTGTTCCTCATTGGGAATCTTTTTAGATCATGAACATCACCACTTTATGCCTTGTTTACTCCAGGTCTTTTCTCAACAAAATAAAGGAGAAATTGATGTAGGTGAATGAGATTCATAAAATATCATTACCTGGTGTGTTTAGGTAAACTACACACACCCACGTGGATAAGCTAATACTTACCCATACTCTAAGATGATGGCTTCCTAGTAGAATGGAGCGCTTTAGTTTGTCATAAAACTATATATCTTCAATTCCAATCTGAGCCTACCCACACATCAAATAAGGTATGTCAGTCATTAATGATATAAGAAATGCATTGCGATTGATATACTGAATGTAGTTATATCATTTCTCATGTTAAATGAGGCATATTCTGTATTAAAATAAAGACATATTGTTGTGAATTTTCTTTATTTTTTTGTTTTGTCTTTTTAATATTGCAAAAGAAGGTCATATTTTGGTATTTTAAATAATATTTGCATGTTTTATATTTTGCATATTTAAAAATTATGGATCATGCATTTAATCAAATTATTCTAGTTTTTTTGATTTTTCATTCTAGATTAATCATGCAAATCCTTTTTTAGCATAATCTCTCAAAAAATGATATATGATCTCAATACGTTTAGTTTTTTCAGTGTTGTACTGGATTATTAGAAAATTATGGATCATGCATTTAATCAAATTATTCTAGTTTTTTTGATTTTCATTCTAGATAATCATGCAAATCCTTTTTTAGCATAATCTCTCAAAAAATGATATATGATTCAATACTGTTACTTTTTCAGTGTTGTACTGGATTATTAGTTATGAACATGGCTGTGTTGTCAATAGTATTTGTGTGTGCATGAAATTAAAACCATAATCTGCTCTAGTTTAGAATCCAGTGTACCTGGAAACAGTAAGCGGATGCCGCAATGTATTCAGCCTCTGCAGTAGAAAACATATGTTTGCTGCTTTTTGCACTGCCATGACACAAGTCTTGGACAAAGGAATTGACAAATACATGTGGACTTCCAGTTGAAGTATATTCCCCACTATATAGGCATACAAGTAATGGTACCTTCCTTTGGATGCCACAAACCAAGAGCTGGTTGCCTTTGAGATATCTAAATATCCTTTTGATAGTAGTAACATGTGACTCCCTGAGATCAGCCTATATCTGGCACATATGTATACTCCAAACATGATATCTGGTCTACTAGCAGTAAGATACATGAGTGAGCCTATCATTGAGCAATAATGAGTTTGATCAACTGATTTTCCATCTTGATTTGGTCCAATCTCATCTTTGAATCTACTAGTGAGCTAATAGATTGATAGTCTATAAAGTGAAACTTCTTTCACATGGTATCCACATATTTGGATTGGTTGATGAAGATTCATATTTAAGTTTGATCAATTGATAACATCTCTTCCCTTTTTTCTTTTGAATGAGTCTAGTCTATATTTCCTTTATCGCACCCATGTTAATAATGTTTCATACCACTTGGGATGGCTGATGTAGACCATACAAAGCTTTATCAAGCTTGTATACCCTGTGTGGGAAATTTGGGTCTTCAAAGCCTGGTGGATGACTAACATAGACTTCTTCAACAATTTCCCCATATAGAAAGGCACCTTAATATCCATTTGGTACACGGTGAACTTCATGGATGGCAAGTAAGCACGAAACAGTCTAATGGCCTCCAATCAAGCAACAGGTGAAAACACCTGATTATAATCTATCCCTTCTTCTGAGTGTAAACCTAGGCTATCAAGTTTGCTTTATTCTGATGATAATGCCTTTATCATTAGTTTTGTTTCTGTATAGCCATCTAGTTTTGGTAGGATCTTGTCCATCATAAAGCTTAATCAGTTGCCATACCTTGTTTTCTGAAATAAAGCAATCCTTCCTGCATTGCCTCGATCAACTCTTATCCTAAAGAGCTTAGATATTCTTGGTACTATTTGAGAGAAAACATGAGAACGGACAAATGTTGGCAACCCATGACTTGCAACTTGTCACTCTTTCATCTATATCACCAACAATGTTAGAAACTAGATGATTCTCTGTGTATCCTTGAAGTGCGAAGCATCTTTTTTGTGCGAAGAATCTTAAAGTAGCCTAGGAAGCTTAATCAGTCAGAAGCACTTTGATAATTCTCATCAGATTGATTCACTATATTATCAACAAGTTCTTAAGCAGGTGCATGTTATTGGACTTCAGGAGATGTCTCGGAGAAGTTGTTGGCTATGCGCTTGGACCGCCTCTATTTATGCACATTTAGTGCTCTTGGTCTAATGAGATCAACTATTAATGGAACGTTTGGTGCTTAAGGTGAAGAAGATGATGATGCGGGTATCATAAGAAAGAATTGCAGGACGGGTTAAAGGATGGTCAACAATTAGTCTCACAGTGAGGAGAGTTTAGAACACTAACAGATCAAATGGGGAACCGGGTTATGTAAATGATACTAAGAACACAAGTAACTGAGACAAAACTAAGAACAAGAACAGACTAATATGGTTTTCAAGAATGCTATATTGCTCTCAAGTTCTATTACAAGTGTTACAAAGCATAAAAAGAAATACAAGGACCTGAGATATTTATACTTCATCCTTCAGCCGGCTATACTTTGAAAGCCAGTTGGAAACACAAATCTAGACCACAAGATCAATGTAAAGTCAAAAGGCAGATTGCCTTTGACTAGTGACTATGACATGCCATAGCTCACATCGTAATATATTATAAAAGGATAAAAATACAAAGTAGGAAGGTACAGACTCAAGACCATAATCTACAGTTACCAAAGCATGGACCTTTTCACCAACTTGTATAAGTTGGTGAGTCTTCAGAGTTGCAGTGGAAAGTAAGTCAGCTTTATGTAAAAGTAGATCAGAGAAAGCATGTACTCTCTGTCTTTCGGAAGAAATCAGTCTTCACTACATTGGCTTCAGAAGAATTTGTCTTTGAAGCTTCAGAAGACTTCATCTTTGGCTTCGGAAGATTTTTACACTGGAATAATTTCTGTGGTGAGTGTAAAATTCGAAGTAACTTCTACCTTGTACATCACTGCATGCATGCAGGAAGCTCCTTGGTTGTTTGGTTTCTTTGGTTACATCAGCCTTCTAATATAACCTTACAAGAATCTTTATCAGGTTCCATTGTTTCTAATGATCCACTAGCTTGATTCATATTTGCATTTGACACAACGGATTGATTAAATGATTTTGTTAAAGAATCTATATCAAAAAACAATCGGGATCGGTTGATGATTAAGAAATGAGTGCTCATGGAATTCAACATTTGTGGGTTCATTAATCAAGTTTAATCTTGGATTAAACACTCTAAAAGCTTTAGAAACTGATGAATAACCAACAAAGAATCCTTTATCTAATCTGGGAGGAAACTTTCCTAAATGGTCTCTAGTGTTTAACATTGATACTAGACATCCAAATGACTTGAAGAAACCTATTAATGTTTTCTATGAACCAATGTTCTATTTTGTACATAACAAGTTATGTTACATGCTTCTGCCCAAAAGGTGATTGGTAGTTTATCATCGGCTAGCATGGTTCTTGTTGCCTCAATCAGTGTTTGTTTTTAAGCGATGCATGGTTCTTGTTGCTCAATCAGTGCTCTATTCCTTGATTTAACAACTCTATTTTGTTAAGGAGTTTTAGCTACACCGAATTGATGAGCAATACCCTTTTAGTACAAAATGAACATAAATCATCTTTTTTAATTCTATTCCATTATCACTTTGATCATTTTACTCTTAAATCTAGTTGATTTTCAATCTTAGTGATGAAGACTTTGTATTATTGCTCATTCATTTATGAAGTATGAAAAGACATACGTAAACCTTGAAAAGTCATCAATGATCACCAAACAATATGCTTTCACTTTGAGAGTCTCCTCCAAAGCCACTGTAAGGATCACACTTAGAGGCTGATGCAAACAAAGAGCTCTCAGTATACACAATGAAGTACAAGGAAGTTGCTTCGAGAGATTTGATATAACTCAATGAATATACCTAGTATCAAATCTTCCGAAGCCAAAAGACCATATCTTCTGAAGCCAAATATGAAGTCTTTGAAGCTTCATAGACAAAGTCTTTTGAAGCTTCATAGACAAAGTCTTTCGAAACCAAAGATTGAACAACTTTTTGCTGCCACTTTGAAGACTCACCAACTTATATGAGTTGGTGAAAAGTCCTTACTTTTGTCAAACTGTAGATTAAGGTCTTTGGTCTGTAACATATTAGGATGTGAGCTATGTCATGTCATAGTCACTAGTCAAAAGGCAATCTTCCTTTTGACTCTACATTGATCTTGTCTAGATTAGTATTTCAACATAAGACCATTCCCTATTTAATCTGTTAAGTGTTATAACACTCTCCAAACATTGTGAAACTGTTGTATGATCACCCTTTAACGGTCCTTCAATTGGTAAGCACCTCTTCAGCCACTACTGGAGGTGGAATTATTCCAAAGAAATGGCTAACTACTCTGAAAAAGACTAGAAGAAAATAGATGTAGATCAGAAAGACATGACCGCTCTCAAAAACTACTCTTCCAAACTTCATATAAAGAGGCTTCAAAAAGTGCAAAACTGCTAGGTAGCTCTAGGATGCACTTAAGCTTATGTATGAGGGGTTGAGAAAGCCAAGGAAAACAAGAGAGACATTATGAAGCAGCAGTTTGAGACTTCACATAAAAGACAGGTGATACCATGACTCAACATACTTCAGGTATGTTGAGATTGTAGATACTCTAATGGATGTTGGAGTCAAGCTTGAGAATAGGGACATCGTGAGGAAGTTCATGTTTCTCTTCCCGACAATGGACTCACTATGTGTGGTGATCAAAAGAACTGAGAACCTCTCTACTCTTACTCTCACAGAGTTGTATGATATCCTTAATGGCTACCAGATAGAGATGAACATGCAGAATCCATCAAGCAACTCTTCCAACAATCATCAGAGTTAGCTCTTCATATGGTTAAATGGGATAGCAGAGAAGAACCAAATATCATCTCATATGCTACCCTAACAACTCACAAAAGGGTCCTTTCATCACCTTCCTAAGACACCAAGGGAGAGCTACATCTAAGGAAACCCATTCCAAGAGACAAGCTCTGCTCAAGCCATTGTGTCTACTAATGAAAGTTATGGAAACTTCTCTTCACTCTTAAAGACCTGGATTGTATCCATCCAGATGATCTGGAGTACATGGAGATAGTCCAGCAGATAGCTCTCCTTACTCATAGAGCCAAGAAGTTCTACAAGAGAACAGGAAGGAAATTCCCAAGCGATGTGGACAGTGGAAAGTGACCTGGATAAAGGCAAGGTGAAGTGTTACAACTGTAACCAAACGGGACACTTTGCTAGATAGTGCAAGGCACTAAAGACAAATGGTGGCCAAGCACAACCCAGACCAAACTACACTGATGCAGCTCCCAGAACTAAGAACCCAAGCCAACCAAAACAACATGCTATTGTTGTTGTTGAAGAAGGAGGCTTTGTTTGGAGCTTTCAAGTAGAATATACTTCTCCAAACCAAGCACTGATGGCTGATCATGAAGAAGCCAATGTATCAGAATATCTTTATACTCCTGAATACATTGCTAAAGTTAATATGTACAAGTACTACTTGGAACTGAGATTGATCTTGAGTCCTTAAACATTTTAAAAGCTAATTTCAAAGGGAAAAAAATGATTATAAACTTAAAATTAAAGATTTAGATAAAACCATTTATACTCATAAGCATGAGCATACAAACTATGAGACTCAAATCCAAGATCTCATAACCAAGTTAACTGAATGCCAGGCTGAGCTTGTGATCAGCAAAGCCAAGGAAGAAAATGTGTTCTTAAAGAGGAAATCTTAAAGAACATAATATCCTTATCCTTGCATACAAAGATTTGTTAGATTTGTTATTAGAACTGGCAGGGACTAGGGTCAAGTAAGATATCTCCTCCACACATACTCATATCTGTTAGATCTCCAAGGTGTGGAACTTGTCAAGATGAGTTGCCTCCTATTGATCCTATCCAGAGAGGATGAAGATATAGAGGAGACAGTGAAGGATGAACCTAAAAGAGTGACAAGGGTTTCCTAAGAAGGGTCACTATTCTTTTGGAGAGATGAAGGAACCAGGGATGACCAAGTTTGCAAGGAAGAACTTGATTAGGGTAGCCAAATGAAAATCAAAGAAAGCCAAAGAGATCAAGGCCCCTTTCAACTCCAAGCAAAAGCAAGCTTTCATTTCTACTGGATTTTAAGTGGTAAAGATGAAAGACTCAACAATGGACTCCAGTACCAAGAGCCCTAGTTCTTGTCAAAATCATCTTGTTCATAAGAAGAACGCTGATCAAATTTGCACCACTACTGCACAGCCTGAACCATCTAGTTCCAAGAGCAAGCCTCACCCTAAGAAGCTTGCTGCATCTTCTGAAAAATGAAGAAGGAAGTGGAAAGTGATCAAGCACAACCTCCTACTCACAAGAAGTCTCTAAGAAGCATGCCAACTAAATGCATCATGTGTGGTAGTACTTCTCACTTTGCCAAGGATTGCATCTACAATCATAAAAGTACTATCCACATGACCAAGAAGAAAACTTCTGAGAAGAAGAAGAGACAGTTTCGAAAGGAAAATCTCTTCCTTCCGGAAGCTCCAAAGTGAAAAAGAAGATAAGTGAAAACTTACCTTTTGGAAGAAAATTTGGTCTCAAAAGAAAGGAATGCTTCCGAAGTACTAAAGTCTACTATAGTGGATGCAAAATCTTCCAAAGGTTCAGTCTCCAAAACTTCTAAAGTATTGATGGTCAAGTCTAATCTTCCAATGATGGTGTGGAAGATAAAGGAAGGCAATGATCCTCAAAGCTTGCATATAGGATCAATTACTGTTGCATTACCTTTAGTTCCTATTGACAAGCCCAAGACCAATAAGGCTTGGATTTCCAAACATAAAAAAACCATCTTTTTATGTGCAGGTCTAGCTAATGACCAAAGGGAATGTATGGATCATTGACAGTGGTTGTTCCAGGCACATGATAGGCAACTGCTCGTTGCTTTAAAACTTGAGAAAATTAATGGAGGGCCAGTTGCTTTTGGAGGAGAATCAGGTGGTTACATTACTGGAAGGGGCAAGGTCGCAAATAGGAAACTCAGCGTTGAGAAGGTAAATTTGGTTAAGGAGCTTGGGTACAATCTTTTGAGTGTATCCTAATTTTATGATCAGAGACATAAGATGCTCTTTACTGAGTATGAGTATGAGTGCTTTGTTCTCAAGCCCGGGTGGTCATTCCTCAAGAGCATATCCTGTTCAGAGCCCCCAGGAAAGGGAACAGGTACAAGATGGATTTGCAGGAAACATCCCCTTCAGGAGAAGTTTCTTGTTTTCTATCTAAAGCCAATAGTGATGAGTCTTTCCTCTGGCATAAAAGAATATGCCATGTAAACTTTAAGAAGATGAATAAATTAATTAAGAATGATTTGGTAACCGGAATACGAAAGAAAGAGTTCACAAGTGATGACCATTATGTTGCATGTCTGAAAGGGAAGCAACACAAAGTGTCTCACAAGCCAAAGGAAATGAACTCCATTACTACTCCTTTACACTTATTACATATGGATCTCTTTGGTCCCACCAGTGTAATGAGACTAGGAAGGACCTCATACTGTTTGGTGATCACAGATGACTTTACAAGATACACTTGGTTCTTCTTTATTAGAACTAAGGACGAGACCCTTGGGATCTTAAAGAGTTTCATTCTGAAAATTAAGAATCAATATGATCACAAGGTCAAAATCATAAGATGTGATCAAGGAACAGAATTCAAGAACCAAATCCTTGATACATTTTGTGATAAGAAGGGTATTACAGAAAATACAGTGCTCCCAGGATTCTTTAGCAAAATGGTGTTGCTAAGAGGAGAAACAGTACACTTATTAAAGCTGTAAGAACCATGTTATCTGACCCTAAACGGCCTATCTCCTTCTGGGCAAAGGCAGCCAACACTGCCTACTATGAGTAGAATAGAGTTTTAGTAGTCAAGACTCATGGTAAGACTCCTTATGCACTGTGGAATAAAAGGAGACCTTCATTGGTTTCCTCAGATCATTTGGATGTCCTTACACCATCTTGAATATCAGGATCAAATGGCCAAGTTTGCTAAGAAATCAGATGATTGACATTTTGTTGGATACTCTTCCCAAGCTAAGGCTTATAGAGTATACAATCTTAGAACTAGAGTAGTTGAAGAGTCACAAATATGGTCTTCAATGAGCACACACCTAGTGTGAAAGATTCTTGTCCTAATTGCCTATTTGATCTTGATTTAGTTACCAACTGTTTTAACAATCTTGTGAAGATGTTTCAGGATCTATAGGTAGCTTATCAACAGGAGATTCTGATCCAAGATTTAAGTTGAGAAGACAAAGTGTTCAAATTACTTCAGCTCCAGTGGTAACTAGTCCTGCAGTTGGAAATCCTGTCAGCACAACCATGAAAAATTCTTCAGCTGATACATCTGAGGTGCCTATAAATTCCAACACAGAGGCACATAACTCAAATGAAGGAATTTCCAATGTAGGAAGAGATGGAGGTGGTGATAGTGATCAAGAATTTCTTGATATTGATAACCACTCCATGGAAGACAACATCAATGGTGTGACACACTCATTGGATCAAGTCTCTCTTGATAAGTGTGTTGATGTGCTGGATGACACTTAATCACCAGATCTAAATAACACCAATTTAGGTCTGTCCAGCCAACTTGCTGTGATTCCTCAACTAAGAATCCACAAGGCACATCCCATCACAAACATCATTAGATATTTTAAGTCAGGGGTGAGAACCAGAGGAAAAACCCATGACACAAAATGTTTGTCTTCACTCTTGTTTCTTGTCCTAGATTGAGCCTAAAAAGACTTATAAGGCTCTGAAAGATGGAAGTTGAGTTGAAACAATGCAGGAGGAGCTGCTCTAATTCAAGAGACAAAAGGTTTGGAACCTATGTCCTCTTCCTTAAGGGAAGATTACTATAGGTACCAAGTAAGTATTCAAGAATAAGACAGATGATAGAGGACTTGTCATCAAGAACAAGCAAAGACTAGTTGTTTAAGGGTACACATAAGAAGAAGAGATTGACTACACAAATGTTTTTGCTCCTGTAACAAGACTTGAAGCTGCCAGGATATTCCTTGCTTTTGCTACATCCAAGGATTTCAAGGTCTACCAACTTGATGTCAAGTGTGCTTTCTTATATGGGGTGATTGATTAGGAAGTGTATGTTAAACAACCACCTGGCTTTGCAGACCAAGATCATCTTGATTATGTCTACAAGCTTGATAAAAATTAGTCACCTAGAATTTCAAGTGCGTAAACTATCAAAAACTTTCCACCTATTTAGTTTCTAAGGTTAGTCACCTAGGTTTCAAGTGACTACGTTACAATGATTGGTCAGTGACTAGCAATTTGAGATCAGCGATCTCAAGGGCAAGTTAGTTGAGAGACCTATCAGGCGAACTCAACTAGGTCCATAAGAACCTGTGGATGTGGTGGACCTAACCCTTAGCTCCCCTATGCAAGGGGGTGATGCTAGCAAAAAGGGGGAGAAAGTCCTACCTACAATCACAAAACCTAGGAGTTCTACCTAGAGTATGGATATAAAGGACTCACCATACTCACTTACAGTTGTCCATACTTAACAACCTCCTCAGGCTCACATTGATATGGATTCACTAATTCAGAGCCTGTTTAAGGAGGGTATACCAAGGGCAATGTCTACCTCGTCCTACCTTGCTAAAATCCAATGGTAGGATGGAGGTATGATGCTGATAGGAGAGCCTGGTACTCTCTAGATCTCTGGGACAACAAGAGGTCTTCAACTTTCACAACCTGAGATACTATAAGAGCTTCTCTCTAGTTGACTTACCATTTTCCAACCTAAGTCAATCCAAGCAAGCTGTAAGGTTAGCTGAGAGAATCCAAGAAAGGATGTTTGAAGAGTTAAAGCAGAGATCCAAACTATATAGACAGAGGCTAGCAAGCAAGAGTGTTAGTCAACTTGATGCTGAGGTGGACCCTAAGATTAGCTTCGAAGGGGAAACCTTGGTTGAAGGCCCAGTAGTTGAGCCTGTGAACCTTGAGACAAGAACTGCTTCAACATTCATTACCCTAAATGAGGCACCAGCTGGTTAAGGTGTCTCCACCCTGAGCCACACAGGACAATGACTGACAAAGGGAAAAGGAAAATAACCTCTAAGGAGATTGAGGAGGAGAAGAGAGAGGAAGGAGAAGGTAAGGGGAGAGAGTTCAAATGGGACCCCTAGCTTCATGGAAGCTGCTATCAGGGCTGCCCACAGGCCAAACACTCAAAAAGATGAGTTAACGAAAGCCAGGCTTAACTATCTAGGGCCAGGAACTACAATGTTGATGAACTCATCTCTCTTCCATTGGATGAACTAAATAAACTGGCTGACATGGAAGTGTCAAAGGAGAGGAAGGAAGCTGAGGATGTAAAATTGCTCCTTAAAATCAATAAAGAAAGGAGAAGAAAAAAACTCTACAAAGCTCCTACACTCTTCCCAGTTCAGGAAAGTCCTGAGGCAGAGACTGTGGCCACTAAGGAACAAACTCAGGTAGGTAGGGAACAAGATAGGCAAAATATGATTACCTACCTGAGTGCCACAGGTCTCTATCAGGCAATAGACCTGCTTCCCTTGTCTTATGAATACATTGAATTTGAATACCTCAAGCAGCTTGAGCAAGAAGTGCTAAAAGAGCAAAGAGCTGCTAAGAGGAAGATGAGGGAAGTGGCTACAAAGTCAAGAGCCACCATCAGAACAAATCTGAAGAAGTGTGCTGATAGACAGAAGATGGTGAGCTTCTTGAAGTTGTATGGATTCTCCAGAAGGAGACTTGGTCCAATGTCTCTATCCACTATGGATGAGCTTATTAGAGTGATCAAGCAGAAGATCAAAAAAGGTGAGCTAGTTGACTTGCATTCTCCACCAAGTCAGGCTGCACCTGAAGCTGAGGTCAAGGTTGAACCCCAAGAGACAACACAACCTGGACCTTGTGTTACATCATAGCCAACTTCATCTTTTGATCTATATCAGGGTCTTGATCCTTCTCTTTCTGAACCTGTGAAGGACAAGGACCCAACTAAGGAAGACAAACAAAAACAATCTGGTATTATAGGCCAGTCTCCTCAGTTAAAGTATAGAAAGAGGAAAAAGATGGCCATAAGAAGGGACAAGAAGAATAAGAAGAAGAAGTCCAAGGCATCCACCTCTACACTATAGGATGGGTCAGAACATCCTGAGGGTGTTCAAGAAGAGGCTGCTCATCCAACTTTTATTCAAGTAGAGCCTCTTGCTGCTAAGAGACCCATCATGTCTTGGATGTTTGCCACCAATCCAAATAGATGGTATGACACTAGAGATCAAGGGGGTCAAGACTTGTACTTCTGGAAAAACATACTTCACCTCCCTTTGCATGATCTCTATGACATGAGGAGATCTTTTAGGAGTCTGAGTAATCCTGACCAACTGATGATGAAGGGAATGGTCTTGATTCTGATGAGGACTATCAACAAATAAAGATCAAGCTTCAAATCTCTCCTTTAGTTTTGGTAGCATCAGCCTAGGGTGAGTTTGTAAGGATCACACTTGAGGCTGATGCAACCAAAGAGCTCTTAGCATTTACATGTAAGTACAAGAAAGTTACTTTGGAAGATTTGTTATAACTCATTGAAATATACCAAGTATCAAATATTTCAAAGCCAAAAGACCATATCTTCTGAAGCCAAAGTTAAAGTCTTCCGAAGCTTCAAAGACAAAGTCTCTTCCAAAGCCAAAGACTGATTTCTTCTGAAGACAGAGAAGACATGTTTTTTTCTGAATCACCTTTTGACAAAAGCTGAACAACTTTCCACTGCCACTTCTGAAGACTTACCAACTTATATGAGTTGGTGAAAAGTCCTTATCTTTTTCAAACTATAGATTAAGGTTGGCATGTCATAGTCACTAGTCAAAAGACAACCTGCCTTTTGACTTTACATTGTTCTTGTTGTCTAGATTAGTATTTCCAGCTGACCTTTAAAGTATGTCCGGCTGTAGGATGTAGTATAAGTTATCTCAAGTACTTGTATCTTTAGATAAGCTTTGTAACACTTGTAAGAACTTAAGAGCATTATACAACATTCTTGAAAACCATATTATCTTGCTCTTATGCTTGTTCTTTACTTGTGTTCTTTGTTTCATCGTAAGATCGGTTCCCTATTTGATATGTTAAGTGTTCTAACACTCTCCAAACATTGTGAATCTATTTCATTAACCACCCTTCAATGGTCCTGCAACCATAATAGTTCTTTGAATATGATGAAAATCATGTAGAAGGGAACTATGTCATGCCATATGCTAGGAACATCCATTGTCCATATACCAGATATTATTGGACCTTCTAGGATGACCCTACAAGGACAAACAACTCAGTTAAAATATGGAATTTAAGCCATGATGGTCTTGGGTTTCCTATTTCTATCAACAACTATGACTTTTTGGTAAGTCTCTTTTATTTTTGAGTAATCAGATTCATCAAAATTATGTTTTGAGAACCTATCTTCATGTTCATCACCAAAGGAATTTATTTGTTGTTTTTTTATGAATCTAGATGATGATGGTCTTTGTTTCACAACCTTAATCTCAACAAAACTATAAGATGTATAATACAAATATTGATCTCTATTTTTATGAATAAATCTAGCACATTATTGATTAAATGATTCTCTTTTAGTTTGATTCCTAAAAGTAGGATTCAAATTTCTTTTGAATTTCTCATTTTTCTCATGATTGATTCTGACAGATCTTGAATGCCAAATGTCGTAAAAGGGATCTTCAAGTTTACAAACCTTAACAGGATTTCTAAATGATGTAATAATATGATTGGCATACTAGGTGAGATTGGTGAAATAGGCTTGTTTTATGGGGATCACAAACCCATCATATTAAAGAAACAATCAACTATGTTATGATTTGTCATATCACATAATGCATAATATTTGTTAAAATGACATTCAGATGTTTGATGACTATGCATGTCACATATTGAACAATACATATTAAAGTAGCATTCAACGGTGTTATGATTTGGCATATCACACAAGCCACAATATTTAGTCTATATCTTAATTATTAGTGATGCAGCTTTGGATCTTGAAGCTTTTGAGGAAAAGTCTTTTTGTTCAATTTCCTTTTTGGTCTTAAAACTAGAAGCAATATTAGTTCTCTTCACCTCAAAGTGATGGATTATGTTCTGGTTGAAAAGCACCTGTGTGGATTTATGCGGATGAAGTATGAATGAGTGCGGAATAAGATAAGGCTAAGTGTTTGTTTAGCTACATTAGTTTTTGTGGGTGAACAAAGACAAATGCGGATGAGCATTTGTCCACCCCTAAAGAACTAATGCGGGTGAAATAAAACAAATACTTATGCCTAACACAAGAAATGCGAACAAGACTTATACACCCGCAGATACTGTTATATTATACTTTGTACTTAGTATTCCTAGATTGTATGTTAGGGTATTTAAGTCATTGTACAGGTCATGTTGTATGACCTATAAATACATAAGGTTTTTACCTTTTCTGGAACTCTTACCCAACAATAGCAACTTTTGTACCCATTACATAAACTTTCACACAGAAAGCATTATACACACTGAAATTAATACAATACATTATTATGCATATTTCTGATTATATGATCATTGATATTTGTATTTCCACTACAAATCATCATTGATTATCGAACTTAATCATTGATTATTATCTAGTCATGAACTTAATCATGAACTAGCAGTGGGAACGATTCGATTTAGACCAAATCTGCCCATTTCCTAACTATCCTTGAGTAATACAAGATAGAAAAACTAGCAAGGATTTATATATGTGAACTTGTGGATAGACATGGAGTACCTACGCTAATTATTTCGATTTGTCATAATGGTTTTATGCCATGATTCTAGGCGCTCGAAATATGTCTGTCCATGAGTACGATTTACCACCATAAAATTTATGGTATGTGTGAGCGAACTATTCAAACATTTGAGGATAATATAAGGTACTGTATCATTGACTTTGGAGGCAGCTAGGATACTCATCTACCATTAGTTGAGTTCCCTTATAACAATAGCTACCATGGGAGTATTATATAAGCACCATTCGAGGCACTATACAGATGTAAGTGTTGGTCACCGATGAAATGGACAGAAGTTGGGTAAGGTCAGATGGTTGGACTTGAAATCATTTAACAGATGAATGATTAAGGATTTCAAATCAATGACACGTTCCATATGCCGAAACTCAAGTGGTTTCTTGCAGATGAGACCTTATATGTGCCGATCAAAGAAATTATAGTGGATGGTAAATTTTGATTCATCGCAGATCTTGTAGAGATTATAGATAAGAAAATTAGGACTTTGATCAGTAGTAGAATCCCGAGCGTAAAGGTTAGATGTAACTCAATGTGAGGACCTAAATTTTACCAGTGCACAAGAATATCAATTGAGGACTAAATACCATCACCTATTCATGAAAGGCATTATAGTTGATAACTCTAGCTAAATTTCGGGAAGAAATCCTCTCGACTCGGGGAAACTATGACAACCGTCACTAAAATAGGTGCATTGACCGTTGACTTTGACTTGGTCTAAATATGAACATTGAATTGAAAATTGACCTAATGTTGACTTAATCTAAGAAGAGTACATTAGATGCGCGTAGACACGCTAAGATCTAGAAGTGTGCCTGATGGGCTTAATATGTGTTAATGGGCCTAGAATTAGTGTCAATGGGATGTTCACTAGACTAGACGTAGTATGATGATAATGTGATCTGGACTTGATTGAGGATAGACAAAACGTAAAATATTAAAATTTTCATTGAGAACGCAACAAAAATCGAACATTAGTGGGCTTTGCCTAAAGTCTACTAAATAGACTTAATTTAATTTAAAAAATATAAATTAAATAATTTATATAGCATATAATAGTTCTTTGGAATCGTATTAACCGTAGATTTTAAAAACATGAAAATTGAACGACACATGAATCGGGACGGGATGGACAAAGGGGGTTTCCTTTGATTTTTTCTTCATTATTTTCTTTCCACTACTCTCGTTCCCCAAGTTTTCTATCTAGAAAAACCCTTTCCGCCTTCATATTTCTTCCTGTTCATCCATCATTATCGACATCTACTTCATCATCAACATCAATTTTGGTGTTGTTTCTTCATTCAAGATTGGGTTTTAGTCAAGTATTGATCATCTACACTTTTACCGGTAAGAAAATCGTTTATTTTGACAATTTTAGTTCTATTGTTCATGGTCTTGTTTCACCATCAAACATCTAAATCATCATCTAATAATAACCTATTTCTTGATATTTGGATTGGATCACGAGGATTGCGTGTTTTAGGATTTGGATCATCAAGCTGGTAAAACCATAGTTTTTAATCTTCTTATATTCTTTGAATTTATTAAATTGGGTTTGTAAACTTGTAAGATCTGGTCTTAGTGGACATCTTGGGTTCATAAACTCTTATTACAAATGTTAATCTTTGTTCTCGAGTCGATAGACGCATTAATATGTACCAATCGACTAAAAAACATGAACTAGAAGATTAAAATCTTAACTACTCATATTGGAACTGATATCTATGATAAACTAATTGTCTAATTCAGTTTATAAGTCAAATGGTTTATGGAATAACATTGGTTTAGATCTCGGGTCAATAATGGTCAAAAATTGTGATTTTGGGATGCAAAGGATAAAGTTTGGATTTTGAACAACTTACTGTTAGAAAAATAGAAGATTTTGTACAAGTCATAACATCATCATACGAAGTCCAAATGGGTCATAATGCTTTTCTTAAAATGATTTTAGAGAATTCTCTAACTAACCCAAGTGGTCTCGCTTCTTTTCGACATCATTTGGTCCCCCAAACATAGTAAATGAAACTGAAAGTCAAATCTGTTAAATTCGGGCAGAATGCTAGTCTGTGTTCATAAGGTCATATCTCCCTTAACTTTATCCATTTAAGGTGATTCTTTCTGAAATTTAGTTTAAGGTCATATCTTTTAAACAGGGTCTATTACGCGATGTTTCAATATCGTTTCAATCTCCAAACAATCTACAGAATACTAGTGCTTGATCAGGTCTGCAAGCAAAAATATTTTTATAAAACTTAAATGTTAAGATCTGAGACTAATTAACTAAAATAAGTTAAAATTTGGAATTGAAGATGCACTGTAAAATATTTAAGGATAAGAACATCTGTGGTTAACATGTCATCAAACTTGGACTAATAAATGCACATCGAAGGACGTAATGACTCACCATACGTCGATAACTAGAATCTTAAAATGAGACGAGATTGGGAATTAATGTTGAACATTGGACTTGTGATGATAAGTGAATTACATTTTCATTATAATAAGAATTTGGATGGGCATTAAGGACTGAACTACGAGGATTACACCCAGTTAGGTTTTCTCTACCTATGGTAATCTTATTATGTTTTGTTATCTATAGTTACTTGTTATACTTGTTTTGGACATGGGATTATGTCATTATCGAGGTAATTTTCACTGCCCCTTTTTATATGTTTTACTTAGGGAAAAGCATGCTCAAAGTTTTTGGACTGTGTCATGCTAAATTTATGGAGTTGGATTGGATTGTCATGTGTGGTTTGAGTCACAGGATTGAGTCTAGATTATCTTCATGAGTATTTATGCTTATTTTGGATTTGGATTGGACTATTGTGGATGGATATTGATAGTATTAACGGGTTGACACCTGCACCCTTGTTGTCGACATGCTAGCTGAGACTGACATGCCCTGTGTGTGCCATTGGGTGAATATAATCTGGTTATTTGAACTTGGATTGGTCATGAGCTTATGTTAGTTTCTATGACTTCTATGTCCTCAAACACACACACATACTTTGTACATGACTTACACGACAACATATATTGTACTTTTAAAGCTGCGAACTCACCAACATATGTTGACTTGATTAGAGCATGTCTTTTTAAGTAACAAAGTTTAAATACTTGCACAGTGGACTTTAGACTAGACCGCTTCTTCAAGAGCATTAGACTTTTGGCATAGTGGTTTTGGATAAATTGTTATTGTTGGATTTGTAATAGGTTTTGTTTGAACTTGTGGTTGTTCTAGTTTGGAACTTCTGGATTATTAGTCATTTATGGAATAACGTTATGGTATTGATTGTTCTTGACACTTGTTCTTTTGTTTTAGGCGATGTCATGATTCATTGACGGAGAATTCCTTTATATATTTTCTTAGACCCCTAATATGTTATGAAGATCCCATCCGGTGCAACCTTGTGCTTCTAGCATGTGTGTATTGATGAAACCTTAGGTATGTGAGTGCATATAAATGTAATCGGGTGAGTGTGTATGTATATACAATGTGTGCGTGCGTGTAGGGTGTGAGTGAGTGAGTGTGGGTTGTGTGCATGGCCGGGAAACAACACACAGTAGCCTTGGCTGCTGCTCTATGTGTGTGTGTGAGTGTGCATGTGTGTATGGATGGGTTAATATACATGGGGTGTGTGTGCCTATAGAGTATGTAACATATGTAATCGTCAATATTGTAATTGTATATATATAGGTAATCGAATTATGGTGTATGTATATACATATCGCATCTTGTGTCTTTGTGTCTATGTAACATTTATGTGGTTGTGTGAGTGAGATATATGTAGGTGAACCATGAGTGTGTCTTTGTGCATGTACAATGAGTGTGCTGAGTTGTGCCTTTATATAATTGCATGTGTGATGGATGGGTTACAATATGTGTATGTGTGCATCGTGTTATTGTGTGTATGTACATATGATGTATACACATAACTAGGTTGTATCTGTGTGTGAGTATTATATATATAAATATATATAATATATATATATATAAGGGAGGGATCCCTTGAAAACTATGTTATATTTAAAAATCAAGAAAACCAGGGGTTATGTTTATGTAATTCGTACAAGTTACGTATACGTAACTCGTTTCGTCATCATCTTCGTTCCTCAGGATTTAAATTACAAAATATATAATAAGCTTAAAAATAAGGTTGAAGTTTACTAAAATACACAATTAAAAAATAATTGGCTATAAGTGGTTTTCACGGTTTCAATTATAAATATTGTTTTCATTTGATATATATATGGTAAGGATTTTTTTAGGGCTTTTAAAAATCGCGAGAACTGTAAGAACTAATCCTAACCAATATAGTTTTTGTTATTAATTAAATTTGTTAATAAAAGGTATTAAGGTAAATTTATGTTTAATTGGTAGTTGTCTCCTATGTTTAAACTCCTTTAATTATGGCATATTATAACCATCAATTTTGACCAAGTCACCTCAAATCACAACCGACCTCTCACCCTTAAAAATTCTCTCTCTCCTTACTAATTGTTCTTCACTTCAAAATTCAAGTTTTTATGTAATCGGTCATTGAATCTGAGGTGTTCTCAAAAATTAATCAGATATCGAAGAGTTCGAAGTATTAAAATCAAATACTACGAAAAAGGTCGAAGGTACGGTCCATGATTGAGAGGCGTTCTAATTGTTTTTCTTTTTTTCAAAATCAAAAGTTCTAGTCAAAGATGTCAAGCTATGATTTATATATAAATTTGGTTTGTAAAACTCAAAACGCAATTTGTTGGGTTCAACGATAGGTAAATTGAAGCTTTCCAAAACACAATCAAAGTCAACTGAAGATCTCATTGTACAAGTTCAGAGACCAAGTTGATAAACAGAACAAAACAAACACAAGACAAAGTCAACAAGATAAAGTCAACATCAAGACCACTAGAAAAGTCAAAATTAGGTCATGATGTAAAAACACTATAAATAGAACCACTAGTGCTACTTTGTAAGTGGTGGTTATTGCAAAGTGTGTGAGTGGCTGGTAGTTCTTAAGTGTGTGTTTTTCATGGTGTAAATCACCACCCAAGGAGAAATTCTCTCCTTTGGGTGGGTTTGATGTTCATCCATCTTTGTATATGTTTCTTCATTGTAATTTGTTATTCAATATCAATGAAATCATAACATTATACATTACACACACATCCTTATTCTTCGATTCACACACTTCCACCCATCTTTAATTTTGAATTCTCAGATCTGAAAATGATGAATCCTAAGATCCAAGCTCAACGAATCTGAAATTTTTCATTTAGCAAAATGGTATCAGAGCTGTTGGTTGTTGGGTTCATGTATTTTTCAGATTTGTGTTCATCTTTAAAGATGTTTACAACAAAGAAGAAAATCAGAAAAATGAAGAACAAGCATCTGTTCATCTTCATCATCATCTGTTCTTCAGCAAAATCAACAAAATCAAGAAATCTATTCTTATTTGGTTCGAATTGAAGATGATAAAACATACAACATATTATCACTTCAGATTCGGTGCAATCGTAACAGATTCAAATCAAATCCGTGAAGAACATGTGCTCGAGCAGAATACATTCGATTTCCTCTTCAAAAATAAAAGTAGATCGATGCTACTGCCAATGTGTAAATAGATCCAATTACATGTAATTCAAGCGGATTACATGATTTCAAGACAACCGCAAGATTTCGAGCAAATTACATGAACTCGAATAGATTACAGCAGAAGACAAACCACAGAATTATTCTGCCAAGTAAAGAAATGCACATGAAAGGCAAGGCATCCGCATTAGTTCATGGAAAGGTGGTTGTGTATTCAAGAAATACGGACAACACACAACCCATCCGCATATCTTTAAAAGAAATGCGGATATTATTTAAAGAAATGCGGATGCCATGTAAACAAATGCGGATGTTGATTAAACAAATGCTGATGTAGAACATACCAATGCAGATGAGTTCCAAAAACAAACAAATATGGCTGTTGACTTAACAAATGTTGGTTGTTGACTTAACAAATGCGTTGTTGTTGAACTAACAAATGCGGCTGTTGACTTAACAAATGAGGATAAAGTTGTGTTGAAATGCGGATGTTAAGGCAACTAATGCTTATACTGATTCAACTAATACGGATGTTACAAGAACTAATGCTTATGTTGATTCAACTAAAGCAGATGTTATAAGGCAGCCAAATGCAGCTGTTATATGGATGTAAGGCTACCAAATGCGGATGTGTACACATCTAAGGCGGATGTTATATCCAAATTTCAGCCTTTGTTTTAAACGATGCTGATGACATCAACAAAATGCACATCCATCAACAACAACAACATCAATAACATCAACATCAACAACAACGTCAACGTCAACATCAACAACAACATCAACAACAACAACATCAATAACATCAACATCAACATCAATAACACTAACATCAACAACAACATCAACAAACAAGAAATGCAAGAAAGATGATGAACAGTTGACAATAACAAACAAGAAATACAAGAAAGATGAGGAACAGTTGCCTACAACAAACAAGAAAACAAGAAATGATGAATACGGATGATTGCCACCAACAGTCACATCCAATTTCACATTCAACAGAAAAGAAGAAATCAACTTGGTCATATAATCACTGATCCAGTCAAGGATTTGTACAACTGTGAGAAACTCTTTCTGAAGTACTTGGAACCATCCATTATCAAGTTAATTCAGAGATTCAAAGAGTTGAAGTGTCTTCAAGACTGACTTATGTTCCTGATGCTGTTTATTGAAGTTCAAGGCCTTATCATATGCCTAATATATTCTAATCCTTTGAGTGTGATATGAACAAACAATAATCCAAAAATGATACACCTCATATCCAATACGTTAAGTATTCTCAAAGAGATTCTATCCTTTATCAGAAATACATTAGGAGAAGCTTAATCTGAGCGGGAGAACTACAGTGAACTGTGTCAAAACATCAGTTGATCAAGAAGATATGTGACAGAGAAGATCTTCAAAGTCAAGGTTTGGCAAGCATCAGTTTAGGGGGAGTATTGTTGGGTTAAACAATAGATAAACTAAAGCTTTCCAAACCACAATCAAAGCCAACTGAAGATCTCATTATACAAGTTCAGAGACCAAGTTGATAAACAGAAAAAAACAAACACAAGACAAAGTCAACATCAAGACCACAAGAAAAGTCAAAATTAGGTCATGATGTAAAAACACTATAAATAGAACCACTAGTGCTACTTTGTAAAGGGTGGTTATTGCAAAGTGTATGAGTGGCTGGTAGTTCTTAAGTGTGTGTTTTTCATGGTGTAAATCACCACTGAAGGAGAAATTCTCTCCTTTGGGTGGGTTTGATGTCCATCCATCTTTGTATATGTTTCTTCATTGTAATTTGTTATTCAATATCAATGAAATCATAACATTATACATTACACGCACATCCTTGTTCTTCGATTCACATACTTCCACCCATCTTTAATTTTGAATTCTCAGATCTGAAAATGATGAATTCTAAGATCCAAGCTCAACGAATCTATAATTTTTGATTCATCAAAATGATATTAGAGCTGTTGGTTGCTGGGTTCATGTATGTTTCTGATCTGTTTTCATCTTTAAAGATGTTTACAACACAGAAGAAATAACAAAAATGTAGAACAAGTCTCTGTTCATCAAAAACTCATCTGTTCATCAACAGAAATACAAAGAACATCTACAAATCTGTTCAAAATTGGTACAATCTGAAGATGATAAAACATTCAACAACTTATCACTTCAAATTCGATGCAATTGTAACTGATTCAAATCAAATCCGTGAAGAACATGGGCCCGAGCAGAATATATTCGGTTTCCTCTTCAAAATTAAAAGTAGATTGATGCTACTACCAATGTGTAAATCGAGCCAATTACATGTATTTCAAGCGGATTACATGATTTCAAGAACATTACATGATTTCGAGAACATCACTTGACTTCGAGCAGGTTACTGGAGATCGAACAATATACAGCAGAAGACAAACCATCTGCATTTCTTTGAAGAAATGCGGATGAAAGTTCAAACAAATGCTGATGTTACACAACCAATGCGGTTGTGTAACTCAACTAAGTTCCAAGATACAAAAGAAATGCGGCAGTTCATTTCTTAAAAACAAAGAAATACGGATGTGTATAAATGTAATGCGGATGAGAATCTTCAATGCGGATGTGTTAACTACACAAATGCAGATGAAAGTTCAAAATCTAATGCTGATGAGATCATCTAATGTGGATGCTTTAAGGGAACTAATGCTGATGAGTTCAAATCTAACGCTGATGATCAACAAAAGAAATGCGGCTGTATTATCTACTAATGCGGATGATCAGCAAAACCAAGGTTGTGGATTCACAACTAATGCGGATGAAGAGCTATACATCCGCATTTCTTTAATACAAATACGGATGTATAACTTCAAATGCTCATTCGTTTAAACAAATGCGGATGTTACAAGAAACAAATGCGGATGTGAAGATGTAAAACTAATGCGGCTGTTTGATTAAACAAATGCGGATGTTACAAGAACTAATGCTTATTTTGATTCAAAAAATGCGGATGTTACAAGATCTAATGCTTATGTTGATTCATCTAAAGCGGATGTTATATCCAAATTTCAGCCTTTGTTTTAAACCAATGCTGATGCTATCAAGAAAATGCACATCCATCAACAACAACAACATCAACAACATCAACATCAACAACAACATCAACAACATCAACATCATCAACAACATCAACAACAACACATCAACAACATCGACATCAACATCAACATCAACATCAATAACACTAACATCAACAACAACATCAACAAACAAGAAATGCAAGAAAGATGATGAACAGTTGACAATAACAAACAAGAAATACAAGAAAGATGATGAATAGATGCCTACAACAAACAAAAAAACAAGAAACATGATGAATACGGATGATTGCCACCAACAGTCACATCCAATTTCACATTCAACAGAAAAGAAGAAATCAACTTGGTCACATAATCACTGATCCAATCAAGGATTTGTACAACTGTGAGAAACTCTTTCTGAAGTACTTGGAACCATCCATTATCAAGTGAATTCAGAGATTCAAAGAGTTGAAGTGTCTTCAAGACTGACTTATGTTCCTGATGCTGTTTATTGAAGTTCAAAGCCTCAACATATGCCTAATACATTCTAATCCTTTGAGTGTGATATGACCAAACAGTAATCAAAAGTGATACACCTCATATCCAATACGTTAAGTATTCTCAAAGAGATTCTATCCTTTATCAGAAATACATTAGGAGAAGCTTAATCTAAGGGGGAGAACTTCAGTGAACTGTGTCAAAACATCAGTTGATCAAGAAGACATGTGACAGAGAAGTTGGCAAGCATCAGTTTAGGGGAGTATTGTTGGGTTCAACAATAAATAAACTGAAGCTTTCTAAAACACAATCAAAGCCAACTAAAAATCTCATTGTCCAAGTTCTAAGACCAAGTTGATAAACAGAACAAAACAAACACAAGACAAATTCAAGAAGACAAAGTCAACATCAAGACCACAAGAAAAGTCAAAATTAGGTCATGATGTAAAAACACTATAAATAGAACCACTAATGCTACTTTGTAAGTGGTGGTTATTACAAAGTGTTTGAGTGGCTGGTAGTTCTTAAGTGTGTGTTTTTCATGGTGTAAATCACTACCCAAGGAGAACTTCTCTCCTTTGGGTGGGTTTGATGTTCATCCATCTTTGTATATGTTTCTTCATTGTAATTTGTTATTCAATATCAATGAAATCATAACATTATACATTACACAAACATCCTTGTTCTTCGATTTACACACTTCCACCCATCTTTAATTTTGAATTCTCGGATCTGAAAATGATGAATCCTAAGATCCAGGCTCAACGAATCTGAAAATTTTGATTCAGCAGAATTATAATGAAGTAGAATTTTGATTATATATATTGAATGGATTGGTTTTTTCATAGTTTTGAGGTGTTTTAAGCCACCGAAGGAAGGTGATGGTTGAGTTTTCATGTTGAGCAAAGGATAATTATTATGAGAAAACATATTGTATTGAACAAAAGACCATAGACTAAAAAACAATATATAATCAATGTAATTTAATGTTCAAGAACAAGGTAGTGGTAATTTAGTTTAGTTTGCATTTTAGTTTTAGTTGAGCTAGATTATTTTAATTATTTCAATAACAAAATATTCAAGTTCTAGTATTCCAAGTTTTACCAACTTGTTTATTAGATTTAATTACCCAATTATATTAAGATTTACATAATTGTCGTTAAACGATTGGTTTAATGATAATTATAAAAATTAATGTGTGTATGTAAATGGACGTTCAATTTAAGGTAGATGATGATAATTATATAGATGTGCAAAGATGTGTATAATATATTTACACATGTGTTGGAACATATACGTATGTATTAAAAATATTTACATATATGTAAATACTATTTACATATATGTTAATTTTCGCTCTGCTTTGCTCATTTAATTTACAGATGAAAGAATATGTTTAATCCTATGTATATGTAAGTAAACTATATATGTGTACATAAATATTTTCAAGTATATAGTATTTACATATATGTTGTCTTACATATATGTAATTTGACTTGTTAGAATCAATAAGTATCAAATATATCATATGATTTTACGTCAGGCTCCGGCACTGCGTTCAATGTATTGACTTGACCCTCAAGAGTATCAAGTCGCTGACTGTTAGTAGCGATGTCCACCTCGTCGCTAACCACACGCTAAAACAGACCAGTGAAGCAGTCCACATGCTTGTTATGACGATCCATTAGTACATTGAGCAGTCTCTTCAATTCCTTGATGTCCTCGGCTAAATCTCGCACTCTTTTCTTCAATGCTCTGTTATTGTCCCACAGCTCAGTAACGCGTTCACGCTTGAGATGTAAAGTAGCTGCCATAGCAGCCATGGCCTGCTCGGGAGGGCAGTGAAGGGGAGGTAGGGTAGGGACATCAAGGTTCCTAGCCGGAGTGGACCTAGTACGAGGTCGGTTTTCAGGAGGTAAAGGAACATTTTTCTCCTGAACTAGACTGGTCACATACTGGGGATAGTGTTCCCACTTATGAACAGGTGGGTACTGTGGTGAAACGAACAGCTGGTCATAATCGAACTCCTCGTTATTGTTATGACGTATGGGCCAATCGTACGGCTCCGTAGGTGAAGGTATAAAATAGTAATAAATGAGCCTCTTACCTCGAGAAGGAGTAGAAGAAGGTGCATACGATGATGAAGTCATCCCTGCAAAGAACCGCTCACAGGAATGAGCAACAACAAGCAAATCCAGTAAGGCAAAGCAAACAAGCCCTGCTAACAAAGCCAAACGTGTCTATATGCGTGTAACTAAGGCATCGGGCTATAGTCTAAATGAAATGCAAATCAAATGCAATTTTAATTTAGTTTTCTATAACCTTTGGCTCTGATACCAGTCTGTCACACCCTCAATTACCACCAACGGGGTATTACCATTAGGCGTGTGACATACCAGGATCTCAGCCACTAGTTACACCAAATGACACATCAAATACAAAACATAATTACTCGTTAACATTTGAAATTTCCAAAAACAGAGTTAATAATGTAAACATAAGAATAATTGCGGAAGCATAATCAATCTTAGTTTAAAATGGCGCAAACACGCGCAAACTAATTAAATATAGTTCATAGAAAATGTAAATGTTCATTTGACCCATATGATGATATATGCATAAATGAGATCTTCCTAATCGTGCGCATCTTGAGAACCTGAAAGAAACATGCTAAAGTGTCAACATGAGGTTGGTGAGTTCACAGGTTTTGATAAACAGAACATAATAGGAACAGATACAGTAAACAAACTAATATCAGTAGATAGCTAGTCTACTTAACAAGCTACTAAGTGTATGAAATTTGCAACCAAAGATGACAATGTAAATGAAGGCCCGGCTGTGGATTCCAGACCATATCAACAAAAATGAGGTCAATTAAACACCCGTTTGACCTGCAGTCGTTCTAGCATGACTAGCTTGGGTGGGGTTTGTCAAACCTAGTAGATCTACTCAGAATTACCTCGCTAAAGTGCATAACTTAATGGTTCGAGAATGAGGACTTAAATTGGTATAACACTAGTAAGCAAGTGACATTACAGTAATACTGATCAAATGAAAAATACGTTTAGAACACATGTTTCTCTCCCCAAAAAGAGTACAAGTAAAGTGGGGCTCAGAACTCACCTTGAATGCACAGCAGCAAGCAATTGAAATCACAAAAGATTTGGTTTTCGATTAACCTGAATGTACATTTACTATTTAATTAATATTAAACACTAATAATGTGGTTGTATGGTTTCGTGTTCTCGGTTCGGTTAAGATGCAGGCAATCGACTTTCCCCCATTCCCATTACTTTTAGGGCATAAAACCCAACTTACTCTCGCTTACACCAGATCACGTATAAAGTTACTTGTCATGCATTTACTTATATGATTTTATGTCATAACACCCATACGTTATAAGAATGCGTAACCCACCCAACACAAATGCACAATGACCCAAACATAACTCATCTACATATCTTTAGGATATATATATATAAATACATTACACACACATCACATAAATATATACTCATATATATATATATATATATATATATATATATATATATATATTATGCGCACATTACATAAAATATGTATAATATATATAGATATATCTTACATTTAACCATGAATCCTCACAAAAGAAAATATATACACCATGCATATGAATCCAACCCTACTGCCAATAATTGCATATACCAACATACAACAGAACACACACACCTAAAGTATACATGTATAACACCTACACCAAATCACACAATGCAGGGCACACACACAAATCACACATCATCACATACCATACTGCATGCATACATAGTCCCACATACATGATTATGAACACCATAGGCATGACCAACACATCACATAATAAACAAAACCCAAACATATCCACAGCCCAAAACCCCCACGCCATACACATGCATGTATACATATACCCATCGCAATAAATCAGGCATGATGATCCTTCATTATATGAACAGGAAGCACACCTAAGAGAACATACATACACCAGCGTATATATGAGAATGAGTACACACACAGCCATGGATTCACCTACCACCGTGACTGAGACCCCAGAACAATGATATAATCACCGGGGGCAAAGCCACAACTAAGCCGTAACCCGAATCTCAAAACCGTACAATACGAATATGATTATTGATCGAGGAATCTTACCGAACGAGGTACGGGGCTGTTACAATTGCCGTTCTCTATCTCCAGTTACATGCGGTTGATTGCATCGTTTAGTCGCGAATAGGCTGCCGAAGTGCGCTGCTGCAAAGAAGTGTGGGTACCAGTGGCAGAGGGTGGTCTTTGAATCGAATGAGTGACGGTAGAGGTAGGATTCCGGATGGTAGACGTAGGGTAAGGAGTCGGTTAGGGGGGTACATAATGGAGTGAAGTTTTGCATTTGCCACATCTTGTCCCTCAAGTTACTGAACTTGCATATTAAGTTAATTAAGTTTAATTATAATAATAATCACAATTATTTAATAATAATAGAATTGATTTAATTAAATTATCAGACATATGTTGGATAACAGTAACGGGGTTAACCTGAAAAAAAACAAGATGTCACAATTAACAAGCCATCTTTATGAATAACTAGATCTCCTACAGTATTGACTTCAAGCTTGACTATATTGACAAAGTTGATAGGCACTCTTTTTCTTCTCTTGACCTCCCTTTTCCTGTTGAATCATAAGCAATCTTCAAGATTATTATGCATTTTTGGAAAACCATCAGATCATTCTCTCCCATCTTGTTGCTAGGGCTATCAAAGTGTCTAGCGAACATATAATGAATATATGATATATCTAGCAGCCGCACTTCATAGGCACTGAATAGTCTGATTTGAGGCCCTTTCTTCCCTACCCAACCTCTAACAATAACCAAGTCATATGTCTTTTCATCATACTTGACATTTGAGATTGTCATTGATTGGTGTGTACCAGCAGCACTTTTCCTTTGAGCTCTTTAGTTGGCTTTATGCTTCCCTTGGGAACTACCAACTCTTTAACCGTCTTCCTTTTCTTTATCTTGTCAAATGGGTTTATGAAGCTTCTGTCTTACTTCATACAGATCTCTTTCAAGGATTTGAAGTTGTTGGTTCTTTGAATATTCAATATATCCCAAAATTGATAACCCCTTGACATAACAGCATGATTTATCAATTCTAACTCAGCAAGCTCCTTTAAGTCATAAACCTTCAGGGAATTTAAAAGTTTAGTATGAGATCCTTTTTACCATAAACATGTCCCAGTCATGATCATACTTCCAGGCAATAATCTTAACATCGACTTTGCCTTCTGGAGCTGAAATATCTTGGAGCATTCCAGAATTGGTTAATCCCTCTTGTAATTATATTTGGGATGGTTGTTTCAACCACTCTGGATTTTTGCTCAACAATGGTGCTAGAGAGTCACGATCTTTGCTAGAGACTTGGACTTCGTGTGTTGAACTTCCTTGTCTTGGTTTTATTTGAATGGTCTCTTCTTTAACAGCTCTCATCTTTTCCTTCAAGTCATGAGTGATTTGGAGCACTCTAGCTCTAAGAGAGTTGGTTTTCATTGGTCCTAAATTCCACTTATTGAATCCATTGCTTATAAGGAATTCCTTCATTTCCCTGTCTGTCATTTCATAGGGATCAGAAAATGGATAATCTACTAGTGGTTGTGTGTAGATGCTTCTTAAAGATTAACATTTAGTCTTTATTTGTCTTTTATAGTTTTGTCATAGTATAGGGACTACTTTTGTAAATATGTTCCTTTTGTTTTCTTGATAGTATAAATAGCATAGTTAATGTATTGTGTAGGTAGAGACGAGAAACTTAAGACTGATAGAGAATAGATAAGTGAACGAACTTGTAACTGTTTTTCACTTACACTTGTACTTTCTATGCTTACTAATCAATGAAAACCTATGAATTTTGTGATTTGTTTGCATTGAATTGATTGCATGTGTTTGTTTGATTGAATTGTATCATCATCACAGATCGATCCATTTTGATCCTATCAAATGGTATCAGAGCTGTTGGTTCAGTGATTTGAGTTCTTCAAACTGTTGAACTTTTGAATCACTAAAATCTATGATTGATAAGCAATTCAATATAACAATTGTTTATTTCATTTGTGTTTCATCATCAGAAACATGAATTGAATCACAATTTGCAGTTCAAATCATTCAAATTCAGTGAATTGTTCAAATCAGTGTTCGAACTTGTTCTTCATAGTCAAATTGTTTTTGAATCAAAGATCAATTTGCTGTTGTTGTTTGATCAAATTGAAGTTAGAGGAGTGTTAATTGACCTAATTCCTACCTAATTGGAGGATTTTAGGTCAATTCATCAAGTTTTGAAGGATTTCAGTTAATATGAGTTCGTATGAATCTGTTGAAGTTGGCGCGTTAGATCAAAACACTACTGAAAATTGCCTAAGTGTTAGGCGCTTCACAACTGTTCAGGCGTTTTTGAACTGTTAAGGCGTTTTTGGTCTAGGCGTTTTACCATTATGAGGGCGCATTACAACTATGTGGACACTTTTAAACTTCCCAGAAACCAAGTATTTTCAGGGCATTACCACTGTTGAGGCGCATCTGAACTGTTTGGGCGTTTTTGACACCCAAGCGTCTGACAACTGTATGGGCGTTTCACAACTGTTCAGGCGCATGACAAGTTGAGCATTTGAGAATTCTACTAAGGCAATCCCTTAGACGTTTCAGTCAAAGTCAAAGGAGTTTCACCATTGGTTGGGCGCTTCATCACTATTCAGGCGCATCACCTCAACACTTAGAAATTTTTCAAAATTTAAAATCCAAAAAAACATTTTCAATTCATTTTTTTTTAATTCAAAAAAAAATTAAAATTAAAAAAAAAACAAAAACAAATCTTTTTCTAAAATAAAAAATATAAAATGGTGAAGTCAGAAGATTCAGAGAACAGAGTTCCTAAGCTGAAGAACAGAGCGGATAAGAACTGGTCTCTTAGATTAAAACATCACCTTAATTCTATTGACACTGACTTGTGGAAGTCAATAGAAAAAGGACCTCATATTCCTATCACTTCATGGTCCTGATAGAGGGATTGTCTACACTAAAGATTCCCCAGAACCATATCCTGAAGATGGGTTACAAGGTGATGATCTAAGGAAAGTCAAGAATGATATTAAAGCCTATTCCTTGATGTGTAAAGGACTACCACTTGAAGTCTTAACTAGTCTAGATGGATATCAAACGGGATATACCATTTATAAAGCTTTGAAGATAATTTGTGAAGGTGGTAAGGAGATTCAAGATCTCAAGAAGCAGAAATTGAAGAGATAGTTAGAGCTATTTGAGCATTTATCTGGTGAAACCATAAACCAAATGATGAATAGATTTGTGCAACTGACAACTGAGATGTCAACTGATGGCATCAAAAATGATCTTAAAGATCTAAACTTCAGGCTTCTAAATGCTCTTCCATCATCATGGAAAAAAAATAGTTACACTGTTAAAGCATACTAAGAAATTACCTATGGATCTTAATCTGTTGATAGCCAAAATTGAGTCTGTTGAAATTGATGAAAGCTCAAGGAACAATGATAGAGCAGCATCAATGTCTCAATACAAGTATGTTGCATCACCAGCTAGCACTATGGAAAATGAATTTATGGTAAAGAATGAAAGTGCATCAGAAGAAGAGGGTGACCTGTTTGTTAGAGCAGGGTTCTTTACAGGTTATTTATATACAAGTGCTCCTATTTATGCAACACAGCATCAACCTCAGTCTCCTCCTAAAGCTCAAACTTCTAACACTAATACTGAGACTCCATCTTCTAACTCTGCTAAACCTAGCAAAGTTAAAGATGTTATTAACATCCTATTACAGGATGAAGAGTCCAAATCTGCTTTTACTGCTTTTATGGCTAGTTTTCAAGCTTATCAAGGTAGTCATTTAACTCGATTAGATTTTGTTTTGCGGGACTTATTCGAGATGGACCCAGATGATGTGGAGGAAATGGATCTGAACTGGCAAATGTTGATGATTGCATACAGAACTAAACACTCTTATGTCAATAGGAACTACAAGCCAAGTGCTAACAAGACTGTTGGATTTGACAAGTCTAAGTCAAGGTGTTTCAACTGCAATAGCTATGGTCATTTTTCAAGTTAATGCAAATCTCCCAGAAACAAAGGAGGAAATAGCCAATAGAGTTCAAGCAATCAAAAGTTTCAGCAATCATCTCAGAAGACATTCCAAAAGCCATACCAAAGCTTACCAATGCCTGAACTTAAAGATGACTCAAAAGCTTCTGAAGAACCCAAGAAAGCTTTAGTAGTGAGCATCAAGGATGGATACGACTGGAGTGCATATGCAAAGCAGTTTACAGCTGACTTAACCTCTAGTTTATCTCTTATTACAGAAGTTCAAGGAGAAGAATGGTCAGAAGATAGTGATCCAAAGGCTAAATATGATTGGTGTGATAAATCTGATCCTAAAGAGGATTCAGAAGAAGTTGCTTTAATGGCACAATTAGATCAACCAAAGGTTGAAAATTCATCTTCTAACTCTGAGACCTCTCCTCCTAATTATCCTGAAATACCATCAGAAGTAAGAGAAAAACTATGCACAAAATCTTTCTTTGAACATGTTGAATATTATAGAAATTACTCATACAAAATATGTGAAAAACTTAAGCAAGAGGAATTGATGCTTAATAAACTCAAAAATGATCATAAAATATCTGATGAAAAGATCATTTCTTTACAAACTTCATGGAACAAAACTTTGAAAGAATTAGAAATAGTTTCAAAACAACTTGAAGAAATGACCAAGAACTTAGAACAGGAGAAAATAGCACATGCTGCTACTCAAGTTGATCTTGCTAAAGTCAAAAGTTCCAAAACAATCGTGGAACAACTAGTAAGTGAAAGAAAGGATAAACAAAAAGCAGGATTAGGTTTCACTCACGAACCAATGCCTGAATCTATAACTAACACTTTGCCATAAACCTTTAATACACACCATCACTCTCCTGAGAATAAGGCAAAACTCAAAGCTTTCTAAAACAAGAACAAGATTTTTGATAATGAAGAAGAGAAAGCAAATGTAGAAATCTTTGAAGAGAATGATACTGAAAAAATCAAAAATGGTCATCCGGTTAAAGTTAAATCTTATGAACCAAGACCGAAAAGCAATAAAATTTTTGTTCCAGAAGAATCTGTCTTGGAGGAAGTAATCACTAAAAATGATAACCAAAACTCCAAAACCAAAGATAAAGCTAAACATGAAGAAGTAACATCAGAAGATTCTAATTCATATGGTCTAAATAATCCTGAATTTATTAAATGGCAAAAGGACCAGAAAAGGAAAAAAAATGAAAAAGAATCTTCAACTGAAGATGTTCAATCTCAAGTAAAATCAAGTTCCACAAAATCAAGGAACCAGAGAAGAAGAAGAAAAATGAATAAAGCTAAAAATGATCAAATTAAATAAAATCAAACACAGACAAGAAATCAAACAAATAAATTTAAACCAATAAAATTTGTTTCTGCTGGTATGTTAAACATGAATTCAATTCAAGATGTTAAGCAAACTCCTAAGAACAAATCGACCTCTGATCTGAAAACAGGTTCAAATTCGAAGACTTCCGCTGTCGTTAAACGATTTGTATCTAAGGAAACAATGAATAAAGTTCATGTTCAAAAGACAAAACAAAATGAGCAAAAAAAATCTGTCAAATCAAAAACTATAAATTCAAAAACAAAAATTAACTTTTTGACGCCTAAACCTAAACAAGGAACAAATATTACGTCAACATCAAAAGTTAATAAACAATTGTTTGAAACTCCCCAGAGGTACTGCGAAATCTGTGACATGCACAATCACAACACTGTTGAATGTTTTTTTAATAAGTACTGTCACATATGTGACATGAGAAATCACTCAACATCAGAGTTCTATTTTAATAAGTACTGTACCTACTGTGATGAACGGACTCACAATACTAAAAACTGTTACATTCGAAAGAGTTCATTGAGGAAAGAATTTGCTACTTCACCAGTGAGCAAAGATTATGTTAATCCTCAGTATAAAAGAAATCAAAATGTTGGGTTTCACAGATTAACTAACCAACCTTCCTTAGGTTTGAGATCTTTCAAAAGAAATGATCCGGTGAGACCAAAACAATATGTTAAAAATCAATTCATTCCAAGGTCTGTAAGAATGAAAAATAAAATTTTTGAAAATAAAAGTTTTTCAAAAATTGGTCATTCAAAAAGTATGAATTTTTTTCAAATGATCAAAAATTTGTGAATCATAGAATTGGCAATTTCATTAAAAACAAGCTGGATGTGAACAAACTTCATTTTAAACAATTTGCTATTGTTGACAAGTTTGGCAAGCCCAAGACCATCTCGGCTTGGGTTGATAATTCAACTTAATTGTTCTTGAAATGCAGATGCCCCCAAGAAGACCAATCAACACATGGTATGTGGATAGCTGGTGCAGCAGGCACATGACAGGCAATCATGCCTTTTTACAATACTTTAAGTTAAAGGATGGTACGCATGTCGCCCTTGGTGGTGATGCGGGAGGAAAAATCACAGGAGAGGGAACAGTATCCAACGGGATAATAAGCTTTGATAAAGTCAACTTCTGCTCACAGTTGAACTTTAATCTGTTAAGCGTTTCCCAAATTTGTGATAAATCATATTTTGTACTTTTTGATGATTCTTTTTTCTAGATTTTGAAGTCAGGTTTTCAGATTAGCAAAGACTGGGTGGTTGTTAAAGCTGTTAGGAATTGAGATGTGTATAAGCTGGATATGTCTCAAGTTGATCCATCTACAGAAACAACTTGCCTGATTGCTCAAGCATCAAATGACGAAAGTCAGCTTTGGCATAGACGTCTCGGCATTCCAACTTCAAGAATATAAACAAGCTTGTAGCGGGAAATCATGTTATCGGCCTTCCATCAAAGAAGTTTGACACTACTGATCACTGCTCAGCATGTTTAAAGGGGAAGCAGCATAGAGCGTCTTATAAGCCCAAGCAGATAAACTCAAATTCCAAACCCTTCAGATGTTGCATATGGACCTTTTTGGACCAACCATCATAAAGAGTATTGGAAGAAAATCTTACTGTTTAGTTATCATTGACGACTTCACAAGATTTTCATGGGTTTTCTTTTTGAATGCTAAATCTAAAACGACTGAATTATTAGAAGAATTCATCACAAAAGTTGAAAACCAATTAGAACAAAAAGTACAAATAATAAGAAGTGATAATGGAACGGAATTTAAAAATGCTAATATTGACATGTTCTGTGCAAAATCCTAATCATTGTGAACGAGCCGGGTACTGGGTCGGAGTCTATAAATAGACCCCTAACATTGTGCACGAAGCCTTACCCAGTACCGGGGCATGCCACAAGGGTCCCGTCAACCTCAAGGATTGACCCTGTGTGCATCCTTCGGGTTAGCTAAACCGCACACAGTTGAGCTAACGACAACATGGTCGTGAACCTCTAATCAATTTGCTTGCAAGTCATTCATTCTTTCATTATGTTCCACTTTTCATTAATATTAATCTTCCACTTGATTAATAAAAAATACTTATGAGCATAATCACACCACATGATGCCTCATAACAATACATAATAAGGAACATAAGCCAGGCCAAAACATGCATAAAATAAATAAATAACAACACCTAGTCAAACCACGGTCAAACCCTAAAATTCTATTTTTCACAAAATCACAGAAAATTTTCTAAGTGTTCTAGGCGCATGAGCGCTACGCAGGCGCATGGACCCTGTTTAGGCGCACCAACGCTTAGGCGTACGAGGAACTTAGGCGCATGAACACTATTGGGCGCATGAACTAACGATTAGTATATTCAGGCAAATTTCTGGGCGCAGGGGCACTATTTGGGCACATGGCCCTCACTTAAATTTTTTTTAAGGTAGTATTCCAGGCGCATAGGCCCTGCTTGGGCGCATGGCCAGCACTTAAACATTTCTAAGTCAAAATCTCAGGCGCATGGGCACTGTTTGGGCGCATGACATCCTGTTGCGCATTTTTCTTAATCAAACCATTTCAGACCTGCTTGTGCACCGGTTCTAAGCCTAAACTTAACATTCTACACAACCACAACACAAACAAGCATAAAACATAAGCATGAACATACATAAGCATACGTATAACATTAAATAGTTGCAAAATCCTTTTAACATGCATTTTCAGCCCAAAACAGTTTTAAGCAGATAGAAATCGAGGTCTAGAACTCACCTATTGCAGCAAACAAGCAAAACTCCACCAAACTTGCTTGTGCAAGTGTTCAAACACCTAAAACAAGCAAAAACAAACACCCCAAACACAAAGAGCACTTAAAATCGGTTATAAGGATCAAAACCGAACTAATTAGCATGAAACACTTACCTACGAAGATTTCAGTCCTTCTTCTTCTTCACAAACCGAGAGAAACAAGGTTTTTCAGCTTCTTTTTCTCGTTTTTGGTCGAACAGCAGCAGCAAGTAAACAATATGGGCGACCATGCTCTTTTATTATTATAAAATTTGACTTTTGTACCATTTCCACATAGCACTCTCCACTTTGGTTCCTTTTTGCTTTCTTCTTGATACTTTTCTTTTCCTTTTATTTGACCGAAGTTTCGGGTGTTACACTAGGCGAGAGGGCAGAGAAAGAGGTTTAAGAGAAAGGGAGCAACCAGAGACTAAGATGATTGTTTCTAGCGATGATGATGAGGAGGAAGCAGTGCAGGGAACTGCAAAGGGGTGCGACTATAGGGCATTTTAGAGATGCAAGCCCCTGACATTGATGGGAATGGGAGTGCTGCTACTGCTCACCGGTGGGTAAGAGAGACGGAGGCTGTGTTGAATATCAGGGAGTGCAGGGAGGATCAGAAGGTGAAGTCTGCTACCCACTCGTTTATGGATTCAGCCTTATGCTGGTAGGACAACATCAGGTCGAGGGTAGCAGGGCGATCGGGAGGATGAGATGGGGTGAACTAAAGAAGTTGGTGATCGAGGTGTTTTGTCCTCACAGGGAACTTAACAAGATCGAGAGAGAGTTCCCGCATTTAGAGGCGGGGACTATGACGCACCAGCAGTACACAACTAAGTTTAATGAGATGGTGAGGTTGGTGCTAGGCATGTGACCCTGTGTCACGAAAGATAAAGAGATACATCCAGGGTTTGTCGGCAGATATCCGCAGACATCTGATCGCCGCTTGGCCAGGTACGTTTAGGTTAGTGGTCGATCTGGCTGGGAGACTGTATGACGAGTGAGAGGCGGCGGTGGTGGTGGATGTGAAGAAGAAATGTGGAAATGATTGGAATGGGAATGAGAAGCGGTATAACGATTGTGGTTTTGGGGCTAGAGGTAAGAAGATGAGAATGGATGATCGAAAGGCGATAACAAGGAGGGAGAAGGCATGCAAGAAGTGTGGGAGAGACCACGTGGGGGAGTGCAAGTGGGGATCGAACATTTGCTTTCAATCTAAGTGGGAGGGCCACATGGCAAGGGATTGTCGCATGGTAAAATGTTACAACTATGGCGAGGCTGGGCATATGAGCAGAGAGTGCAAGGAGTCGAGGGTTGAGAGCTCCGAAGCAAAGAAGGGGACTGAGAAAGAGGATGGAGAGTGAAGGCCAGGGCATTCGCTGTGACTTGGGAGGAGGCTAGGGTGGACTCTGACGTGGTGCCAGGTACATTTCTAGTAAACTAGACTTGTGCCTCTGTACTTTTTATTCTGGTACTAGTAGGAGTTTTACTTTTGCTGCCTTTTGTGATAAGTTGCCCGCTAGGAGTAGGAAGATTGATAAGCCCTTCGATTTAGAAACTGCTATTGGTAAGTCAATCAGGATTTCTGATATAGTAGAAGACTGTGACATGGAGTTAAAAGTCCATAGGTTCTCTGCTAGGTTGTTCGTGATGCCCTCAGGCGGATTTGATGTAGTCATAGGGATGGATTGGCTAGCAGCCCATGAGGCAAACATCTTGTGTCACAAGATGATGATTCGATTGAGCGCGCCCGATGGGAGTTCGCTGACGATTTATGGTGATAGAGTTAGTACGATCTCGAAAGTAATTTGGATGGTTGTGGCAGAGAAGTGTACGAGACGTGGAAGTGGTGCCTATCTAGCCTACGTGAAGGATGTGGATGCGTCAGTACCACGATTGATGGACATACTAATCACGTGTGACTTCCCAGACGTGTTCCCGGAGGATCTACTAGGTGTGCCACTGGATCACGAGATCGAGTTCCGATCGATTTAATACCTGTTGCTAAGGCGCCGTATTGTTTAGCTTCCTCTGAGATGAAGGAATTGATGACTTAGTTGCAAGAGTAGCTAGATAAGGGTTTAGTCGACCGAGCATCTCTCAACGCGTCAGTCTCCTTTCTACTCATCGAGGCTTATCAGCCTCCTTTCTACTCAACGCGTCAGCGACTACATTAGCCTTTCCCGGATGATATTTGATAGCACAATCATAATCATTCAACAATTCCACCCAGTGTCTTTGCCTCATGTTCAATTCCTTCTGCTCAAAGATGTACTGAAGACTCTTGTGATCGGTGTATATAGTGCACTTGGTACCTTACAAGTAATGTCACCATATCTTTAAGGCAAAAACTACCGCACCCAGTTCCAAGACATGGGTGGTATAGTTTTTCTCATGTACCTTTAGTTGTCTTGATGCGTAAGCTATTACTTTATCTCGCTGCATCAAGACACAACCAACTCCTTGAATAGAAGCATCACAATAGACCACAAAGTCATCACTTCCCTCCGGTAACGCCAATATCGGCGCGCTACACAGTTTCTGTTTCTGTAATTGGAAAGCAGATTCCTGACTCTCACCCTATTTGTACGTTGTTCCCTTATGATTCAAGGCTGTGAAAGGTTGAGCGATCTTAGAAAATCCTTCAATGAATCGCCGGTAGTATCCTGCCAGTCCAAGAAACTGTTGCATCTCGCTTGGGATTTTTGGTACCGCCCAAATCTTTATTGCTTCAATCTTTGCCGGATCGACATGTATTCCTTTATCATTAACAATATGACCCAAGCATTGCACTTCACATATCCAGAAATCACACTTAGAGAACTTGGCGTACATTTGTTCCTTTCTAAGTAATTCCAAGATTAAACGTAGGTGCTCCTCATGTTCTTCCTCAGTCCTTGAGTAGATCAATATGTCATCGATAAACACAATAACAAACTAGTCAAGATAGGGTTTACACACACGATTCATGAGGTCCATGAATACTGCTGGTGCATTTGTCAACCCAAATGGCATGACCAAGAACTCGTAATGACCATAACATGTACGGAAAGCGGTCTTCGAGATGTCTTCCTCTCAAACTCTCAGTTGATGGTACCCAAACCTCAAGTCAATCTTAGAATAATAGCTTGATCCTTGCAGTTGATCAAACAAATCATCTATACCAGGTAATGGGTATCTATTCTTGATCGTAAACTTGTTCAGTTCTCTATAGTCGATGCACATTCGAAATGTACCATCCTTATTCTTGACAAATAGAACTGGTGCTCCCCAAGGCGATTAGCTCAGTCGGATAAACCCTTTATCCAACAACTCTTGTAGTTGAGCAGATAATTTTTATAGTTCATTCAAAGCTAACCGGTAAGGTGCTCTCACAATCGGAGCGGCTCCTGGAGTCAAATCAATCTGGAATTCAACTTGATGATGAGGTGGTAATCTAGGCAGATCCTCTGGAAACACCTTAGGAAAGTCACGAATGATAGGGATATGCTCTATCCTCTTTTCTTCTTGTTGTTTATTAGTAACGAGGGCTAACATGGCTAAGCGACCTTTCCGCGACAACTTCTGTGCTTTCATGAATGAGATGATGCCCATCACTGCACCACTTCTATCATGACATATGACTTCCGCCTGCTTGTTGGAAAGCTAATCCATGCCTACTACTACATCAAAACTCCCTAGTGTAACAGGCATGGATCTATGTCAAAGGTATGACCAGCAAGTTCTATCTTACAATCTATAAGGATATGCGTTACGTGATTCTGCTTACCATCTGCTAACTCTACGGTGTAGTTAAATTCTAATGCTAAGGGCATATCACTTAAAAGCCTACTAAACTTAGTGGAGATGAAACATCTATCGGCTCCAGTGTCAAACAATACAGTAGCAAAACGACCGTTAACAGAAAATTTACCAGTAACAGTAGTAGGGTCGTTTAGAGCCTCACCTGAACCGATAACAAAGGCTCTCCCTATTGTTCCACCGTTGTTACCACCGTTGTTGTTGCCATTGCCATTTTTGTTTTTGTTGTTGTTGTTCCTATCATTGTTTGCACCATTCCCGTTCTTCCTCAACTAAGGACAGTTTCTCCTGTATGGCCCTGTTTTGCTGCATGTCTAATCTTTCCACAGTGCTGGAATTTGAAGTTGTCACGTCTACCCACATGATGATGGTTACACAGGTTGCACTTTGGGTGTCTCCCTCAGTATCCGCTTGGCCCTTGGTTTGAGGGAGTCGTCTGGTTGAAGCTTTTGTTGTTGTCGGAACTCTTCTATTACTGACAATGTTGTTGCTGCTGAGGTTGACTGTTTGATGACGATCCCTTGTTTCCTGAGCGATCCCACTTGCGTTTATTGTCGGGCACGCTTGCCATAGCGCCCCGCTTGGGTAGTTTGCCTTGCTCTACCGCTTGATCAGTAAGTTTATGGGCTAGTCGGATCACCTGTTGAATAGTAGGGAGGTTTGCAGCAGTCACCATGATCTGTATCTCCGGAACCAAGCCACGTAGATAAAGCTCAATCTGCTTAACCGGCGTGTCGATCATGCCTGGCAAAGCGTTGCCAACTCGTGAGACCTTGTTGTCTAGGCCTCAATCTCCAATCCTTCCATCTTGAGCTGCCAAAATTTGGCTTCTAGCTTTTAAACTTCGCTACGAGGGCAATATTCCTCCCATCGTCATTTCCTTGAATTCATCCCATGGTAAAGCATTGGCGATTGCCTGACAAAGCATTTGTACTTGGGCATTCCACCACGAGAGTGCTGCGCCCTCAAGCGTCCCTGTGGCATACTTTACTTCATCCATTGCTGGACAGTTGCATTTGGAGAAGACTGACTTGGTCTTCTCAAACCAACATACAAGCCCTACAGCTCCTCAGCTCCACTATACGTGTGGGCTTACAGTCCATGAATGCTTTATATGTGCACGCTGGCAGTCCAGAATTCAACGTTTTGGATTATTTAGTCTAATCAAATGGGTTAACCATCTAGTAGAAAAATTTATGCAGTTGATGAACAAGGTCATCATTTACCTCAAAATTGGGCGCTTGTGCACTACCAGCTGCTTGCACATGCTGATTTATTAGGGCAGCTTGTGCACTACCAGCTGCTTGCACATGCTGATTTATTAGGGCAGCTAATTCAACAGGGGTCATGTTTATAGCACCGGTACCATAACCACCGGCCCACGTCCATCTCCTATACCTCTTGCGTCCATATTTCACTTTACATTCACAAATACAATAATGAGTAACTTCCAACACATTAATCTCATTGAAGTATAGTAAATATAAGAAATAATGAATTTACCACAACCACAACATTTATAACAAATAATAACCAAAGTTAAATAAATTGTAAACGGTTCACAAAATATTCCATCAATGTCAAATTTTAGTTTTTTAGTTGGGTGGGAAACAACCCTTCCCACATAGGTTTCAAAAGAAAAGGAACACTATATAGTCCAAGTCATATAATGAAGAATCAATCCACACGTCCGATCCATCACTGTCCTCCTCCATTTCCACTAGATCTTCTTCCTTCGGGTCTTCCTCAGGCACTTCTTAAGGTTCCTCTTCCGGGTCTTCTTCCTTAGGGTCTGCCACAGGTGCAGGGGCTTCAGCAATCTGAAGTGCTGCTAGCTGTGCCTCCAGATCAGTAAATCTATCTTCGATCAGTATGTTGTGGTGCTCTTGCACGTTCATGCGCTGAGTTCTCATTAGTGAGTCCTCTAACACGCTGCCGCTTGGTGTCTAGTGTAGCCACTAATGCTGCAAACTCTTGCTCGTGTGGGATGTCTAGGGAAGGAAGAGTAGGTGATGTAGAGGCTATCGATGATCTAATCCTGGGTCGAGTAGGAGCTCGGTGTCTTGTGTAGCCACTAATGCTACAATCTAACGCTCAATTCAATCATGAATTCATCAACACAATACCTATTCAAGCTCATAACTATCATCTTGACACGTTCAACATCATCAAATCATCATAATTCACAATCTCATATCCAAAAGTTTCTACTTATAGCAAGGTATGAACTACATGATCAATTCATGGAGTTCTTGCATAATAATCATAACCCAACATTCATATAACATTATCAACATCATAACATCATCAATCCATCTTCAAATCATCAAGTTCATGCACAAAAGTTACTATTATTAGTAAGGTATGAACTACGCATCAAAACCACGAATTTCTCGTATAATCCACGTAACCTAACATCAATACAACCTAACTAACATCATACAATCATTAAACATCACAAAATTCAACATCTAGCACCCATTCAAACAAATGTTTCGGCCAACACCCAAAAACCATGAAAAACAATAAAAATCTAACCTTTAATCACGTAGAAATCAAGAATTGATCCTTGCTAAACGTTGGAATCACTTGGAACTAATCAAAATCGATGCTTGATTATTTTTGTTGATCAAAATCACAAGGGATGGAGGTGTTTGAAGGTGGTTTCGCCCGCAAGGGGTTATGGGGGCTAGGGTTGGGTTTTTACCATATTTAAGTTTTATACTTTTTATAAATTAATCCCTCCTTGATCACATTTTATAAAAACTTGCTCTTTTAACTCTTTTAACCATTTTAACTACAAAGTATAAATATTATAAACTAACCATAATAATCATGCATAATTTCAATAGCTACAAAACACATGCAATAAATATAACACGTCGTCACGTTACAAGATAAAATTCACAAATAATATATAATCGCGTAAGCACATAAGCACAACTTAATAATCATATTTTTAGTTAAGTTATTATCTGATAATCATTGTAATTATTATTAAGTCACCAACATTCAACGACAACTAGTGTGTTCTCACGACACGTGTATGCAAGACCTAACAGAACTAACGGAGTTTGGTAACGGAAAATTACCGGATGTCACATTATCCCCATGTTGAAAGAATTTTTGACCCGAAAAATGCATTACATTGTGTGTTACATCACTGGTCTACTGCATTGGTACAAAGAAATCGAGTGAGTTTCGAGTGTGTTGTCACATCATCCCCATGTTGAAAGAAATTTCGTCCCGAAATTTAATCAATACCTTCGCTGGCCATCGTCGTTGTTTTGAACAGCTGAGGATACTTAAGCTTCATCTGGTCCTCACGTTCCCACGTGAATTCCGGTCCACATCTCGAGTTCCAACGAACTTTGACTATGGGTATCTTGCTTTGCTTAAGCGTCTTTACCTCACGATCCATCACCTCGACTGGTTCTTCAATGAAGCGTAATTGCTCATCTACTTGCACTTCCTCAAGTGGTACTACCATCGTCTTATCCGATAAACACTTTTTCAAATTTGAGACATGGAATACATTATGGATTCCACTTAGCGAGTGAGGTAGGGCTAACCGGTAGGCCACCGGACCTATTCTTTCCAAAATCTCAAATGGTTCAACGTATCTTGGACTTAGCTTTCCTCTTTTACCAAATCGAATCACGCCTTTCCACGGTGAGACTTTCAGTAAAACTTTATCACCGACCTGAAACTCCAAAGGTTTCCATCGCTTATATGCGTAGCTTTTCTGTCTGTCACGTGCTGCAGCCATATGGTTTCTTATCTTTACTATCTTCTCTGTGGTCTCGTGCACTAACTCGGGACCCGTTAGCTGGCTATCACCAATTTCAGCCCAGCAAACTGGTGATCTACATTTTGTCCATACAAGGCTTCAAAAGGTGCTACCTTTATGCTGGTGTGATAACTATTGTTGTAAGAAAATTCCACCAATGGTAGGTGAACTTCCCAGTTATTCCCGAAGTCAATCACACAAGCATGTAGCATGTCCTCCAATGTCTGTATAGTAGGCTCACTTTGACCATCGGTTTGCGGATGATAAGCAGTACTCATGTCTAATCGCGTACCTAAAGACTTCTGTAATGACTGCCAGAAGTGCGATGTAAAACGAGCATCGCGGTCAGAAATAATTGAGACTGGTACACCATGTCTCGAAACTACTTCCTTCAGATAGAGTTGGGTTAACTTGTCCATTTTGTTCGTTTTCTTTATCACCAAGAAATGAGCAGACTTCGTTAATCTATCTACGATAACCCATATCATGTCACAACCAGTAGGAGTCCGGGGTAGTTTGGTAATAAAATCCATCAAAATTTGTTCCACTTCCACATAGGAATCTCAGGTTGTTGTAATAGCCCAGATGTTTCTGATATTCCATTTTTACTTTCGAGCAGGTCAAGCACTTGCTCACATATGTAGTTACATCCGCTTTCATGTTACGCCACCAGTAGTGCGCCTTCAGGTCATGATACATTTTTCTAAACCAGGATGTATAGAGTACTTAGACTTGTGAGCCTCACTCATAACTAAGTCCCTTAGGTTTCCATACAAAGGTACCCAAAGTCTATCCATGAAATAACAACTCCATCCGCCTTTACTTCCAACTGTTTAACCATTCCCGTAATGATTCAGACCCAATGTTTTCTGTTTTCAAGGCTTCTGTCTGAGCTTCTCGAATTTGTTCAGGCAAATAAGTGCTAATCGTAAGTTGCAAAGCTCACAATCGTCGAGGCTTATCAGTCTCCGTTCTACTCAACGCGTCAGCGACTACATTAGCCTTTCCCGGATGATATTTGATAGCACAATCATAATCATTCAACAATTCCACCCAGCATCTTTGCCTCATGTTCAATTCCTTCTGCTCAAAGATGTGCTGAAGACTCTTGTGATTGGTGTATATAGTGCACTTGGTACCTTACAAGTAATGTCTCCAGATCTTTTAGGCAAAAACTACCGCACCCAGTTCCAAGTCATGGGTGGTATAGTTTTTCTCATATACCTTTAGTTGTCTTGAGGCGTAAGCTATTACTTTATCTCGTTGCATCAAGACACAACCAAGTCCTTGAATAGAAGCATCACAATAGACCACAAAGTCATCACTTCCCTCCGTAACGCCAATATCGGCGCGCTACACAGTTTCTGTTTCTGTAATTGGAAAGCAGATTCCTGAGTCTCACCCCATTTGTACATTGTTCCCTTATGATTCAAGGCTGTGAGAGGTTGAGCGATCTTAGAAATCCTTCAATGAATCGTCGGTAGTATCCTGCCAGTCCAAGAAACTGTCGCATCTCGCTTGGGATTTTGGGTACTGCCCAATCTTTATTGCTTCAATCTTTGCAGGATCGACATGTATTCCTTTCTCATTAACAATATGACCCAAGAATTGCACTTCACATATCCAGAAATCACACTTAGAGAAATTGGCATACATTTGTTCCTTTTTAAGTAATTCCAAGATTAAATAGGTGCTCCTCATGTTCTTCCTCAGTCCTTGAGTAGATCAATATGTCATCGATAACACAATAACAAACTAGTCAAGATAGGGTTTGCACACATGAATCATGAAGTCCATGAATACTGCTGGTGCATTTGTCAACCCAAATGGCATGACCAAGAACTCGTATGACCATAACATGAAGCGGTCTTCGAGATGTCTTCCTCTCGAACTCTCAGTTGATGGTACCCAGACCTCAATTCAATCTTAAATAATAGCATGATCCTTGCAGTTGATAGAACAAATCATATATACCAGGTAGTGGTATCTATTCTTGATCGTAACCTTGTTCAGTTCTCTATAGTCGATGCACATTCAAAATGTACCATCCTTCTTCTTGACAAACAAACTGGTGCTCCCCAAGGCGATTAGCTCAGTCAGATAAACCCTTTATCCAACAGCTCTTGTAGTTGAGCAGATAATTCTTGTAGTTCGTTCAAAGCTAACCGGTAAGGTGCTCTCACAATCGAGCGGCTCCTGGAGTCAATCAATCTGGAATTCAACTTGACGATGAGGTGGTAATCCAGGCAGATCCTCTGGAAACACCTCAGGAAAGTCACGAACGACAGGGATATGCTCTATCCTCTTTTCTTCTTCTTGTTTATCAGTAATGAGGGTTAATATGGCTAAGCGACCTTTTTGCAACAACTTCTGTACTTTCATGAATGAGATGATGCCCATCACTGCACCACTTCTATCATGACATATGACTTCCGCCTGCTTGTTAGAAAGCCAATCCATGCCTACTACTACATAAAAACTCCCTAGTGTAACAGGCATGAGATCTATGTTAAAGGTATGACCAGCAAGTTCTATCTTACAATCTATAAGGATATGCGTTACGTGATTCTGCTTACCATCAGCTAACTCTACGGTGTAGTTAAATTCTAATGCTGAGGGCATATCACTTAAAAGACTACTAAACTTAGTGGAGATGAAACTTCTCTCGGCTCCAGTGTCAAACAGTACAGTAGCAAAACGACCGTTAACAGAAAATTACCAGTAACAGTAGTAGGGTCATTTAGAGCCTCACCTGAACCGATAACAAAGGCTCTCCCTATTGTTCCACCGTTGTTACCACTGTTTTTATTGCCATTGCCATTGTTGTTGTTGTTGTTGTTCCCATCATTGTTTGCACCATTCCCGTTCTTCCTCAACTAAGGACAGTTTCTCCTGTAATGGCCCGCTTTTGTTGCATGTCTAATCTTTCCACAGTGCTGACATTTGAAGTTGTCACATTTGCCCACATGATGATAGTTACACAGGTTGCACTTTGGGTGTCTCCCTCCGTATCCGCTAGCCCTTGGTTTGAGGGAGTCGTCTGGTTGAAGCTTTTGTTGTTGTCGAAACTCTTCTATTGCTGATAATGTTGTTGCTGCTGAGGTTGACTGTTTAATGATGATCCCTTATTGCCTGAGGCATCCCACTTGCGTTTATTGTCGGGCACGCTTGCCACAGCGCCCTGCTTGGGTAGTTTGCCTTGCTCTACCATTTGATCAGTAAGTTTATGGGATAGTCGGATCACCTGTTGAATAGTAGGGAGGTTTGCAGCAGTCGCCATGATCTGTATCTCTGGAACCAAGCCGCGTAGATAAAGCTCAATCTGCTTAACCGGCGTGCTGATCATGCCTCGGCAAAGCGTTGCCAACTTGTTGTGTAGGCCTCAATCTCCGATCCTTCCATCTTGAGCTGCCAAAATTCGGCTTCCAGCTTTTGAACTTCGCTACGAGGGCAATATTCCTCGATCGTCATTTCCTTGAATTCATCCCATGGTAAAGCATTGGCGATTGCCTGACCAAGCATTTGTACTTGGGCATTCTACCACGAGAGTGTGGCGCCCTCAAGCGTCCCCGTGGCATACTTTACTTGATCCACCGCTGGACAGTTGCATTTGGAGAAGACTGACTTGGTCTTCTCAAACCAACATACGAGCCCTACAGCTCCCTCAGCTCCACTATACGTGCGGGGCTTACAGTCCATGAATGCTTTATATGTGCACGCTGGTAGTCCAGTATTCAATGTTTTGGATTATTTAGTCCGATCAAATGGGTTAACCGTCTAGTAGAAAAATTTATGTAGTTGATGACCAAGGTCATCATTTACCTCAAAATTGGGCAGCTTGTGCACCAACCGCTGCTTGCACGTGCTGATTTATTAGGGCAGCTAATTCAACAGGGGTCATGTTTATAGCACCGGTACCATAACCACCGGCACCACGTCCACCTCCTCTACCTCTTGCGTCCATATTTAACTTTACATTCACAAATACAATAATGAGTAACATCCAACACATTAATCTCATTGAAGTATAGTAAATAATAAGAAATAATGAATTTACCACAACCACAACATTTATAACAAAATAATAACCAAAGCTAAATAAATTGTAAACGGTTCACAAAATATTCCATCAATGTCAAAATTTTAGTTTTTCAGTTGGGTGGGAAACAACCCTTCCCACATAGGTTTTAAAAGAAAAGAAACACTATATAGTCCAAGTCATATAAATGTAGAATCAATCCAGCACGTCCGATCCATCACTGTCCTCTTCCTTTTCCTCTAGATCTTCTTCCTTCGGGTCTTCCTCAGGCACTTCTTAAGGTTCCTCTTCCGGGTCTTCTTCCTTAGGGTCTGCCACAGATGCAGGGGCTTCAGCAATCTGAAGTGCTGCTAGCTGTGCCTCCAGATCAGCAAATCTATCTTCGATCAGTATGTTGTGCTGCTCTTGCGCATTCATGCGCTGAGTTCTCATTAGTGAGTCCTCTAATACGCTGCCGCTCGGTGTCTAGTGTAGCCACTAATGCTGCAAACTCCTGCTCGTGTGGGATGTCTAGGGAAGGAAGAGTAATGTAGAGGCTGTCGATGATCTAGTCCTGGGTCGAGTAGGAGCTATAGGTGGTACACGTTCCCTGTAAACCATGCGGTGTATATAGGTAGGATAGAAGTTCTAGTTCCGCGGAGGATTGCGCTCGGGTAATGCGATTGGCTAATCCCAATCCATCTCTTCAAAGGGATAAGGATGTCAAGGCCAGTCTGATCCCCTATCAGGTACAGGAGAAGGAGGAGGTGACTCAGACAATGCAGGTCTCTTGCCTAAATCTCTAGATGACGATACCATGCTGCGATGTACTTGATGCGTATGCCAATGAGTATACAGTAAGGAAATAAGTGACGAGTAACTAACAAACTATGCGGTTATAGTCTAGTGTGTATGCAACCTAGTTCCCTATAACCAATGGCTCTGATACCAATCTGTCACACCCTCAAAATCCACATGCAGGGTTTTACCGCGAGGCGTGTTAACAAACCAGGATCTCAGTCATTAGTTACTCAGAACGACTCTATATGAAACATTCAAGCAAAATTAGAGTTTAAAACTTTAAAACAGTGCGGAAGCGTTCAGTAAACAAGACAAACCAAAGTAATGTAATGTAATGTAAAATGCGCAAACACGCGCCAACCGTTGTTCAAAACAAAATACACAATAATTCCAATAGCAAAACCAACAAATGTTCCCAACAATGCTGACTCACAAATGCTGACCCGTGAGTGCTTCTAGACTTTTATTAACCACGACTTGAGAATAGAATATTAAAAGAGTCAACACAATGGTTGGTGAGTTCAGGAGTTTGCGTAAAAGATAAAAGTAACAGTTATAAAACATAAGAGTGCATTGAATTATATAGCTAGTCTAAATTCACAAGTAATAATCATAGTGATTTCGCGATCGAAGCTGATAGCGTTTCGTTTGATTGACTCCCGTCACGACCTACCAGGTCATGACACCATGTGTTAGGACAATATTGCACCCATTTGTCCTCGAGTCGCACAGGTGGGGCTTGTCAAACCTAGTAGTACTACCTAAGATTTCTCGCTAGTTCCAATATTAACGACCCAAAAGTGTGAGGACTTCAATAGTATATCACACTACATTACACTATACACAACTTATAATCAATAAAGCGTTTCAAAACGAGTATGCTATCTACCCCAACAGAGAGTGTAAATAAAGTAGGGCATGAACTCACCTGGTGTGCACATAAATGATATTAAAGCTAACTTGAGAGAGAGAGGAAAGACAACCTTTAGAGGTTACCTAAAACACGCAAGTACAAGAGTATGTGTACACATAATTATTAACAACCCTAAGTTCTCAATAAACACATTGACCAAAGGTTTTAGAAAATAAAGACTCATTTGACCCAGTTGACCCGTTTGACCCGTTGGTGACATATTAATTGAAATCCCTTTTAATCAAGTATAGCAACTCATCATACATGGTTATCATACAAGTTGTTCACGTATATCACTTCATCAACCACTTGTTCTGATCATCATACAACTTAGATTATCATACAACTCATACGAATCTCAAGTAGTCAACATGCTCAACACAATTAAAATTACATCACAACTAGTACATCATTCATAAGGTCTAATCATGCACAACATGCCATGTGAAGCCACTCACGACTTCACACCCTAAACCCTGCCAATCCTACTAAGTAGGGGCCTCAAATTCTCATGCGTGTATGACGATCATCATCACATTGTTCAACAAGATTCATGCCAACCAACATACCCAACAATGACCTATTACAATCCTAAACATGATTCTATAATCTCCTATCACAAGCCATCATCATGTATAATCCATAAAAGTCCAAATTTCTCAATTGACCAATCAAGTATCCATACAACCCAATTAACACATTCCACAACATTAGACACCATCAATAAACATTCTAACATGACCCTAACATCAAGATTATACTCAATTCACCATATCCAATGTTCCACACAAATAAAGTTTCCCTTTTGGGAAAGTAACATCCCAAAATCAATCTAACGCGCAATTCAATCATGAATTCATCAACACAATACCTATTCAAGCTCATAACTATCATCTAGACATGTTCAACATCATCAAATCATCATAATTCACAATCTCATATCCAAAAGTTTCTACTTATAGCAATGTATGAACTACATGATCAATTCATGGATTTCTTGCATAATAATCATAACCCAATATTCATATAACATTATCAACATCATAAAATCATCAATCCATCATCAAATCATCATGTTCATGCACAAAAGTTACTATTATTTGTAAGGTATAAACTACGCATCAAAACCACGAATTTCTCATATAATCCACGTAAACTAACATCAATACAACCTAACTAACATCATACAATCATCAAACATCACAAAATTCGACATCTAGCACCCATTCAAACTAAGGTTTCGGCCAACACCCAAAAACCATGAAAAACAATAAAAATCTAACCTTTAATCACGTAGAAATCAAGAATTGATGCTTGCTACACGTTGGAATCACTTGGAACTAATCAAAATCGATGCTTGATTGTTGTTGTTGAACAAAATCGCAAGGTATGGAGGTGTTTGAAGGTGGTTTTAGCCGCTAGGGGTTATGGGGGCTAGGGTTGGGTTTTTACCATACTTAAGTTTTGTACTTTTTACAAATTAATCTCTCCTTGATCACATTTTATAAAAACTTGCTCTTTTAACACTTTTTAACCATTTTTAACTACAAAGTATTATAAACTAACCATAATAATCATGCAAAATTTTCAATAGCTACAAAACACATGCAATAAATATAACACGTCATCACGTTACAAGATAAAATTCACAAAAAATATTTAAATCACATAAGCGCATAAGCACAACTTAATAATCACATTTTTAGTTAAGTTATTATTTGATAATCGTTGTTAATTATTATTAAGCCACTAACGTTCAACGACAACTAGTGTGTTCTCATGACACGTGTATGCAAGACCTAACGGAACTAACAGAGTTTGGTAACGGAAAATTACCGAATGTCACACATGGGATTATAATAGATCATTGTTGTGTATGTTGGTTTGCATGAAATTTGGTGAATAACGTGATAGTGATCCTCCTACATGCGTGCGATTCTGACGCCCCTACTTAGTAGGATTGGCAGGGTTTAGTGTGTGAAGTCGTGAATGGCTTCACATGGCATGTAGTGCATGATTAGACTCCATGTATGTATTATTAGTTGTGATGCAATTATGATTGTGTTGAGCATGTTGATTGCTTGAGATTCGTATGCGTTGTATGATAATATATGTCGGTATGATGATCTTGATAGAACTTAAGATTGATGATGTGACATAGGTGAATAACTTGTATGATAACCATGTATGATGAGTTGCTATACTTGATCAAATAAGATTTCAATTAACATGTCACCAACGGGTCAAACGGGTCAACTAGGTCAAATGAGTCTTGTCTTCCAAAACCTTGGGTCAATGTGTTTATTGAGCACCTAGGGTTATTAAGCTTTCTATGTACACGTACTTATGTACTTGCGTGTTCTAGGTAACCTGTGACGGGTTGTCTTTGCACTCATCGTTAGCTCTTTGTGATTGTTCGTTTGCACACCAGGTGAGTTCAGGCCCCATTTTTAAACACTCTCTTTTTGGGGAAGATAACATACTCTATTACTAACGCTTTATTATTTAAAGCTGTGCATAGTGTAACATAGTGTGATATACCTTGAAAATCCTCACACTTTTGGATCGTTAATATTGGTAACTAGCGGGAAAATTTGGGTAGTACTACTGGGTCTGACAAGCCCCACCCGTGCGACTCGAGTTCAAACGGGTGCAATATTGTCCTAACACAAACTTCAACACGACCTGGTATGTCATGATGGGAGGCAAACAAACGAAACACAGTCAGCTTTGATCGTGAAATCGCTATGGTTATTACTTATGAATATAGACTAGCTATCTATTCCAATGCACTTCTTATTCTTTACACTATTACTACTTATGTTAAACGTAAACTCTTGAACTTACCAACCGTTGTGTTGACTTTTTTAGTATGCTATTCTCAGGTCAAGGTTAGCAGCAGCACCTAGGAGAGCACTCACGTGTCAGCATGCATTGGGACAAACATTGTTTTGCATTTGGGATTTAATATACATTTGGTTTTAAATATTGATTTGGCGCGTGTTTGCGTATTTTACATTTCATTACTTTGGGTTTGACTAATTTATTAAACGCTTCTGCATAGTTTTGAAGTTATAAAATCTGGATTGTTTTAAATGTTTCATATAGTTTCGTTCTGAGTAACTAATGACTTAGAT
>CM046435.1:10030190-10261297 GCA_025506505.1 Flaveria sonorensis
ATATCTGGCTGTATGATGATCTAGGTAGTACATGTGGGTAATGAAGTGTCATATGTGATCAGTTGTATGTTAATCATGTGTGATGTACTGTTATGCTTGTTTGAATGGAATTTCATCTATAATGTCACCAACGGGTCATACGGGTCAACTGGGTCAAATGTGTTTTGTCTTTCTAAAACCTTGAGTTCTTTGGTTTGTAGAGCACTTAGGGTTTCATTATAATTCTGTGTACACGTACTTATGTACTCATGTGTTCTAGGTGACCTCTGAGGGTTGTCTATCCACTCTTTCTTGTCAAGTTAAGCCTTAAGTAATTTCTTACGCGCATCAGGTGAGTTCATGCCCCACGCTTTTTACATACTCTCTTTTGGGGGAGATAGCATACTGTTTTTACAAACGCTTTATTTATATGAGTTGTGTATAGTATGATATAGTGTTGAATACCATGAAAGTCCTCACACTTTCGGATTGTTAATAATGATGATTAGCGGGAAATCTTGGGTAGTACTACTGGGTCTGACGAGCCCCACATGTGCGACTCGAGGTCAAACGAATGCAATTTTGTCCTAACCAACATTGTCACGACCTGGTATGTCGTGGCAGGAGGCAACAAACGCAACACAGTCAGCTTCAATCATGAAATCGCTATGATTATTACTATTTGTTTATAGACTAGCTATCTATTACAATACACTTCTTATATTGTGCAACTATTATTGATTTATGTTTAACGCAAACTCTTGAACTCACCAACCGTTGTGTTGACTCTTTAGTATGCTATTCTCAGATTAAGGTTGCTATTGCCAAGGAGGACATTACACCAGTCAGCATCATGGTGCTGTCAGCATATTATGAAACAATGTTTTTAGGATTATGTTTGTTTAAACTTTATGCTTTGGTTTTGCATAATGCTTGGTCGCGTTTGTTTGCGCATTTTAAATCATATTACATTTTTTTGGGTTTTCTGGTTTATTTAACGCTTCTGCAGTATTTAAAGTTAAACTTTGATTTTGAATGTTTGTACATATAGAGTCATTCTGAGTAACTAATGACTGAGGTCCTGGTATGTCACACGCCTCGCAGTAAAACCCCGCACATGGATTTTGAGGGTGTGACAGATTGGTATCAGAGCCATTGGTTATAGGTAACTAGGTTGCATACACACACACTAGACTATAGCCGTACAGTTGTTGGTTGCTTGTCATTTACTATCCTTACTGTATACTCATTGGCATACGCATCACGTACTTCGCAGCATGGCATCGTCGTCGCGTGACTTGGGTAAGAGACCCGCGAGATCTGAGTCACCTCCTTACTCACCCGTACCGGACAGTGGATCGGACTGACCTCGACATCAGTATCCATCTGAAGAGGTTGATTGGAATCAACCGTTCGCGATACCTGAACGTGATCCTCCGTGAGATTGGGATTACTATCCTACCTGCATACGACATATGATATATGGGGAGCGAGTACCACAGATAGCCTCTACCCGACCACGAACGAGGTCGTCGACAACTACCCCATCTCTCACACGCCCTACCCTGGATATTCCTCAAGAGCAAGGCTTTGCTGCACTGGACACCGAGCAGCAACGTGTCAGGATACTCACTAGTGAGAATTTTACCCTAAGACACCAGGTGCGAGAATTGCGACAACAAGTGGATACGCTCGAGGAGCAACATAGGAAAACCCTTAATGGGTGTTATGCGATGGCTGATGGCATGGGAGCGCTTACGGGTCTCATGAATGCACTAAAGCAGCGGGAGGTGATGGCTAACGATAGGTTTGCTGCTCTAGAGGCACAACTGGCAGCACTCCAGATTACTATAGCTCATGAACCTGCCGAAGACCCCGAGGAGGAGGACCCCGAGGAAGCCCCAGAGGAGGAGGAACCGGAGGAAATTGATGACGACAGCGATGGGTCGGATGTTGTGGATTGACTTCCTCATTACGTAACTTAGACTATGTAGTGTTTCTTTTCTTTGAAACCTATGTGGGAAGGGTTGTTTCCCACCCAACTGACAAACTTAAATTTTGACATTGATGGAATACTTTGTGACTCATTTGCAATTTATTTATCTTTGGTTATTATTTTTGTTATAAATGTTGTGGTTGTGGTGAATCCATTATTTCTTATTGTTTACTGTACTTCGATGAGATTAATGTGTTGGATGTTGCTCATTATTGTATTTGTGAATGGTAAAGTAAAAAAATGGACGCACGCAGAAGAGGACATGGGCGTGGTCGTGGACGTGGCGCCGGAGGCCGTGGTGCTGGAGCCATAAACATGATGCCTATGGAATTGACTGCTTTAATCAACGAACATGTTCAGGCGGCAGTGGCTGCTGCCCGACCGGGACAACCCGCAGGTAAATGATAATAAGAGGTTAAACTAATTATCCTAGTTATTTGTCTAGGATATCTGACTAATGTTTGGGTTGTCGAAACAGGACCACCACCATGTACCTACAAGTCCTTCATGGACTATAAACCCCATACCTACAGCGGGACGGAAGGGGCTGTGGTTTGAGAAGACAGAGCCTGTCTTCGCAAAATGCAACTGCCCGCCTACTGATCAGGTGAAGTATGCCACCGGGACATTGGAAGGAGCAGCACTTTCCTGGTGGAACGCCCAGGTTCAAATGCTGGGTCAAGCTATAGCCAATGAACTGCCTTGGGACGAATTCAAGGAAATCATGACTGAAGAATACTGCCCCCGCAATGAGGTGCAGAAACTGGAGATTGATTTTTGGCAACTCAAGATGCAAGGTTCTGAGATTGAGGCTTATACTACTCGATCTCATGAATTAGCCACTTTATGCCCGGGGATGGTGAATGAAATGCACAAGAGGGTTGAGCATTATATACGGGGATTAGTGCCCGAAATTCAAAGTATGGTAACTGCCTCTAACCCCACTACCATACAACAAGCCATCTGATTAACCCATAGGCTGACTGATCAAGCAGTCGAGCAAGGATGGTTACCCAAGAGGGGCGCGGTGGCAAGCGTGCCCGACCATAAACGCAAGTGGGATGGTTCAGGCAATAAGGGATCGTCATCAAACAGCCAATCTCAATCTCAACAGCAGCAGCAAAATCAGCAACAGCAACGGAGGTTAGATAATAATCGAAGCTTCAACCAGGCGACTCCCTCAAATCAAGGACCCAGTGGGTATGGCGGAAGACAGCCGAAGTGCAACCGGTGTAACTACCACCATGTGGGTCGATGTGACAATTTCAAGTGCCAACGTTATGGGAAGATTGGTCATGCAACCAAAGACTGCCATGGTGAGCTGATAAAAAAGCCACAACAATCCCAGGAAACTCCCAAAGGCTGTTTTGAATGCGGAAAAGAAGGCCATTACAGATGCAACTGTCCCCAGCTCAGGACGAATGGTAATGGCAACAACAACAATGGTAACAACAGCAACAATAATAGCGGCAACAACAACAACAATGGTAATGGCAACAACAATGGACCCAAAGGAAGAGCCTTCGTCATTGGCTCAGGTGAGGCTCTAAACGACCCTACAACTGTAACTGGTAAATTTTCAGTTAATGGTCATTTTGCTACCGTATTATTCGATACCGGAGCTGATAGAAGTTTCGTGTCCACTAAGTTTTGTAGTCTTTAAGTGATATGCCCTCAGCCTTAGAATCGAAATACACCGTAGAGTTAGCTGACGGTACACAGATTCACGTAACGCATATTCTTAGAGACTGCAAGATAGAGCTTACTGGTCATACATTCACCATAGATCTCATGCTTGTTACACTAGGAAGTTTTGATGTAGTAGTAGGAATGGATTGGCTTTCTGGTAAACAAGCGGAAGTCATATGCCACGAGAAGATCATACGGATTCCCATTAGCGAAGAAGTCCTTACGGTCAGAGGTGATAGGAGTGGTGCGGTGATAGGCATCATCTCGTTCATGAAGGCACAGATGTTGTTATGAAAGGGTCGACTGGTCATATTGGCACTCATCACAGATAAACAGACCGAGGAAAAGAAGATAGAGGATATCCCCGTAGTTCGTGAGTTTCCCGAGGTGTTTCCGGAAGACCTGCCTAGATTACCGCCTTATCATCAAGTTGAATTCCAAATTGAGTTGACTCCAGGAGCCGCTCCGATTGCGAGAGCACCTTAACGGTTAGCTTCGAACGAACTGCAGGAATTATCCGCCCAACTACAAGAGCTGTTGGATAAAGGGTTTATCCGACCAAGTTCCTCACCTTGGGGAGCGCCACCAGTTCTGTTTGTCAAGAAGAAGGATGGTACATTTTGAATGTGCATTGACTATAGGGAACTAAACAAGGTTACTATCAAGAATAGATATCCCTTACCTCGTATAGATGATTTGTTTGATCAACTACAAGGATCAAGCTATTACTCTAAAATTGATCTGAGGTCTGGGTATTATCAGCTGAGAGTTCGAGAAGAGGACATCTCGAAGATTGCTTTTCGTACAAGATATGGTCACTATGAATTTTTGGTCATGCCATTTAGGTTGACGAATGCACCAGCAGTATTCATGGACCTCATGAATCGCGTGTGCAAACCCTATCTTGATCAGTTTGTTATCATCTTTATTGATGGCATACTGATATACTCAAGGATTGAGGAAGAACATGAGAAGCACTTACGTTTAATCTTGGAATTACTTAGAAAGGAACAACTGTACGCAAAGTTTTCTAAGTGTGATTTCTGGATACGTGAGGTGCAATTCTTGGGACATATTGTCAACGAGAAGGGAATACATGTTGATCTTGTAAAGATTGAAGCGATAAAGAATTGGTCTGTTCCTAAGACACCAAGTGAGATGCGATAATTCCTTGGATTAGCGGGATTTTATCGCCGGTTCATCGAAGGATTCTCTAAGATTGCACAACCTCTCACAGCTTTGACTCACAAGGGAACAACATACAAATGGGGTGAGAGTAAGGAATCTGTTTTCCAATTGTTGAAACAGAAACTGTGTAGCACACCGATATTGGCATTACCGGAGGGTAGTGATGATTTCGTAGTCTATTGTGACGCTTCCATTCAAGGGCTTGGATGCGTCATGATGTAGCGGGATAAGGTGATAGCTTACGCCTCTAGACAATTAAAGGTTCACGAGAAGAACTATACCACCCATGACTTGGAGCTGGGTGCGGTAATTTTTGCCTTAAAGATTTGGAGACATTACTTGGACGGTACCAAATGCACTATTTACACCAATCAAAAGAGTCTTCATCATATCTTTGAGCAAAAGGAACTAAACATGAGGCAAAGGCGCTGGGTAGAATTACTGAATGACTATGACTATGCTATCAAGTACCACCCGGGGAAAGCAAATGTAGTTGCTGACGCACTGAGTAGGAAAGAAACTGCTAAGCCTTGACGTGTGCTAGCTTTGCAACTTACTATCAGCACACGGTTACCGGAACAAATCCGAGAGGCTCAGACAGAAGCCCTGACAGGAGAAAACATTGGGTCTGAATCGTTAAGGGGAATGTAAAAACAGTTGGACGTAAAAGCGGATGGGATTCATTACTCATGGACAGACTTTGGGTACCTCTGCACGGAAATCTGAGAGATTTGGTGATGAGTGAGGCACATAAGTCTAAGTACTCTATACATCCTGGATCTGACAAGATGTACCATGATTTGAAGGCGCATTACTGGTGGCCTAACAAGAAGACGGATGTAGCTACGTATGTGAGCAAGTGTCTGACCTGCTCAAAGGTAAAAGTGGAGTATCAGAAACCGTCTAGACTATTACAACAACCCGAGATCCTATGTGGAAGTGGGATCAAATATCAATGGATTTTATTACTAAGTTACCTCGAACTTCTACTGGTTGCGACACAATATGGGTTATCGTGGATAGATTAACGAAGTCTGCTCATTTCCTAGCGATAAAGGAAATAGACAAGATGGAGAAATTAACTCGACTCTATTTGAAGGAGATCGTTTCGAGGCATGGAGTACCGATCTCAATTATTTCTTACCGTGATTCTCGTTTCACATCGCACTTCTAGCAATCACTGCAGAAATCTTTGGGTACGCGATTGGATACAAGTACTGCTTATCATCCACAGACTGATGGTCAAAGTGAGCGTACTATACAGACTTTGGAGGACATGTTACGTGCTTGTGTGATTGACTTCGGGAATAACTGGGGAGTTCACCTACCATTGGTGGAATTTTCTTACAACAACAGTTATCACACTAGCATAAAGGCGGCACCTTTCGAAGCATTGTATGGGAGAAAATGTAGATCACCAGTTTGTTGGGCTGAAATTGGTGACAGTCAGCTAACGAGTCCTGAGTTAGTACACGAGACTACTGAGAAGATTGTACAAATAAGAAATCGTATGGCTGCAGCGCGAGACAGATAGAAAAGTTATGCTGATAAGCGATGGAAAACTCTAGAGTTTCAGATTGGTGATAAGGTCTTACTAAAGGTCTCACCATGTAAAGGTGTGATCCGGTTTGGTAAGCGAGGAAAGCTAAATCCGAGATATGTTGGACCATTTGAGATATTGGAAAGAATAGGTCCAGTGGCCTATCGACTAGCCTTACCTGATTCATTGAGTGGAATCCATGATGTATTCCATGTTTCAAATCTGAAGAAGTGCTTAACGGATGAAACGATGGTCGTACCGCGGGAAGAAGTTCAAGTGGATGAATAATTACGCTTCATTGAGGAACCGGTCGAAGCGATGGATCGTGAGGTGAAGACACTTAAGCAAAGTAAGATACCCATTGTCAAAGTTCGATGGAACTCGAGACGTGGACCAGAATTCATGTGGGAGCATGAGGATCAAATGAAGCTTAAGTATCCTTAGCTATTCGAAAAGACGATGTCAGCTGGCTAAGGTACTGATTTAAATTTCGGGACGAAATGTCTTTCAACACGGGGATGATGTGACAACTCACCCAAACTCACTCGATTTTGATTACTTTATGCCAATGCAGTAGACCAGTGATGGAACACTCACCATGTAACACAATTTTCGGGAAAAAATTCTTTCAACATGGAGATAATGTGACATCTGGTAATTTTCCGTTACCAAACTCCGTTAGTTTCGTTATGTCTTGCATACATGTGTCGTGAGCACACACTAGTTGTCATTGAACGTTGGTGGCTTAATAATAATTAATAATGTTTAAATGATAATAATTTAGTTGGTGTTATGATTATTAAGTTGTGCTTATGTGTTTACGTGATTTAAATATTTAATTGTGAATTTTATCGCGTAACGTGGAAACGTGTGTGTTTAATTCGTATGTTTTATATCTAGTAAAGATAATACATATAGTTGTTACTACTAGGTTATATGTTTATTATATTAGTTAAAAACCATTTTAAAAAGTATTTAAAAGCTTAATTTTATAAAAATACAAATTATAAGGGTAAAAAGTGTAATTATGATTAATTAATTAAAACAAAAACCAAAATCCAAACCCTAAACACCCAATCGGCCGCGACTTGCATCCCCTCTCCCTCTCCACTTCGATTTCGAGCAAGAAAAAGCTAATATCCCTCGGTTTTGGTCGATTGCAAGTGCTATAACAAGTTAGAATCGTCTACAAGTCAAAACACATTTAAAGGTTAGATTTTTACATGTTTTTCAAGGGTTTTGATTATGGCCGAAAGTTGGTGTTCGAAATATGCAATTGAATGTTGATTATTTGCTGTTGTTGATGTTATTATGTTAGTTGGATTGTATATATGTTAGTTAACATTGATTATGCGAGAAAGCTTCGATTTTGATGCGTTGTTCATAGATTACTAATAATAGTAACTTTATTTGTATGAATATGATTTTGATGATGGATTGATGTTGCTAATGTGTTTGTGATGATATATGGATGTTAGATTGATGATATTGATGCTAGAAACCTAAGAATGAATGATGTAGTTCATAGGTTACCAAAAGTAGAAACTTTTGATATTGAATGTTGATGAATTATGATGAATTGGTGATGTAATGTGGTTGATGATGATACATGAGTATTAGATTATGATTTTGGTGCAAGAAATCTATGGATTAGGTAGTCTAGTTCATACCTTGCCAAAAGTGGAAACTTTTGTGTATGAAGATTTGTGTTTGGATGGTTTGCTAGTGTTTGATGAATGTTTATGATTTTTATGAGCTAGATTGGGCATGTTATTGATGATTATGTGGGTAATTCATGAAAGAATAGATTTTGGATGTACTTTCCCAAAAGGAAAACTTTATTTGTACAAAATCTTGAATATGTTTGTGATGTTAGGATCATGCTAGTATGTTCATGGATGAATTCTAAGGTGGTAGAATGTATTGTTTGTGTTGTATGAATGCTAAATTGGATAGTTGACAGATTTGGTCTGTTTGTGGGATTACATGGTAATGAGTCATAAGGGTTATGATAGGACTATTGTTTAGTTTGTAGTTGATCATGGTTGAATATCTTGGTTGGTATGAATTCTATTGATTAAGTGTGATGATGATTGTTATACACGCGTGCGAATCTGAGGCCCCTACTTAGTAGGATTGGCAGGGTTTAGGGTGTGAAGTCGTGAGTGGCTTCACATGGCATGTGTGCATGATTTGATTCTATGTATGATGCATTGGTTGTGTTGTAGCTATGTTGAGCATGATAATTGTTTGAGATTCGCATGACTTGTATGATATCTGGCTGTATGATGATCTAGGTAGTACATGTGGGTAATGAAGTGTCATATGTGATTAGTTGTATGTTAATCATGTGTGATGTACTGTTATGCTTGTTTGAATGGAATTGCATCTATAATGTCACCAACGGGTCAAACGGGTCAACTGGGTCAAATGTGTTTTGTCTTTCTAAAACCTTGAGTTCTTTGGTTTGTGGAGCACTTAGGGTTTCATTATGATTCTGTGTACACGTACTTATGTACTCATGTGTTCTAGGTGACCTCTAAGGGTTGTCTATCCACTCTTTCTTGTCAAGTTAAGCCTTAAGTAATTTCTTACGCAAATCAGGTGAGTTCATGCCCCACACTTTTTATATACTCTCTTTTGGGGGAGATAGCATACTATTTTTATAAACGCTTTATTTATATGAGTTGTGTATAGTATGATATAGTGTTGAATACCATGAAAGTCCTCACACTTTCGGATTGTTAATAATGATGATTAGCGGGAAATCTTGGGTAGTACTACTGGGTCTGACGAGCCCCACCTATGCTACTCGAGGTCAAACGGGTGCAATTGTTTCCTAACGAACATTGTCACGACCTGGTATGTCGTGACAGGAGGCAACAAATGCAACACAGTCAGCTTCAATCGTGAAATCGCTATGATTATTACTATTTGTTTATAGACTAGCTATCTATTACAATACACTTCTTATATTGTGCAACTGTTATTGATTTATGTTTAACGCAAACTCTTGAACTCACCAACCATTGTGTTGACTCTTTAGTATGCTATTCTCAGGTTAAAGTTGCTATTGCCTAGGAGCACATTACACGGGTCAGCATCATGGGGTTGTCAGCATATTATGAAACAATGTTTTTGGGATTATGTTTGTTTAAACTTTATGCTTTGGTTTTGCACGTGGATTTTGAGGGTGTGATAACTTTTATTTACTATTTTAATTCCACTCATTATTTTAATTTATTATTTAGGTCCTAATTCGAATAAGCTAATGAGTGAGTGTAAAGTCATGTTCCATGAAACCTCATAGTTGGATTTGGACATCAGAAACACGAGTTCTCGAATATCAAATTTCATTAATATACGCAACGGAACATACAAAATTTCCATTTGTTTAAACATTTACATCAACTGATCACTTTAGCTATCTATCTAAAGTTCTATGCCAGGATGCCAGTCTCGATCATGTGCCAGGTAGCTCTCCCATCTATGCCAAGCCCACCCCAAAATGTATAGCATACCTGTCAATCTAATATGCATACAAAAGTCAGCGATGCTGAGTGAGCTCTAGGTATACTTTAATGAAGCTTTATCATGAACATACACTTTATCGTACTTTTACATCTCCTAAACTTTAACTTTATTCACCATCATCATCGAACTCATTCGATAACTATACCTTAGCTTTAGCTTTTACTTTATCGTTTACTTTATCGCTATGTTACCCATACTTTAGCTTTACTTTATCATTTACTTTATCTTTACTTTAGCTTTACTCGTTTACTTTATCTTTTAAACTTAGCAAAAAGCTTAGCTCCTTTATCAAGTGAGAACGCAACAAATTCCATTCTCCTTTAGTTGCACGAGCATACCTAAAGTATAGCCCCTATGTGAGTACACCGATGTGTAGCTCCTATGCGAGAATGCACCAAGCATATCTCCTTTATCGGTACGGGCATACCCAAAGTATAGCCCCTATGTGAGCACACCGATGTGTAGCTCCTATGCGAGAATACACCAAGCATATCTCCTTTATCGGCACAGGCATACCCAAAGTATAGCCCCTATCTGAGCACACCGATGTGTAGCCCCTATGCGAGAATACACCAAGCATGTCTCCTTTATCGGCACGGGCATACCCAAAGTATAGCCCCTATGTGAGCACACCGATGTGTAGCTCCTATGCGAGAATGCACCAAGCATATCTCCTTTATCGGCACGGGCATACCCAAAGTATAGCCCCTATGTGAGCCCACCGATGTGTAGCTCCTATGCGAGAATGCACCAAGCATATCTCCTTTATCGGCACGGGCATACCCAAAGTATAGCCCCTATGTGAGCACACCGATGTGTAGCTCCTATGAGAGAATGCACCATCATATCTCCTTTAGCAGTGCTTGCAAGACTTATTTAGCGCACTTTAACGTTTTCACAGCTGTGCTTTATCGGGTAATAGGGTAACTGTTCTTTAGCGTTTCACATGTGAATTATCATCGTTCTTTAACCTTTAACTAACATGATATATATCTATATATAATACGTATATATATACGTACTTTAATTCTTTAGCATTAAGTTCATCATTAATTCATCAGTACCGCACGTTTAACGGGGTAACATACACGTGACAGTCCAAAGTTTTGGCACGAGAACATCCTCCTTCACGCAAGAACTCATCCTTCAAGCGACAACTAAACCTTCACGCGAGAACTCAATCTTCGCGCGAACATCATCATTTGCGCGAGTACTTTTGAATAGTAACCATTAGCCGCGAAAACTACATTTCGCACGAGAACTCGCTTCCCACACGATAACTTTTCTGCTGAACACAACTTTATCCACAAGTTATCGCTTCTTTAACCACTTTAACACCCAAAACATGCTATAACAGTTTATATCATCATACTTAAACAAAACATTCATTAAGGTATGCATATTAGCCCCAAAACATGGAAAGACACGTAAAAGAGGGGTTTAGAACTCACCTTATGATACCTTTGCACACACACAACACTTAAACTGAGTGTTTCGAGTAGAAGCTACATAATCATTTGCAATATCATTACATACGGTTCATACATGCATAAATACATCGAATATCGACGAATACATACCTTAGACACCACCTAGCACCAATTTCTCTTTTCACAAGCACAATAGTTGGACTTTTCACATGGAGCGGAGAAGATTGGGTGCATGAGCCTATTTATAGTGTCCCTCTCTCCTCGTAGCTGTTCTCGCGTGAGAACATCTGTTCACGCGAAAACTGCCTCCACGCGAGAACTTTATCACTCGCGTAATAACTATCTCTCTAATGCGAGAACTTCTCCTTCAATCGAAAATTCAGGGCGTTACAGTGAGCCAAAAAGCCCTTTAACTAGCGAAACACGAGTCGAGCTAACATTGCATATAAGGGATTGATAAAAATTATGGTCACATATATACTAATTGTTTGTGTTTTTTTGACAAAATAAATGTTTAATTAAGTGAAAAACATATAAAATATATTTAACAATATATATTACACATATATAATATGATGTTACATATATGTAATAAGGTATTATATCAAATGTAATAACACTTAGTAATAAATGTGAAGTTATTTAAATTTTGTTATAATCATGTAATTATGAGTTATGATGTTTCATTAATGTGAGAAAAATTTTAGAATTATGCATATCATCTTGATTAAATATAGATTTATAAATATGATTCTTGTGAAAAAGTTGTAGACATGCACATTAGTGAGGAATAAAAGCAACAAGATACGACTCAATTCGACAAAGAGAAACAAAAAAACTTGCATTTTGATTAAATCAATAGTTCTTTGATATATGTAATACAACAATTCTTATCTACTGATAAAACAAATTGAATGTTATCAAAATATATGTTTGAACAGTTACATTTATGTTTATATTATACGAATATAATTGTTCGTCATATATATGAAATATCATATTGTAAATGACAATGAGCAAATTTAAAGATAAAAAATATGTAATAACAAGATATTACATATATGTAAAAGGAAAAATTTTAGATAGGAAATGGATAAAAGAAACTAACCCACTTTTAGAGTACTGGTTTTTAGTCCCTAACAATTATAACTTTTCGTCAAGAAATTGAATAACATGACATGTTTGAAGACATGTATGCCATCTTTAGATATTTACAATAGACTATCATTCTAAAAGTTTCAAGACATTACATTGAACAAATATTTAGCACAACTAAATAATCTACTAAGTATGTGTATTAAGCAAGTGTCATTGTTTCATATTATATAATAAAAAGTTACATTCGTGATTGTATTACAAGTATATGATTTTTTTCTTGCGTATATGTTTTAAAAAAATGAAGGGAATGTTTAGGAAAGAAATGGAACTTAAAAAAAGTAGGGAAACTTGTTACATATATGTAATTATTCATTACATATATGTAATGATGCATCTTTGAGAAAACTATAATGGAATTTAAGGTAAATATGTGATCTAATAAATGGTGTAATTTTCATAAAAAAACAAGATTGTATAAGTAAGTTATGAAGGTTTTAAAATGTGGGAGGCGAAATTATTTTTAAATAAAGGTGAAATGATTGCAATGATTACTTAATGAGAATATTTTGATAAATGTGTCTTTTACAATTTTAACCTTTCTATTACTTTAATGGTGATTACATATGTGACTCTCCTATTAATCTAGAAAGGTTTATGGGTTAGTAGGCTAATAGATGGTTAGTAATTGATCCTTCCCATATATGTATGTATGTATGTATGTATGTATGTATGTATGTATGTATGTATGTATGTATGTATGTATGTATGAATGTATGTATGTATGTATGTATGTATGTATGTATGTATGTATGTATATGTATGTATGTATGATGTATGTATGTATGATTTGTATGTATGTATGCATGTATGTATGTATGCATGTATGTATGTATGTATGTAGTATGTATGGTATGTATGTATTATGTATGTATGTATGTATGTATATATGTTGAATGTATGTGTGTATGTGTGTATGTGTGTATGTGTGTATGTATGTAGTTGTATGTATGTATGTATGTATGTATGTACGTACGTACGTGTAGGGTTAGGATCATTACAGAATCACTTTTTAATTTTAGGAACTAAAGAACCATTGATTTACGTAAATGTAAATTATGTTTTTGATACTTGAGCTGTTTTACATTTATGTATATCAGATAAGAATAATAAACTATGTAAAATAATTAAATATCACTAGCCTTAATTTACATTTATATAAATCAGTGGCTTGTAATTTACATTTATGTAAATCGCTGGTCTTTTGGTTCTCAAAATAAAAAGTGGTTCTATAATGATCCTGACCCTATATAGGTATATATGTAGGGTAAAGTTCCTTTGTTATCCATTGTTTATTGTAATAACCCGTTAACCCTCATGTAACAAACACTTACACCATAATTATGTAGTTTAACTAACTTTTACACCGTGTTACACCACAGATATAACGATTTTCCCCACATTTTTAAAATTTCCCTCCGTTTTTAAAAAACTTCATCCTTTTTTTAGAACCTTCTTAACTTTTTTGTTTGATGTTATTTTTTATACAAGTTACACCATTAGATCTTTTTAATATCTTTAGTTTGAGTATAGTTTTGCTATATTTTTAAATTTTTTAACATTCGTTATGAAATACTAGTTTTACCACTGTAACTCTAACTTATAGTGGTGACGTAGCTTGCTTTAAACCACTAGTTTGGTTAATAGTTATCGTAAAAAATAAGGGTTAACATTTGATATCTCTCTCTCTCTCTCTATGTGTGTGTGTATGTGTGTGGTGTGTGTGTATATATATATATATATATACATGGCACACACTCCCCTTTTTTCAAAAAGAAGCGCCGCTTAACAAGGGCCCCTCTGAGGAATATAAACAAAAGACGTGCATCCAAACACTCAAAAATGACACACACCCAACACACATACACATACACACACACACACACACACACACACACACACAATATATATATATATATATATATATCTATATATATATATATATATATATATATATATATATATATGATTACATGTCTCATATATATATATATATATATATATATATATATATGTATATATGAGTTTATGTTATCAATGTGAGGGTGTTATATATTATATATAAGTGTTGAGTACATATATAAATATGTGTATGTAGTGATTTATGACAGATATATATAAATGTGGGGTGTAGATAGGTATAGGTAAATATATATATGTATAAAAGAATAGATTCGTGTCTCTTGAAAAAGTAGTGAGAACGAATCAAGAGACTGACCTGAACCAACCCCAAGTTGAAAGGGGTAACACTATATCAATGTTTAGAGTGCGTTATAAGTTCGATCAATTATTATCATTATATGTGCTTGACTTCCTTTGGTTCGCGCGACGGTAAAAATTTATTCACCTCTCAAATCACTCATTTTCATTTATAGTGAGTTTCATGGCCCTATTTTCATTTTACTGTTTACAAATTCAAGGAGGAAAAGAATGCTCAAAACCTTTTTCATCTTGTGATTACTTTTATAACATTTTGGACTATTGTTGTTTTTTTGTAAGTCATTATCTGGTATGTTCATGAGTTATCTATGTGGTTATTTATTTCATAAGTATTTAGCTCCGTTTGAGAGCTGACAGAAAGGTATTGGTAACCATCCTCGTTTGTTGGTACGCTAGCTAGAACCAACAGTAGTCACGAACGGACTCTTGGGTGAATATAATTGGACAAGTTTTGTATGTACATTGTTACTCTTAGTTGTGAGACTTATGTCTGCATGTGTTTTACTTACTTATTACTTGCTAACACATATGTCCTACAACTACAACACAACACAGTTTTATTTAGATTAAACTTACAAACTCACCAACCAAATGTTGACCTTTTCAAAAATTTCTTTTCAAGTAACAATAATATTTGGGGATAGAGGAAGCTAAGGTCTTAGTGGGACCATTAAGGACGTTAATTATAGAGAGTTGTTTTCCATGGTTTACACTTTGCATGAACATTTATCTGTTCATTTATGTTTGTTTATTTTTGGGTGTGTTTCCCTACTCTTGTCCCGAGATATGGGATTTACCATGTTTTATATTATGGCTATGTTTGTCATGGAAGCGATTAACCATGAAAAAAGTCTCCATTTGTGTCAGATGATGTCATGACATGTTGACTTCATTATCATTTATTACATCTCTATTCACAATCAATATGTTATGACAATCTCTTCCTTTACATCCTCATGTTTCCGCGATAAGCGGGGGTGTGACACGATGCCAATTACTTACATCAAGTTTTCATATGCAAGTACACGTATCTATGCATAATGCTACAATTAACTTCATATTCCCTACCTCATACGTGTCCTCACATTAACCGTTCCAGTGACAAATCTTCTGACATTCACTAATGTAACAAGGCTTTTGGAATATCTATCTTCATCTCTAATTGATTTAACATCTGATTATGATTTTGGTTTTACAGTAACCACGTATGAAGCCTTAATGATATATCACTTATATATACAAACAACTATATCACTATGAAACTTGCTAATGTCATGAGATCTAATAGTACACATTCATATCTGAGCCTCATCATTCCTTTAATATTTTAACAATGCAATTTATATTATTATACCACTATGGCAATAAGAAGATCATATGGGAGTAACAAGCACATCAACAGACATTGTTATTTATTTTAGTGTAATTGGATGACTAGTCGATCAATGTGATTATGATATCCATTAAACAATTCGGGAGGCTTGGAGTGCACACTTGTTTGAGTTTATTATGATCTTTGATATTAGTATCTTCTTATGGGTCAACAATGGGAGTTCCAAGGGGGCAACGCCCCCTTGGCGGGGGTTCGGGGGCAGCGCCCCTGGGAGCGGGGTCCAAGGGGCAGAGCCCCTGGTTGGGGTCGAGCTGAAAACGCATTAAAAAATAATTTTCTCAAAATTTCACATGTGAAACTCGAGGAAAAAATGAGTGTTTTTAAACATGGAAACTGCATTCGGCAGCTAACCCCATCTTTGTAAAATACGAATTTGAAACATGATTGACACTTCTTCTTCTGTTATCTGGTTCAAGAAACTCTCCAATCAATTCATATATTTTTCTTAATTTTTGATTTTTATCCAATTGAAAGTTTGGATTGAACCCCAAATAGGTTCAATTTGAAACTGTCCTTCACGACTCTTAGATCATCCGGTTTACTTGAACCAATTTCTCTACAGACATGACATATTGAAGGCCTCTCTTAATAAAATCTTCTCTTAATGAACCTCTTAGTAACCCTTGCAACAATTGCTACTTTGTCTAGGTAATAGTTGCTAAAGGTAATTATACTATCTTTTAAAGAACAAGGTAATGTATAGTAAAACTTTTTTTTTAAACCATTCATTTTCAGATCTGTGGTTGTTATTTGAAGACAGGGTTAAATTGAAGAACACTAGACATGTATCTTCCACCGCCAACACGTGTATGCCTCTTGTTTTCCTTTTCAATGGCTGGCGGTCATCATCATTGTCGTGTGTTGCAGATGCAAACTCATTTTGCTTTGTTTCACCCTAATCTTGGCGAAGGAGGTGGACTAGCGGTGGATTTTTGATCGGTGGTAAGTGGCCACCTAACAACAACGACCACTCCTAATGCCATTGATTTATCTTCGCTTTCTTTGCAATCATCTCCACCCAAGAAGATCTGAATTCGCTTTCTCCAACATCTAAATTGATGAGAGCTTATTGCTCTCGAACTCCCTTCTTTTTCACCCTACCAGTATGTTTGTATCTTCTGCTTTCATATATTGTATATTTAATGGACTTACTTGAAGATATGGAAAGGTTTACAAGTTCCTAACATATTGCCTAGAAGGATACAATTTATGTGGTTAGCTTATTTATGATATTAGTTTTATTTTTTAGCGTATTGCAATTCTAAAGGGTATGTAGCTAACTTTGAACAGCTTTCAACATTGAGTTAAACAGGTTTGAAGTCAAGTTCCTTTTTCAAATTTCGATAACGTGGGATGGTACGGAGATGAAGAATGAAAGCGGAACTCACATGAACACCATTGAAGATATTTATATACTGTAACGTTGAAAATACAACACTAAATATGACAAGTGAAGTGTATAACCATGTTGAATTTCATTGATGTTCTAAAATTTGTTGGAAGAATGGAATATATACCCAAAGACACATATACAGGTAAATGTTTTACATTTCTATTTAATGTGTTTGAAGTTAGTGTTTTTGGCTTCAAGTAAAATTCTGATGGGGGCTAAGAATAATCTATTGGGAAGTTCTTTTTCATTCAATTCATCTAACTTTTTTTTTCTTTTTGTACCAGCAAGAACTCAAAAGAGATTCGATAGGGTAGCATAAAGATACCTATGTAATGCTAAAACTAAAGGTTCAAGAACTCTAGCTGCAAAGATGTGTCTCTTCAAGATATGTGTGATTGATACATGTATTGTAAACAAGTCATCTTTTCCAAAGTTTACTATTTGTAATATCAGCATATCTCATAACCATACTAAAACATTATGTCATTCATGCCCGCACCTTTTGATTCAAAATTATCATGCGAAATCAGATTTTATTTGACCTCTAGATGTTGTCAATCACCAATAACGTCAACATAAACTAGTTGAATCCTAAAGACATCAAGAGAAAAAAGGCAACCCATCGTATGATAATTATATTAATCATCTCTAGGTTTCTTCCATTCTTAACCAAAATATATGTTTCAACACAGACTATTTGACCTTTAATATGAATCACATGGAATATATGAGTATTACTTGGTAATTGATCTCATTATGATTTGAAATCTATTTGGTTGTTTGTTGTGATTGTACTTCTTTTCTGAAGGAAAATATAAGGGTCTTTACTATTACAAGGACTCTGATAATTGGCTAATGAAACAAGAATTTAGATGACAATATTTTCTATTTTTGTTTTCTAATTAGATGGCCCAAAGTCAAGTTTATTACTATTGTATCGGGATCTACACATTTCTTTACTTTATTCGCACTCGGTCCTGGTGTTGCTTGTTACATAATAAGCAATATGAATATACATGCATTGATTCAAAGCTCATATGCAGGACCGGTTAAGTGTGATACAACACTTTCACAAGGTATAGAGAGTAATACTTAATAGGTCAAATAAGGAACTAGACAAGTGAAATAAAGAACAAGAGTAAAGAACATAAGCAGAACACAAGTAATGGTTTTTAAGAATGATGTATATTGCTCTCAAGTGTTTTACAATTGTTACAAGGCTTAGTCCTAAGTACTGGTTACATGAGATACTTTATACCATATCCTACAGCCGGCCATACTTTAAAAGAAATCATGTCTTCTCTATTTTCAAAAGAAATCAGTATCTTGGCTTCGAAAGACTTTGTCATGAAGCTTTGAAACACTTTATCTTTGGCTTCGAAAGAATTGGTCTTTTGCTTAGGAACATTTGACACTTAGTGAATTTTTTTGTGCAATTGTCAATTCTTCCAAAATAACTTACTGGTAGTTTAGAATGCTTGCTAAGAGAACTTTGGTTTGCATCAGCCTTTAAGGAAACTATAACAAACTCCCCCTAGGCTGATCCTACCAAAACTTGAGTATGACTTTGAGTCTTGATCTTCATTTGTTTACAGTCCTTATCAAAATCAGAACCATTCCCTCATTCATCAGTTGGTATGGATTCTTCAAACTCTCAAAGCACCTACTCATGTCAAATAGATCCCGAAACATCTTAACAATATTTGTTAAAACAGTTGGTAATTAAATCAAGATCAAATAGGCAATCAGTACCAAAACCTTTCACACTAGGAGTGTGCTCATTGAATGTCACATTGGCTGACTCCTCAACTACTCTAGTTTTGAGATCGTATACTCTATAAGCCTTAGGTTGGGAAGAATATCCAATGAAACGTCCATCATCTACTTTCTCAGCAAATTTGGCTACATAATCTTTGTTATTCAAGAGGGTGCATGGACATACAAATGACCTGAGGAAACTAATGAAATGTCTCCTTTTATGCCACAGTTCATAAGCAGTGTTACTATGAGTTTGACTGCTAAAACTCTGTGCAGCTTCAATAAGTGTTCTATTTCTCCTTTCAGCAACACCATTTTGTTGAGTAGTTCTAAAAGCACTATATTATCTTGTAATATCCTTTAATCATGAATGTATCAAGGACTTGGTTCTTGAATTCAGTTCCTTGATCACATCTTATGATCCTCACTTTGTGATCACATTGATTCTCAATTTTCAGAATGAAGTTTTTTAAGATTTTAGGGGTCTCATCCTTACTTCTAAATAGAAGACCCAAGTATATCTTGTGAAGTCATCTGTGATTACAAGGCAATTTGAAGTTCTAACTAAACTCATTACATTGGTAAGGCAAAAGAGACTCATATGTAAAAGCGTAAGCTAGTAGTGATTGAGTTCATTTCCTTTGACTTGTGAGACATTTTGTGTTGTTTTCCTTTCAGACTTGCAACACAATGGTAATCACTTGTAAACTCTTTCTTTAACATTCTAGTTACCAAATCACCTTAATTAATTTATTCATGTTCTTAAAGTTTTCATGAAACATTCTTTTATGATAGAGAAAAGACTTATCACTATTGGCTTTAGATAGAAAACATGAAACTTTTCCTGATGTGTAGGTTTCCTGCAAATCCATCTTGTACATGTTCCCCTTATTAGGGGCTCTGAGCAGGATATGCTCTTGAGAAATGATCACCCCGGGCTTGAGAATAATGCAATCATTTTCTGTAAAGAGCATGTTATGTCTCTAGTCACAAAATTTAGATACACTCAAGAGATTCTACCCAAGTTCTTTAACAAAGTTTACCCTCTCAATGCTGAGCTTACCATTTGTGACCCTGCCCCTTCCAGTGATGTAACCACCCGATTTTACTTTAAAAGCAACTAGCCCTATATCAATTTTCTTATTGTTTTGAACTAAATAGCCACTGCCTGTCATGTGCCTTAAAAAGTTACTATCAATTATCAATACATTTCTTTTAGTATTCAACTTTTTCTGCACATGAAAAAGAGATGGTTAGTTATATTTGGAAACCCAAGCCTTGCTGGTCTTGGGCTCATCAAGATGAACTGAAGATAGTTAAACAGTTATTGATCTTATATGCAAGCTTTGATCATCCTTGGTTGTTGTTGATGAAGAAACTTTAGTCACATGGCCTTACTTCATCTTCCACACCATATTTGGAAGACTTGACTTGACCTTCAAAACTTTGAAAGTTTTGATAACTTTGGAAGTTTTCGAGACTGAACCTTTGGAAGCTTTGCATCCACTACAGCAGACTTTAGTGCTTCGAAAGCATTACTTTCTTCCGAGACCAAACTTACTTCCGAAGACAGATTTCCACCTATCTTCTTTTGGTTCACCTTTGAGCTTCTGAAGAAAAGTGATTTTCCTTCCGAATCTATTTTCTTCTTCCTCACAAAAGTCTTATTCTTGTTCATATTGTTGGGTTTTGAACAAGTTTATCAGATCTATTTTATCCATATAAAATAGAAAACGCAGCGGAATTTCAGTTTAAAACTTGTTACAGTTAGCATATATATAAAACATTTTTATATTTATCTGTTAAAAATCCGTATGGATCGATATATGAAATCATGCTTACAAAAAACCATAGAAGGTTCGAAAAACTACCTTCAACAGTTAGGTCGGCAGAAGGTGTATGAAGATGGCAGCTTCCAAAATAGGAGGCCTCAAGCAGGTCTACCCATGAGCCACCAACAAGAACACCGGTTTGCTAGGATTTTCACTTGTGAAAACTCTGATTTTTCTCTTGACCGATCGAGAGAAAAAGGGAGTTCTACAGTTTTTTCTTTTTACCAAAAGGTTCAGTTCTCAGAGAGATCAGAATGCAATCTTATATTGCATGTCTTGAAAACATAAAATTCAGGAGAGAGAAAAGTGGGTGGGCCCAGCCCTTTTAACCCATCTGCATTTCTTCGCATATCATCCGTATTTGTAAATGTGGATGAAGTTGTTCTCCCGCATTTGTAAATACGGATGAAGTAACTAGGCCGCATTTCCAAAAATGCTCATCCGCATTAGTTAATGCGGATGAGTGTTTCCATCAGCATTTCCAAAAATGCTTAACCGTATTTCTTTCATAAGCAAATGCGGATAGGGTTTCTTCATCCACATTTGTAAATGCGGATGATTAAACAACATCTGCATTTGTTCAACCACATCAAATGCGGCTGTTTTAAACAAATACGGATGAATTAATATTCATCTCTCTTTGAAATAAATTATACATATAATTCATTTACAACACAAGTGTAAATATTTGGAAACCCAATTTCCAAATATTCTAATATTTATTTATATGATCATATCATAAAACAAATATCTTTGGTGTTTGTCTAGCTCGTTATTGGGTATGACCCGACTTGGATCATAACGTACTAGCCACATCAATTCAATTTGTATTTTGGGCAGATCATTTCCAACAATCTCCCACTTGCACAGATAAATAGAGGATTGATGCAAGTAGCAAATACTGCCTAACAATGGTTTACTACCCCTAATACGCATGACTAAGTGCCATTCAGTAACATCATCCATTTCAAGTCCCTTACTTGAAATGATTTAGGTGAATCTAATCATATATCCTTTTGTTTCAGATGTCAAGTTAAATCCAGAGACACAAAATAATCATTCCCTGTTGATTTAACTTTATTAGGCCTTAGACATCTTACTCTCAATGAATAAGAGGAACAAATCCCATCTTGACTACATACGTTTCTCACAATCACCTTGTATCACACCTGAACATAGCCTTGTGTGTTGTCCATTATTTCAGAACAGCGAAGAACTAGATCAAGGTATTATATTTGGTGAATATCAAAACCTAATATGTAACTCAGGTCGGAGGATACTATGATATTCGCCTTTACTCAAATTTACTTATGATCTATCACAAGATTCCATGTAGTAATATTTGAGGGTGAGTCAGTCCAATATTTATATCCCATAAATATCCACCAATCCAAGTGGTATAATATTCCATGTAGTAATATTTGAGGGCGGGTCAGTCCAACCTTGGCAGCGAACCCTCGCTCTATATTCATACTTTATGAATATCCATCAATCCAAGTTTATGATAGTCTTACCTTCATATTTGTTCCCACAAATATGAGCGACTATGGACATTTAGAATAATTAACTTATTCACGGATTTAAACATGCTAAAATTGAACATAACTCAAAAGTCATACTCATAAACCCTAATCATATGAATGAGTCATAATAACAATTGTTCTGATATCCAAATACTGAAAAGATCAAATCCAATCACTAGAATATCGAAGTCCTAAGGCACAAGTATGACTCTCCTGCTTTGGCCTTTCAAGGAGCTTCGTGAGTGGATCCACAATGTTTTGATCGGTGTGAACTTTGCGAATACATATCTTTTCTTTTTCAACTTCATCCCTTATGTAGTTGAATCTCCGCTCAATGTGCCTCGTCTTTTGATATGCTCTGTGACATCCGTCACCAAAACAGGTATGTTAACTTTGGCATTGATTTGGATTGTGGCTTTTGAGTTTGATGTTAGTCATATTTGGGCTTGGTCGTAATTTATGGCTCTTACTTGGTGGGCCTAAATTTTAGCTTATTGGGCCTATGTTTTTGTGTTGGGTCTAGGGTTTCTATCATTAAGATGACCATTGGGCTTGTAATCGTACGAGGTCCTGTGTATTGAGCCAAATCAAGGATTTTTCTAAAAGGTGAAACACGAAATTTATATCGAAACCCAACTAATCTTAAATCCATGGGCTTTGCCTAAAGTCTAGTAAATACATTTAATTTAATCTAAAAATTTAAAACTAAATGATTTATAGGGCATGTGATAGCTCGTTGGAACCGTTATTGCGCGCGGAATTTGAAAACATAAAAATTAGTTGACACGCGGTTCGAGACGTGACAGATTACCCGAGACGGGCCAAGGGCCCGAGGGCCCTTCTTCACTCCCTTGTTGCGGCCGCAAGCTAATAAGGGGGTATTCCCCTTTGTTTTGCCTCATTTTCACAATTTGGATTTTTCCATTGTAACCCTAGCCACCACCACACAAAAATCCTCTCTTCTTCTACATCTAACATCGAAAATTCTGAAGTTCTTGCACCATCCATCAACTTTTTGGCAATCAAGTCAATCCAAGATCTCAAACTAGGCTAGATTCGTTCATCTTCGAACCTACGGTAAGCGAAAATCGTTCTTGATGATTTAAATTCTAGTTTTACTCAAAAATCGATGATGTTCATCATCAAAATGCAAAATCTTCATCTAATATTCTCTTATTCTTGGTTTTGGGTGCTATATCATGAAGATCTAAGCGTTTCGATGGTCGGATTCGCCATTTGGTAAGAACCCTAATTCTTGGACTTGTATATTCTTTGAATCTATCAAATTGGGTTGTAATCTTGATTGACCTGCTCTAAATCGACATCTTGGACTTACAAAACGTTTTGGAGTCATTCAATTTGTTACTTGAAGGAATAGATGTGTTTAATGATTGAAACAACGAAATTACCAACTACTGTTGTAAACCGGGAGACTTGGAACCCAACAACTGTTTGGCACTGAAAATTTAAGTAAATAAGTGTTTAATTGAAGTTTTGGACAACTAGAACTGTAATGAAAGTATTTTTACATATTTGGGTTGTTAACGAGCTCATGTTGAAACTTGGGACGCAAAGGAACGAAGCTAACGAACTGGACAGCTTGCTGTCAGAAAAATGGGTCATCTTGTACATGTGATAACTTGGTAGAAATACACCCAACTGGGGAAAACTCTGGGTCTGACTTAAAGCCCTATGAGTCCTCTAACTAACCCAAGTGGTCTCGTGTCGTTTCGACATCGTTTGGTCCTCCAGACGTAGCAAACAAAACTGAAGGTCAGAACTGACGAACTGGGCAGCAGATTAGCCTGTATTCTTCGAGTCATAACTTTCTCATATTTTGTCAAATGTATATTATCCTTTTTCTGGAGTTTAAATTAAAGTCTCCTCTTTCAAATGATACCTTTTACGCAATGGCTCGTTATCGTTTCGATCTCCAAACAGCTTATACAAAACTGATGCGCAATCAGACATATGTGCTGAATTATCTTGGTAAACTTAAAGTAAAAGTTGAAACTAAATAATCTAAATAAAGACAAGTGTTGCCTATAAAAGTGATTAAATGATTTTTTTTTAAAAAGATTAAATTAATAAGAGTGTTAATGTAAAACCTTGATTAGCGTTAAGGGCTGGGTTAAAAGGATTACACCCATGTTGGTCATTTTATGCTATGGTAATCCTTTTGTGTATTGTACTTTTAGTGCTTGCTCTTCAAATTATGAGATTGGACTTTGGGAAATTGCTACTTTGAGGTGAGTTTCACGGCCCCTTTTTAATATATTTTACTTGGGGAAAAGCATGCTCATGGTTTTGGACTATGTCGTGTTTGATTTTCTTTTGAAATATTGTATGTGGTTTGGGTCATGGTATGAGTCTTGATATTCAATCATGAGTGTGTACTTGTGCTTGTGCTTGTGCTTCAACTTGTGTACTTGGACGTTATGAAGAGATATTGCTAGTACTAACGGGTTGACACCCCCACCCATGTTGTCGGTATACTAGTCGAGACCGACTTGGCCGGGGCTTGCCCTTGGGTGAATATAATCCGGTTGTGTGCAATTTTGGAAAGTCTTGGACTTGGGTTACTTTCGAACTTATGTTGATATCTTGACTGCTATGTATCTCTTTCACATACAATTTTCTATACATGTTATACACGGCAAAATATTTGTACTTATAAACCTGTGAACTCACCAACGTATGTTGACCTTTTTAGAGCATGTCTTTTCAGGTAATGAAGTCTAGGTGTATGGCTGTGGACTTAGATGAGACCGCTCCTCTAGGAGCATTAGACATTTCAAGAGATTTTTTTTGGGACATGTTATGAATTGTTTGGTTTTATGGATTGTAATTTTGATGATTTTGAGAATTTTATTGTTTTACAATTGTGTTGATTTGTTTCTGTATGGAGCTTTGGTAAGATTATGCATTTTGGTATGACGTTCTGGTAGTGACTATCCTTGACATGTGTTCCTATGTGTCGGGCGACGTCATGACCCATGTACAGAGAATACCTTTAGATATTCTCTTGAACCCCAATGTGTTATGACGATCCCGTCCGTCGCATCCTCGTGTTTCCGCTTTAGCGAGGGTGTGACATGCTCGGGTTTCTTGATTTGAGCAATCGCACCCTTGTTGTCATAAAGATCTCTAGATGGTCCTGAATGGTACGGACCACCCCTAGGTCGGTAATGAACTTCCTTATCCACGTAGCTTCTTGAGCTGCCAATGAGGCGGTGATGTATTCCGATTCAGTGGTGGACAATGCTACCACATCTTGTTTGCGCTCTTCCAAGAGACTACTCCACCATTCATAACGAAAAATATCCCGATTGTGATCGAGAATCATCTCGATCAGTTTGGAAACTCGCATCCGTGTAACCCTTACAACGAGTTCCTCCTCACCAGAGCCATATATTAGAAACATATCCTTAGTCTTTTAAGATATTTCAATATACTCTTAACCACCATCCAATGGCTATTTCCCGGATTTTGCTGGTATCTGCTTGTCATGCTCGAAGCGCATGACACATCCGGTCTAGTGCATATCATAGCATACATGATGGATCCTATAGCCGATGCATATGGGATTCCTTTCATTTTCTCTTGCTCATCCTTTGAGCTTGGACATTAAGATGCACTTAATATTGTTCCTCTTTGAATAGGCACCAAACCTTTCTTAGAGTTCTCCATCTTGAACCTTTCAAGATTTTATCAATGTATGCACTTTGGTTTAAACCTATCAACCGCCTTGATCTATCCCTATAGATCCTCATTCCCAAAATGTAGGCGGCTTCACCAAGATCCTTGATGGAAAAACAACTTCCAAGATAGGTTTTTACACCTTCCATGGTTGGAATGTCATTGCCAAACAATAGTATGTCATCAACATACAATACTAAGATTCCAACTTCTAGATGCTTGTTTTCAATCCATAGATTGATTTCTTTAACTTGCATACCTTATTAGGATGTCGTGGATCGACAAAACCTTCGAGCTGAACCATATAGACATCTTTTTCAAGATATCCATTTAGAAAAGCGGTTTTGACATCCATTTGCCAAATCTCATAGTCATATATGCGGCAATGGCAAATAATATTCTAATTGACTTTAGCATTGCCACGGGCAAAAAAGTCTCATCATAATCAACCCCTTGAGTTTGAGTAAAACCTTTTGCTACAAGTCTTGCTTTATAAGTATCCAAGTTTCCATGCATATCGGTTTTCTTCTTGAAAACCCACTTACTTCCAACATTTTGGAGTTAAGAGGTGGTGCAACCAAATCCCATACTTGGTTGTCATGCATGGATTGCATCTCAACGTTCATAGCTTCAAGCCATTTGTCACAATCGGATTGTGATATTGCATCATGGTATGTGGTGGGTTCATCCGAATCTACCACATAGCATCCATCTATGAAAAATCCATATCTTTCGGGTGGATTACTAATTCTACCAGATCTTCAAACGTTCTGTGTGTCTTGATCAACCATTTGATCATTTTCAACAACCTCTTGTTGAGTGCTAGTATCAACCAAACATGTATTGGCTTGTGGTTCTCGATCCTCCTCGAGTTCCACCGTTCTGTCAGTTCCTTCCATAAGGAACTTAGTTTCCAAGAACTCAGTCTTTAGAGCAATGAACACCTTTTGCTCGGTTGGGTTGTAGAAGTAATATCCCATAGAGTCTTTGGGATATCCTACAAAGATACACTTAGTGGATCAACTTTCAAGTTTGTTTTGGGTGTTGCTTTTGACATAAGCCTCACAACCCCATACCCTTAAATATGATAATGATGGAACCCTTTCATGCCATATTTCAAAAGGTGTCTTGTCCACTTTCTTGGTTGGGGCCATATTTAAAATACGGACTGCCGAGAGTAATACGTAACCCCAAAATGATAGAGGCAATGTGCTTCTAGCCATCATAGATCGAACCATATCCAATAGATTTCAATTCCTCCTTTCGGACACACCATTATGTTGTGATGTTCCTGGTGGAGTGAGTTGCGAGATGATTCTACAACTCCTAAGATGATCTTGAAAGGCATCATTAAGGTATTCACCTCCTCTATCCGAACGAAGTACTTTGATGGTTTTATTGAGTTGATTTTCAACTTCATTTTGGAAGACTTTGAACATTTCATAGGCTTCATCTTTGTGTCTTAACAAGTACACATACCCATAATGACTATAATCATCGATAAAGGAAATGAAGTATCTTTCACCATTCCTTGTCATTTCCTTAAAAGGCCCACATACATCCGAATGTATGATACCTAATAAGTCTTTTACCCTCTCATTAGTTCCACTAAAGGGTTTCTTGGTCATCTTTCCTTGTAAACAAGACTCACACTTATCAAATGAGTCTTCATTTGATTCCAAAAGACCATTCTTTTGAAGTGTGTGTATGCGATATTTGTTTATGTGACCAAGGCGATAATGCCAAAGATAAGTCTTACTCAAATCCATTTTGAGTTTCTTGGTGCTTGATTGGTACAACGAGTTATCAAAGGATGTGTTATCATGAACTAATTCATAAATGCCATTACACGGCATAGCTTTAAAATAAAAGACATCATTCATGAAAACACAAATACCATTGTCTACAAACTTCAATCATAACCATATTGTCTTAAAAGATAAACGAGATAATGTTCCTAGTCAAACTAGGAGCATACAAAATGTTTTTCAAAACAACTTCCAAACCATTTGGAAGCTTCAAATGTAGTCTCCTTGGGCTTTGACGTCAACTTTTGCTCCATTGCCCATGAAGAGACTTGTATCTCCTTTCTTGAAATATTTATTTCTTTTGAACCCCTGCAATAAATTGCAAATATGAGTTCCACATCCGGTATCTAATACCCATGTGTTAGAAGAAATAACATTAGATCAATATGGATCATGATAGTTGTACCTGAGGTTTGCCCCGCATCCCTCTTTGCTTTCAACTCCTTGAGATATGTTGGACAATTCCTCTTCCAATGTCCTATCTCGCCACCCTCAAAGCATGGATCGTTCTCCGTCACCTTTGGCTTCTTAAGCTTTGGTTTTGGAGGTTTGGCTCTAGCCTTTCCCTTACCCTTCCCTTTGATGTACCCTTTGCCTTTGGCAACATTTGCCTTGGGATTGGGGTATTGCCTTTCCTGTTGCCTCCCTCATTGATCGTGAGGACCGGTATAACCCTTTTACCCATCCCCACCTTGGTTGTTTTGATCATTGCGTGGAGTTCACCAATGCTCTTGTCCCAACCATTCATGTTATAATTCATGATAAATGTCTCAAACGTTTTGGTTAGACCATTGAGGATCAAATCGTGGCCAATTCTTTTGAGACGTGACAATTCAGCCTTTCTAGGCGATCAATGTGGCTCTTCATCTTAAGCACATAAGACGATACCGATTGAGTTTCTTCCATGCGACATGCATGAAGCGCTCGAACTGTTTCGAATCGCTCTACCCTTGCTTGTTGATGGAACATTTCCTTTAACTAGGTAATCATGTCGTATGCCCCATGATGCTCCAAATCCTTTTGGAGCTCGAGAATCATAGTTCCCAACATAAGGCAAGAAACTTGCATAGAATCCTCTGTGTGCTTAACCCAATCGTTATATGCATCAACTTCATTAACGTCAGGTTCATCGGGAATGGGATCGTCTAATACATACGATTTCTTCTCTTGCTTGAGAAAAATTCTCAAGTTTCGAAACCAATCCATAAAATTGTTATGATTAAGACGATCCCTTTCTAAGATATTTCTTAGTGATAGGTTATGGATGGTCGGGGTGGTAGCGTTGTTGTTTGTGGCCATTTCTACAAATATTAACAAAGTTCAATTTTAGTATTTCCGAAAAGAAATTTTAATTATTAATACCCTTTCACGTCTCATAGACAACTAATAATTAAAATCTAGAATCCAACGTTACATTTAAATAATGGTTAGGTGACCTTTATCCTATTATTTAAATTAACAAGGTAGTCAATACTTGACAATTGCAACCCTTTGCAACTTCTAGTTTTATGGGATCGGTCAAACATCTTTATGTTAAGTTGGCATGTTTAATCCTATCAACACCATTGTACACCATGCTTCGGTGACCCTATTCACATGGTTTCCAACTCAAGTCGTCCTACTTACACACACGTGTGAGTTTACACATACAAGCGGTTAGGTGACCTTTATCCCACAAATATGTTAACCCCACCTCAAATGCACAAGTTTCCTAAATGTGGTTAGGTGACCTTTATCCCACAAATAGTTCCCAAGTGATTCGAGGGTTGTGTAAAAGAATGGTGTTAAACTTGTTTAAAAGGGATTTCAATTTTCATTAATTCTAGTTTTTGAAAACCTTTTGTACCTAACATTTGCATGCATTCAAATGTGTGGTACTAATATGAAAACAATTTTTCAAGGTTCTTTCAATAAAACCCAATTTTTATTGTGAACACTTTAACTTTTAATAAATCCTTTTATTACCCATGTTAATGTTTCATAAGAACCAATTTTATGCGTGTTGTTGATATTAAATTGTTTAAACATGCATATCCATATATCACAAAACAATAATAAATCAACCACACAAGCATCACATGAGTTTATAACCGTAGTCTACTAAACTTAACATCACTTGTCGACTGAAACAAGTGAGTTAATAAGGTCGTTCCTAAGGTGAAAATGACACAACATTTGTGTTAGTGAACTCCCACTTGATCCCGCATCCTAATGCTTCAAGTGTCCACCTTGTGTTGTGACTCTCCCATTCCATTTGGGTTTCCAAGTACGCTGTGACTTCCGCAACAAAACCCTTTGGGCCTTCATCATCTCCTTTCTGTTAAAACCGAGATAGGCAGCCTTGTTGCATCTTCTTTTACAAAATATATCCTAAATACATATTTTTCTAGTAAAAGTAAAATGCAACTAACCTATTTATTTTACATACCAAATGAAAGATAAATAAATTACATACCCAATAGGAAGAATAAATACATTTAAACAATTACAAACCATTTGAACAATCAAATGCAAATCACAACACATTCATCCATAGGGTCTCGGCTTTGGTTATGAACAAGTAAAACATATATCCAAATATGTAAGTAAAATCCCAGGAGCATCCCCTTGAACCATAGATTCTCGGTTTAGGCATAAATGACCGAGAACCATGGTTTTGTTCCAAATAACAAAATCATCCAAATGATTTAAATTTTTCAAGATTACAATATACATGTCTAAAGAGATCTTGAAAATCAGGGGATGCTAGGACTAACGCCTCTCGGCCTTTTGGTGAAACATCACCAAGAAATCAATTTTTAGTCCAAGTGAAGCAAGTATCCATATAACCGGCTCTGATACCATTGTTGGATTTTGAACAAGTTTATCAGATCTATTTATCCATATAAAATAGAAAACGCAGTGGAATTTCAGTTTAAAACTTGTTACAGTTAGCATATATATAAATCATTTTATATTTATCTGTTAAAAACCCGTATGGATCGATATATGAAATCATGCTTACAAACAACCATAGAAGGTTTGAAAAACTACCTTCAACAGTTAGGTCGGCAGAAGGTGAACGAATATGGCAGCTTCCAAAATAGAAGGCCTCAAGCAGGTCTACCCACATGCCACCAACAAGAACACCGGTTTGCTAGGATTTTCACTTATGAAAACTCTGATTTTTTTCTTGACCGGTCGAGAGAAAAAGGAAGTTCTACACTTTTTGTTTTTTACCAAAAGGTTCAGTTCTCAGAGAGATCAGAATGCAATCTTATATTACATGTCCTGGAAACATAAAACTCAGGAGAGAGAAGAGTGGGTGGGCCCAGCCCCTTTAACCCATCCGCATTTCTTCACATATCTTCCACATTTGTAAATGTGGATGAAGTTGTTCTCCTGCATTTGTAAATGCGGATGAAGTAATTAGGCCGCATTTCCAAAAATGCTCATTAGTTAATGCGGATGAATGTTTCCATTAGCATTTCCAAAAATGCTTAACCGTATTTCTTTCATAAGCAAATACGGATAGGGTTTCTTCATCCGCATTTATATCTGCATTTGTTCAACCACATCAAATGCGGCTGTTTTAAACAAATGCGGATGAATTAATATTCATCTCTCTTTGAAATAAATTATACATATAATTCATTTACAACACAAGTGTAAATATTTAGAACCTAATTTCCAAATATTCTATTATTTATTTATATGATCATATCATAAAACAATATCTTTGGTGTTTGTCTAGCTCGTTATTGGCTATGACCCGACTTGGATCATAACGTACTAGTCACATCAATTCAATAGTATTTTGGGCAGATCGTTTCCAACACATATGGATGGTACTCTTAGGATTGTAGATACAATCCTTAGAAAAGTGAGTTCTATCACTACATATGAGGTGTTCAACAGGCATACTTCTGAGGGTTTTCTTCTTATGAGAAGGTTGAGCTTGATCTTTTTTCACTTCCTTCTTCACCTTCATAAATGATGTAGTAGGCTTCTGAGGGTGAAGCTTGATCTTAGAGCTGGATGGTTCAGGCTGTGCAGAAGTGATGGACATTTGTTCAACCTTCTTCTCTTGACCAGGATGATTTAAACTTGAACTATGACTCCTGTTACTAGAGTCCATAGTTGAGTCTTCAGTATTCATCACTTTAAACCCATTAAAGATAAAGGGTTGTTTTTGCTTGGGATTGAACGGGGGCTTGATCTCTTGGGCTTTCTTTGATTTTCTTTTAGCAGCCCTAATCAAATTATTTATAGCTGACTTGGCCATCCTTGGTTCTTTTTCTCTCTAGTAGTATAGTGAACCGTCTTAAGATAAGCCTCCTCACTCACTTCTGGTTCATAATTCACTATCTCCTCTTCATATTCATCCTCTTCTTTAATAGATTCAACGAGGGGCAACTCATCTTCACTAGTTTCACACCTTGGAGATCTTACAGATAATAATATGTGTGGAGGAGCTATCTCACTTGATTACAGTCGCTGCCTGTTTTGATGACAAATCTTTGCATGCAAGGATGAGTATATGATGTTCTTGAAGGTTTCCTCTTCAAGAACACACTTTTCTACCCTAAATTTGCTGATCACAAGCTTAGCCTTGCATTCAGTTAACTTTGTAATGAGATCTTTGATTTGAGTCCAGTAATTTGTGTGATCATGCTTAAGAGTAGAAATTGTTTCTCTAAATATTCTCTTTTAAGTTTATAGCCATTTTCTACTCTTTTGAAATTAGCTTTTAAAATATTCAAAGACTCAAGGTCAGATCTTACTTCCAAGTTATAAAACCTATATGTGTTTACTTTAGAATGCATTAGGAGTACAGAGATGTTCTAATACCTTAGCTTTATTATGGTCAACCATCAGTGCTTGATTTGGAGAAAAATCCTCTACCAAAAGCTACAGCCAAATCCTCCCTCTTCAACAACAATAGCAGCTTGTTGCTTTGGTTAGCTTAGCTTCTTAGTTCTGAGAGCTGCACTAGTGTAGTTTGGTCTGGATTATGCTTGGCCACCATTTGTCCTTGGTGCCTTACACTCTCTAGCAAAGTGTCCCATTTGGTTAAAGGTGTAATAATTCACTTAGCTTTTATCCAGTCCAAACTTTTCACTGGTTACATTGCTGGAAACTTTCTTTTGGTTCTTTTGTAGAACTTCTTGGCTCTATTAGTAAGAAGAGTCATATGTTGAACTATCTCCATATACTACAAGTTATCTGGATGGATACAGTCCAAGTGTTCAAGAGTGAAGAGAAAGTTCCCAAAACTTTCATCTGAAGACACAAAGGCTTGAGATAAGCTTGTCTCTTGTAATGGGATTCTTGGATGTAGCTCTCCCTTGGTGTCTCTGAGAAGGTAATGAAAGGTCTCTTTTGTGAGTTGTTAGGGTAGCAGATGAGATGATGCCATGGTTCTCTACTATCCTTTTCAACCACAAGAAGGGCTGAACTCTGTTGATTGCTTGAAGAGCTGCTAAATGGATTTTGCATGGTCATCTCCATCTAGTAACCACTTAGGATACCATACAGCTCTGTGAGAGTAAGGATGGAGAGGTTTTTAGTTCTCTTAATGGACATACAGTAGTGTGTACATTGTCTACAAAGAGAAAACATGGACCTACTCACGATGTCCCTATTCTTAAGTTTAACTCCAACATCCATCAGAGTATCTACAATCTTAACATACCTAAAGTACTGTTCAATCATAGTTTCACCTATTTTGTAGGTGAAGTTTTCAATCTGCTGCTTCATAAGATCCTTCTTGTTTTCCTTGGCTTGCTCAGACACTTCATAAATAAGCTACAGTGCATCTCAAAGCTGCTTTGTAGTTTTGCACTTCTTGAAGCCTCTATAGATAGAGTTGGGAAGAGTAATTTGAAGAGTGGTAATAGCCTTCTGATCTATATTAATCTTCTTCTAATCTTCCTCAGAATATTCAGTCACTTCCTTTGTAATCATCCCACCACCAGCAGTAGTTGAAATGGTGATTAGGTATGAGGTCCTGAGACAATAGATCTCCACATCCTGCTGTCTTAAGACTTGATAAAGCCTTCCATTCTTTGGTACCAAGTATCAAAATCATTAGGAGTGATCAATGGAGATTTGGTTATAGTATTGATTTCCATATCAGCCTTAGTGAGAGCTGCCATTTGAGCTGGTAAGTGTTTTGTGAAACTGAAGAGATTTCAGATAGTGAGATCTTACAATCAAGAGCATAAAAATCTCTTATCAGTTGAGGGTGATGTAACAATTTCACAAGGTGGAGAAAGTAATACTTAACAGATCAATAGGGAACCAGGCAAGTGAAACAAAGAACAAGAGTAAAGACACAAGCAGAACACAAGTAATGGTTTTCAAGAATGATGTATATTGGTCTCGAGTATTTTAGAATTGTTACAAGGCTTAGTCCTAAGGATTGGTTACATAAGATACTTAATAGTACATCCTGCAGCCAGCCATACTTTGAAGGCCAGTTATAACACTAATCTAGACAACAAGATCAATGTAAAGTCAAAAGGCAGATTGCCTTTTGACTAGTAACTATGACATGCTATAGTTCACATCCTAATCTATTAAAAAAGTATAAAAGTACAAGAGTGGAAAGTTACAGACTCAAATATCTTAATCTACAGTTGACAAAAGTATGAAAATATCATCAATTTGTATAAGTTGGTGAGTTATTAGAGATGGCAGCGGAAAGTAGTACAGATTTTATCAAAAACATGTAAGAGAAAGCAAGTATTCTCTGTATTCAGAAGAAATCAATCTCTTGGCTTTGGAAGACTTTGTCTTGAAGATTCAGAATACTTTATCTTTGGCTTCGGAAGAATTGGTATTTGCATTTGGAAGATTTGACACTTAGCGAATTTTTTTGTGCAATTGTCAAATCTTCCAAAGTAAGTTACTTGTACTTCAGAATGCTTGCTAAGAGAACTTTGGTTTGCACCAGCCATTTAAGGTAACTCTTACATCATAATTTCATATTCGAATTTGAAGATAGTTTTGCTGTAATGGTTTTAATGGCGTTATACGTACTTATTGATGTTATAGTGTAGGGATTACCTGTTCTATTTTATTTTGAAGATAAAGTGATTAACTTGATACTCCAAGGTCAAATGTCAAATCTATTTGTGGAAGATTGTGGGAAGCAAGACAACCCGTGCAACAAGATTTAGTTGTCTTTTAGGCAATGTATGATCCATGAGTTTTTCCAGTCAAAAGTTCTAAAACAATAGCCCGGGTATTTTCCTTCTGATATTTACACGGTTTGCTTTTTTGTGATTTTTTTATATAAAATATTCCTCATTGTGTACTTGACATGCCATTATGGTTTAGGCTATCCACTAAATTACATGCCTTTGCAAAATCAAATAGTGAGTGCTCTTCATTTGGCCAAAATTGGAAGACCTTGCCCTTTGCAATGACCTAATCTTTTATATATAATTATGCTTATATAATTTTAATTACTTTAACATATACAAATAAATAGTTAAATGGGGACAAAGTTAGTAGCATTTGTAAACTTTGCGTTTACGATTTTATATGTGATTTATCTTATTTTCACGTTGCAGTGAGGACGTTAGGAAGCAAGGACTATGCTTTACCAAGAAAGTGACTATTTGACTCTGCAACTAAGGCATGTTTGTCACTTGTGACATCATTTAATTGTTTTCATTTTTTGTTATAACATTCTATTTCATTACTTAGCCAAATGTTAGCCTTGGTTATTTTGTGTTTTTTGGCGTTTTCAATTACTTTTGGTGGTTGTTTTAAATAATCAAATACGTTTGCTATGTATTCAAGGTAGTTTTTGTTTTAACTTAACAAGGTAAAACAGATAGCTTTCAGTACAATTCATTCTAATGGTGAACAAATATTTCAAAGTTGGAGGTTACTATATGTGTTTATGATATTAAACTACCATCGGGTATTGAACTCCAATTGTAAATCATTGGTGAATTAGTGTGCATTTTTACTCATGATTTCTTCTTGATCATTAACCACCATCTGTTGTTGATCGTCATTTTAAACCTTTATCACCATCATTTGGTTTAAATCGTTAAGCTAAAATGATGTTTGACTAGTCGGGTCAACATTAGTTTCCACCGAAAAGATGTTTATTTGTGGAAAACCAAATCATATAGCTAATTATTGTATTCACCGATTTAATTCACCAAGTCGAGAACAATTTAATAATTAGAAAATAAACCAAAAAATCATTTTACTTCACAACCAATTGTTTTAGAACCTAAGTTGTAAATAAAAATAAGGTGGCTTTAAATGCTACACCCAAGAAGCATTTAAGAATCTAAATTTATTTTATAATAATTCAAAATCTGATTTTCAAAATAGACAAAACATGAGATGTAAGAATAATGTAAACCTTAAAGTTGTTGGCATGTTAAAGAAAACTAGAAATTTAATAAAAATTTGAAAAAGGATACAATTAAAAACTAAAGGAGGAAGCGAAACGGTTCACTAGCATTAAAATGTTTGGAAACAAAGTTTCAAACATCATTGCTTCGTCAAAGTGGTGAAATGGTTTTTGATGACAAACAATATATGATTCTAACTATCGTAACTTACATGGATGAGAATAATTTACCCAAGTCTACCTTGGCTTGAGTCCCTAAAGCTAATTGATCAATTCTACATGTACAGGGACAACCAAGGAGAACTTTCGAGAACTTATGGTAAGTTGATAATGGTTGTTTCAAATACATGACGAGGAACATACTTGTTGAACAATGTTCAAGCATACAATGGTGCTTGTGTTATTTTTTTCCAGTGACAATGAGGAAGAATTACAAAAAGGGGATGGTGACTAATGATGTCTTAAGTTTTGAAGATGTTAGCTACGTAAAAAAGTTAAACCACAACTTGCTAAGTGTTTCAAAGATTTGTAACACAACTTCCTCAACTCACTTTACAGCAAAAGAGTGCATTATTTTGAAACTGGATTCATGATACACACTGAGTGGATTTTGTTGAGGGCTTCCAAAGACAACAACATATCTTTTAGATGTAAATACTTTGTCTACTTTGGTAACAACATTGCTTGTTGTCAAAGGCATCAGTAATTTTGTGGCATCGTCGGTTAGGATATGTCAACTTCAAAACAATAAACAAACATGTTAAAGGTAATCATATTATGGGCTTACCTTAGAAAAAATTTCATCTTTTGAAACACTTTCTATTATGTTTCAAGGGTAAGCAGCACAAATTTCCTCACAAAACCATTGTGCATAACTCAATTGACTCTCACCTACAACTATTACCCATGGATCTTTTTGATCCTGTGAATGTGTTAAGCTTGAGTCGTCAATCTTATTCTTTAGTTGTTAATGATGACTTTTCTAGATTCACTTGGGTTTTATTTTAAGCAATGAAGGATGAAACTTCTCATTTCATAATCAAGTTTTTATCATTGTGTAATATCAAACTGTTTGAAGATAAAGTACATCCAAAGTGATAATAGAACCTAATATTGTAGCAAAGTGTTGATACATATTGGTGATTCAAAAGGGATCGTAAGATAGTACCATACTACTAAAAAACCAAACAAAATGAGTTGTGGAAATACGCAATCGAACACTAATTGAAGTTGTTAGAACGATGCTCTCTCGGCCAAACGACCTTTATTTTGTTGGGCTGAAGCAGTTAATACTGTTTGTAATGTTTAGAATCATGTGTTAATCAATAAATGGTTAAAATGACTCCTTATGAAGTTTTCGTTAAACATAAACCTAAAGTCAAATACTTCAAAGCCTTCGGATGTTGTTGTACATTGTTACAACAACTGAAACAAAATCAAAATTTGATGAAAAGGCAGAAAATGTTACTTTGTTGGCTATTCAGCAAACAAAGTTGCGTATCGAGTTTATAACAAAAGATCAAAAAAGATAATTGAGTTGTTTAATATTGATTGGCATAAATCTAACAAAACAAATGTAAGATTTGTTCCTTCATGGGTGTATGACTATGAATAATTGTTTAGCACTTTTAATCGTTCTGATTGTGTTGGTGCAACCTTTAAGTGAAGATTTGGATTATATTATCTACAAGTTAGATAACATTATTCCTTTTTCTTCTACTTCAGATTCCTCTATCAAGAGTAAGGCCCCGTTCCCGGAGACCTCACAGTTGGTCAATCATAGCATAATTATATAAAAACATTACATAATTCTTAAAATAATACAGCGGAATTAACATCAAAAACCATTCACTTCATTAATAACGTTGTTGTCAAGCAATACATTTATGTTTGTTATCAGTTTACAAAAGATCAGTTAATTTCATTACAAAACAGCAATATTATTAAGAGTGGACGGATGCCAGTCTAGCCCTGACGAGTAGCCTCCCCGAGTGCCATCCTCAGCAAATTACTTGCCAACTGAAAATGCATAAAAGTTAGCGTTGCTGAGTGAGTTCTAGTTTTAAAATAGTGAAAATACTTTATGAGTTTTGTATAGGAAAATACTCCTTAAAATACTATTTACTCCTTTGTATGTGATCATACATCATACATACATTCAAATATTATCCATTATCAACATTAATATCTTTCTTCACCATTTCCATGGTCGTTCACTTGAACTTTTATTTTTAATATTTCACTTCGATATGGACCAAAGTGCTATGCCCCCATTTAATGCGCATAAACCTGGTACTGGGTCGAAGTCTAATAATAGACCCCATCCGTGGTGCACAAAGCTGACTCCAGTACCGGGGCAACAACAATGGTCCCCTCAATCTCAATGATTGACCCTGTATGCATCCAACGGGTTAGTTAAACCGCACACAGTTGAGCTAACAACCTAGTGGTTGTGAACCTCATGTGAATTTTGCTTGCAAGACTTTCTTACGTTCTTTATGTTCCACTTTCATTAATCTTTTCACTTTCTTAAAGATAATACTTTACGGATAAGGATAAAATCACACCACGTAAAGTCACATAATAATATAATAGGGAACACAAGAACAGCCCAACACATCAATAAAATAAGCAAATAATAACACCAAGTCAAACCAGGGTCAAACCCTAAAATTCTGATTTCCCAAAATTCCAGAAAATTTTCTAAGTGTTTAGGCGCATGGGCACTATGCAGGCGCATGAGCCCTGCTTAGGTGCATTAACACTATTCAGGTGCATGAATCCTACACTTAGGCATTTTAGATCACATTCTGGGCACATGAACTGTTCAGGCGCATGGACTAGCACTTAGGCGCCTGAACAAAGGGTTGGGCGCATGACACTTTGTAGGCGCATGACACTATGTAGGCGCATGAACCTATACTTAGTCATTTCAGGCAAAACTTCGGGCGCATGGGCACTATTAGGGCGTATGAACCCCCATAGGATTTTCTAAGGCAAATTTCTAGGCGCATGGCCTGTACTTAAAATATCTAAGGCAATGCTTCAGGTGCACGGGCCCTGTTTGGGCGCATGGCCAACCATTCTTCATATTTCAATCTTATTTTCTAATCCCATTCGCATACCAACCTATTCAAAGCTTAAACATAACATTCTAGGCATACGATACCCATAAACAAACATCAAACATAAGCATATACACATATAAAGCCACGATTACAAGAGTAAAGTTGAGAAAACCCATTTTGATGCATTTTCAGCCCTAAATACTTTTAAAACACAAGAAATACGGGGTCTAGTACTCACCTATAGCAACAAACAAGCAACACTCCTCCAAACTTGCCTGCACTAGAGTTCAAACACCTAAAAACAAGCATAAACAAGCACCAAAACACCAAAAACACTTAATAATCGATTTCTAAAGGTGAAACCACAAAGAAACTGAACCAATTAGCATATAAACACACAAACCTTCGAAGAATACAGCCTACCTTCTTCACAACCAAGAGAAACAAGGGTTTCAGCTCTTTCTTCTTTTCTTTTCTTTGGTAGCAGCAGCAGCAGGAAAGAGCATGGGCGACCATGCCCCTTATACACATATTTTTGACTTTTTGGTGTACTTTTACACTTTACACCCCTCATCTTTGCCCCTTCTTTATTTCTTCTAGATACTTTTCTTTTTTATTTATTTGACCAAGTTTTCGGGTGTTACAAGATTTCTTCAAGTATTTCTATTTTCATGTTCCTATTCAAGAAATTATATTTATCCAAAATCGGTTCTTGTGCAAGCAAAGTATCAAGTACATGATTTTGGTTCCGCTCAAGTTTCTGATCAACAACAAAATATTATGGCTGATATTTCTAAAGAATCTAAATCTTTTACACTGGGTTTTCCAGATGAGACTATACAAGTTCCATTCGAATAGTCTCAATCCGATACAACATCACTTAGAGCACATGTTTCTAATGAACATAAAGAAGAAACTCTTATGTATCAACCAGATGGTCTTGATGGTGTTCTAGAAGTTGTTGGTCACATTTCAAATCTTGAAGAAGTTATTCAGGAAGAATATATCTTTTTACATAGAATTCACATGAATCATCCGACAGAAGCAATCATTAGTCCATTATCCAAAGTCATACACACATCAATCGAGGGTAATTAACACATGTCTATATGCCTGTTATATATCTTAGATGTTTCCAAAGTATGATGAAATGGCATTATAGGAAAACATTTGGATTGACGCAATGCAAGACGAGTTAATGGAATTAAAAAAGCTAAGTGTATGGCATCTTGTTGAGTTGCAAAAAGATAAGCTTTTTGTGTTGCAAAAAGATATGCTTTTTGTTAGGACAAAATGGATATATAGAAACAAGATAGATGAAAAATGTCTTATTGATATAAACAAGGATGAAAAATGTCTTATTGATAGAAACAAGGCACGACTGGTGGTGTAAAGATTCTATCAAGCAAAAGGATTGAATTATGAAGTGGTCTATGATCTTGGTAGACTATGATCTTGTAGCTAGACAAAGAGGCAATTTGTATTTTTCTTGTGTATGCTTCATTCACAAATTTCAAAGTCTATCAAATGGATGTCAAGATTGCATTTCCTTATGGCAAGGTCAAGGAAGAAATATGCGTTTGCCACCACCTAGTTTGAAGATCCAGATTATCTAAAATATGCATACAAGTTAGACAAGGCTTTGATATGGTTTACATCAGGTATCTCGTGCATGGTATGCTACACTCATAGAGCATTTGCTTGAAATGGGTTTACTTATGGAGCTATTGATTAAATTTTGTTCATTCGAAAGACGGGTAATATATATTATTTTTGTTCAAATTTATGTTGATGATGTTATCTTTGGATCTACAAGTGATGACATGTACAAAGAGTTTGAAGCACCTGTGAAGAAAATCAAGATGAGTTCTCTTGAATAGATATCGTTCTTCTTAGGCATCAAAGCTAAACAGAGTGACACGGGCATTTTGATCCATAGGAGAAGTATGTTCAAGCATTCCGGATGAAAAACAAGTTTCAAGACCCTAAGATTGTTCCAACTCCTATGTCTTCTCGTCCTGCTTTCACTCTAGATCTCACGAGTGAAGATGTTGATCAACATATGTATTGATCAACGATTAGATCTTTGATGTATAGGATCATGTTTCTAATTTGTCAGTGTGCCTATTATTAAATTATTCCTCATGAATTTCATATGAAAGTTGTGAAGCGGATATACAAGTATCTTATAGGCCATCCATAACTTGGACTTTAGTATCCTAGAAATTTTGAAATTAATTTGTTTGCTTATACTGAAAGTGACTATGGTGGTTTTAATCCGGAAAAGAAATTAACAAATGGAAAATGTCAATTTCCAGGCAATCTTTTGATTTCATGGCACTGCAAAAAGCAAAACGCGGTGTCCACTTTCACTACTAAAGCAGAATATGTAGTTTCCAGAGGTTGTTTATCACATATTGCCTGGATTCACAAAAATTGCATAATTATGGCTTAAATCTTTTTGACATGACCATTTGGTCCGACAACAAAATAGTCCTGGATATTGTGAAAAATCCAATTCAGCATTCTAATACGAAACACATTAGCATTCGCATGCATTTTGTTGGTGATTGTTTCGATAAAAAGCATATTCATCTTAAGCAAGAGTCACAAGATGTAAATATTACTAATATGTTCACCAAAGCATTCGATCATTCTTGTTTTGACTATTTAGTTAAATCATTTGGGATGAATAACTTTGGGTGATTACACGTGATATTTCAGAAAAATATTCTTTCTTTTTTTACATTAAAATTGTTATTCTTATTGATCATTATAATTTTAGGTGTAGAAAAAGTAACAAAGAGAATATCAAGAAATATATTTGGTTTTAAGGCGGGGAAAAATATTTAAAAAAATTAAAAATTAACAAAAATAACTTAAGTTGATAAAAATTTAAAAATAAAATTTTTGCGTAAATAAGATATGATAGTACATCTTTCAATCTTAAATTATTGCAAAGTAAGACTTAAATACGAACTGACTTGGATTTTTAATAGGCTCGGTGTGACATCCGGTAATTTTTCGTTACCAAACTCCGTTAGTTTCGTTAGGTCTTGCATACACGTGTCGTGAGCACACACTAGTTGTCGTTGAAGATTGGTGACTTAATAATAATTAACAACGATTATCAAATAATAACTTAACTAAAAATATGATTATTAAGTTGTGCTTATCTGCTTACGTGATTTAAATATTATTTATGAATTTTATCTTGTAACGTGTCAACATGTTATTTATAATTCATGTGTTTTGTTATTAATGAAAGATATACATGATTATTATTGATGATTAATAATATTTGTGGTTAGTAGTTAAAATCTTTTAAAAAGTGTTAAAAGAGCAAGTTTTTATAAAATGTGATCAAGGAGGGATTAAATTGTAAAAACTACAAAACTTATATTTGGTAAAACCCAACCCAAATCCCCTAACCCCCCTTGCGGCCAAAACCTCACATACACACCCCACATTGTGCGATTTTGAGCGAAGAACAACAAGTTTTCATCGAATTCTAGTGGCAATCAAGCATTACAAGTGATTTACAAGTGTTAATCATCATCTTTGCACACTTAAAGGTTAGATTTTGATTGACTTTTCATGGTTTTGATTCTTGATAGAACCCTTGGCCGAAAATTGTAGTAGATGTTGAAATCAATGTTGTTTGATGATTTTATGATGTTAGTTAGATTGTATTGATGTTGGTTTACGTGGATTATACAAGAAATTCGTGGTTTAGATGCGTTGTTCATACCTTACTAATAATAGTAACGTTTGTGCATGAACTTGATGAATTGATGACAGATTGATGATGTTGTGATGTTAATGATGTTGTATGAACGTTGGGTTATGATTATTATGCAAGAAATCCATGAGTTGATCATGTAGTTCATACCTTGCTAAAAGTTGAAACTTTTGGATATAAGATTTGTGAATTATGATGATTTGATGATTTTGAACATGTCTAAATGATAGTTATGAGCTTGAATAGGTATTATGTTAATGAATTCATGATTGAATTGAGCGTTAGATTGATTTTGGGAAGTTACTTTCCCAAAAGGGTAACTTTATTTATGTAGAACTTTGGATATAGTGAATTGAGTATAATCATGATGTTAGGGTCATGTTAGAATGTTTATTGATGGTGTCTAATGTTGTGGAATGTGTTAATTGGGTTGTATGGATACTTGATTGGTCAATTGAAAATTTGGACCTTTAGGGATTATACATGATGATGGCTTGTGATAGGAGATTATAGAATCAAGTTTGTAAATGTAATAGGTCATTGTTGGATATGTAAGTTGGCATAAATCCTATTGAATAATGTGATGATGATCATCATACAAGCATACAAATCTGAGGCCCCTACTTAGTAGGATTGGCAGGGTTTAGGGTGTGAAGTTGTGAGTGGCTTTACATGGCATGTTGTGCATGATTAAACTTTATGTATGATGTACTAGTTGTGATGTAATTATAATTATGTGAGCATGTTGACTACTTGAGATTAGCATGAGTTGTATGATAATCTAAGTTGTATGATGATCTTGGTAGAGCAAGTGGTTGATGAAGTGATATATGTGAACAAATTGTATGATAACCATGTATGGTGAGTTGCTATGCTTAACTAAATGGAATTTCAACTTATAATGTCACCAACGGGTCAACTAGGTCAAATGTGTCTTGTTTTTCCAAAACCTTGAGTCAATGTGTTTATTGAGCACTTAGGGTTGTTAATGATTCTGTGTACACGTACTCATGTTCTTGCGTGTTCTAGGTAACCTCTAAAGGTTGTCTTTCCTCTCTCTCAAGTTAGCTTTAATATCATTCGTGTGCACACCAGGTGAGTTCATGCCCCACTTTATTTACACTCACTTTTGGGGGAGACAGCATACTCGTTCTGAAATGCTTTATTGATTATAAGTTGTGTATAGTGTAATGTTGTGCACTATACTATGAAAGTCCTCACACTTTCGGATTGTTAATATTGGAACTTGCAGGAAATCTTGGGTAGTACTACTGGGTTTGACAAGCCCCACCTGTGCGACTCGAGGTCAAACGGGTGAAATATTGTCCTAACACATGGTGTCATGACCTAGTAAGTCGTGAAGGGAGGCAATCCAACGAAACGTTGTCAGCTTCGATCGCGAAATCACTACGATTATTACTTGTAAATTTCAACTAGCTATCTAATTCAGTACACTGTTATGTTTTGTAACTGTTACTGTTATGTTTTACGCAAACTCTTGAACTCACCAACCATTGTGTTGACTCTTTTAGTATACTATTATCAGGTCGTGGTTAATGAAAAGCTTAGGAGCACTCACGGGTCAGCATTTGTGGGTCAGCATTGTTGGGAACAGTTGTGGTTTTGCAATTGAAAAAATTATGTATTTGTTTTGAACAATGGTTGGCGTGTGTTTGCACATTTTATGTTGTGTTGCATTATTTTGGGTTGTCATGTTTACTGAACGCTTCCACATACTTTTAAAGTTTTAAACTCTGATTTTGCTTTAATGTTTCATTATAGAGTCTTTCTGAGTAACTAATGACTGAGATCCTGGTTTGTTCACACGCCTCGCGGTAAAACCCCGCATGTGGATTTTGAGGTTGTGACTGATTGTTAACAGAGCCATTGGTTATAGGGAACTAGGTTGCATACACACTAGACTATAACCGCACAGTTTGTTAGTTACTCATCACTTATTTCCTTACTGTATACTCATTGCCATAAGCATCACGTACTTCGCAGCATGGCATCGTCATCTAGAGATTTAGGCAAGAGACCTTCACGGTCTGAGTCACCTCCTCCTTCTCCTGTACTTGATAGGGGATCAGACTGGCCTCGACATCCTTACCCCTCTAAAGAAGAGGATTGGGATCAGCCATTCGCATTACCCGAGCGTGATCCTCAGCGGAACTGGAACTTCTATCCTACCTATATACACCGCATGGTTTATAGGGAGCATGTACCACCTATAGCTCCTACTTGACCTAGGACTAGATCATCGACAGCCTCTACATCACCTACTCTACCTTCCCTAGACATCCCTCTCGAGCAGGCGGTTGCAGCTTTAGTGGCTACGTTAGACACTGAGCGACAGCGCATTAGAGGACTCACTGATGAGAACTCCACTTTACGATATGAGATACGTCAGTTGTGTTTCTAGGTAGAGATGCTTCAGGAGCGACTCTCGATGGCCATTGGTGGGCATCATACCCTGGCAGGCAACGTTGTAGCACTTACTGAGTGCATGAACGCGCAAGAGCACCATAACATAGTGATCGATGATAGGTTTGCTGATCTGGAGGCACAGCTAGTGGTACTTCAGATTGCCGAAGCCCCTGCACCTGAGGAAGATCCAATTGAAGAAGACCTATAGGAAGAACCAGAAGAAGCCCCGGAGGAAGAAGAACCAGCAGAGATGGAAGAGAACAGTGATGGGTCGGACGTGCTAGATTGATTCTACATTTATATGACTTGGACTATATAGTGTTTCTTTCCTTTTGAAACCTATGTGGGAAGGGTTGTTTCCCACCCAACTAAAAAACTAAAATTTTCACATTGATGGATTTTGTGAACAATTTACAATTTATTTATCTTTGGTTATTATTTTTGTTATAAATGTTGTGGTTGTGGTAAATTCATTATTTCTTATTATTTACTGTACTTCAATGAGATTAATGTGTTAGATGTTACTCATTATTGTATTTCTGAATGTAAAGTGAAATATGGACGCAAGAGGTAAAGGACGTGGACATGGCCGTGGACGTGGTGTCGTTGGTCGTGGTACCGGTGCTATAAACATGACCCCCGATGAATTAGCTACCCTGATAAATTAGCATGTGCAAGCAGCGGTTGGTGCACAAGCTGCCCAATTTGGAGGTGAATGATGACCTTGGTCATCAACTGCATAAATTTTTCTACTAGATGGTTAACCCATTTGATCGTACAAAATAATCCGAAATGTTGAAAATAGGACCGCCAGCGTGCACATATAAAACATTCATGGACTGCAAGCCCCATACGTATAGTGGAGCTGAGGGAGCTGTAGGGCTCGTACGTTGGTTCGAGAAGACCGAGTCAGTCTTCTCCAAATGCAACTGTCCAATGGTGGATCAACTAAAGTATGCCATGGGGACGCTTGAGGGCATAGCACTCTCATGGTGGAATGCCCAAGTACAAATGCATGGTCAGGCAATCGCCAATGTTTTACCATGGGATGAATTCAAGGAATGATGATGGAGGAATATAGCCCTCGTAGCGAAGTTCAAAAGCTAGAAGCCAAATTTTGGCAGCTTAAGATGGAAGGATCAGAGATTGAGGCCTACACAACAAGGTCTCACGAGTTGGCAACACTTTGCCTAGGCATGATCGACACACAGGTTCCGGAGATACAGAGCATGGTGACTGCTGCAAACCTCCCTACTATTCAACAGGTGGTCCGATTAGCCCACAAACTTACTGATCAAGCGGTAGAGCAAGGCAAAATACCCAACGGGGCGCTGTGGCAAGCATGCCCGATAATAAATGTAAGTGGGACGGCTTAGGCAACAAGGGATCGTTATCAAATAGTCAACCTCAGCAGCAACAGCATCATCAGCAACAGAAGAGGTTCGACAACAACAGAGGCTTCAACCAGATGACTCCCTCAAACCAAGGCCAAGCGGATATGGAGGGAGACACCCAAAGTGCAACCGGTGTAACTATCATCATGTGGGCAGATGTGACAACTTCAAATGCCAACGCTGTGGAAAGATTGGACATGCAGCAAAAGACTGCCGTGGCGAGCTGATGAAAAAGTCATAACAATCCTAGGAAACACCTAAAGGCTGCTTTGAATGTGGGAAAGAGGGCCATTACAGGAGAAACTATCCTTAGTTGAGGAAGAACGGGAATGGTGCAAACAACGTTGGGAACAACAACAACAACAATGGCAATGGCAACAGCAATGGTGGTAACAACGATGGAACAAAGGGAGAGCCTCTGTTATCGGTTCAGGTGAGGTTCTAACCGACCCTACTACTGTTACTGGTAAATTTTCTGTTAACGGTCGTTTTGCTACTATATTGTTTTACACAGGAGCCGATAGAAGTTTCATCTCCACTAAGTTTAGTATTCTTTTAAGTGATATGCCCTCGACATTAGAATCTAACTACACCGTAGAGTTAGCTGATGGTAAGCAGATTCACGTAACGCATATCCTTAGAGATTGCAAGATAGAACTTGCTGGTCATACCTTTGACATAGATCTCATGCCTGTTACACTAGGGAGTTTTGATGTAGTAGTAGGCATGGATTGGCTTTCTGAAAAGCAGGCGGAAGTCATATGTCATGAGAAGATCATACGAATCCCTATTGGTGAAGAAATTCTTACGGTCAGAGGCGATAGAAGTGGTGCAGTGTTAGGCATCATCTCATTCATGAAAGCACAGAAGTTGTTGCGGAAAGGTAACTTAGCCATATTAGCCCTCGTTACTGATAAACAACCAGAAGAAAAGTGGATAGAGGATATCCCTGTCGTTTGTGACTTTCCTGAGGTGTTTCCAGAGGATCTGCCTGGATTACCACCTCATCGTCAAGTTGAATTCCAGATTGATTTGACTCCAGGAGCCACTCCGATTGCTAGAGCACCTTATCGGTTAGCTCCGAACGAACTACAAGAATTATCTGCTCAACTACAAGAGCTATTGGATAAAGGGTTTATCCGACCGAGCTCGTCGCCTTGGGGAGCAGCAATTCTGTTTGTCAAGAAGAAGGATGGTACATTTCGAATATGCATCGACTATAGAGAACTGAATAAGGTTACGATCAAGAATAGATACCCACTACCTCGTATAGATGATTTTTTCAATCAACTGCAATGATCAAGCTATTATTCTAAGATTGACTTGAGGTCTGGGTACCATCAACTGAGAGTTTGAGAGGAAGACATCTCGAAGACCGCCTTCTGTACACGTTACGGTCATTACGAGTTCTTGGTCATTCCATTTGGGTTGACAAATGCACCAGCAGTATTCATGGACCTCATGAATCATGTGTGCAAACCCTATCTCGATCAGTTTGTTATTGTGTTTATCGATAACATATTGATCTACTCAAGGACTGAGGAAGAACATGAGGAGCACTTGCGTTTAATCTTGGAATTACTTAGAAAGGCACAACTATACGCTAAGTTATCCAAGTGTAATTTCTGGATACGTGAAGTGCAATTCTTGGGTCATATTATTAATGAGAAAGGAATACATATCGATCCTGAAAAGATTGAAGCAATAAAGAATTGGGCGGTACCCAAAACGCCAAGCGAGATACGACAGTTTCTTGGACTGGTAGGATACTACCAGTGATTCATTGAAGGATTTTCTATGATCCCTCAACCTCTCACAGCCTTGAAGGGAACAATGTACAAATGGGGTGAGAGTCAGGAATCTACTTTCCAATTACTGAAACAGAAACTTTGTAGTGCACCGATATTGGCGTTACCGGAGGGACTGGTAGGATACTACCAGCTATTCATTGAAGGATTTTCTATGATCGCTCAACCTCTCACACCCTTGAATCATAAGGGAACAACGTACAAATGGGGTAAGAGTTAGGAATCTGCTTTCCAATTACTGAAACAGAAACTGTGTAGCGCACCGATATTGGCGTTACCGGAGGGAAGTGATGACTTTGTAGTCTATTATGATGCTTCTATTCAAGGACTTGGTTGTGTCTTGATGCAGCGAGATAAAGTGATAGCTTACGCCTCAAGATAACTAAAGGTACATGAAAAGAACTATACCACCCATGACTTGGAACTGGGTGCGGTAGTTTTTGCCTTAAAGATCTGGAGACATTACTTGTATGGTACCAAGTGCACTATTTACACCGATCACAAGAGTCTTCAGTACATCTTTGAGCAGAAGGAATTGAACATGAGGCAAAGACGCTAGGTAGAATTATTGAACGACTATGATTGTGCTATCAAGTATCATCCGGGAAAGGCTAATGTAGTCGCTGACGCGCTGAGTAGAAAGGAAACTGCTAAGCCCCGACGAGTGCGAGCTTTGCAACTTATGATTAGTGCACGATTACCTGAACAAATCTGAGAAGCTTAGACAGAAGCTCTGAAAGCATAAAACATTGGGTCTGAATCGTTACGGGGAATGGATAAACAGTTGGAAGTAAAGGCGGATGGAGTTTGTTATTTTATGGACAGACTTTGGATACCTTTACATGGAAATTTGAGAGACTTGGTTATGAGTGAGGCACACAAGTCTAAGTTCTCTATACATCCTTGACCCGACAAGATGTATCATGACCTGAAGGCGCACTATTGGTGGCCTAACATGAAAGCGGATGTTGCTACATATGTGAGCAAGTGCTTGACCTGCTCGAAAGTAAAAGTGGAATATCAAAAACCATCTGGGCTATTACAACAACCTAAGATTCCTATGTGGAAGTGGGAACAAATTTCAATGGATTTCATTACCAGACTACCCTGGACTCCTACTGGTTATGACACGATATTGGTGATCGTAGATCGATTGACGAAGTCCGCTCATTTCTTGGCAATCAAGGAAATGGATAAAATGGACAAGTTAACTCAAATTTATCTGAAGGAGATAGTTTCGAGACATGTAGTACCAGTCTCAATTATTTCTGATCGTGGTGCTCGTTTCACATCACACTTCTAGCAGTCATTACAAAAATCTTTGGGTACGTGATTAGACATGAGTGCTGCTTATCATCCGCAAACTGATGGTCAAAGTGAGCATACTATACAGACATCGGAGGACATGCTACGTGCTTGTGTGATTGACTTTGGGAATAACTGGGAAGTTCACCTACCATTGGTGGAATTTTCTTACAATGATAGTTATCACACCAGTATAAAGGCAGCACCTTTTGAAGCCTTGTATGGATGAAATTGTAGATCACTAGTTTACTGGGAGAAAATTGGTGATAGTCAGCTAACGAGTCCCGAGTTAGTTCACGAGACCACTGAGAAGATTATACAGATAAGAAACCGTATGGCTGCAGCACGTGACAGACAGAAAAGCTACACAGATAAGCGACGGAAACCTTTGGAGTTTCAGGTCGGTGATAAAGTTTTACTGAAAGTCTCACCGTGGAAAGGTGTGATTCGATTCGGCAGAAGAGGCGAGCTTAATCCAAGATACGTTGGACCATTTGAGATTCTGGAAAGAATAGGTCCAGTGGCGTATCGATTAGACCTACCTGACTCACTGAGTTGAATTCATAATGTATTTCATGTCTCAATTTGAAAAAGTGTTTATCAGATGAGAAGTGCAAGTAGATGAACAACTATGGTTCATTGAAGAACCAGTTGAGGTGATGGATCGTGAGGTAAAGACTCTTAAGCAAAGCAAGATACCCATAGTCAAAGTTCGTTGGAACTCGAGACGTGGACCGGAATTCATGTAGGAACGTGAGGACCAGATGAAGCTTAAGTATCCTCAGCTGTTCAAAACAACGACGACAGCCGGCGAAGGTATTGATTAAATTTCGGGACGACATTTCTTTCAACATGGGGATGATGTGACAACTCACCCAACACTCACTCGATTACTTTGTCCCAATGCAATAGACCAATGATGGAACACACCATGTAACGCAATTTTTGGGACGAAAATTCTTTCAACATGGGGATAATGTGACATCCGGTAATTTTCCGTTACCAAACTTCGTTAGTTCCGTTTGGTCTTGCATACACGTGTCGTGAGCACACACTAGTTGTCGTTAAACGTTGGTGACTTAATAATAATTAACAACAATTATCAGATAATAACTTAACTAAAAATGTGATTATTAAGTTGTGCATATGTGCTTACGCGATTTAAATATTATTTGTGAATTTTATCTTGTAACGTGTCAACGTGTTATTTATAGTTCATGTGTTTGGTTATTAATGAAAGATATACATGATTATTATTGATGATTAATAATATTTCTGGTTAGTAGTTAAAATCTTTTAAAAAGTGTTAAAAGAGCAAGTTTTTATAAAATGTGATCAAGGATGGATTAAATTGTAAAAACTATAAAACTTATATTTGGTAAAAACCCAACCCTAATCGCCTAACCCCCCTTGCGGCCGAAACCTCACACACACACCCCACATTGTGCGATTTTGAGCAAAGAACAACAAGGTTTCATCGAATTCTAATGGCAATCAAGCATTACAAGTGATTTACAAGTGTTAATCATCATCTTTGCACACTTAAAGATTAGATTTTGATTGACTTTTCATGGTTGTGATTCTTGATAGAACCCTTGGCTGAAAATTGTAGTAGATGTTGAAATCGATGTTGTTTGAGGATTTTATGATGTTAGTTAGATTGTATTGATGTTGGTTTACGTGGATTATACAAGAAATTCATGGTTTAGATGCGTTGTTCATACCTTACTAATAATAGTAACTTTTGTGCATGAACTTGATGAATTGATGATAGATTGATGATATTGTATGAACGTTGGGTTATGATTATTATGCAAGAAATCCATGAGTTGATCATGTAGTTCATACCTTGCTAAAAGTAGAAACTTTTGGATATAAGATTTGTGAATTATGATGATTTGATGATGTTGAACATGTTAAAATGATAGTTATGAGCTTGAATAGGTATTGTGTTGATGAATTCATGATTGAATTGAGCGTTAGATTGATTTTGGGATGTTACTTTCCCAAAAGGGAAACTTTATTTATATAAAACTTTTGATATGGTGAATTGAGTATAATCATGATGTTAGGGTCATGTTAGAATTTTTATTGAAGGTGTCTAATGTTGTGGAATGTGTTAATTGGGTTGTATGGATACTTGATTGGTTAATTGGGAAATTTGGACCTTTATGGATTATACATGATGATGGCTTGTGATAGGAGATTATAGAATCATGTTTGGAAATGTAATAGGTCATTGTTGGATATGTTGGTTGGCCTGAATCCTGTTGAATAATATGATGATGCTCATCATACACGCATGTGAATCTGAGGCCCCTACTTAGTAGGATTGGCAGGGTTTAGGGTGTGAAGTTATGAGTGGCTTCACATGGCATGTTGTGCATGATTAGACTTTATGTATGATGTACTAGTTGTGATGTAATTATAATTGTATGAGCATGTTGACTACTTGAGATTCGCATGAGTTGTATGATAATCTAAGTTGTATGATGATCTTGGTAGAGCAAGTGGTTGATGAAGTGATATATGTGAACAACTTGTATGATAACCATGTATGGTGAGTTGCAATGCTTGATTAAATGGAATTTCAACTAATAATGTCACCAACGGGTCAAATGGGTCAACTGGGTCAAATATGTCTTGTTTTTCCAAAACCTTGAGTCAATGTGTTTATTGAGCACTTAGGGTTGTTAATGATTCTGTGTACACGTACTTATGTACTTGCATGTTCTAGGTAACCTCTAAAGATTTCCTTTCCTCTCTCTCAAGTTAGCTTTAATATCATTCGTGTGCCACCAGGTGAGTTCATGCCCCACTTTATTTACACTCTCTTTTAGGGGAGATAGCATACTCGTTCTGAAACGCTTTATTGATTATAAGTTGTGTATAGTGTAATGTTGTGCGATATACTATGAAAGTCCTCACACTTTTGGATCGTTAATATTGGAACTAGCGGGAAATCTTGGGTAGTACTATTGGGTTTGACAAGCCCCACCTGTGCGACTCAAGGTCAAACGGGTGCAATATGTTCTTAACACATGGTGTCACGACCTAGTAAGTCGTGACGGGAGGCAATCAAACTAAACGCTGTCAGCTTCAATCGTGAAATCACTACGATTATTACTTGTGAATTTAGACTAGCTATCTAATTCAATGCAGTCTTATGTTTTATAACTATTACTGTTATGTTTTACGCAAACTCTTGAACTCACCAACCATTGTGTTGACTCTTTTAGTATGCTATTATCAGGTCGTGGTTAATGAAAAGCCTAGGAGCACTCATGGGTTAGCATTTGTGGGTCAGCATTGTTGGGAACAGTTGTGGTTTTGCAATTGAAGTAATTATGTATTTGTTTTGAACAATGGTTAGCGCGTGTTTGCGTATTTTACATTGTGTTGCATTATTTTGGGTTGTCATGTTTACTAAATGCTTCCGCATACTTTTAAAGTTTTAAACTTTGATTTTGCTTGAATGTTTCATATAGAGTCGTTCTGAGTAACTAATGACTGAGATCCTGGTTTGTTCATACGCCTCGTGGTAAAACCTCGCACATGGATTTTGAGGGTGTGACACTCGGCAAGATTGAAAAGAAACATGATTTGTGATTCATAGAAACTAAATCATCTATGTATAAAGTTGGTAACAAATCAAGGTGTTGTGGTGATGCTGAGTCTATACTAAAGAAAACTAAGATTTGCAGTCTTGTTATGATCAAGCTAGTCACTTTTTGATTCAGTGATTCTCGTGTGTGTGTGTGTAAGCAAACTAATCAAAAGAAAGAAAATGAAAAATGAAAAACACCAAAAAGAAAATAAGAGTAAAAAGTTACCGATCTCTACTACTATATAATACATAAACTATGGGCAAAATTGGAATTTCACCATTTCTTGTAAGACGCGCCCCTTGGGGTGCTATTAGCCGTTTCCCGTCATCCCCCCTTCTCTCTTCTATCGTCATCTTCCATCACTTCCCTTCTTCAATGGTGACCATCTAACGCTCCAGCATTCAATAGGTTAAAACCGCCGAGACGGTTTCAAGGTCCATCATTCAATCGCCTCCAATCAATCGGCCTTCCTTCAATCATCGATGGGACGGTTTCCGGTCCACCTTAATCGCTGCTGCAATCAATCATCAATGGTATTCCATTACCACATTCAATCAAACTCGAGTCCGCTGTTGTTTATAAAGGAGTGTACCGGCTTCAACTTTCATCCCAAAATTCCATCTACCATTGAAATCCATCAATGGTTTCATCTCCAAATCACGCAATGGCATTCATTGATGCCTGCATCACTCGGGCGTCAACACTATATGATGTCATGGAGTTGACTTGAATATTAGGGTTGGTCTCTAAGATCTACACGTTGTTATTAGGGTTCTTGACAAAAGGGGCTTCAAGTTCACAGAGAAGGGCGATTTGGGGCATGTTTGGATGGCTACACACTTTCCCAGACGTATTAAGAAAGAACTTGTTAAAGAGACGAACATCAGTACTTGCATTGGTTAGTTTTTCGTTTAATTTTCTTTTGTGTCGCTTTCTCTTTCGTTGAACTTGCAGGAATTGCAGTAGTAAAATATTTGTGTCATTTGTTTCAATTGAAGTTGGTTTTTTGTTCTTAGAAACCAAATCGATGGTCCACTTGGTTTAATGATTTTGATTTGTTTTTTTGTATAGCGGAGATTTATGGATGATTGTTGGTGATCTCAAGGGAAAAACCATATGATTTTGCCATTACATGTATTTGTTGATCTCAATCAAAAGTTTATGGCCCGTTCAATTTTTCTAAGGTTTCTAGAAAATGTGACTATTCTGATAATCCGATTTGTATTGATGTGAATTCAAAACTTACGATTTTACATTATTAACTAGAGAACAAAAGTTTGGCTAATGGATGCTATTAGGTTTCATCAAGAAAGACTAGGCTGATGGTTCATGTTTTTGTTTGTATTTATTTTTCCTTGATTAATTTAGAAGGAGGCTATATTAGTTAAAAAAAATCATCTAGAAGTGGTAGAAAAGTTTTCAAATTTGAAAATGCTTGTGTTTTAATTGTTAGCCATGGTGCTAGCTACTAGATTAGGTTGTACATTGGGTGAGCATAACGTTACGGATATAACTATTATAAAAAGTTGATTTCTTTGTTGTATCACTTTAGATAGTTTAATATAAAATTAACCATAATGATTCATTGCTTAGCTCTAGTTTAATAAGTATTGTTATGGTTTGATGATGATCTTGAGTGTACATTTATGGAGCGCCAGTACTGTTTTGATATTAATCGACTTCAATTACTTTGCTTAAGGTCTAATGTTTTATTTGTGAAATATGATGTTTGTTTGAGGATTGGTATGTTTTTTCTCCTGATGTTGTCTTATTTACACATATCTGGGTTGGTATATTTATGTTTTCTTGTGCAGTCCTATTCTAATATTTTGTTTCCTCTCTTGTAGCTTACGTTGCATATAATCTGCAGATACTATGTACTTTACAGGTAAGAAATTTTATTGTTTAAATAGTTTGATATATGATACTGGTTTTAATGACATTTTATAGGCTCTTCTGTTCATATTTAAGAGTAAGTGTAATTATTAGGTCATATGTTGATTTGAACATATTCATCAAACATTTGCAAGTTCTAGGTATTATGGCTTTTTTAACTTTTTACGACAAAAAAGCAACCAATATTAGCAATGGAGGTACCGATGATTTTTAAGTTACCTTAATCTCAATGTTTGTTTGTGTAATAGGGATCATAATCTTCTTACTATTGTAGATATTATAGAGTTGTGGTTGTGTTTAATAGTTTTAATATCACTTCAGGGTGGTAATTGACATCCACCGATTATGTAATAGTAACAATCGCAGGTTTAAGCAACCATTGTTCTTTAACTCTTATGCTGCAAAATGAACTAATTTTCATACATTATCTTTTAGTTGGAAGTATGCGTTGGTTGGGTAACGGGTCAAGATAGGTTATTTTATAATATAGGTCGAAAGGGTTGGATTTGGCTTAACCTAAAACTTAAAATTCTTAGTAGTGTATGCAGGTTATTCGATTATTTTAAGAAGTGAATGTGTTGCCATCTTAAAAATATAACAGAACTATCTCATATCATAATGTGTACCTTCTGCCTTTTGGGATCTTAGACTTTTCAGCTTCGTCAAGGTACATTAACTTGTGTTCTTTATTCTTTGGTTTTCATATTTTTAAGCTCCTTTGGATTCTGTTATTGTTATTGAAGTAAATAATGCTTGAAAATATCTACATTGTTATTGTTGTTATTATTTTATTCTGCATTTAATTTAGAGTCGGTTGCTCAAATGTGGAAATTGATGAATGTCTTTAGGATAATTGATGAATGTCATGCTAGATCATTTAGATTACTTTGTATTGTGTTGTTGACCAAATGTTTGATTATATGTCTCATAGGCTTGAAATTACAGACCTTAGAAGCCTTATATCGCAGGTTTAATGAGAAATACAAGTTCTGTCACTGATTTTCTTGATCAATAGTGGGCCAACATGGATAAATTTTGATAACGGGTCGGGTCGGGTCGGGTCAACATATAATATTTTTGATGCTACTTTTGATTTTCATAATAGTTAATATTATCATAAAATTATGGAAAAACAACATCGTTTAGATTTCTTCTAGCAAACCAAATCATTAAACTTCTCAAGCTTTATGCACCTACCCGCGCACAATCAGAGTCATTTTATCCATATAAAATGAAAACGCAGCGTAATTAGGATTGAAAAACTTGTTACAGTTAATATATATATATAAACCATTTTATATATCTGTTAAAACCTGTAATGGATCGTTATATGAAAAACATGCTTACAAACAACCATAGGGTGTTTAGAAAAACTATCTCTCAAATGGGTCAGAGGAAGATAATCTGTGAATGGCAGCTTCCAAAGAAGGAGGCATCAAGCTTGTCTACCTCAAGCTTCAAACAAACACCCGGTTGCTAGGATTTTACACTTGACCGATCTCTGTTCACTGTTTTCTTCAACCGATCGAGAGAAAAAACAACAGGAACACCGACCCGCACCTTTTGTGTGTGTTGTGAGTTATCAGAGAGAGTGTTGATTGCAATCAAATATTGCATGTCCAGTGAAACTGAATTTCAGACAAAGAGATAGAGAAAAGTGGGCGGGGCCCAGCCCCTTATCCCATCCGTATTTCTCTAACATTCATCCGCATTAGTAAATGTGGATGAATAATCTCCTACCGCATTTGTAAATGAGATTGATGAAGAAATTTATCCGCATTTCCCAAATGTACATCCGCATTTGTTAATGCGGATGAGTAGTTCCATCAGCATTTCCACAAATGCAAATCTGCGTTAGTCAATGCGGACGAACAGTTTCATCAGCTTTTCTCAAAATGCACATCCGCATTAGTAAATGCGGATGATCAGTTTCATCAGCATTTCCTCAAATGCTCATCCACATTAGTAAATGCGGATGAAGAAATTCCTTCCGCATTTTCACAAATGCACATCCGCATTAGTAAATGCGGATGAGGAACATTCATCCTCATTTCCTCAAAAGCACATCCGCATTAGTAAATGCGGATGAGTAATTAAAAAATACGAACAAAAGACTTATATTGTTGTTCAACCATTTGAATAACAATATAGAATACTCTCTCGAGAATAAATTATCTATATAATTTATTCACAACACAAGTGTGAATATTTAGAAACCCAATTTCTGAATACTTTAAGTGTCAATGTTTATTTACATGATCATATCATAAAATAAATATTGTAGGTGTTTGTCTAGCTTGTTATTGGGTATGACCTGACTTGGATCATAACATACTAGCCACATCAATTCAATATATGTCTTAGGTAGACAATTCCCAACAATCTTCCACTTGCACAAGATATATAAAGGATTGATGCATGTAGCAAATACCGCCTAACAACGGTTTACTACCCCTAATACGCATGACAAAGTGCCATTCAATAACATCATCTTCTTCAAGTCCCTTACTTGAAAATGATTTAGGTGAATCTATCATTTATCCTTTTGTTACAGATGTCATGTTAAATCTAGAGACATAGAATGATCATTCCCTATTGATTTAACTTTATCAGGCCTTAGACATCTTACTTTTAACGAATAAGAAGAACAAATCCTATCTTGACTACATACGTTTCTCACAATCACCTTGTATCACACCTAAAATTAGCCTTGTGTACTATCCATATTTCAGAACAGCGAAGAACTAGATCAAAGTATAATATTTGATGAATCGAAACCCAATATGTATCTTAGGTCGGAGGATACTATGATATTCGTCTTTACTCAAATTTACTTATGATCAATTACAAAATTCCATGCAGTAATATTTGAGAGCGGGTCAGTCCAATATTTGTATCCGACAAATATCTATGAACTTTGGTAGCAACCTCTTGCTCTATATTCATACCTTATGAATATCCACCAATCCAAGTTCATAATAGTCTTACCTTCATTTTTGTTCCCACAAATATGACCGACTACGGACATTTAGAATAATAAACATATTTATGGATCTAAACATGCTAAAATGGAACATAACTCATAGTATCATAATTATTTATATATCAGTCAAAACAACAATTGTTCTGTTGTTTAGATACTAAATAGATCAAATCCAATCACTAGCATATCGAAGTCCTAAGCCACAAGTATGACTCTCATGCTTTGGCCTTTCAAGGAGCTTCGTGAGTGGATCCACAATATTTTGATCGGCATGAACTTTATGAATACATATCATTCCCTTTTCAACTTCATCCCTTATGTAGTTGAATCTCCGCTCAATGTGCCATGTCTTTTGATGTGCACGGAGTTCCTTGATATGAGCAATCACACCCTCGTTGTCAAAAAAGATCTCTAGGGGATCTTGAATGGCAGAGACTACCCCTAGATCGGCAATTAATTTCTTTAACCATGCAGCTTCTTGTGCTGCCAATAAAGCAGCGATGTATTCCAATCCTGTAGTGGATAATGCTACCACATCCTGCTTGGAACTCTTCCAGGACCCTGCCCCTCCATTCATAATGAAGAGATACCCCGATTATGATCGAGAATCATCTCGATCAATTTGGAAACTCGCATCCGTGTAACCCTTTACAACGAGTTCCTCTTCACCAGATCTGTATATTAGAAACATATCCTTAGTCCTCCTAAGGTATTTCAATATATTCTTAACAGCCATCCAATGGCTATTTCCTAGATTCTGCTGATATCTACTCGTCATGCTTAAAGGGCATGACACGTCCGGTATGTGCATATCATTGCATACATGATGGATCCTATAGCAGATGTGTATGGGATTTCCTTCATCCTCTCTTGCTCATCCTTTGAGCTTGGATATTGAGATGCACTCAATATTGTCCCTCTTTGAATAGGTACCAAACCTTTCTTAGAGTTCTCCATCTTGAACCTTTTCAAGATTTTATCAATGTATGCACTTTGGTTTAAACCTAACAACTACCTTGATTTATCCCTATAGATCTTTATTCCCAAAATATAGGCGGCTTCACCAAGATCTTTGATGGAAAAACAACTTCCAAGCCAGGTTTTAACACCTTCCATGGTTGGAATCTCATTTCCAAACAGTAGTATATCATCAACATACAATACTAAGAATGTGATGATGCTCCCACTAGGCTTCTTATACACATAAGCTTCATCAGCGTTCTTGATGAATCCAAAGTTCTTGATCTCTTCATCAAAACGTTGATTCCAACTTCTCGATGCTTGTTTCAATCCATAGATTGATTTCATTAACTTGCATACTTTATTAGGATGTTATGGATTGACAAAACCATCGGGCTGAACCATATAGACATTCTCTTCAAGATGTCCATTAAGGAAAGCAGTTTTGACATCCATTTGCCAAATCTCATAGTCATAATATGCAGCTATGGCAAATAATATCCTAATTGACTTTAGCATTGCCACAGGCGATAAAGTCTCATCATAATCAACCCCTTGAGTCTGAGTGAAACCTTTTGCTACAAGTCTTGCTTAATAAGTATCCAAGTTTCCATGCATATCGGTTTTCTTCTTGAAAACCCACTTACATCCAACCGGTTTGGAGTTAAGCGGTGGCACAACCAATTCCCACACTTGTGTAAGGCCCCGTTCCCGGAGACCTCATAGTTGTACCAACATATCATTTTCCATATAAAATAAATACATTTCATGAAAATATCGCAACAGATTAATTTACCAAAAACCATTCATTGCATTAATATTTAATGTTGCCAAATAATACATCAATGTATTATAGGAGTTACAAAAGAAACGTTTAGTTGCAATACAAAACAACATAATTATCATGAACGAATGGATGCCAGTCTTGCCCTCCAAGTAGCCTTCCCCAGCGTGCCATCCCAGCAACAAATTACCTGCCAACTGAAAATGCATAAAAGTCAGCGTTGCTGAGTGAGTTCTAGTTTTTAGAATTAAAATCCTTAGTTTAGATTATAATTCCACTCGGGTATATCCAAAGGTTGGATATTCCCGTATGGCTTCTGATGCTCTGCCTTCACTTACAAGCAAGTAAGGCACTTACTCACGTACTCCGACACATCACGCTTCATACCCGGCCACCAGTAATCTTTCTTCATATCATGATACATCTTGGTAGCACCAGGATGAATGGAGTATCGAGTCTTATGAGCTTCATCCATGATCCGCTCCCATAAGCCTCCATAACGAGGGATCCATATCCGCCTGAAGTGGGCTCTAACTCTGTGAGTATTTTCACCCAACTCCGTGACTAGGCCACTCATCATTTTCGAGTTAAGGCGATCTTCTTTCAATGCCTCATCTTGGAACTCCTTTATCTATGTCATCACATCGGAGGTCATAATCAACTGGTAGGCTTTCACCCGGATTGGCTCGGGTCTCTCTTTTCGGCTAAGGGCATCAACCACTACGTTGGCTTTGCCCGGATGATAGTGGACTTCACAATCATAATCCTTGATCAATTCTAGCCACCTCCTTTGCCTCATATTGAGGTCCTTCTGCTCAAAGAAATACTTCAAGCTCTTGTGGTCCGTGAAGATGACTTCGTCCCGTACAAATAGTGCCTCCAAATCTTCAACGCGAAGACCACGGCTGCTACCTCCAAGTCAAGAGTGGGGTAATTAGCCTCGTGGATTTTCAACTGTCGGGACACATAGGCTATTACTCTTCCCCTCTGTATTAGCACGCAACCCAATCCCGAATATGATGCATTTGAATAGACCACTAAGTCTTTGTTCCCTTCGGGCAACGTGAAGACACGAGCTTGAGTCAATCTCATCTTTTACTCCTCAAAAGCATCCCCTTGTTCCAGAACCCATACAAACTTTACGTCCATGCGGGTCAACTTGGTCAATGGTGAGGCAATCTTGGAAAAGTCTTCGATAAAACTTCTGTAGTAGCCCACCAAACCCAAGAAACTATGAATCTCGGATGGCGTCTTTGGAGACTTCCATTGCATCACCGCCTCATCCTTTGCCGGGTCTACCATGATCCCTTCTGAATTTACCACATGACCTAAAAATTAAACTTCACGCAACCAGAAAGCGCACTTAGAGAATTTAGCATACAGCCTCTCTCTTCTAAGCGTCTCCAATACTTCACGTATGTGGCCTGCATGTTCTTCTTCGCTCTTCGAATAAATCAGAATATCATCAATAAACACAATCACTGATTTATCCAACATCGGGCGACACACCCGATTCATCAAATCCATGAAAGCAGCTGGCGTGTTAGTTAAACCAAAGGTCATAACGAGAAACTCGTAGTGTCCATAATACGTGCGAAAAGCTGTTTTAGGAATATCCTGCTCCTTCACCTTTAATTGATGGTAGCCAGATCGGAGATCTATTCTTGAGAACCAACTGGCACCTTGGAGCTGGTCGAACAAGTCATCTATTCTGGGTAGTGGGTATCGGTTCTTCACCGTTAACTTGTTTAACTCACGGTAATTAATGCACATCCTCATACTACTGTCTTTCTTCTTTACAAACAAGACCGGAGCACCCCAGGGAGAGATGCTCGGTCAGATGAACCCTTTGTCCAACAACTCTTGTAGCTTACCATCAGTTCCTTCATCTCGGATGGAGCCAATCGATATGGTGCTTTGGCAACGGGCTGAGCACAAAGTATCAAATTGATTTGAAACTCGACCTCGCGGTCCGGTGGCACACCTGGTAAATCTTCTGGGAACACGTCCGGAAACTCACACACAACTGGTACATCAGACAATTATGGTACTGACGCTTCCAAATCCTTCACATAAGCCAGGTAGGCACTACATCCCCGTTTCATGCACTTTTCGGCCACCACCATCGAAATCAGTTTGGGAACCGTAGTCACATGATCACCTTAAACCGTCAATGAACTTCCATCGGGCGCAGTTAATCGGGTCATTTTCGTACAACGCACAATATTCGCCTCATAGGCTGCTAACCAATCCATCCCTAGAACTACATCAAATCCGCCTAGGGGCATCACAAATAGTTTAGCAGAGAATCTATGGCCTTCTAGTTCTATGTCACAATCCTTTATCATTTCGGAAATTCTGGTAGACTTACAAATAGCAGTTTCTATATTGAAGGGCTCATCAATACTTCTACTACTAATAGGAAACTTAGCACAGAAAGCAGCAGAAATGAAACTCCTACTAGCACCAGAATCAAATAATACAGAGGCACAAGTTTGGTTTACTAGAAACATACCTGACACGACATCGGGGTCCACCCTGGCCTCCTCCTGGGTCATTGTGAATGCTCTAGCGCTTGCCCTTTGTCCATCATTCTCGGTCATTTTCTTCGCCCCAGAACTCTCCGCCCTTGGCTTCTTGCAATCCCTACTCATATGACCTTCACCACAGTTATAGCACCTCAACACCTTATAATCCCATGCCAAATGACCAGACCTCCCACACCTGAAGCATACATTTGATCCCCACCTGCACTCTCCAGTGTGCTCCTTTCCATATTTGCCATACTTCTTCATCCTCGAGCTTGATGACACCACCCTTCGGTCATCCAACCTCGTCCTCTTGTTGTTTGGAGTGAAACCACTAAGCCCAAACTGCTTTCCACTCCAGTTCCTATCACTGCCACCCACCTTTCTCACCTCTACCCCAGCTATTTCCCTCTCATCATAGAGTCTCCCTGCTAGATCCACTGCCGATCTAAAGGTACTTGGTAGGGCAACAATCAGATGCCTACGGATATCCACTGGCAATCCTTGAATATACCTCTTTATCTTTCTCAACACCGACGTCACCTGATCCGGTACCAGCCTCGCCATCTCTTTGAACTTGATGGTGTATTGCTGATGGGTCATGGTCCCCGCCTCTAGCTGCAAGAACTCCCTTTTTATCTTGTCGAGCTCTTAGCGAGGACAAAATTCCTCAATCACCATCTTCTTCAGTTCTTCCGACCTCATCTTTCCGATGGCCCTGCCACCCTCAGCTTGGACGATATTGTCCCACCAACATAAAGCCGAGTCTACAAACGAGTGAGTGGCGAACTTCACCTTTTGGTCCTCCCTACACTCACTAATCTCCAGCACTGCCTCCATTTCTCTCACCCAGCGGTGAGCAGCAGCAGCATTACCATTTCCATCAAAAGTTAGGGGTTTGCATCGCGAGAATGCCCCGTAGCTGCACCCCTTCTCGGTCTCCCGCACTACCACCTCCTCCTCGTCACTAGAGGCCGCCATCTCAGTGTTTAGTTGCTCCCTCTCACCATGATCTCTATCATCCCCTCTTCTCCCAGTAGTTTTCCTTCGCTCCTCCTCCCTCTCCTTCTTGTCATCCTCCCTCATCGCATGGATGACCTCGGTCACCATAGATGATAGGATCGTCTGCATGGCCTGATGTACTTCCTCCACAACTGCCTCCTTTACTGAGGCACTCAAGTTAGCACTCTCATCACCGCCCTTCTGGTGATGAAGTTCGGGCTCAGCAGGAGCCGTCTTAGCAGTCTTCTTCTTGTTCTTTATGACACGTGGCCCAGCACCACGGCCACCCCGTGCTCTACCTCGGGAAGCTTTCGACGATCTACCACCAGTCATCCTCAAAACACTATAAGATTCAAACGCCAACACGATCATTCAAGGTAATAGCTCAGTTTATGTCAAGTATAGTAAGTCCCTAATTACAGTGGCTAGTTGTGATTAGCCACTTACTTTACTCTTCATCCCCCAAGCATATCCTATCCCGACTACATTAGTATCCAAATCTACTAAGAGCACATAAATCAGATAGCACACGCACATAATACCGGTTAATATTTAAGAAAAGAAATACATGATGGCACGTAGCTACTTGGGCTGGCATCCCTCCATTCGGCCCCATTCTTAGTTTAAGTTTAGGTTTTGAAAATAATTACCCATTTCTCTTAAACTTTGGATCTGATACCAACTTGTAAGGCCCCGTTCCTAGAGACCTCACAGTTGGACCATCACAGCATTTTCCATATAAAATAAATACATTTCATGAAAATATCACAACAGATTAATTTATCAAAAACCATTCATTGCATTAATATTTAATGTTGCCAAATAATACATCAACGTATTATAGGAGTTACAAAAGAAACATTTAGTTGCATTACAAAACAACATAATTATCATGCATGAATGGATGCCAGTCTTGCCCGCCAAGTAGCCTTCCCCCGCGTGCCATCCCAGCAACAAATTACCTGCCAACTGAAAATGCATAAAAGTCAGCGTTGCTGAGTGAGTTTAGTTTTTAGAAATAAAATCCTTAGTTTAGATTATAATACTTCCTTTTCATAAATCCGTTACTCCCGTACATGATCATACATCATACGTATAACAAGATAATATTCATTATTATCTTTCATCATTCTTCACTTTCATTTCGTACTTTTATCATTATCTTTCACTTTCTACCAGACCAATGTGCAATACCCCGAACATTGTGCACTAAGCGGGTACTGGGCCGAGGTCTATAAATAGACCCCTAACATTGCGTACGAAGCTTGACCCAGTACCTAGGGCATGCTACAAGGGTCCCATCAATCTGAAAGATTGACCCAGTGTGCATCCTTCGGGTTAGCTAAACCGCACACAGCTTGTGACATCCGGTAATTTTCCGTTACCAAACTCCTTTGTTCCGTTAAGTCTTGCATACACGTGTCGTGCACACACACTAGTTTTCGTTGAACGTTGGTGACTTAACAATAATCAGTAATGTTAAATTGATGATAATTAAGTTAACAATGTGATTATTAAGTTATGCTTATGTGATTTAGATGTTAACTGTAATTTTATCGCGTAACGTGAAAACGTGCATATTTATTTCGTGTGTTTTGTGATAAATGGGAATTATGCATGATTGTTATTAGTGATTAATAATAATTGTGTTTAGTAGTTAAAAACTATTTAAAACTATTCAAAAAGCCTAATCTTTATAAATACAAATTATAAGGGTTAAAAGGGTAAATATGATTAATTAAGTTACAAAATCAAAAACAAACCCTAATTCCCTAACCCAATCGGCCGCGACTTCATCCCCTCTCCCTCTCCCTTTACGATTTCGGCCAAGAACACCAACAAAGCCACGGATTTGATCGATTTCAAGCATCACAACAAGTTAGAATCATCAATTGCAAACTATTACACATTTAAAGGTTAGATTTTTGTATGATTTGATGATTGTTCATGATTGGCCGAAAGTTCCATGCGAATTCTGCAATTGATGGTCGATTATGTTGTTTTGTTGATGTTAATGTGTTTGTTAGATAGATTACATGTTAATTAACGTCAAGTATGCAATATAAGGTTGGATTTTTACGAGTTTTTATGGAAATTACATTAGGGCCGAAACCCTAATTCGAAACTTGCAATTGTGGATCGATTTGTTGTGTTGGTTAGTGTTATTATTAGTTGGATTGTATATATGCTAGTTAACGTCGATTATGCAAGAAAGCTATGATTTTGATACATTGTTCATAGGTTACTAATAATAGTAACTTTATTTTGCATGAATTGATGATTGGATGATGTATGAATGTTATGGATGTGTTTGTGATGATGATTAGATGCTAAGTTGATGATATGAACAATTGAAAATCAAGAAGATGTGTTATAGTTCATACATTGCTAAAATAGTAACTTTTGGTGTTGAATGTTGATGAATCATGATGATTAGTGTTGTTGATCATGTTTAGATGTTGTCATGGACTTGAATTGGTATATAATTGATGAATTCATGAATGTAGTGTGAGTTTGATGAATTTGGATGAACTTTCCTAAAAGGGAAACTTTAATTGTGCAAATCCTTGAATTGGATGATTTGAGCATGTTTGGGATATTAGGATCATGCTAGTGTGTTCATGGATGATTTCTAAGTTGATTAAATGTGTTGTTCTAGGTTATATGAATGTTGATTTGGTTTGTTACCTGTTTTGGCCTGTTGTCGCATGACTTGTATGATAATGGTTGTTGATGATCTAGGTAGTACATGTGGTTAATGATGTGCTATATGTAATCAAGTTGTATGTTGATCATGTATGACATACTGTTGTGTTAGTATTAACGAATTATCACCTATAATGTCACCAACGGGTCAAACGGGTCAACTGGGTCAAATGTGTCTTGTCTTTCTTAAACCTTGAGTTCCTTGGTTTGTAGAGCACTTAGGGTTTCGTGTTGATTTTGTATACACGTACTTATGTACTCTTGTGTTCTAGGTGACCTTTGAAGGTTGTCTTTTTCTTTCAAGTTAAGCTCTAGGTTAATTCTTGCGCGCATCAGGTGAGTTCTTGCCCCACTCATTTTACATCATCTCTTTTGGGGGAGATAGCATACTGTTGATCACAAACGCTTTTATTTATGAGTGTGTATAATATTGATATAGTGTTGTTTACCATGGAAAGTCCTCACACTTTGGATTGTTAATATTGAATAGCGGGGAAATCTTGGGTAGTACTACTGGTCTGACGAGCCCCACCTGTGCGACTCGAGGTCAAACGGGTGCATTTTGTCCTAACACATATTCGTCACGACCTGGTAAGTCGTGACGGGAGGCAACAACGTAACACAGTCAGCTTCGATCGCGAAATCACTATGATTAATATTTTTATGTTAATAGACTAGCTATCTATTGCAATACACTACTTATGCTCTGAAACTGTTGATTGGTTTATATTTAACGCAAACTCTTGAACTCACCAACCATGTGTTGACTTGACTTGTTTAGTATGCTATTCTCAGGTTAAGGTTGCCAGTTGCCTAGGAGCACGCACACCAGCAGTTCTTGAGTGTCTACATTGTTTGTTACACATATTGGGTTTATTTTCCTATTAAACATTTGTGTTTTGGGCGCGTATGTTTTGCGCATTCTCTTTACATACTACTTGTTTGGGTTTCTAGTTTTAAAAACACTTCCGCAGTATTTTAAACATTAACTCTGGTGTTTGTTTATTAATCATAGAGTCGTTCTTGGTAACTAATGACTGAGATCCTGTATGTCACGCGCCTCACGGTAAAACCCCGCACGCGGATTTGAGGTGTGACAGATTGGTATCAGAGCCATTGGTTATAGGGAACTAGGTTGCATACACACACTAGACTAGAACTATAACGCACATAGGCTTGTTAGTTACTTACTTATCGTTTACTCTCCTTACTGTATACTCATTGGCATACGCAACACGTACTTCGCAGCATGGCATCGTCGTCCAGAATTTAGGCAAGAGACCTGCACGATCTGAGTCACCTCCTACTTCTCTCGTACCGGATAGGGATTTAACTGGCCACGACATCCTTATCCTCCTAGCGAGATAAACTAGGATCAGCCTTTCATACCTCCTGAGCTCGATCCTCCACGTAACTGGGATTTTTACCCCACTTACATAAACCGTATGGCTTATAGAGAACGCGTACCACCATTAGCACCTACACGACCTAGGACTAGGTCATCGACCGCCCTCTAGTTTGCCTACACTTCCTACCTTGAGCATCCCTCTGGAGCAGGCATTTGCAGCTTTGGTAGCCACCTGGACACAGAGCGACAGCGAATTTGAGGACTCAATGAGGAGAACTCTGCATACGATCTGAGAGATGCGTCAGCTGCGTTTCCAGGTAGATACGCTTCAGGAGCGACTTTCGATGACCATTGGTGGACATCATACTCTGGCAGGCAACGTGGTAGCACTTAGTGAGGCATGGACGCACAAGATCCCATAATATGGAGATCGATAATAGGTTTGCTGAGTTAGAGGCACAACTAGCAGCACTCCAGATTGCTGAAGCTCCTGCACCTTTGGTGGACCCTGATAGGAAGACCCCAGAAGAAGAACCCGAGGAAGCCCCCGAAGAAGAACCAGTAGAGATGGATGAGGACAGTGACGGATCTGACGTGGACTGATCCTACCTTTTAATGATGACCTTGAATATGTAGTGTTTCTTTTCTTTGAAACCTATGGGGAAGGGTTGTTTCCCACCCAACTGACAAACTAATTAATTTTTGACATTGATGGAATATTTTGTGACTAAATTGAAATTATTTACTTTGATTATTATTTCTGTTATAAATGTTTTGGTTGTGGTGAATGCATTATTTCTTATTGTTTACTGTACTTGATGAGATTAATGTGTGGATGTTACTCATTATTGTAATTGTGAATTTTAAAGTGAAATATGGACGCACGTGGACGAGGACGTGGGCGTGGTGGTGGACGTGGCGCCGGAGGCCGTGGAGCGGAGCCATAAACATGACGCCTGCGGAATTGGCGGCATTAATTAACGAACATGTTCAGGCGCAGGCAGTGGCTGCCCAACCGGGACAACCAGCAGGTAAATGATAACAAGAGGTTAAACTGATTATCCTAGTTATTTGTCTAGGATATCTGAAATGTGTTGGGTTGTCAAAACAGGACCACCACCATGTACCTACAAGTCCTTCATGGACTGTAAACCCCATACCTACAGCGGGACGGAAGGAGCTGCTGTAGGGCTTGTAAGGTGGTTTGAGAAGACAGAGTCTGTCTTTGCGAATGCAACTGCCCGCCTGCTGATCAGTGAAGTATGCCACCGGACATTGGAAGGCGCAGCACTTTCCTGTGGAATGCCCAGGTACAAATGCTGGGTCAAGCCATGGCCAATGAACTACCTTGGGATGAATTCAAAGAAATCATGACTGAAGAAATTGCCCCCGGAATGAGTGAAGCAAAACTGAGATTGAGTTCTGGCAACTCAAAATGCAAGGCTCAGAAATTGAAGCCTACACGACTCGTACTCATGAGTTAGCCACTTTATGCCAGGGATGGTGAATGAAATGCCCAAGAGGGTGGAGCATTATATACGGGGATTGGTGCCTGAAATTCAAGTATGGTAACTGCTTCTAACCCCACTACCATACAACAAGCTATCCGAACAGCCCACAGGCTGACTGACCAGGCAGTTGAGCAAGGTCGGTTACCTAAAAGCGGTGCGGTGGCAAGCGTGCCCGACCAGAAACGCAAGTGGGATGGTTTAAGCAAAAAGGGATCGTCATCCAGTAGCCAATCTCAACCTCAACAACAGCAGCAAGGTCAGCGCAACAGCAACGGAAGTTCGATACAACAACCGAAGCTTCAACCAGGCGCACTCAAATCAAGGACCCGGCGGGTATGGTGGAAGACTGCCGAAGTGCAACGGTGTAACTACCACATGTGGGTCGGTGTGATAACTTCAAGTGTCAACGTTGTGGGAAGATTGGTCATGCAGCCAAAGACTGTCCGGGTTGAACTGATGAGAAGTCACAACAATCACAAGAAACTCCGAAGGTTGTTTTGAGTGTGGGGAAGAAGGCCATTACAAACGCAACTGTCCCCAGCTTAAGAGGAATGGTAATGGCAACAACAACAATGGGAACAACAACAATAATAACAATGGCAACAACAATAACAACAACAATGTAATGGCAAAACAATGACAACAATAACACAATGGAGCCAAAGGAAGAGCCTTCGTCATTGGCTCAGGTGAGGCTCTAACGACCCTACAACAGTAACTGGTAATTTTCGGTTAATGTGTGTGTTTTGCTACTGTATTATTCGATACGGAGCGAGTAGCGATAGAAGTTTCGTGTCCACTAGGTTCTGTAGTCTTTTAAGTGATATGCCCTCAGCCTTAGAATCTAAATACACCGTAGAGTTAGCGACGGTACACAGATTCACGTAACGCATATTCTTAGAGACTGCAAGATAGAGCTTGCTGGTCATACATTCACCATAGATCTCATGCCTGTTACGTTAGGAAGTTTTGATTGGTAGTAGGCATGGATTGGCTTTAAACAAGCAGAAGTCATATGCCACGAGAAGATCATACGGATTCCCTTTGGTGAAGAAGTCCTTACGGTCAGAGGTGATAGGAGTGGTGCGGTGATAGGCATCATCTCGTTTATGAAAGCACAGAAGTTGTTACGAAAGGGTCGACTAGCCATATTAGCACTCGTCACAGATAAACAGGTGAGGAAAAGAAGATAGAGGATATCCCGTAGTTCGTGAGTTTTCGAGGTGTTTCCGGAAGACCTGCCTGGGTTACCACCTCATCGTCAAGTTGAATTCCAGATTGAGTTGACTCCAGGAGCCGCTCCAATTGCGAGAGCACCGTACGGTTAGCTCCGAACGAACTGCAGGAATTATCCGCTCAACTACAAGAGTTGTTGGATAAAGGGTTCATCCGACCGAGTTCGTCGCCCTGGGGAGCGCCAGTTCTATTTGTGAAGAAGAAGGATGGTACATTTCGAATGTGCATTGACTATAGGGAACTGAACAAGGTTACTATCAAGAATAGATATCCCTTACCTCGTATCGATGATTTATTTGATCAACTGCAAGGATCAAGCTATTACTCCAAGTTTCATCTGAGGTCTGGGTATCATCAGCTGAGAGTTCGAGAAGAGGACATCTCGAAAACTGCTTTCCGTACACGATATGGTCATTATGAATTTTTGGTCATGCCATTTGGGTTGACGAATTCACCAGCAGTATTCATGGACCTCATGAATCGCGTGTGCAAACCCTATCTTGATCAGTTGTTTGTTTATCGTCTTTATTGATGACATACTGATATACTCAAGGACCGAGGAAGAACATGAGAAGCACTTACGTTTAATCTTGGAATTACTTAGAAAGGAACAACTGTACGCAAAGTTTTCTAAGTGTGATTTCTGGATACGTGAGGTACAATTCTTGGGTCATATTGTCAACGAGAAGGGAATACATGTTGATCCTGCTAAGATTGAAGCGATAAAAGAATTGGTCTGTTCCTAAGACACCAAGTGAGATACGACAATTCCTTGGATTAGCGGGATATTATCAACGATTCATTGAAGGATTCTCTAAGATTGCACAACCTCTCACAGCCTTGACTCACAAGGGAACGACGTAAAAATGGGGTGAGAGTCAGGAATCTGCTTTTCAGTTGCTGAAACATAAATTGTGTAGCGCACCAATATTAGCGTTACCGGATGGTAGTGATGACTTCGTATTCTACTGCGACGCTTCTATTCAAGGACTTGGATGCGTCCTGATGCAGCGGGATAAGTGATAGCTTACGCCTCTAGACATTGAAGATTCATGAGAAGAACTATACCACCATGACTTGGAACTGGGTGCGGTTAGTTTTTGCCTTAAAGATCTGGAGACATTACTTGTACGGTACCAAATGCACCATCTACACCGATCACAAGAGTCTTCAGCACATCTTTGAGCAAAAGAGTTGAACATGAGACAGAGACGCTGGGTGGAATTGTTAAACGACTATGATTGTGCTATTAAGTACCACCCGGGGAAAGCAAATGTAGTTGCTGATGCGTGAGTAGAAAAGAGACTGCTAAACCTCGACGTGTGCGAGCTCTGCAACTAACGATTAGTACGCAATTACCTGAACAAATCCGTGATGCTCAAACCTGAAGCTCTGAAGGTAGAAAACATAGTTTAGAAGGGTTACGAGGAATGAAAAGCAATTAGAAGTAAAAGCGGATGGGATTCGTTACTTCATGGATAGACTATGGGTACCTCTACATGGAAATCTGAGAGATTTGGTCATGAGTGAGGCTCATAAGTCCAAGTATTCTATACATCCTGGATCTGACAAGATGACCACGATTTGAAGGCGCACTATTAGTGGCCTAACATGAAAGCAGATGTAGCTACTTATGTGAGTAAGTGTCTGACCTGCTCGAAGGTTAAAGTGGAGTATCAGAAACCATCTGGACTGCTACAACAACCCGAGATCCCTATGTGGAAGTGGGATCAAATATCAATGGATTTATTACTAAGTTACCTCGCACTTCTACGTTGTGATACAATATGGGTTATCGTGGATCGATTAACAAAATCTGCTCATTTCCTAGCGATAAGGAAACAGATAAGATGGAGAAGTTAACCCGACTTTATCTGAAGGAGATCGTTTCGAGGCATGGAGTACCGATCTCAATTATTTCTGATCGCGATTCTCGTTTCACATCACACTTCTGGCAGTCGTTGCAGAAAGCTTTAGGTACGCGATTGGATATGAGTACTACTTATCATCCACAGACTGATGGTCAAAGCGCGCGTACTATATAGACTTTGGAGGACATGTTACGTGCTTGTGTGATTGACTTTCGGGAATAACGGGAAGTTCACCTACCATTGGTGGAATTTTCTTACAACAACAGTTATCACACTAGCATAAAGGCAACACCTTTTGAAGCTTTATATGGGAGAAGTGTAGATCGCCAGTTTACTGGGCTGAAATTGGTGATAGTCAATTAACGGGTCCCGATTTAGTACACGAGACACTGAGAAGATTGTTCAGATAGAACCCGCATGCCGCAGCGCGAGACAGGACAGAAAAGAAAAGCTATCTGACAAACGACGAAAACCTTTGGAATTTCAGACAGGTGACAAAGTTTTATTAAAAGTCTCACCGTGGAAAGGCGTAGTTCGGTTTGGTAAGCGAGGAAAGCTAAATCCGAGATACGTTGGACCATTTGAGATAGTGGAAAGAATTGGCCCAGTGGCTTATCGACTAGCCTTACCTGATTCATTGAGTGGAATCCATGATGTATTCCATGTTTCAAATCTAAAGAAATGTTTAACGGATGACACGATGGTCGTACCACTGAAGAAGTTCAAGTAGATGAACAACTACGCTTCATTGAGGAACCGGTCGAGGTGATGGATCGTGAGGGAAACGCTTAAGCAAAGCAAGATACCCATCGTCAAAGTTCGTTGGAACTCGAGACGTGGACCAGAATTCACGTGGGAACGTGAAGACCAAATGAAGCTTAAGTATCCTCAGCTATTCGAAAGGACGATGCCAGCCGGCGAAGTAGTATTGATTAAATTTCGGGACGAAATTTCTTTCAACATGGGGATGATGTGACAACTCATCCAAAACTCACACGATTTTGATTTCCTTGTGCCAATGCAGTAGACCAGTGATGAACACTCACCATGTAACGCAATTTTCGGGACGAAAATTCTTTCAACATGGGGAAATGTGACATCCGGTAATTTTCCGTTACCAAACAACTCCGTTTGTTCGTTAAGTCTTGCATACACGTGTCGTGCACACACACTAGTTGTCGTTGAACGTTGGTGACTTAACAATAATCAGTAATGTTAAATTGATGATAATTAAGTTAACAATGTGATATTAAGTTAGTTATTTGTGATTTAGATGTAACTGTAATTTTATCGCGTAACGTGAAAACGTGCATATTTTATTTCGTGTGTTTTGTGATAAATGGGGAATTATGCATGATTGTTATTAGTGATTAATAATAATTGTGTTTAGTAGTTAAAACTATTAAAAACTATTCAAAAAGCCTAATCTTTATAAAATACAATTATAAGGGTTAAAAGGTAAATATGATTAATTATTACAAAATCAAAAAAAAACCCTAATTCCCTAAACCAATCGGCCCGCGACTTCATCCCTCTCCCTCTCCCTTTACGATTTCGGCCAAGAACACCAACAAAGCACGGATTTGATCGATTTCAAGCATCACAACAATAGAATCATCAATTGCAAACTATTACACATCTAAAGGTTAGATTTTTGTATGATTTGATGATTGTTCATGATTGGCCGAAAGTTCCATGCGAATTCTGCAATTGATGTCGATTACATGTTGTTTTTGATGTTAATGTGTTTGTTAGATGATTACATGTTATTAACGTCAGTATGCAAAAAGGTTGGATTTTTACGAGTTTTTATGGAAATTACATTAGGGCCGAAACCCTAATTCGAAACTTGCAATTGTGATCGATTTGTTGATGTTGGTTAGTGTTATTATATTAGTTGGATTGTATATGCTAGTTAACGTCGATTATGCAAGAAAGCTATGATTTTGATACATTGTTCATAGGGTACTAATAATAGTAACTTTATTTTGCATGAATTGATGATTGGATGATGTATGAATGTTATGGATGTGTTTGTGATGATGATTAGATGCTAAGTTGATGTTATGAACAATTGAAAATCAGAAGATGTGTTATAGTTCATACATTGCTAAAAAATAGTAACTTTTGGTGTTGAATGTTGATGAATCATGATGATTAAGTGTTGTGATCATGTTTAGATGTTGTCATGGACTTGAATTGGTATATAATTGATGAATTCATGAATGTAGTGTGAGTTTGATGAATTTGGGATGAACTTTCCTAAAAGGGAAACTTTAATTGTGCAAATCCTTGAATTGGATGATTTGAGCATGTTTGGGATATTAGGATCATGCTAGTGTGTTCATGATGATTTCTAAGTTGATTAATGTGTTGTCTAGGTTATATGAATGTTGATTTGGTTTGTTACCTGTTTTGGCCTGTTGTAATTCGCATGACTTGTATGATAATTGGTTGTATGATGATCTAGGTAGTACATGTGGTTAATGATGTGCTATATGTAATCAAGTTGTATGTTGATCATGTATGACATACTGTTGTGTTAGTATTAACGAATTATCACCTATAATATCACCAACGGGTCAACGGGTCAACTGGGGTCAATGTGTCTTGTCTTTCTTAAACCTTGAGTTCCTTGGTTTGTAGAGCACTTAGGGTTTCGTGTTGATTTTGTATACACGTACTTATGTACTCTTATGTCTAGGTGACCTTTGAGGTGGTGTCTTTTCTTTCAGGTTAAGCTCTAGGTTAATTCTTGCGCGCATCAGGTGAGTTCTTGCCCCACTCATTTTACATCATCTCTTTTGGGGGAGATAGCATACTGTTGATCACAAACGCTTTTATTTATGAGTGTGTATAATATTGATATAGGTTTTTTACCATGGAAAGTCCTCACACTTTCGGATTGTTAATATTGAATAGCGGGGAAATCTCGGGTAGTACTACTACTGGGTCTGACGAGCCCCACCTGTGCGACTCGAGGTCAAACGGGTGCAATTTTGTCCTAACACATATTCGTCACGACCTGGTAAGTCGTGACGGGAGGCAACAACGTAACACAGTCAGCTTCGATCGCGAAATCACTATGATTAATATTTTTATGTTAATAGACTAGCTATCTATTGCAATACACTACTTATGCTCTGGAAACTGTTGATTGGTTTATATTTTAACGCAAACTCTTGAACTCACCCACCCATGTGTTGACTTGTTTAGTATGCTATTCTGGTTAAGGTTGCCAGTTGCCTAGGAGCACGCACACCAGCATCGTTGAGTTGTCTACATTGTTTGTTTACACATTTGGGTTTATTTTCCTATTAAACATTTGTGTTTGTGGGGCGCGTATGTTTTGGCATTCTCTCTACATACTACTTGTTTGAGTTTTCTAGTTTTAAAAACGCTTCCGCAGTATTTTAACGTAAACTCTGGTTTTGTTTATTTATCATATAGAGTCGTTCTTGGTAACTAAGACTGAGATCCTGGTATGTCACGCGCCTCGCGGTAAAACCCCGCTCGCGGATTTTGAGGGTGTGCACAGCTGAGCTAACAACACATGGTCGTGCACCTCCATTCAATTTGCTTGCAAGACTTTCATTCATTCGTTTAAGTTCCACTTTCATTATCAATAATCTTTCACTTAATTTATGATAATACTTTACGTATACGAGCATAAACACCACGTAAAGTCACTGTAACACCCCCAAATTCTATTTAAAAGAAAATGAAAGGAAAAGTATCTAGAAGGAAAAAAAAATAAAGGATACAAGTTGAGGGGGTAAAGTGTACAAAGTACAAAACTGTAATATTATAATAATAAAATGGTATGGCCGCCCCCTTAAAGGAAGATTTGCTTTTTGGTCTCGACCAAAGCCAGAAAGAAGGGGAGAAATCGGGTTATGGAGAAGAAGAAGAAGGAAGAGGAAGCTGCAAAGGTTAGTTTCTTGGGTTTATGTTCAGTTTTAGCTTAGTTTGTAGCTTTCTAACGAAGTTCTCAGGGTTTTAGAAGGTTGTTCTCTGGATTCTGAGGCTGAAATCGCAAGTGGAGGGTTTGGTTTGAAGAGCTGCTTCAAGGTGAGTTTCTAGATCCCCTTTTTTTTTTGGTTTTTCTAAGTGTTGGGGCTGGTATGCATACCGGGCAGAAGTTTTCTAAACCAACCATGAGTTTCAGCATGATGTTTGATTGTGTTCTATTGATGTATGTTTTTAGATGTTTTCCTAAGATGTGTAAGATGTTTAGTTTGTTCTAAGTGTGTAGTATGATAGATCTATGCCAAGGATGTGTTAGGATGATGATTAGGAGCTGGAAATAGCATAAGTTACGTTGCAGGTTAATCTGTTCATCCGCATTTGCTGAACATTCAGCAGCCAAGTCTTTTGTTCATCCACATTTCTTTTGTTCATCCGCATTTGCTACAATGTCATCAGCATTTCTTTGGTTACTTAGAATATTTTTTGAAGACTTTTGTCCACATTTGTTCTTGCTCATCCGCATTTCTTTGGGGACTTAGGTTTCTTTTTTTTGAATTTTGGGAAGTAGAATTTAAATGCTAAGAAATGATGTTTCGGGGCTGTTTATGCTCATTTATATTGCGTTTGCTTTGTGTGCTGCCATAATGATGTTGTTCCATGCTATGTTTATGTTATGACTTTACGTTGTGTGATGTATGAATATGCTTACGTAAAGTATTATGTAACGGAATGAAAGACAATAATAATGAAAAGTGGAATGTAATGAACGAATGAAAGTCTTGCAAGCGATGGATGGAGGTGCACGACCATGTTGTCGCCACCTCAACTGTGTTCGTTTAGCTAACCCGAAGGATGCACACAGGGAGTCTATCCTTGAGATAAACTCGATGGGGGTCAAATCCTAGAGGTTGACCCGAATGATGTCGTGATGCTCACCCCGGTACTATGTCAGTCTTCGGACATGACGCTGGGGTTTGTTTACAGGTCCAGGCATAGTATCGGTCTACGGACATGAGTCGGGGGTGTTGCAAAACGAGACGGGGTCCTTGTCGCGTACCCTGGTACTGTGTCGGTCTTCGAACATGACGCGGGGGTTGGTTTACAGGCCCCGCATAGTATCGGTCTTCGGACATGAGTCGGGGGATTGCATGAGACAGGATCCAGATGGAAGTGAAAGATAAATGATGAAAGTACGAAATGCACGTAATGAACAATGATGAAATAATAATATATATTATCAACGTGTACGTATGATGTGTGATCATGTACGATTACGAAGGTTATGTTTTAAGGAAAGTAAAGTATTTTATTTATAAAACTAGAACTCACTCAGCGTCGCTGACTTTTTGTATGCATGATAGTTGGCAGGTATTTTGTTGATGCTGAGGAGTTACAGGCATGGATGCATACGCTACTGGGGACGTTTTGAGTCTGGCATCCACATTTTGATATGACGTTGTATTGTGTTATGTAAACAATTTATGTAATATGATAATATGTTTTAATTATTAATGAAAGTTTCTAAATTCCGCTACGAAAGTAATGTTTGTTTTAAATATTTTATGCGATGAAGGTCCAGCTGTAAGCGTCCCGGGAACGGGGCCTTACAGTCACGTAATAATACGTAATATGGAACACAAGAATAGGCCATAAACATGCATGGAATAAACAAATACAACCATCAAATCAATCCAGGGTCAAACCCTAAATTTCTATTTTCCCAAAATTTCAAAAATTTTCTAAGTGTTCTAGGCGCATGAACACTATATGGGCGCATGGGCCAACACTTAGGCGCCTGGGAACCAATCCTGGGCGCATGAGGTACTGTTCAGGCGCATGACTAACACTTAGGCGCCTGGGAATTTTCTGGGCGCATGACTACTATTTGGGCGCATGAGCTTGGCACTTAGAATATTTGGCAAAAAAAACGTCTTAGGCGCATGGATACTATTTGGGCACATGAACTACACTTGGGTTTTGCTATGTTAAATTTTCAGGCGTATGGGTACTATTTGGGCGCATGGCCAGCGGTTATGCATATTTCTAAATCATTTTTAGACCCATTCTGCATTTTAACATGTTTACAACTTAAATCTAGCATTCTAAACATCAAAAACAACCTTACAACCATAAAACATAAACATTCAATCATACATACATACGGGTTCATACATAAACCATTAAAAACATTTTAACATGCATTTTTCTACCCTAAAATGTTTAAAAACATAAAACCGGGGATCTAGAACTCACCTAATGCAGCCTTCAAGTAAACTCCACCAAACTTGAGGGCACAAAGATTCCAAACACCTAAAAACACAAGAAAACACACAACGAAGCACAAAAAACATATAAAAATCGGTTTTAAGGTTGAAAACCCAACAAAACCGAACCAAAAACGCAAGAAAAATACCTACCTTCAAAATATCAGCTTTATTCTCTCTCTAGGACCGAGAAATCTTCTGTTCTTCTTCTTCTTTCTTGTTTCCAGTCGAAAAGCAGAAAGTAGAGGAGAATGCATGGGCGGCCATACCCCTTTTAATCATAGAATAATTGAGTTTTGTACTTTTTACACTTTACCCCCTCCACTTGTGTCCATTATCTTTTCTTTCAAGATACTTCTCTTTTCCTTTCTTTTTTTTAAAATTTTCGGGTGTTACAACTTGGTTTTCATACATGGATTGCATCTCTACTTTCATGGCTTCAAGCCTCTTGTCACAATCCAAATTGGACATTGCATCATGGTACGTAGTTGGTTCATCCGAGTCAACTACATAGCATCCATTCATGAAAAATTCATATATTTCGGGTGGATAGCTAGTTCTACCAGATCTGCAAACGTTTTGTGTGTATTGATCAACCACTTGATCATTATCAACAACCTCTTGTTGATTGCTAATATCATCCAAACGTGTATCGGCTTGTGGTTCTAGATCCTCATCAAGTTCCACTATTCTATTGGTAGTTCCTTCCATAAGAAACTTAGTTTCCATGAACTCAGCCTTTCAAGCAATAAATACATTTTGCTCTGTTGGATTGTAGAAGTAATATCACATGGAGTCTTTGGGATATCCTACAAAGATACACTTAGTGGATTGGCTTTCTAACTTGTTTAGGGTGTTCTGCTTCACATAAGCTTCACAACCCCACACTTTTAAATATGATAACGATGGAACTCTTCCATGCCATATTTCAAAAGATGTCTTATCCACTTTCTTGGTTGAGGCCATATTCAGAATACGGGCCGTGGAGAGCAATGCAAAACCCCAAAATGACAGAGGTAGTGTGCTTCTAGCCATCATAGATCAAACCATATCCAATAGGGTTCGGTATCTCCTCTCAGACACACCATTATGTTATGGTGTTCCAGGTGGAGCAAGTTGTGAGACAATCCCACAACTCCTGAGATGATTTTGAAAGGCATCACTAAGGTATTCACCTCCTCTATCCGAACGAAGAACTTTGATTGTTTTGTTGAGTTGATTCTCTACTTCATTCTTGAAGATTTTGAACATTTCAAAAGCTTCATCTTTGTGTCTCAACAAGTACACATAACCATAACGCCTATAATCATCGATGAAGGTAATGAAGTATCTTTCACCATTCCTTGTCATTGCTTTAAAAGGACCACATACATCCGAATGTATGATTCCTAATAAATCTTTTGCCCTTTGGTTAGTCCCACTAAAGGGTTCCTTGGTTATCTTTCCTTGTAAACAAGATTCACACTTATCAAATGAACCCTCTTCATTTGCTTCTAAAAGACCATTCTTTTGAAGTGTTTGAATGCGATTCTTGTTTATGTGACCAAGACAACAATGCCAAAGATATAATTTACTTAAACCCATTTTAAGTTTCTTGGTGCTTGAATGGTATAACGAGTTATTAAAGGATGAGTAATCATGAACCAATTCATAAATACCATTAGAAGGCATAGCCTTAAAATAAAGTATATCATCCATAAAAACACAAATACCATCGTTTACAAACTTTAATACATAACCATATTATTTTAGAAGGGAAACAGAAATTATATTCCTAGTCAAACTAGGAGCATACAAAATATTCTTCAAAATAACTTCCAAACCACTTGGAAGCTTCAAGATATAGTCTCCTTGGGCTTCGACATCAACCTTTGCTTCGTTGCCCATGTAGAGACTAGTATCCCCCTTCTTAAAATGCTTATTTCTTTTGAACGCCTGCAACAGATTGCAAATATGAGTTTCAAATCTGGTATCCAATACCCATGTGTTTGAAGAAATAACATTAAGTTCAATATGAATCAGGAAAGTTGTACCTGAGGTTTGCCCAGCATCCCTCTTGTTTCTCAACTCTTTGAGATAGATTGGACAATTCCTCTTCCAATGTTCTATCTCACCACACTCAAAGCATGGATCGTTCTCCGTAACCTTTGGATTCTTAAGCTTCGGTTTTGGTGGTCCCGCTTTAGTCTTTCCCTTACCCTTCCCTTTGACGATCCCTTGCCTTTGGAAACATTTGCCTTGGGTTCGGGGTGATGCCTTTTCTTGTTGCCACCCTCATTGATCTTGAGAACCAGTAAAACCCTTTTACCCATCCTTGCTTCAGGTGTTTTGAGCATTGCATGAAGTTCCCTAATGCTCTTGTCCCATCCATTCATGTTATAATTCATGATAAACATCTCAAACTTCTTGGTTAGACCATTGAGGATCAAATCCATGGCCAACTCTTTTAAGACGGGACAATTCAGTCTTTCGAAGTGATCAATGTGGCTTTTCATCTTCATCACATAAGATGACACCAATTGGGCTTCTTCCATTCGACATGCATGAAGCCCTCGAACCGTTTCGAAGCGCTCTACCCTCGCTTGTTAAAGGAACATTTCCTTCAACTGGGTAATCATGTCGTATGCCCCATGATGTTCAAAATCCTTTTGAAGGTCGGGAATCATGGTTCCCAACATGAGGCAGGAAACTTGCACAGAATCCTCAGTGTGCTTAACCCAATCGTTGTAGGCATCAACATCATCCATGTTGGGTTCATCGAGAAGAGGATCATCCAACACATATGATTTCTTTTCTTGCTTGAGAACAATTCTTAAGTTTCGAAACCAATCCATGAAATTATTGTGGTTGAGACGATCCTTTTCAAGGATAGTTCTTAGTGACAGGTTATGGATGGTCGGGGAGGTAGCGTTGTTGTTTGCGGCCATTTCTACAATATTAACAAAGTTCAATTTTAGTATTTACAAAAATACAATTTTAATTATTAATACCCTTTCATGTCTTATAGACAATTAATAATTAAAATCTAGAATCTAACATTACATTTAAATAATGGTTAGGTGACATTTATCCCATTATTTAAATTAACAAGGTAGTCAACTTTTGACAATTACAACCCTTTGCTTCTAGTTTTATAGGATCAGTTAAACATATTTATGTTTAGTCGGCATGTTTAATCCCATCAACACCATTGTACGCCATGCTTCGGTGATCCTATTCACATAGTTTCCAACTCAAGTCGTCCTACTTACACATACGTGTGAGTTTACACATACAAGTGGTTAGGTGACCTTTATCCCACAAATATGTTAACCCCACCTCAAACACACAAGTTCCCTAAATGTGGTTAGGTGACCTTTATCCCATAAAGAGTTCCCAAGTGATTTGAGTGTTGTATAAAAGGATGGTGTTAAACTTGTTTAAAAGGGATTTTGTTTCCATTAATTCTAGTTATGAAAACATTTTGTACCTTATATTTGCATGCATTCAAATGTGTGGTACATTAGTGAAACCAATTTTCAAGACTCTTTTAATAAAACCCAATTTTATTGTGAAAACATTAACCTTTAATAAAACCATTTTATTACCCATGTTAATGTTTCCAAAAGAACCATTTGAAGCTTGTTGTTGATTTTAAATTGTTTAACAGTGCATATCCAAATATCACATAAACAATAAGATTAATCAACCACACAAGCAACACATACAACAACAAGTTCATAACCATAGCCAACTAATTTAGCATCACTTGTTGACCGAAACAAGTGACTTATTTAAGTCCTTCCTAAGGGTAAAATGACACAACACTTGTGTTGGTGAACTCCCACTTGATCCCGCATCCAAATGCTTCAAGCATCCACTTTGTGTTATGATTCTCCCATTCGATTTGGGCTTCCAAATAGGCTTAATTTTCTGCACCAAACTCCTTTGGGCCTTCAAAATATGTTTTCGGTTATTGGGCTTAAATCCCATTAAGAGCTATAAAGCCCTTTGGGCACAAAATTGGCCCAAACCGAAAAACATTATTGTTGCGTCTTCTTTTACAAAAAATATATCCTATATACATTTTTTCTAGTAAAAGTAAAATGCAACTAACATATTTATTTTACATACCAAATGATAAATAAATAAATTACATACCCAAAAGGAAGAACAAATACATTAATTATTACAACCCTTTCAATAATCAAATACAAATCACAAGACACCCAAACACAAGGTCTCGGCTAGGTTATGAACATCAAAATACATATCCAAATATGTAAGCTAAAACCCGAGAGCTTCCCCTTGAACCATACATTTTCGGTTAATGTATAAACAAACCGAATATCATGATTCTTGTCCAAACAACTAAATCATCCAAATGATTAAATTTTTCATGATTACAATATGCATGTAAAGTAGAATCGTGAAAAATTCAGGGGAAACATTGACCCAGAATTCTCGGTCTGTTGGTGAATCAACAGTAAGAAACCGAGATTTTAGTCCAAATGAAGCATGTATCCATATAATCGGCTCTTGATGCCATTATTGGGGTTTTCACAAGTTTATCAGATTCATTTTATCTATATAATATGAAAACTCAATGGAATTAGGATTGAAAAACTTGTTGCAGGACCGGTAAACCACCAGAGCATGTAGCGGACAGACAGTTGTTTATGATAAAATTGATAGAAAAGGAATATTTTCTCTTTCTTCAGAAGTAATCAGTCTTGTCTTTAGCTTCGGAAGACTGTGTCTTGAGAGCTTCGAAAGACTTCATCTTTAACCTTTGGAAGAGTTGAGTCTTTGGCTTCGGAAGACTTGACACTTGGTGTAAAGCTTCCTCAGTAGTTTCTTCTGAACTTTGGCTTAGGAAGATTTTACACTTAGCATTTTACTTGAGTGTGTAAAACTTCCGAAGCTGGTTCTTCTTTGTTCCTTAGTGCATGTTGGAAGACATGGTTGTTTTGGTATCTTTTGGTTGCATCAGCCTCATAACCTCAGAGGTTCCTACACTTGTTACACTTAATATATATAAACCATTTTATATATCTGTTAAACCCCGTAATGGATCGTTATATGAAAAACATACTTATAAACAACCATAGGGTGTTTAGAAAAACTACCTCTCAAATGGGTCAGAGGAAGATATCTGTGAATGGCAGCTTCCAAAAAAGGAGGCCTTAAGCTTGTCTACCCCAAGCTTCTAACAAACACCCGGTTGCTAGGATTTTACACTTGACCGATCTCTGTTCACTGTTTTCTTCGGCCGATCGAGAGAAAAAACAACAGGAACACCAACCTGCACCTTTTGTGTGTGTTGTGAGATATCAGGGAGAGTGGTTGATTGCAATCATATATTACATGTCCTGTGAAACTGAATTTCAGACAAGGAAAGAGAGAAAAGTGGGCACGGCCCAACCCCTTATCCCATCCGCATTTCTCTAACATTCATCCGCATTAGTAAATGCAGATGAATAACCTCCTACCGTATTTGTAAATACGGATGAAGAAATTTCATCCGCATTTCCTAAATGTACAACCGTATTTATTAATGCGGATGAGTAGTTCCATCAGCATTTCCACAAATGCACATCTGCATTAGTCAATACGGACAAATAGTTTCATCAGCATTTCTCAAAATGCACATCCGCATTAGTAAATGCGGACGATCAGTTTCATCAGTACTTCCTCAAATGCTCATCCGCGTTAGTAAATGCGGATGAAGAAATTCATTCAGCATTTTCACAAATGCACATCCGCATTAGTAAATACGGATGAGGAACATTCATCCGCATTTCCTCAAAAGCACATCAGCATTAGTAAATGCGGATGAGTAATTAAGAAATACGGACAAAAGACTTATATTGTTGTTCAACCATTTGAATAACAATATAGAATACTCTCTCTAGAAGAAATTATCTATATAATTTATTCACAACACAAGTGCGAATATTTAGAAACACAATTTCTAAATACTTTAAGTGTCAATATTTATTTACATGATCATATCATAAAATAAATATTATAGGTGTTTGTCTAGCTTGTTATTAGGTATGACCCGACTTGAATCATAACGTACTAGCCATATCAATTCAATATCTGTCTTGGGCAGACCGTTCCCAACAGCACACCCCTATATGCAGGAAGTAGTCGTGGGGAAGTTTATATGGATTATACGAACCATGCTATGTAAACTATTAATTCATTGAATGATCTTTTGCAATTTAATGATGTTGTTTCATCAAAGCAAGGTTCTTTATTTTAGGTTAAAAGAACTCAACAATAAGTTTGGTTATTAAGTACAACCTGAAGATTGGTTCTATTGCAAATAGATATTGTATATGAACATAATTGATTTTATATTTTAGGTAAGGGATGTTCTATTTTGGATCACGCTGACATAATATTTGTAACAATGTCATATTATCTAATTATAACATTTTCTCTAATTCAAGTATTTCATTTATATTAATCTGGTTACTATAATTTTAATTCAAGAAAGGAACAGAGGTATTGATTTGTAAGTTTCCCTTTGAGTTTTATATTCGTTTTAGGTCACTGAAATCAATTTCTTCATTTCATTCTGTTGTTAAGGACGTAATCATATTGCAATGGTTTGTTAAACTAATATTTTGAGGTACAAGTGCGGTTGATTGATATTTTCATTCACAATTGTGATTATTAATTTGTTTAATTATTCAGGACAAAGAAGAATCAGATTGAAAATCAAGGAGTAAGAGATATGAAGAATTGCTCCAAAAAAGATTTAAATCTGTAAGTTCTTAATAAAATAAGAATGTAGTAAATTTACATTTGCCAATCTACATTTCATGTATAGCATAGAAATAAAACTTTAGTATTATTACTGTACAAATATAGGTAATGGTGCCAACTTTTTATTTCTCAAATCGGTAAAATGCTTACGTGTGTGGTAATATTGGTTTTGGATGCCTTTAACTTTTGTATGTTAAACCAATGCTACAAGTTCTTATGTTAATGCTCTCTGTGAGAATCATGTGTGTGCTTGGTGCTATTTATCTATTTTGAAGTTGCATGTAGCTGGTCTTAGACTATCCCATTGGTGACTTTTTGGAACGGATGTGTGGACCGTTTATGAAAAAGAAAGAAAATTAATAAATCTTACAATCAAAACACATGACCTGGTTGCTGTACCAACCCAAGTTGCAACCACGATTCATTTTCTTCTTGAATTGATGGGTCAATTTATTTTTTAATTTTGTTTTCAAAATATTAACTTGTTTGTTTTGAATAAGAAGTTAATTTGCGTTGAGTTGGATTGTGACTGAAATATTATTGTCTACTCTCTAGATAGATCAATCCATTTCAAATTAAATATAAACCAAATTGATCCGTTTAAAAAATTTTGTCTCCACCGCAGCATCTCGCTGGTTTCCTGCTACTTACCATATACGAATAAAGAATGTCAACATTGCACACAAATTAAAAGATATTCTAAGGTATAAATACTATATGGTAAATATTTTTATTTTTGATAATATGTTCTGACACCATAGGCTAATTTAAAAGATGTGACATGCAAGTATGGAAAGCTTGTAACTCATAAATGTCTTGAGAGGGCATGTAAGTCCGGATGGTACGTAAGTCCTACATACTTGTTAAATTCCGTGCTCGAAAACGCTTTTCAGACTAGTTATTCTTAAACAGGTACATTCTATGAAAATCAAATAAACAATGAGATTACCGATCAATGATGAAAGTTTTAAGTTAAGTTAGAGTGACATAAAATCAAATAATCAATGAAATTATTGATCGGTTTGAATTTTTAAGAAATTTGAAATTTTTCAAAATTATTTCGAGTTTATTTGTGAAAATCAAAATGAAAATTCCTGATTAATCTTTCATCATTGCTCGAACATGATCTATTTTAACTAGAAAAGAATAGAAAAACATGAAATTTTAAAGAAATTGAAAAGGGTTGAAAACGTTTTCGCAAACACTAAGCGAAAATTTGTTGCGAAAACTCATTTGAGAAAACTTGTTGTGGCTTGCTGTTACGAAAACTTGTGAAGCTATTTAAAGGACTATTAATGCCAAAATAGTTCAATATTGAACTTTTCACATACTGATTTTCACTCCCACTGATTTTGGTTGTTGCTGATTGTTGTTATTACATTGATCATTCTTGATCGCCTTGTTATACTGATTGTATTAACATGTTTTGAACCGAGAAACACCATCTGATGATCTGCAAGTTTGATAGGTTTTAGGGTTTTAAATTCGGTTCATATTAAACTAGGATATTAGTATGATTAAGTGGTTAAAGCTGGCTTAGAACTAAGTAATAATGACTGACGACTACATTGAATGATTATCATGAGTTAAAACTTGTAAAATGAACCAATTGAATTGAATCGGTTTAGGGTTTCCACAACAACAGTAGATATTGGAATGGTTCCCTATGTCTTACAACCGAGAACTATTGGTAGACAGAGTTTTAGTAATGGGATCAAAATTTAACCCGGAAATTAATAAGTTAACAACGGATCTTTCGAGTTACAGATTCACCACTCGAAAGTTTCGTTGGGCAACACTAACCTGTCCTCTCGATACAGTTTCACCACGATACAGACAAGACTAGCTACCAAAGATCACCACCTAATTTAGCCACTAATTAGGTTAGCAATGGAAAATTCAGAATCTCAAAGAGATCAATTGTCGAACATCAAAAAAACTGTCTGCCTTCCATTCACAGTTTGCAATACAAAGAGGAAAAGGTGGTAACCACCCATGATGCTATAATTAAGGGAACAAAATACATAAAAAAAAACTACTGACTTTTCTTAATGAAATAAAATAAAGAGAAACAAAACTGTGAATGGCATCCTAATACTTGAGTTGGGCCTAAGCCACTTTGCACCATGTTGGCAACATTAAAGGTAGCGGACACGGCATAATCCCCTGGTAGGTCGACCTTGTAAGCACTATCATTGACTTTAGAAAGGATGCGGAATGGCCCATCTGAACGGGGGCTGAGTTTCGAGCGACGCTTAGACGGAAAACGCTCCTTGCGAAGATACACCCACACAAGATCACCCGGTTGGAACAAAATGTGCTTACGGTTCTTGTCTCGCCGATGCTTGAGAAGATCATTACTCTTAGTGATTTTATCATGTACCTGCTCGTGAAGGCGTTTGATGTCAGCAGCTAGAGCACTCGCCTCTTTGTTGAACTGATTTGTTGTATCCAGCACTGCAAGATCCAGAGGGGTGTGAGGGTTCATACCATAAACCACCATAAAAGGGTTGTTCACTTCCGTTTGACCATCCGTTTGAGGGTGGCTCGAAGTGCTAAACTTAAGTGTAGTACCCATTTTTCGCCATAAAGTCAACCAGAAATGGCTAAGAAATTTAACATCGCGGCCACTAACCATTGTTTTTGGAACACCATGAAGACGAACGATCTCTCGAAAATACAAGGTCGCAACTTGGACGACATCGTACGTCGTATGGCACGCAACAAAGTGTGCCATCTTGGAAAAACGATCTACGACAACCATGATAGAATCCTTCTGGCGTTGTGTGCGGGGCAGTCCCGTAATGAAGTCAAGGCTGACATCCTCCCATGGAGTGATGGGGACAGGTAGCGGTGTGTACAACCCGTGTGGGGAGGAGTGGCATTTCACCCGATGACAAGGGAGGCATCGACGAACAAAATGTTCGACATCACGATGAAGTTTAGGCCAGAAGAAGTGAGACTGCAGCATTGAAACAGTCTTGTCGAGGCCATAGTGACCCGCTAGGCCACCCTCATGAACTTCTTGGATTAGAAATACTCTGATACTATGTCTTGGGACGCATAGCTGCTGATGCCGGAATAGGAACCCGTGAGATAGGTGGAAAACACCAGTTGCATGGTGCTGGCAGCTAGAATAGATGTCACCAAAATCTGGATCGTCTTGGTACTCTGTCCTTTAAAAGCTCAAGGCCTAGAATTCAGGGCTGCAGTGAATTAAGTAGTGAATACTTACGTGAGAGAGCATCAGCACCCTTATTAAATTTTCCCGATTTATGCCGAATGGAGAAATTGAAAATCTGGAGAAATTCGACCCACTTGGCATGTCGAGACTGGAGTTTGTGTTGTCCTTGAATATATTTGAGAGCTTCGTGATCAGAATGGAGAATAAACTCTTTAGAAATTAGGTAATGTTGCCAATAATCCAAGGCCCTAATAATGGCGTAAAACTCCTTATCATACGTAGAATACCGTCGCTTAGCATCATTAAGTTTCTCACTAAAATACGCCACCGGACGACCCAATTGTGTTAGAACAGCCCCGATACCACCCCCAGATGCATCACACTCAACTTCAAATACTTCATCAAAACAAGGAAGGGCTAGTACAGGTGTTGAGGACAGCAGTCTTTTAAGCTCATTGAAGGCGGCGTGTGCTTGGGGGGTCTAAAGAAATTGTTTTCCTTTGGTTACTTCAGTCATTAGAGCCACTATGGTACTGAAATCTTTAACAAAACGCCTGTAGAATGAAGCCAACCCATGAAAACTCCTCACTTGCTGTATGGACTGAGGGACGGGCCAGTCGCGTATGGCCTGTACCTTTCGGTCATCGACTTGAATCCCTTGTGCCGATACTATATAACCCAAAAATGTAACCTGATTGACAAAGAAGTCACATTTTTCTAGATTCCCATACAACTTCTCTCGATCTACTACATAGAATAGCTGCTGGAGGTGCTTGTGATGAGCTGCTGTTGTTGGACTGTACACGAGTATGTCGTCGAAGTACACAACCACAAACTTACCCAAAAACAGCTTAAAGACCTGGTTCATAAACGCATGAAAGTACTTGGGGCATTTGAAAGCCCGAATGGCATAATGAGCCATTCATACAATCCCTCTTTTGTCTTGAAAGCTGTTTTCCACTCGTCGCCCTCGTGTATTCGAACCTGATGGTAGCCACTTCTTAAGTCAATTTTAGAGAACACCATTGCCCCATAAAGCTCATCTAACAGGTCATTTAGCCGTGGAATCGGAAAGCGATACTTGATGGTGATCCGGTTAATTGCTCGGCTGTCCATACACATCCGCCACTCTCCATTTTTCTTAGGGACAAGTAAGGTTGGAACAACACATGGGCTAAGTGATTCACGAATAAGTCCTTTCTGTAAGAGTTGTTCAACTTGTCGCTTAAGCTCGTTGGCTTCTTGTGGGTTTGTACGATAGGCAGGTTTATTTGGAAGGACTGAGCCCGGGATTAAATCTATTTTGTGTTGAATGGTTCGTAGGGGAGGCAAACCAGACGGGATCTCAGGGGAAATATATGGGCATGAGATTGCAGCAGTGGTTGAACAAGGGTATGGTGGATTGTGGCTGTTTTGGTTTCCTCCTCATCAAAACCAAGTACGACAAAGTCTTTGTAGGCTGTAAACTCATGTTGTTCTGCCTTCAGTAGTGTACTCAAGGTTGATGGGGTTTTTGTGGTTTGGCTAGTTTGGATAATAGGAGTCAAGGTTATTTTTCTATCTTTATGGGTGAAGGAATAGGTGTTACGGTAGCCATAGTGAATGACACGGCGATCAAATTTCATGGGTAGCACATCACACCAAATTTCATCAGAATAAGACTTACCAATACTTAAAGAGATTAGAACCCGATCAGCAACTTGAATTCCCTTGCTTTGATTGAGCCATTGGATTACGTATGGGGACGGGTGTGGTTCGGTGGGTAATTTGAGCTTGGTGACTAATGTTCGAGATGCTACATTGGTGCAGCTTCCCCCGTCGATTATTACGGTGCATACTTTTTGTCCAATGGTGCACCGGGTATGGAAAATAGACTCTCGTTGCTGGTTATCCTCCCGGTCCGGGACACTATTCAAGGCACGTCGAACCACCAAACAATCACCTTCATCCGGGCCAACCTCCTCTCCTTCCATTTCTGCCGATACCGGTGGATCTTCATGGGGTTCATAGCCGAATTCAAACCCACTAGCAAGTTCGAAGTCTGCCAAAGTAATGATTCGTTTATTTAGAGGCTATATGCCCTAATCCTTGGCATCTGAAACAACGTCTGGGAGCTTTGGGATTTTCGTTGGTGCTGGGTGTCGATGGGTATTTAGGGTTTAATGCGGGTGTGTGCTTAGTATTGGTCATGGGCTTTTGATAGGAACTGGATCGGAAATTGGACCGGGCGAATTCCTGTTTACCTTTGGATCGTTGTTGTAAATCAACCTTATGGGCCAACAAGGTGAGTTCAGCTAGGTTTTCATAAGGCTGTAATTCTACTACATTAGCAACTCTCGGTTCCAGACCACCCAAATAACGAACCAGTGTTTGAGGATCATCCTCTGGGACATCACACTTCATCAATAAATACTTGAACTCTCGTGAATAATCTTCCACCGATCCTGATCCCTGTTTCAGGTTGTGTAATTGTTGAAAGCTCGCTTGAAGATAGTAGGATGGTAGGAATTTCTGTTTCATTTTTCCCTTCATCTTTGGCCATGAACGGATCTTCTCCTTCCCCAAACGCTCACGTTTCAAGCAAACGTTGGACCACCAAGTCGAAGCATACCTACGAAGTTTGAGGGACACGATTTTTACCTTATTATCTTCGTTGGTCTGTTTGTAATCAAATACCCGCTCTATCGTATGGATCCATTCGACGAACTCGTCGGGATCCAATTTGCCATCGTATTCTGGAATGTCAACTTTAATGTCATTCGGATGCCAATCGCTCGGACCCCTTGTTAACTGACCCACTGGAGGGTGAACCTTCACCCTGATTTTGAGAGACAATCAATTCACGTATCTGATCTTGCGTCGCCTTCATCTGTTGTGTTGTTTCCTTCTTGTCAGCCTCTATAGTTTCCAAAATCTTTTTCAATTCGGCACTGCTCCGGGTATCCATAGCTTTGATACCAAATAATAGACAGAGTTTTAGTAATGGGATCGAAATTTAACCCAGAAATTAATAAGTTAACAACGGATCTTTCGAGTTACAGATTCACCACTCGAAAGTTTCGTTGGGCAACACTAACCTGTCCTCTCGATACAGTTTCACCACGATACAGACAAGACTAGCTTCCAAAGATCACCACCTAATTTAGCCACTAATTAGGTTAGCAATGGAAAATTCAGAATCTCAAAGAGATCAATTGTCGAACATCAAAAAACTGCCTGCCTTCCATTCACAGTTTGCAATACAAAGAGGAAAAGGTGGTAACCACCCATGATGCTACAATTAAGGGAACAAAATACATAAAAAAAAACTACTGACTTTTCTTAATGAAATAAAATAAAGGGAAACAAACTTGCATAAAATAAATAACGTAGACTGTGAATGGCATCCTAATACTTGAGTTGGACCTCAGCCACTTTGCACCATGTTGACCCATTGCTGCTTGGGCTGGTGATTATTATTCTGGGTCGGGTCTGTTACTGAGTGGGCTGGGTCTTCAGTTGGTAGCTGGCCATCAACTATGATCCTCCTGCATAAGTTGCTCCAATAAAAAAGTTGTGGATATAGACAAAAAGTATGTTCCTGAAGATTTTCCAACTTCAAAGAAACTAAAGATGAAAGCAAGAAAGACTATTCATAGAGGAAGATGAAGAGGGAGAGGAAGTGTGATCAAGAAGCCCAGGACTCCAACTATTATTGAGGCTCAAAGTCAAGTGGATCATGTGGCAGACGTTCAAGTTACAGCAAGTTCTACTCAAACAACTGGAATTCCAGTGGATGTTACAGTTACTGAAGCACAATCTATACCAGTTTCTGCTCCAAAAGTTTTCTTCACCTCCACGTGATTCATTCAAGGCGTGAGAGCACTTCCACAAATAAAAATCCTGATGACTTTCTTAACACTCCGCCTGATCCTTCAAGGCGTGAGAGCACTTCCACAAAAAATCCCATTCATATTCAAGCTGCATTTCAGCATCGGGTCACTTATCTTGAAAAATATTTGTTTGAAGAATCAAAGCAGATTAAGATCCTACGACTTGATAGTCAATTGAAGAAAGTAAGGATCAGGACTTTAGAAGAGCAAGTGATATACATGTACAATTATGTGCAAAGTTTAGAGAATCAGATGAGATCTTTTACTTCCAAAACTATTGAACAAGAAAGTGTGAATAAATAAACAGTTTTTGAGAAAGGGGAAAAAGTGACAGCTGAAGAGCATGTTAAGACTGAGACTGAGACTGTGATTGGTGAAACAAGTGCACAAGAGACTGTAGGTCACATGGATAAGTAGTTTATTCTATAGATGGTAGAGAAAAAGATTGAGACAAAAATTGAGAGTGTTGTAGGTGACCTACGTTCAAGAATACAATTACATCAATGGGTGTACTTATAATGCTAGATTAGGGTTGTAATTAAGACAATAACTTAGGCTCCAAGAATAAGCTAAATAACCCTAACTGCCTTAGGGCCGGTTGGCCCATACTTTTGTCGACTAACAGCCTAGCAAAATAGGCCCGAGCCCAATACGGTTTGGCCCAAATCCTTCACAACCTAACAGTAGGTGTATATATTTTATTACTAAAGTTTATGATTGTTCCTCGTAGTCTAGAAATTCATTTTTAGTTTAATTTTAGTCGAGTGTTATGTTGTTTGTGCTTTTCTAGGGTTGCAGACTTGTCTTTAAAAGTACTTGATTGTTCAAATTTAGTTAATCTTCTTACACATACCCTAATTATTCTGATTATTAAGTTAGGGTTTGAGAAAACTCTAGTTAGCCTTTGAAATACAGTATTAGGATGCTGAAATTTTGATTATGTATTTTGTATTGAATGAGTGCTCAGCACTTTTTTGAAGTGGTATGAAGGATTCCTAAATTTATTACTTAAAGTAGTTAACAGACCTTTAATTCTTCTGGAAAACATTTAGTTATAATCCTATTAGTTAGTGCACTAGATGTTCAGTTATGTATATACAAAACAACAAATTATCAGGATAGGATTTTTCTGATTTGTTGGGTAAATCATTTAATGAAGCCAGCAAAATTATCATGTTGAGCATTTCATGCAAGTGTGTTACACTCTTATAAGATTGAACTCTTTGATATCTAGACCCAGTACTTATTCATGTGTGACGAAGGAATATCATCTATGACAATAAACCACCAACACGAACTTCATTTCGTATAATCATGCACTTATAAGTTATAAATCAAGGGCACGTCTAATTTTATTGAGGAAAACTCCATTCACCAACACAAGGAAAGTAAGCTTCAACAGCTCAAAACAAACTGAAAGTGTTAAGTATCATGTCAAAAGGCTTATAACTTGACAATATGTTGTGGGTTCAAAATTTAACAGGTGGTGCAGTCGGATTAACATACACAATTTGGTTCTATATATTTCGTATATCTAAAATGTCATATACATAGTTTAGGCATCATCATCATAAGAGAGATGAAAGCTGGTGGTGCAACCAGATGCTTCAGGTTCCTCTGCCCCGCAACAATCATAAAATTTGGCAACATACGGTGGATCATCAGGTCCAAGTTCATAGTACCTTCAAAAATAACATTAAAAATGCAACAGCCTTAAATGGTGTCAAAAGAGACCCAGAGCTTTCATTTGGTCTAATTGTAACTTTACCTTTATAACCTAACTTGATTAAACAATATTTCTAGTGTGCCTAGAGGTAGAAAGAAGGGTGGGTTAGGTAAAGGATCAAACCGGGTAAGCTTTTGGTGTTGGTAATTGGTAAAAACAGTTTGGAAGAAGTTGGGCGAACCAAGAGAAAGTATGGCCTTTTTATGTTATAAAAGGTTAATGTGTTAAATAAGATTACAAAACGATGTACTATATGTTTTTATAATGCAGCAATTTAAAAGGTTTTTAAAGAATTGACTGCACATATGAGACTTTCAACTTTCACCATTCAACCGGCTTGACCCATTTGACCAGCTATTTACTTGAATCATTTAGCCCAACCCATTTCACATTATTGGAGATAAAGTAAGAGTTCATAAGCAGAACTGACCAATTTACGGATAAATTGGTAAAAATTGTCAGCGCTAGCTATACCCAATTGCGGGAGGCATCGAGGAGGAACTCAAGTTGCATTCAGAATAGATATTGAGCATTCATTACTATAAATCAATAACATTATGACATGTAGACCAAGTGTTGTTTACTAGAAGGCAATCAGAACACCTTGGCACATTGTGTTAAATAAGACGGTTGTTGGTAATCAAGGGAAGGATAGAGATAGACTATACCTAGAACTCAACCTGACCCAAGCAATTAGGTTCGATGTTCTTATCAAGACAAACATGCAAAAAGGATTGATTCATATAAACAAAGGCGGTCAAAGGGCAAAATTGTTAGATATGAAAAAGGACTAAATCCAATTGATTGGAATTAGAACTATAATTTAACTGTGTTACGGTCTTTATAGTGTAGGGTCTATTATGTTAACATGTAATAGTTAAAGGGGTCTTTTTGTAATGATGCTATTATACAAAAGCAAGTTATGAATGAGAACAGAGCATCGATAATTTGAGTTTGAACTCCTCCTTATCTGTGTTCTTCTTCTTCTCTTTATTGATCTTAAGTTCTTGATTACCAATTGTGTTCGTAACAATGGTATCAGAGCATTCTTTCCTCTGACTGTGGGCGAGGACAACAAAATCATCAACGATTCAAGAATTAGGGCAACCAACGATTCTTTCAAACACTATCAAGTTAGGGCGGTAAAGGAATTTGATTGATAGTGCCTATAACAGCAAGTTGCACAACAACCATGGAAAGTGGTTCTTCATCAACACATCGAAACGAGCAGATTGCCATGGAAGAGTTCATGTCCATGAGTCAAGAAGGTACGGTTGTTGAATATTGTGACGAATTCAGATTCTTGCTTGATAAGGTCAAGGTTTTTGAAGTGATTTCTGAAGATTATGCAACATATCTTTTCATTTTTGGGCTTTAGGCAACAATTAGTGATGTTCTTATGGGATATCACAATATGGGCAAGGGTTTAAAGTTGGAACAAGCGTTTTCTTTGGCCAGATTACAAGGAAAGGGTCTAAATGGTGTTTCGGTTCAAGAAGTATCATCAAACTTTGAGGTAAGTACATTCGATCTAGACCAAACAAGTAGTCTTGCCATTTCTAGTGATTATGAAGGAGTTCTTGAATCACCCTATTCTTCTCAATTCCCAAAAGTGGAATCTACCCACCAAGTGTTTGAGAAAATGTCTAAAAGGGCCAGAAATGGTATTAAGAAACCCATTAATCATGAATGTGAATCTGAAAATATGACTCGGATTCGAGAACAAAGTATTGAATATGAAATTAAAGATGAAATTAAGGAAGTTACGAGTGTTGGTTCAAGGAAGGGTGTAAAAGAAGTTGTCACAAATAATATTGGGATACATGATGTGGGTTCATTTGATGTTCAATTGGATAGTAAAGATCCACTTATTGTGTCTAATGATGTGGTAGAAAATGAAAAAGAACCGTACTTAAAAGAAACTGAAGCTTCGGATCTTGTAGCAACTCTTATTAAGATTATGGCATGCCAAGATGCTAAAAGATGGGTGATGATTTTGGGGGAGTGTGTAAAGGTTGTATAGTCCCTCGGTAAAGAGACTTATTTTGTTAACAAGGGTAGTATAACTGAAGTTGCAGCTTAAATAGACCAAGCTTGGAATAGGATCCGGGCCCAAACATCTGACAGATCGAATACAAGAGGCACATGGCATTGTGAGCAGATTGTGGTTATTCAATCTGTGAAAAATAGGAAGTTAAATAGTTATTCAGATGTGGAGTTGCCACCAAAATTTGATAGAGTTGGCATTGGAAATTTGATTTTGACCAATTATAAAGACAAGAGATGGGTTGCTATAGATGGAAGACCAATTTCGTCTCGTTTAGTAATGAAGTTTAATAATCTTCCGGATACATCCGATGTAAACCTAAGTCTAGTTATATCCTTTTTGTGCCAATTTAAGGTGAAAATTAAAGACGATTATAAACAAGGTGGTCAATCTTTATGTGTGCGTAAGTTCTATCACACAAGATGCCTAGCAAGAAAAAAGTTGTGTGTATGGTCCTTTTTGTGGTGTAATTGATATGTGTCTTATGTTGGAGGAATTGAATAACAATGCTTTGAAACTAAGTGGAGCAACTTATGGAATTGCAATGAAGTACTATTGATATCTGGAACAATGTTTAATAGTACGAAATCAAGCCTCGAGGTGTTTTCCCTTCGCCTCATGAGGCGTAAGCCTCGAGGCAAACCGAGGCGTAAGCCCGAGGCGGAATTAAAAAATAAATATAAAAATTATATATCTTGTAAAAAATAAAATACAGACTAATTTCATCATAGGATTAATCAAAAACATCAAAAAACACACATTAAAAAGGCATGGAATGTTTGAAACTGACAAAAAAAGTCTAAAACATCGAAAACAAAGTGTAAAACCCCCTGAGGCGCCTTGAGGCGCACATGAGGCACACCTGAGGCGTACCGCCTCAGCCATATGAGGTGCATATACAAAAAAAACCCTTGAGGCGCCGCCTCAGACTTGTTTTATGGGCGCCTCGTCTCGAGGCGCATGCCTCAACCGTTTTTTAAAACCATGATCTGGAAGGTATAATGGAATATTTGGTGAGGGTTATATGTATCATTTGGATCTTAACGAGTATTCAAATTAGCCAACAATTTGTTCAAGGTATTATTAATGACCTAACTGGGAAGTGGCTTCACAGTAAGCAGATACGATGCATTTGGGATACCCAAGTTGTTAGTACTGGTGATGCAAAATACGTTTCAAATTCTAAAGGTATGGTGGAGTTAACAGATTGGTCATCTAAAGAAAGTAAGGAACCTGCTAATGGTGATGATTTAGAGAATAACCAACAATACACTACTGTTTATGTTGACAACTATCACCAATTTCATGTCTTTGGGGCAGGAGTAAATGAGGAGGTCTGGGTTCAGCCTGATAAAGGGTCTTGTTTTGCGAGATACAATAATATTACGAATGGTGCTCTAGCTATTCAAATTGAAAACACTCAACCCGTTCCTTACCTTAAACAAATTAAGTGCTCTTGGGGTAGTAAATGGACTATTCTATTGCTAGTAATGAAGAATGGTGATGATGACAATGTATATGGTGGAGTTTTTGAAAGGATGAACCTGAACTGTTATAAGTGTACAATCAAATTGACAAGCTTGTGGAGAAAAATAAAATAAAAAAAGATATTAGAAATTCTCATAATCTTTCTGGAATAACTCTTCAAGATTTTTGTGGATGGCCAAAAGTTGTTAAACTTTTGGATATAGTCAAGGACCAGCACCTAAATCCAAGCTTGTTATTTAAATTTGTGAAGAGTAAAGTTTTCAAATTTTGGTATCCAACAATGACATCTTACGGTATACATAGTCACATGTATGATTTTCTAAAGGCTTGGGGTTATTATCACTTGCAAGGAATAATACACAAGGATGTTAATCTTCACAAAAAAAGAAGTAATGCCACACTGTTATTTCATGCAATTAGGGGTCTGTGCAATCGATCACACACAAGAGTTTTAAGTCGACTCCATGCTTTTGTCAACTATCTCCAACCCAAGAAGCCTTCAAGCCAATGGAATTGTCACGTTGCTCCACTAGCATATACAACCATAACATTCATAAAGCAATATGGTTATGTACTAATTTTTGATATCGTATACCCTTTGTTTTTACCAATGCAAGTTCTGGTCCTGCTGTGGTATTCTGCAACTGTAATGTTTTGGTCCCCTATGTGTCATTGTGTAGTTCTTGAGGTCAAGAACTCTTTGAGGGGGAAGTATTGTTACGGTCTTTATAGTGTAGGGTCTATTATGTTAACATGTAATAGTTAAAGGGGTCTTTTCGTAATGATGCTATTATACAAAAGCAAGTTGTGAATGAGAACAGAGCATCGATAATTTGAGTTTGAAATCCTCCTTCTCTGTGTTCTTCTTCTTCTTCTCTTTATCGATCTTAATGTTCTTGATTACCAATTGTGTTCGTAACAAACTGTTATCCATTGATTTCCCACTGAGAAGGAACACAAATTGCATTTACAAAAGGTCTTAGAGTATGCATTCCTATAAATAATAATAAAAAATACTGTGACAAGTAGACCAAGTGTCATCCATTGATTTCCCACAATTAACACCTAGGTACATTGCTTCAAATAAGATGGTAGTTGTTATTCAAGGGAACAACAAGGATAGGCTAAATGATAGAGAACAATTCGAGATGATCACTTTCCCTGGAGTTAGAAAGGATCACGAGACACTATGGGGACAGTTTTCTTATATATTCCACCGTCTCTTAGCTTATGTTAATCGGCTTTAAATAGCCTTACATGAAACCTAAAGAAATAGAGCAGTACTCAATTTGTATAACTGAAATGCTAAAAAGGAACACTGATTCAAATAAACAATGGTGTGGTCAAAGGGTTAGAATTGTTACCTGTGAAAGAAGAATAAACCCAATTATTTGGTATCAGTACCATAACTTTATCATCATCCATTTAATTGCCTACAAACCCTAGAAATTAGCAGACAGTATTGCAGAAAGCATATCAACCTAATTAGAATTATAATTTTACTGTCATTCACTGATTTCCCACTGAGAAGGAACACAAACTGCATTTATTTTGCAACAGGTCTTAAGAGTATACATTCCTATAGATAAACAAAAAAATACTATTACAAGTAGACCAAGTGTTCCTTGGAAAAACAAACAAAACACCTAGGTATATTGCTTCCACTTTGAAATAAGTTGGTGGTTGTTGATCAAGGAAACAATAAGGATAGGCTAAACGATAGAGACCGATTCAAGATGATCACTCACTCGAGAACTAGAAAGGATCAAGAGACGCTATTGGGACAGTTTTGAAATAAATCCCACCTCTCGTAGATGAAACCTAAAGAAACAGAGCAAATAAACAATGGTATGGTCAAAGGGTTATATTTGTTATCTATGAAAGAGGAATAAGCCCAATTATTAGGGATTAGCATCATCCATTTGATTTCCCACTAACTGATTTCCTACTAAGCCTAGCAATTAGCAGACAAAAAAGCATATCGAATCTAATTGGTTGGAAGATAGATACCTTTTCTGATCGTCGTGACGATGACAAACAAAGAAAGAAGGATGGAATCTACAAGCAGAGGAGTTGTTTGAGGAAGGAGTGTAGGTGTTTTTACACCTCCTGCATACCATCTGCTCTTCTTCTCGAATCGCCACCGGATGACCGTTCTCCATCTTCTCCATCCCAACGCCTTCACAATTTTAGGCACTCATCAGTCAAAAGACACGGACCACGTTCCATTTTTTCATAGATACACAGTCACGTTAGTTTTTTTATTTTATTTTTTTTTTCAAGTGAATTATAGTTTCTCTTTTTGTGTTTTGCTTATGTTTGTTTTTCTCCGGGCTCGCTCAGTAAACAAACCATAATGTGAGCTTCAGATTCGGCTCGAGTTCGTTTAAGCTCGGCTTGATTCTAGTTTTTTCGAGACGATTTTAAGTAGCTTGCGAGTCGGATTTGCTAGTTTACACCCCTAAGTTTCTTATAGTTTTAGAGTGTTGTCGCAATTTTTTCATTTTTTTTAAAATTTAATTTATTCTACATTTATAATTATATTCTATAATGTTTAAAAAACCAAAGAAAAAAATAGGGTGGTTGTTTTGCTTTATAGATCTTTTTCTTTTCATATTTTGGCCCCATCTTTTTGGCTTAAAGTCTCTTATTTTCACCGGAACATAGAGAGAAAGATTGATTTTCTCATTCTCACTAGAATTTAAAGAGAGAAATAAAAAAATGTTTTTTTTACCAGAATATGAACAGAGCAAGAGAGATTTTTGCCAGATTTGAGACACGGTTAGGCTCGCCGTTGGCGTTCGACTGAGACCCGTTGCCTTAAATCTTTGTAGAGAGAGAACACACGCATGCGTGTTTGGTGGTGCCTGAGACGGCGGAGGCGGTGGCAACTCCGGCCTGGCAGCCGTTTCTCCGCCTCCCGTTAGTTATACCGTCGCACTAGCGGTGCCTCCACGGTAAGCGGGTTATGTTAGTTATGGTGGTTGCGATGGCGGTGGGTTTCTGCTTTGTTTGTGACAGTGGCGACAGTGGGAAGGTCGGTTGCTGATCTGCCACCCTTTTGTGGGTTAGTTGGACCAAGTGTGGCCCCCTCGTTACGACCGGTGGTGACAATGGTGGTGCAACCGTCATTGTTTCCCCTCACCTTCGTCTCCCTCCGATCCCCATTTAGGGTTTTTAGATCTACAACGTAGGCTGTCTGTGGTGGTGGTGCGACCACCATTGTTGTGCCTTTGCTGTTGTGCCACAATTGATGCCATTACGGTATCTGATCCCCTTTGTCTGGTTCGTGGTGTCGATGATGATGAAGATCTGGTCATTTGAGAATTGCTTTTGTGTTTATCTTTTGGGTTTTTCATTGTATGTATCGTTTGTGATGCTTATTGTACAACCTCATGATGCATGGCTGTCATTTTTGTGTTGTTGGCTAGATGGATCGGTTGGGGATGTGTCCTTCACTGATGGAATTAGTTTCGTGGTGTTGATGATGATCAGGACCGCTTCATCCGAGACTTACCTATGGTTTGATGGAATTGGTTTCGTGGTGTTGATGGCTGTCATTTTGGTTTGTTAATATGTTGTTTTCTAGATGAACTTCAAGGGCGCTGTTGGGATAACCGGAGTGGTTTCGTTGCTTAGGTGTGGCTAACGATTATGGTTAGTAGCTGCAACTGAACACCGATTCTGAGCCCGAGCATGAGGTTTTATAACTTCAAATCGTTTCGAGTCGGCTTTCATGCGAGCAACGCGCGCCGCGTATAGAAAATACTAGTTATTATTTATAATTAAATTTAACAAGTTATTATATATATATAATAAAATTTAACAAGTACATATAAAATAATAAAAAAAAACAAAAATACTTTTAAAGAAAAAGAAAAATCACATATATCCCCATCTGAGTTGCATATATTCTCAACCCTTAATTAAAATTGCACATATATCCTTCCTATTAAAATGTCATATATTGACAATATTACCCCTTCAAATTAAAATGAAAAAAAATCATTAAAAGAAACCGACATTGCTCGTTTAATTTATGGAGTGTTCAATAATCAATCATCCCTCAAACAAACCCATAACGACTGTTCATTTATACCTCTCAAAACTTATCAATGTTTGAAGATTTGATTCAATGGACTCATAATTTATGTTTAAATCATCTTTTTAACTTTAGAAATTTTACCCTAATTTAATTGTTTTTTACTTGATTGTTATGATTTGTTGTTCGTGTTAGTTGTAGATGATGTGATCTAAAACAACTTGATCGTTTTTTATATATTGTAATGATATGTTGTTCATAACTACGCGAGTTAATGACATAAATAGTCCTTGTGGTTTGTTAAAAATAACAGGTTTTGGTACTAAGTATTTTTTGTAACAGGTTAGCGTATTGTATTTTCAATTTTGTAACGAGAATGGGTGCTAAGACTAACCGACGTTAATTTTTCTGTTAAATTTAAATAAAATGACTAATATACCCTTTAAGGACTCCTTTTGTAATTTTATATTTCTCGTTTATCTAGGGACCATTTGTGTAATTATCTATACCTTTCAAAAAATCTAACCCCCATGGCCCACCCACCCACATCTCTTTCAATATTTCAAACCACCACCGTTCGTACCCACCATAGTTGCCGCCAACCACCAGCGCTGTTACCCACCATAGTTGCAGCCCACCACAACCTTGGTCAATGTCGCTAAACAACCATCGTTGTTAATCCACCACCGCCGCCCATAAGAAAAACCCTCAACCTAGCGGCTATCGTCTCCCTCCCACTCCCATTCAGATCACCACTACCACTAAATCCATCGACGACGCCCACCATCATATTGGTCGCGCCCTTCCATCTCCGACCACACCCATCTGACGACACTCCCACAGCTAGATCTAAACACATCACCGGTTCCCCCCACCTTCGATTTTTTCTTAAAACCCTAATTAACCATCACCTAATTGGGGATGAAGCTGCAGTGGATGTTCAATAGAGATGAAGCTGTAGTGGATGGTCCGATGGTGGTGGTGATGCGATGATGAAGATGGTGTTAACAGTATTGTTGTTTCAGTTAAAGAGAAGGTGGTGTTGTTGAGTATGATGTGACGGGATGGGGCCGAGTAGTGGTGGCCGGCGGTGGGGGCCGGCTGTTTGGGGGGGGGGGGTCGCGGTGATAGTGAAATTTTTTTGCTTGTAAAGGAGATTAACATACATACATTGTGTGTATATATGGTAAATTACACAAACACTCTCTCATATATGTTAAATGACTTACACAAACACTCTCTCATATATGTTAAATGACACAAACACTCTCTTAACTTACGTTAATAGTCCTTGTAAAGTGAAAAGACGGAAATGCCCTTAGATTTAACAGAAAAGTTAACATCTGTTATGTTAATACCTTAACTCGTTACAATTTGTAAACACAATACCCAACCTGTTACAAAACACTCTTAATACCCAAACCTGTTATTTTCAACAAACCACAGAGATCATTTGTGTAATTAACTTTAACTACGCTTTCCAATTTGGTTGAAGAAAACAATTAAGAATCGGATTGGAAATTAGTTAGCTTTTTTAACCAAAATTTATAACTATGTTGTTCGATTTGGTCGAAGATGATTTGATTTAATAATCATCACAGTCGCAAATGAAAAAGAAAACAATTTAGAACATGTTTGGAAATTAGCGTTAGCTTTTTGAACTAAATTCTATAACTGTATTTACAAACCTTACGAATGAAAATCGATAGAATAAATTCAAACTGCATGTATAATTGAAAGTTCAGTTTTGTTTCAGGAATATAATTTTATTGTATGAAAACGAAAGTTCTTTGTTTAGGTAAGCTTTCAACTTTAAGTTATTACGTAGCATGGTGATGGTTCCTTTACGATTTTATTGTTTGTTAAAGACTAATGGCTTTTTCCGTGTCTTTCGAACCAGACTTGACCAGGTGTTTGAACCGGAAAGCGGTCATAGATACGGTCTAATTGTGTGCATTTGAACCTTTTTCAGTTAAATCGTGCGGTTACCGGTGGAACCGATGAACCGGTTGAACCAGACCGGTGGGCGGACCGGATTTTAAAACTTTTTTTATATCCTTTCAAAATCTTATTTTCTGATTCTAAAAAGTATAATCCACTCTAGAATATATAGTATTTACATATATTGTTTATGAACTAGATATATACAAATAGTATTGATTTTTTATATATGGCGTTATCCGGTTCTTAAAAATGGTTCGATCGATACGACTGATCCATCCAATGAACCTTTTAGGTAACAGGTTTGTTGTGCGATTTTAAAAATATTATTTTTTTCACTATGTTTTAAAGGCGTGAGTCCAATGGTAAAATGAATTTAAAAACTACTTAATATACATTAATTGAAACTTTTGTAGTTTTAGTATAACTAGAATTGAACCCCGCGTGTTGCTTCGTGGTTCTTTTCGTAACGACGCGGAAAGGATATGCTGTAATAGTTTTATACATAGGAGTATATCAACATCATATTACAACCAACAATTATATAAAAAGATAGTTTGATAATATATATACATGATCAACATTGCCAAACTAAATTTTTCAAAAGTAATAAATTCTTTTAATACGAACAAGTAAAAAATGACCCATTAATTTTTTTTAATAAAACATGATAACTATTTTTAATAACCTAAAATATTACATGTTAGAAAACACCACTAAGAAAAAAAAAAAAAAAAAGAAAGAAATGGAATAGAAAACCAAAAAGTAAAGGAGGTGAAAGGATTGAAAAACCAACCTATAAGTTAAATATAAAATGGATTACCATCCCTACTACTTCGATATATGTTTCAAATCCCAATGGATTATAAAACAACATTCAAAAACAAATCAAAGGTGTAAAATGGCGAACACATAGGTGATTATCGCTTCATCGTTCACCGAAGAAGCCTTCGAATCGATCGACGTTGAGTTTTCGACTCGGATTCATGGCAAGTCATTGATCCGTTGGATTCCGATGACGGAAACTTCTCTTACGGTGACGTCACCACCGACGACAATGAAGACGACGATAACGACGGTGAAAGCAAAGTCGTGCCGGATGTTGATGATCTTCTTCAACATCCGTTCGGATCTCCGTCGTCTGATTTGTCTATGCAGTCGTTTGTAGATGAAATCACTCATCATCATCAGGAACTTGAAGGTGCTGTGGTTGAAGACGGTGGTTTGATCGACGGTGAAGATGATCCATACGAAGTGGATGAAGGTGAAAGTGATGAAGATGACGATGTCGATGATGATGATGATTTGGATCTGGACGACGAACTGGTGCCGAAATGGTTGAACAACAAATTCGAATGGCAGAGGATAAGGAAATTCGGGAAGCGTGCGTATCCGAAGAGGAAGAAATGCAAATGATTGGCTTACATGTTCAACAAACCTGGATGTGTTCATGGGAAGCATGGAGTGGGAACGAAGCATAATCTCATCTGGTAAGATTATGATCTTGATGCTTTAGATTACTTGAATCGATGGTTGATTTCAGAGGATCTGAATCATTTGATGATTGATTTAGTGATCGTATTTGTTAATTTGGAATGTACAGTGGTTAATCAGGGTTAACGAATTGTTCTTACGTCTAGGGTTAGGGTTTGAAGTTGGTTTGTTTAGATCTGCAATGTATATATGGATTATTTGATCAAAATGCATTCTAATTTCCCTGATCTAAAAAAAAAAAGATAGAACAAAACAGTTAGAACAGATTGAACAACTGTAACTCACTCTTACACTTTGTATCTTAAACATTTGCTATTATGAAATGTATGAATTTTTGAAGTAATTGCTTGTGTTTGATTACTTAGTGTTTGAATTGCTCATTGCATTATGATATCGTCACAGATAGATCCATTTTAAACCTATCAAATGGTATCAGAGCTTTCCGTTCAGTGATTAGAGCTTATCGATATTATTGAGCTCTTTGAATCACTTGAAATCTGTGTTGATTGCAATTTGATCGATTAATTGTTGTTTTCAGTTGTGTTTCATCCATAGAAAGATGATTTGAATCACAATTTGGTGTTTAATTAGTTCAGATCTAAGTATTGATCAGACTTGTGTTCGAACTGTGTTCTTCATTTTCGGCCTGTAATTCAATCAGAAAACAGATTTGTAGTTGTTGTTTGATCAAAATGTTGATTGAAGATTGTTAATCGATCTATTTACTACCTAATTGGAAGTTTTTAGATCAATTGAATAAGTTTTGAAGAATTTCATAAGATCTGAGTTTGTTAAAGATGATGAATTAGGCGCTTGAGTTGTGAAAAACTGCTGAAATTGGCTAAGTGATCAGACGCTTTGAAAATGTTTAGGCGTTTCATCACTGTTAAGGCGTTTTCAGAACAGGCGTTTTGCAACTATTTGGACGCATCGAGACTGTTTGGTCGTATTGAGACTTTGGTAATTCTAGACGTTTGAGAACTGTTTGGATGTTTTTACCTCAGGCGTTTCTACAATGTCTGGGCATTTGAGAACTGTTCGGACGCTTCATCAGTCAGTCGTTTCAGAATTCATCTAAGGCATTCCTTTAGACGTTTCTTGTTCAAAGTCAGGCGTTTCAGAAGTTTCAGGCGCTTCAATATTCAGACTTATCAGTTAACACTTAGAAATTTTTCAAAAACTAAAATCCAAAAAAAATATATTTTCATTTCATAGTTTCTTTTTAAAAATTTAAAAACAATAAAAACAAGTAATTTTCTTTAATTCAAAAAATACAAAATTGTTAAGTCTGAAGATTCTGAGAACAGGGTTCCCAAGATAAAAAATAGAGCTGATTTCAAAAATTGGTCTCTTAGATTGAAGAATCATATAAACTCCATTGACACTGACTTGTGGAAGTCAATAGAGAAAGGACCACATATCCTAATTACATCTGATGGTCCTGACAGAGGATTTGTTTATACAAAAGACTCTCTAGAACCATATCCTGAGGATGGTCTGCAAGGTGATGGCTTAAGGAAGGTTAAGAATGACATCAAAGCTTATTCATTGATGTGCAAGGGGTTACCATTGGGAGTCTTGACTAGACTTGAAGGTTATCAAACTGGTTACACAATGTACAGAGCTTTGAAGATTATTTGTGAAGGTGGTAAAGAGATACAAGATCTCAAAAAGCAGAAACTCAAGAGACAATTAAAGTTATTTGAGCATCTTTCTGGTGAAACAATTAATCAAATGATAAACAGATTCATGCAATTAACTACTGAAATGTCAACTGCTGGTATCAAAAATGATCTCAAAGATCTAAATTACAGACTTCTAAATGCTCTTCCATCTTCATGGAAACAGACAGTTACTCTGTTGAAGCATACTGAAAAGTTTCCAATGGATCTGGATCTTTTGATTGCCAAAATTGAATCAGTTGAAATTGATGAGAGCTCTAGAAACAATGATAGAGCTGCATCAATGTCTCAATATAAGTACGTTGCTTCTCCGGCTAACATAGTGGAGAATGATTTTCTGGCAAAAGATGATAATTCTCCAGAAGACGAGGGTGATTTGTTCGTTGGAGCTGGTTTCTTTACAGATTCTTCTTACACAAGTGCTCCTGTTTATACAACTCAACCTCAATCTCAGTCTCCTCCTAAAACTCAAACTCCTAAAGCTCAAACTGAGACTTCATATTCTAATTCTTTTAAAACTAGCAAAGTTAAAGATGTTATTAATATCCTGTTACAGGATGATGAGTCAAAATCTGCTTTTACTGCTTTCATGGAAAGTTTTCATGCTTATCAATAACCCAGTTAGATCTTGTTTTGTGGGATTTGTTTGAGATGGATCCTGATGATGTGGACGAGATGGACTAGAATTGGTAGATGGTAATGATTGCTTACAGAACTCAGAAACACTCATATGTTAACAGGAATTACAAGCCCAGTGCAAATAAAACTGTTGGTTTTACAAATCAAAGTCAAGGTGTTTTAATTGCAACAGTTATGGTCATTTCTCAAGGGAATGTAAAGCTCCTAGAAATCAAGGTGGTAATGGTCAAGCAGGTTCTAGCAGTCAAAGATACCAACAACAGTCTCAGAAGACTTTTTAAAAGCCTTATCAAAGTCTTTCCATGCCAGAACTTAAAGATGAATCAAAATCATCTGAAGAGCTAAAGAAAGCTCTTGTTGTTAGCATAAAAAATGGCTATGACTAGAGTGCCTATGTTGAACAATTCACAGCTGAACTAACATCTAGTTTATCTCTTGTTGCTAAAGTTCAAAATGAAGACTGGTTTGAAGAAAATGATCCTAAGGCAGATGGTGATTCTGACAATGATGATGAAGATTATGATTGGACTGAAAAATCTGACCCAAAAGAGGATTAAGAAGAAATTACACTCATGGCTCAGTCAGAATAACCAAAGATTGAGCATCCATCATCTGACTTTAAGACTTTTTCAAGTTATCCTGAAATTCCTGTTGAAGTCAGAGAGAAAATGTGCACAAAAGCATGTTTTGGTCAAGTTGAGCATTACAGAACATATTCATTTAAAATCTATGACAAACTTAAATAAGAAGAAGTAATGCACAACAAACTGAAAAACGATCATAAAGTCTCTGATGAAAAGATCTTATCTCTATAAACCTCTTGGAATAAAACTCTACAAGAACTTGAACTTGTTAAAAAACAACTTAAGGAGATGACTAAAAATTTAGAAGAAGAAAAAATAGCTCGTGCTGCAACACAGGTGGATCTAGCTAAAGTTAAAAGTTCTAAAACAATTGTAGAACAGTTGGTAAGTGAGAGAAAAGATAAAAACAAAACAGGTCTAGGTTTCACATATGAACCCATGCCTGAATCTATCACAAACACTTTAGCAGAAAACTTTAACACACATGATCACTCACCTGAAAACAAAGCTAAGCTAAAAGCCTTTCAAAATTAGAAAAATAATTCTGAAAGTGATGAAGAGAAAACTAATGTTGAGATATTTGAGGAACAAGATTCAGAAAGATTAAAAATGGTCATCCAGTGAAAGTTAAATCTTATGAACCACGACCAAAGAATAAGAAAATGTTTGTTCCCAAAGAGTATGTTATTGAAGAAGTCATTGTAAAGAATGACAAACAAAACCCCAAGAATAAAGAGAAAGTAAAACAAGACGAAGTAATATCTGAAGATTCATTTTCTTACGGATTAAACAATCCAGAATTCATCAAATGGCAGAAAGAACAAAAAGATAAAGAAAATACAAAAAGGTCTTCTACTAAAGATGTTCAATCACAAAGCAAGCAGAGATCATCAAGATCAAGAAACCAGAGAAGAAGAAGGAAAAATGCTAAAGCTAAATCCTCTCAGAATAAAATTCAAAACAATCAAAATCAAATAACAAATCAATCTAATCAGTTTAAACCAGTGAAGTTTGTGTCTGCGGGTACTTTTAATATGAACGCAATTCCAAAAATCAAATCAAATTCAAAGAACAAATCTAACTCTGATCTGAAAACAGGTTCAGGTCCAAAGTTTTCTGCTGTCAACAAAAGATTTGTATATAAGGTGTCTAGGAAATCTGTTAATGAACAAAAGTCAAAACCCAAATTTCAAAAGAACAAACTCTTAAATAAAAAAAAACAGATTAACTTTACTACTCCTAAATCAAAACAAGGATCAAATGTGGCTTTCACATCTAAGGTTAATTAACAATTGTTTAAATTTCAACAAAGGTACTGTGAAATATGTGATATGTACAATCATAAGACTAATGAATGTTTCTTTAACAGGTACTGTCACATTTGTGATATGAAAAAACATTCAATAGCTGATTGTTATGTCAACAAGTATTGTACCATTTGTGATGAAAGAAATCACAAAACTAAGAATTGTTACTTCCAAAGGAACTCGCCAAGGAATGGATATGTCAATCCACAATTTCAAAGAAATCAAAGTGTTATTTCAACAAGTCTTGTACCATTTGTGATGATTCTTATGCTGTGAAAACAAAGCATTATAATCAAGGAAAATTCATTCCACGATCTGTGAGAATGAACAATAAAAAGTTTGGTAATCAAAATTTTCTAAAAATGTTTCTTCTGATGGTTTGAATTTCCTTGACGATGATCTTGAAAAATGTTACCATGCTTTACGGACTATGCATATCAAAGATAATCAAAAATTTGTCAGAAACGGAATTGGTAAATTTAAACAGCAAAAGAAGCCTGATTTGAATAAGCTTCATTTTAAATAGTTTACCGTTGATAAATTTGGCAAGCCCAAGACCATATTGGCTTGGGTTGATAGCTCAACTTAAATCTCTTTGAAATGCAGGTACGCCTAAGAAGACCTATTAACATGTGGTATGTTGATAGTGGGTGTAGCCGGCATATGACAGGCAACCATGCCTTGTTTCAAGATTTTAAGTTAAAAGATGGTACTCATGTTGCATTCGGAGGTGATACAGGTGGTAAAATAACAGGCGAAGGAACAGTGTCCAATGGGATTATTAGCTTTGATAAAGTTAACTATTGTTCATAGTTGAACTTTAATCTTTTAAGTGTTTCCCAAATTTATGACCAATCTTACTTTGTTTTATTTGATGATTCTTTTTGTTATATTTTGAAGCCAGGTTTTCAGATAAGCAAAGAATGGGTAGTTGTTAAAGCTGTTCGAGATCGAGATGTATACAAGTTAGATATGTCTCAGGTAGATCCATCTACAAAAACAACATGCCTAATTGCTCAAGCATCAAATGTCGAAAGCCAGTTGTGGCATAGACATCTCGGGCATTCTAATTTCAAGAACATGAACAAGCTTGTAGCAGGAAATCATGTAGTAGGTCTTCCAACAAAAAAGTTTGCTACAATAGATCACTGCTCAGCATGTTTAAAAGGAAAGCAACACAGAGCGTCTTATAAGCCCAAGTTGATAAACTCAAATTCCAAGCCTCTCCAGATGTTGCACATGGACCTTTTCAGACCAACAAATGTGTAGAAAAAAGGAATTGCTTATCAGTTCAGTGCTCCTAGAACTCCACAACAAAATGGAGTTGCTAAAAAAAAAACAGAACTTTGATTAAAGCCGCATGTTCCATGTTAGCAGATGCAAAGATTCAAATTACTTTCTGGGATGAAGCCATATCCACTGCATGTTTTGTATAGAATCGTACATTGCTTGTGAAAGATAAATAGAAAACTCCTTATGAGTTGATGTTTGGTAGGAAACCTAATATAGATTTTCTTAAATCTTTTGGTTGTCCAGTTTTGATTTTAAATTCAAGTTATCAGCTAGGAAAATTTGATGCAATATCTGATGATGGATTTTTGTTGGATATTCGTCGGTTTCAAAAGCCATTAGATTTTATAACTCTAGGACGAATGTTATTCTTGAAACTTTTAATGTTAAATTTCTTGAAAACTCTTTTCCATCAGTTGCAAATGGTCCAGCTTGGTTGTTTGATTTAGATTCTTTGTCAAACTCTTTTAATTCTAACTTGTTTGACTCTCCAGGTGAGAAAAAGAAACAAGGAGGAGATCTCGAATATACAAATATAGGGCTGTGGTATCCTTATGAAGGAAACTTCAAGTTACATGGATATACAGATAGTGATTATGGAGGATGTTGCTAAGATAGTAAATCTACTACGGGTGGTTGTTAGTTTTTTGGTCCCAGATTAGTGTCGTGGCAATGTAAGAAACAAACAAATGTCTCCGTTTCAACCGTAGAAGCTGAGTACATAGCTGCTTTAGCAGGATGTTCTTAAATCCTTTGGTTACAAAACCAACTGCTGGATTACGGGTTCAATTTTCTATAAAACTCATATTTACATTGATAACACTGCTACTATTTTTATTATAGCTAATCCTGTTCAGCACTAAAAAACAAAGCATATCAAAATTCGATATCATTTTCTCAGAGATAACTCTGAAAAAGGTTTAATCATTTTGACTCAAATTACAACTGAAAAACAGTTGGCTGACCTATTTACAAAATCCTTTTTACCAGGTCGTTTTGAGTATTTGGTTGAGTCAATTGGACTTATTAACCATGTTTAAAATTGGTTTTGAGTAATTGAGTTGTCTGAATCATAAAAATGAAAAGAACCCTCCCTTAGCTGAATAAAAAGATTTATAGAGAAAACTGTCAAAGTTAATTGCCTGAGTGTATATATTGTGTGTGCATGTTCAATAGAAAATGAAAAAGCAAATACAAAAATAGAAAATTGCAAAATCAAAAGAGAAAAGTATAAAACAAAAACCCATAAAAACAGAGTTTATTTGTTAGTTAATTATTTAGGAATGAATCTGTCTTTGCAATTTGTGAGAAATGATAGATACACTAGTTCTGATCAGTTGCATACTTCACTCGCTACTAAAGTCGGACGTGATCAGATATGATGTGCAGGTAAGCTCATGCGATTATACTAAAAAAGTAAATTCTTGTGATTAAACTAAATCAATCATGCATTCATGTTTGTCCATTTTAGTACCAATGAGTAGTGTTGAATTCTCAAATTGATTGCTTGTAAAGTCACAATCTCACACCCGGTGGCGATATGAATAATCATGAGCTCTAATTTTTTAAAGCATCTATTCACTTCTCTGTTATGAGTCTTCATAGACCTGAAGTGATGAGATATCCTTCGTTGTAAGTCATTACAGACCTGGATATTCTCACTTGATGCAAAAGATGCCAATGTGCACAACCTTAACATGAGATCTGGTTATAAGTATATGTCTGGTTAATAAGTTGAGAAAAGTGATTTCTTGCATATCTTGACGAGAGTTGAGCTCTCTAAGTCTAAGTGTGACTTACATGATGTCATATCTAATTGTACATTAATCAATCCAAGAATGGAAAATGTAAGTATGCTGATTATCTTGCCAAAAGCACTCATTTTCTGTCCTTAGATCTCGTGTCTCCTCTGCTGCGGGAATGCTGACCTGGAACACACTTGATTAGGATTTAATCACTGTCTTGACTATCCATCATTTTATTTTCTTTTAATATGCTGATCTTAACTGATATGATCTCACTGCAGGCATGCGATTCAATTGTGTACAATAGATTTTTCTTCTGCTTTAATTTTGATTTTTACATGATTTTCTGTGTGTAGGCATGTTGATAATGATTAGTTTACTCTACTTGCAAAATAAAAAGAACTTCTAAGTTTGTGAACTTAAAAGTTTAGGGGGAGTAAAAATATAAAAGAGAAAATCAATGAAAATTGTCAAATTATGAAAAAGAATTAAAAAAAATTAAAATTAAGTGCTTTGGATGGAAAGGATGAAGCTAAAATTTAAGCATGTGTGTGTTTGATATTATGTAAAAATAAACCTGAAAAGAATTCAAAATAAGCGGAAAAACTTCTTGCAAATAAAACAAGACTATTTGTGCTGTAAAAGTTTTAAAATAAAGATTAAAATGATGGAAAAGTGTTTGAAAAATTAAAACATTGATTCAAAGTGTTTTTTAAAATGTGCTTGGTGGTGTTTGAATTGAAAATTCATGTTTAAAAATGAAAATATGAGTTTCAAATGATTCGTGGTGATTTTTAAACAAAAACAATTTGATATTGTTAAATTTGAGGGTAATTAATGTATATTTTGGGTGATAGTCAAAAATTTGACTAAGTGTTGAGACAACATGCGTGAATAGTGCTAATGTGCATAAACTGTGTTCAGATGGATGTTGTGAAAATTTCAAAGTGTCAGACTCATTGAAGGTTTCTCATGCGCCTGAATAGTGCTCAGAAGTCTAAATCAGGAGTATGATGAATTTCAGGAATTTGTACAAGTGTTGAGCGTTTTGTTCAAGTACATACGCCTAAACAGTTGTCATGTTGCTGAAAATGGTTAAAGTGTTGGGCGTATCAACTTATGCTCATGCGTCTGAACAGTTTCAGACTTTCCAATGTCGTTAGACGTTTGAAGGTAATGTTTACTCTAAGTGTTAGGCTTTTCATCAAGTCTCATGCGCCTGAACAGTGCCCAAGCTTCTTCACAGTGCTCATGCGTCTGAAGATTTAGTGTGAAACTTAGCCTCATGTGCCTTTATAATGCACATGCATCTGAAGATTCAGTGTGAAACTTAGCCTCATGTGCCTTTATAGTGCTCATGCGCCTAAGAATTTTTACAGTTATATATATTCGACACTTGTAGTTTTCATTCACTCATTCACAAACTCAAACACTCTGATTCACATATTCTCTCACCCGATACATTCATTCACTCAACATTCGATTGTTACCTGTTAATCCTTGTGATATATAGGTATATTTAATGAATCAAAATATCATATTGATCTTAAAACATCTGATTTCATTACCTATTTCAAACTTTGATTGGGTGTTTGAACTCTATTGAGGCGTTCGAACCCTAGGTGTTCAGAAATTTGAAATCTGTGATTTAATTGTGTTATGATAACTGAAATTGAACATCAAATGATTGTTATAGCATGTTTTTGAATAGATTTTGAGAATCAAATCTCAATTTCATAAAAATGTGTTCTTGATGATTCATGGTTCATCAGTCGATTTTTTAAGAACAAAAATGAACAGCCAGTTCATAATTTTTCATCTAAATTGTTGTGTTAATCATAAAAATTCATCTATTCAATTGATATTAAGAAGATTTTAATTGGTTTAGTGTACTTTAAATCATTTGAACTGAAACTTGAATGTACTCTGCTCTTGATAGAGTGTGTTGAACACTTAGAAATTTAAGTTTAAAATGTTAGGTTTAAAATTTAAAATGTGCTAATTAAATTGAAATTCAAATCAATTTTCATGTTTCATGATTCTTTAGTTGATTTAATCATACATTGTGTTGCATCAAAATTGTAACCAGTGCATATTCTGTTCATGTAATGGGTTGTACAAAACACTTAGAAATTATTAAGTGTTATTGGTTCAAAATTGATAATACAAAATATGATTGAAATTGGCAATTCAAATGTGATTAACATTTTGTTCTATGTATACAAATGGCAGATCTTAAATTTGAGCCAAAGCATAACGTAGCAGTCTTTCTTAATAAGGATGTTCATGAAGCTGTTGGTTATGAGGAAATGATAAGATTTCTATTGAGAACAAAGTATGTGTATGCCATGTGTGCTCAACCAGTTATATATGCTCGTCTCATCAAAAGATTTTGGAGTACTGCTAAAATTGCAAGAGATGATGAAGGAAGGAAAGTAGTCAGAGGTTTATCATAAACTATCATATGTTTGAAGTCTCTGAGCAGTCAATTAGAGAAGCTCTAAGACTGGATGATAATGATCCTGAAGATTTGGCTGAACTCACTTTTAATGAGTGTAGAGACACATTTTTAGCTATGGACATCCAAATCACTTTCCTAAGAAACAGTTTTTCAGAGCAAGAGTATATAACCACTGGAAACTCTTGTGTTATATCTTTCAACATGGAATGTCTAAGAGAAGTGCAGGATTGAATTCATTCCCTATAGACATTGCTTCTCCTATTGTAGCAATTGCCACAAACAGAAGGTTTAATATGGCAAAATGGATCATGAATGGCTTTATTTTTAATCTTGAGAAAGGAATCAGGAATAAATACTTGATGTATCCCAGATTTCTACAGCTGATTATAAATAAAGAGTATCCTAATTTCCATGCTTATGGAGTAAGTGAAGAAAGATTATTTTTGGAGCACATGACTGAGCCCGTATACAAAAGACTTGCTATCGTGACCGGTGCTCAAAATGTTCAAATGTTTGATTACATGAGAGCTATAGCAAGAGATGATGTGAACATAGATGAAAATCATTTTCATTTGATTGATGATGAACCAATTGATCCAAATGATTTGATTGAAGAAGTTCCTCAAGGACTTTCTAAGTCTAAAGCTGAGGATGATGATGAAGATAATGAAGATGATGATGAATCTGAAGATGAAGGAAGTTCTTCTTCAAGCGATGATAGTTATGATGATGATATTGGAGGTAATGAAGTTGAAGAAGTTAATGAAGATGTAGTTATTACTGAAGTTGAAGAAGTTGATAGTCTGAATGAAGATGTTCATAATGTTGATGATTCAATAGATGTGAATGAAGATAATGATGAAGTCAATGTACAACAACAAATGGAGTGTGATCTTCAAAATGTTGATGCATTTGAGCCTGTTGTACCAGATGAAGGTGAAAGATCAAGTCAATATGATACAGTTCTTACTGAGGAATTGAACATTGAGCAGATAATAGAAGCATTGAAAGAAGAGAATATCAATCAGCTTAAGATGATGGAGAAGCTGAAAGATGAAAATAATCAATTAAAAGCAGAATCTTTAATGAAAGACTTGAAGATTGCTGAGCTTGAAGAAGTTCAAGAGATGAATGTAAAGAACTTTGATGTTTTACTCAGAGATTATGATTTGACGGAAGAAAAATACAAGAAGGTTGAAAGAAGATTATGATAAATTGAAAGAAGAGCTTGAAATTATGAAAGATAGCTTAAAATCTCTATTTTCTCAACCACAAGGAAAAGACCATTTAACTTTAGAGATAGAGGTTATTCCTGAAGTTCAACCTACTGAAGTTGAAAAATTATCTAAGGCTGTGAAAGGAAAACGAAAGATAGATGAATATGATGTTCAACTATTGGCAGAATCTTCATCCAACCCTCCTTCAAAGATGCAGAAAATTGTTTCTAAAACTCATAAACAGTTTGAATGACATTTTTGATTATAGGTGTTGTTTTATTTTATATGCTTGAATCTAATATGTTTTTCTTATGTAGTGAATGTAGGTCATCCTTCTTTACATGAAATTGCAGAAGCAGACATACAAGAGCAAATTAGAGCACTGGATGATTTAGATCCAGTGTTTTCAGATGCCTGGTATGATGAAGTATTGGAGGAAGAAGACGTTGCTGAAGCTACATTCTCCGATTGAAGTTGTTACTGAAGACATCCCTTTAGACATTGATGACAGATATAATTATCTGGTCAAGAAGAAATACAATCGTGTATTTTTGGATGGTCTAACAGTTTTGTTAGACCCTGAAAGGATCATACTTGCCAACTTAAGAGGTGGTTGGAGGTTGTTCTGGTTGGATAACATCATTAACAGAAGACAACAAAAGATTACACAAGACATTATTTATAGAAGACCAAGAAGACAGAAAAAGACTAAGTATAGACTACCCGCATTTGTTAATGCGGATAACTTGTGAACAAATGCTGACAAGTGTTTGTTCACCCACATTAACAAATGCGGATGAAGACAAGAAATGCTAGACAAGAAGTGTTCACTCGCATTTGTCCATGCGGATGAACTGAAGAAATGCTGACAAGAAGTGTTCACCCGCATTAGTTTATGCGGATGAACAAAAGGAAATGCGACCAAGACTTGTTCATCCGCATAAACTAATGAGGGTGAGCAAACACATGCTGATCAAATGCTGCTGATGACTTGTTCACGTGCATAAACTAATGCGGATGAACTAAGTTAATGCTGATCACAAGACAACACATGCTGACAATCCAGAGTGGTTAATTGAACCTTCACAACTAAAACTTTAAGAAGGATTGACCACTGCTGAGATGATTAAAGGGGTATCTACTCCCAAAGGCAAAACAGATGTCAAAATTATTGCCTGGAAGTACGATAGCAGTTGGAACATGTTCATGGTGAAGAGAATCTCAGGCCTGGTACAGTTCTTTACTGAATATACAGCCTTGGTTAATGCTATGAAGGTCCATGATTTAAAAGAGTTGGCTGATCTGGACCTAATCAATCATGATGGGATGTACAGGGGTTATGAGTTTGTGGATATACTGAAGATGTTTAAGAGAACTAACAACTTCAAATCACTGAAAGCTATCTGTACCAGAAAAGACAAAACGTTCAAGAACCCATTTGATCAAAGAAAGAAAAGAGAAGCTGAAGAGATTGTGTTTCCTGAACTACGTGTTAAGCCAACAGAAAGTTTGAAGAGGAAAATGATTGCTGGTACTCATAAGACAAAGCCTATTTCAAATATGTATTATGATGAAGACACCTTTGAGCTAGTAATTAAAAGAAAATGGGAAGGAAAGGAAGCCCCTGAAATAAGAATCTTCAGTGGGTATGAGGTTAGATTGCTAGATGAGTCTTACATTCATTACATCTTTACCAGACACTTCAGAGCTCTCAAAAACAAGGCTTCAGAAGATGATTTAGAGTTTATTTTGAAGTGTGTGAAGATATTGAAGCTGGCTTTTGATAGAATTAACAACAAGAGAGAACAAAGGAAGAAGAAAAGGCTACCTATGCAGATGGGCAACATAGTCAAATTAGAAGTTGATGCTGATGGTTCACTGGTGATTCATAGAGATGGGTTATCTTCTATTTCATTTTGGGAACCCATCTTATTGAAACAAATGCCCATTGCGGCTATTTATACAATGAGTGAGATGAAGATTCATGTGCTCAATAGAGAAAAGATGAAGGAAGCTAGGGATTTTTCTAACATGATAAAGGCTATTCTCAATCCATCAATGGCACAACCAGAAACATTAGAAGAAGCTGCTACAACTCTCCTCCCAACATCAGTCCAAAAGAAGACTACATAAGAAGACCGACCAGAATCATCATAACCACCACCACCATCATACTCGTGAGGAACCTAGGCAGTATAATCCTTAGCGGGAGTATTGTTAGACCCTGAAAGGATCATACTTGCCAATTTAAGAGGTGGTTGTTGGTTGTTCTGGTTGGATAACATCATTAATAGAAGACAACAAAAGATTACAAAAGACATTATTTACAGAAGACCAAGAAGATAGAAAAAGACTAAGTATAGACTACCCGCATTTGTTAATGCGGATAACTTGTGAACAAATGCTGACAAGTGTTTGTTCACCCGCATTAACAAATGCGAATGAAGACAAGAAATGCTGAACAAGAAGTGTTCACCTGCATTTGTCCATGTGGATGAACTAAAGAAATGCTGACAAGAAGTGTTCACCCGCATTAGTTTATGCGGATGAACAAAAGGAAATGCGGCCAAGACTTGTTCATCCGCATAAACTAATGCGGGTAAGCAAATACATGCTGATCAAATGCCGCTGACGACTTGTTCACCCGCATAAACTAATGCGGATGAACTAAGTTAAAGCTGATCACAAGACAACTAATGCTGATGAAGACTTGTTCATCCGCATGAACTAATGCGGATGAACAACTTAATGTTTTTACTTATTTTGTACTTAGACAAAGACTAGATTCTCTTGTATAGATTAGGGTTAGTTTAGTCTTTTGTACAGATTATGTGTATGCCTATAAATAGGGCTGCATACCCTAACTTTGTAAGTTTTTGGTCTTCAACAGTTATAACATCAATATTATACATCTTGACTTCTGTGTTCATATACTGCATTTACTCAAACATTTATTTCAGGTTCATCTGTTCTGTAATATAGTGATTCCGCAACTATATTACTGACTCAGTCTGCATATTTGATCCTAGGTTGAGTCACATCAACCGAGAATATCATTCTCAAACCCAGTCAATTGGTATCAGAGCCTCGGCTCTTGAATTCATCACAGAATTTCTCAGATTTTGTGTGAAAATCGATTGAACTGTAGACTGAGTTGTTTATCAGCAAGATCTATACTTCTGATAAACATACACACTGAAATCAAACACAAAGAAGTGGTACCATAGAGATCTGTCGTTCACAAACCTTCACAATCACAAACAACAAAACATAGAAATCCTTCTGGTTAACAGATCTGAACTTAACAGATCTCGTAAAGACTGTGAATAGAAAATTCAGAGAACAACTCACTGCTCAAACTTAAAATCAACTTAAAACCTTACTTAACCAAGTTAAAATCAGTTTATTAACATGGACTCTCACAATCTTTCTGAAATTGGGCATGCTTCTAAACCTCCTATGCTTAAACACAAATCTGAGTTTAAGCAGTGGAAAATTCATTTTAGAAACTACATTACAGGTGTAGATCCTGACTACTGGATATCTATTTGGAAAGGTTCCTACATTCCACTGTCTCTAAATGCTGATCAAGCTGCTCAGTACAAAACTGCAAGAATTCCATTGAGGATCCCAATTTAACTCTTGATGATGAAGAATATAAGAAAATCAAGATTGATCTTAGAGCTTATTCCATCCTTACACAAGCACTGAAAATGGATGTTCTGAAAAGATTAGAAAAATATGGAACAGCTAAAGGGGTGTGGGATGCTCTACAGATCATGTGTGAAGGAAGTAGTGAAGTGACTGAAATTAACAAAGATAAACTGATAAACCAATATGAAACTTTTCATCACACCAAAGGAGAGTCAATCTCAAGACAACTTCATAGATTTATTCAACTTGTAAATGATCTTGAAATCATGGGGGTCACTTACAAAGAAAAAGAATTAATCAAGAAAATGCTACACAGTTTACCTGAAAGCTGGAAACAAAATGTCACTATGTTAAAGAATACCCTTGATTTGGAGAGTACAAGCTTAGATATCATGATTGCCAAAATTGAGGCTTTGGAGTTGGATGAAAGGAGTAGAAATCTTAGTGGACCACAAGTCATTGAGGCTTACAAATTTCCATCAGAAACTCATTCTGTTAAGAATGCATTTGTGATTGAAGAAGATGACTTTCTCTCAACTGGTGACCATTCAAAGACAACTGGATTCTGTGCTGCTCAACAACATAAACCCTCATCTTCTGCTCAGCCCACAGCAACACCTGCAGTATACCCAATGATCAAAGATCTGAAGAACAGAAGGCTACTTACAATGCCTTTGTTGCTAGCTTTGAAGCCTATCTTGGGGGGAGCTCACATCAGCACACTTGATTCAAGAGGATCTGGAAGAGATGGATCCTGATGATGTTGAAGAAATGGATTTACAATGGCAGATGGCCATGATTGCCATGAGAGCAAAGAAGTTCTTTCGTAAAGGGAAGAAACTGAGTCTTGATGAGAATACCAAGCTGGGGTATGACAAATCCAAGGTTAAGTGTTTAAACTGTGGAATGACTGGTCATTTCTCTCGAGAATGTAAAGCTCCCAGGAGAAGCAACACCAACTTTCAAAGACCCACACATGGCCAGCATTCATCTCAACACAATACCAACTTTCAATCAAGCAACACTCATCTACACCAGCAGCAGAATCAGCAACAACCAATTCAGCAAAGACAACCTCTGCTGACTCATCAATCTCAAGGAAGTAATCAACAAACTTCCAATGCACTTGTCATCAGACAAGATGGAGTTTGTGATTGGAGCTTGTATGCTGAGGAAGTCCAACCACAGTTTCAGAATCATGCACTTATCACATATCAATGATGGACCAACTCCAATGCCATCTGAGGTAAAATCCAATCTATGTTTGAAAAATGTGTTCTAGAAGTACAGGGGTATAGGGAACACAATCACAAATTGGCTAATAAAATAAGAGAAGAAAAGGTGAAATCAGAGATGTTAAAACAAGAAATGAGAATTTATAAAGTTAAAATCAAATCTCTGTTGTCTGACATGGAAACACTCCATGGTGAAAAGTACACACTTGTGGCTGAAAATGAGAGGTTAACTGAATTGTTGACCAAATCAAAAGCTGAGCAATCAGCTACTGAAATGAAACTTGAAAAGTTTCAGCTCTCATCTGTCAAGCTGCAAGAGTTACTTGTGTCTCAAAAGGGGGCTAAAGATATGACTGGGATAGGCTACAAAACTTGTCCTCCTCCATATAATGATAACTACACTGTTATGCCTGAGTCACTTACTCAATCAGATACAAAAGAATCTAAAATTATTGAAACCAAATCAATGATTTCTCAAACAACAAATCCTCAAAACAAACCAGGTGTTTACATTGAAACTGATGAGGATAAAATCAGATTGGGTCATCCTATCAAAATCAAAGAGTGCTAGACAAACCTGTGGTTATCAAGAAACCAAAGAGCCCAGTCAAATCAATTGTGCCTTTTGTAAAATTTGTTCCTCAAAATCTTAAAGTGAATCACACTGCTGAATGCTCAGTGAAACCATCTGCTGAAAGCAGATCTGATTATGAGATCATATCTCCAAAAATTCAAGCGAATCAGATAAGGTTTCATTGAAATTCAAAGATAAAACCAAAGTTCCCTTAGTCACCAAAGGGAAAACCACTTTTGTACAAAAATCTAAAGTGAAATCTGATTCACCATCTTCATCAAATATCAGACAAGGAATTGGTTTGATATTTTCAACAAAGAACAGGTAGAACAATTCGATAGGGAAATAAGGCAATACAGAAAGAAGCAGCATCAGTCCACAAAAACAAAGCAAGTCAGAATTATGGAACAATCTGTTGGCACCCCAAAGACTGATATGACTTCTCCATCAAGATTAAAGGACAATCAAATGTATTGTGAATTCTGTGATATGACCAATCACAATACAGATGAGTGCTACTTCACTGAGTACTGCTCTATCTGTGACATGAACAATCACTCAACGAAAAACTGTCATTTTAACAAATACTGTTCATTATGTGATATGACCAATCACAATACAATTGATTGTTACTTTAATAAAAAAGGATTGAAAATTTCACAAAACAAGCCCATTTCATCAGTTCCAACTGACAAGGTCAGACACAAAAGTCCAACAAACCTGAACAAATCACTGAAGTCTCATCAAAAATATAAAATTAAAGTGATTTCTGACAAGCAAAAATCTGTTCAACCTTTACACAAAAATCAAAAGGAAAGATTTGTATACTCTTTTGACACTTCAGATGAAATTGATGAAATCAAACTTCAAAGAAGTAATAGAAAAGGGCTGAAATCATCCTCCTTAAAACTCAAACAAGAGGAAAATATCAAGAGGTAACAGTGATTGATGCAAAGGGACAACCCAAGACCATTATGGCTTGGGTTCCTCATTCTAACTAGTTCTTTTTGTGCTTGTAGGGTCATTCATACAGGTCCAATAGCTTATGGTACGTGGACAGTGGATGCTCCCGACACATGACTAGAGACAGTTCCCTTCTTCATGACTTCAAGCATGTTCAAGGAACTACTGTGGCATTTGGAGGAGATTCACAAGGTGGTAGAATTACAGGAGAAGGTTCTGTGACAAATGGACTGCTGAGCTTTGATAAAGTGAACTACTGCGAGCAACTGAACTTCAATCTGCTCAGCGTGTCTCAGATTTGTGACAAGAAATATTCCACTCATTCACTGACTCTCATTGCTACATTCTGAAACCAGGATTCTACATTCCTGAAGAATGGTTGTCTTGAAGACACCGAGGAAGAATAATACATATGTCTTGAACCTTAATTCTGCTCATCCGTCTGAAGAGACATGTCTTTTGTCTAAAGCATCTGTTGATGAGTCACAACTTTGGCATAGACGTTTAGGACACACGAACTTTAAAAACATGAACAGATTGGTCAAAGGAAACCATGTAATTGGTTTGCCTAAAAAAGAATTTCATTTTGTTGATCACTGTACTGCATGTCTTAAAGGAAAACAACATAAATCCTCACATAAGCCAAAGCTTGTGAACACAAACAATTCTCCTTTGAAGTTACTTCATATGGATCTCTTCGGTCCAACTCATGTCATGAGTATTGGAAAGAAGCACTATTGTTTGGTGATCACAGATGACTTTACACGATTTACATGGGTCTTCTTTTTACTTCATAAAAACGAGGACGTCCAAAATAATAAAAGATTTTATCACAAAAATAGAAAATCAACTTGATTTAAAAGTAAAATCAATCAGAAGTGATAAGGGACATAATTCAAAAATGAGGATCTCAGTTCATTTTGCTCACACAAAGGCATTGTTCATCAATTCAGTGCAGCTCGGACTCCACAACAAAATGGAGTGGCTGAAAGGAGGAATAGAACACTAATTGAAGCAACTCGAACAATGCTGGCAGATGCAAAACTGCCCATTACATTTTGGGCAGAAGCTGTCAACACTTCATGTTTTGTGCAAAATCGAACTCTGATAATTAAAGAACACAATAAAACTCCTTATGAACTCTTTTTCACAAAAAACCTTTTATTGGATTTTTGAAGTCATTGGATGTCCGGTCTCAATATTGAACACCAGAGACCATTTAGGAAAGTTTGCTCCTAAGTCTGATGAGGGATTCTTTGTGGGATATTCCTCTGTTTCAAAGGCTTTTCGGGTGTTTAATCCTAGATTAAACATCATTGATGAATCCAAAACATTCAATTCAATGAGCACTCTTTTCCCAAATCATCAATCGGTCCTGACTGGTTGTTTGATATTGACTCATTTACAAGATCTTTTGATCAGTTTAACTTGTCAAATGCAGGATCCTCTGGCTCAGTGGATAGAAGAACTGATTTTCCTATGATTCCACCTTCTTCTAATGATCAAGCTAATGAGGAAGTGCCTCTACAAGCTGATCCTGTGAGACCAGTTATTCAACATCAAATCATAGCAAATGCCTTCTCCTTCTGCTGAACCATCAACTGAAGTGAGAAATCCTGAACCAGCTTGTGCACCAGTTAAAACAACAGAAATTCAAATGATGAAAGTATCCAAAGTGCTGCTGAAGCCAAGATGCTGATCCTTCTGATTCCTTTCATCATTCTCCTACATCACCTCCAAAAGATGCCTCTCACCAAGATGATCTGAATGTCTCCAATCTTGATGTGTCCATTGCTGGTGATTTGATTCCAATTACCAGGACACACAAGAATCATCCAGTGTCCAACATTATTGGTGATTTAGACGAACGGGTGACACGAAGCAAGTCAAGTATTGCAAACATCTGTTTGTTTTCTTGTTTTCTATGTCAAACTGTACCCAAAAACATTAAAGAGGCTCTTCAAGACAATAGCTGGATTGAGGCAATGCAGGAAGAATTGCTACAATTCAAGAAACAAGAAGTATGGCAACTGGTGGATCTTCCCGAAGGTCAATACCCTATCGGCACCAGATGGCTATACAAAAACAAGACTGATGACAGAGGGATTGTCATCAGAAACAAAGCAAGGTGGTAGCACAGGGCTATACACAAGAAGAAGGAATAGATTATGACAAGGTGTTTGCTCTGTTACTAGATTAGAAGCCATACGACTATTTCTTGCGTACTCTGCTTCCATGAAATTCACAGTTTATCAAATGGATGTAAAGTGTGCATTTTGTATGGTAAGATCTCTGAAGAAGTCTACGTGAGTCAACCACCAGGATTTGAGGATCCTGATTTCCCTCACAGGGTATACAAGCTTGATAAAGCTTTGTATGGCTTACATCAAGCCCCTTGGAAATGGTATGAGACTCTGTCATCCTTTCTTCTTGACCATGGTTATGAAAGAGGGAAGATTGACCAGACTTTATTCAGAAAGAGAAAAGGGAATGAGATGCTGCTTGTCCAGATTTATATGGATGATATCATATTTGGCTCCACTAACAAACAACTCTGCAAAGACTTTGAAGATCTTATGCATTCAAAATTTTAGATGAGTGCTATAGGAGAACTCACATTCTTCCTAGATCTTCAAGTACAACAAACATCCAGTGGAATCTTCATCAACCAGTCAAAATATGTGGAATCCATGTTGAAGAAGTTTCACTTTGCAGACTGTCAGTCCATCAGAACACCTGTTGATACAAAAGTGAAGATTGGTCCAGACTCAGATGGCAAATCTGTGGATCAGACTCTTTATCGATCCATGATTGGTTCACTCATGCATTTAACAGCCAGTAGACCTGACGTTATGTTTGGTGTTTGTGTTTGTGCCAGATATCAGGCAGATCCTAAAGAATCTCACGTGAATGCAGTCAAGAGGATATTCAAATATCTTAAGGGCAAACCTGCTCTTGGATTATGGTATTCTAAAGAAGGAGACTTCAATCTCTATGCATACACTGACAGTGACTTCGGGGGATGCAATTTCAATAGAAAGTCCACATCTGGCGGTTGTCAATTTCTTGGTCCCAGACTGGTGTCATGGCAGTTCAAGAAACAGACCAATGTTTCTGTATTGACAGCTAAAGCTGAATATATTGCAGCATCAGCTTGCTGTTCTCAAGTTCTCTAGATTCAAAACCAGATGCTTGATTATGGTTATAATATCTTGCAAACACCAATCCATATTGACAACACTACTGCGGTCTTCATAACAAACAATCCTATTCAGCACTCAAAAACAAAACATATTGAAATTAGATATCACTTTTTGAGAGGCTGTGCTGAAAAAGGTGTAATCAAGCTGATTCAGGTTAACACAGACAATCAGCTAGCTGATTTGTTTACTAAAGCATTTGACCCAAGTCGGTTTGAATTCTTAGTCTAATCAATTGGCATGATTAACCTTGAGTAAAATCAAAATTTACAAAAACATCAAAAAAAATTCACAAAATTACAAAAAGAAATCAATTTTTGTTGAAGTCCTTGTTTTGTACTTCTTGGGAAATGATATAATTACAGTCGTTATATCATTCACTGTGCTTAATTCAATATCTTGAAAGACTGACATGACTTACCTGATATGAGGGTAGGCTCAACTTGGATCAGAAGATAAATGCTGTGATAAACTAAAGATCACATTCAACTGTGAATGCATCATCTTAGAGCATGTAAGTATCTAACCTATCCAAGTGTATGTATGTGTAGTAACCTAAACACACCAGGTCATGATACCTTATGAATCTCATTCACATCAGTTCTCCTTTGTTTTGCTGAGCAAAGACCTGGGGAAACAAGCACATAGTGCTGATGTCTAGGTCCAAAAGAGTCCCAATGAGGAACACATCCAATACGGGTGACAAATAAAACAGAATATAACAAAAAGAATCCCAAAGTGGATCACCTTTCAAAGTGAAGAGAAAAAAGAATCTCAATGAGGATCAAACAAAATAAGGATCAGGTAAAAGAATCCTAAAGTGGATCCCCGTTACCAAAATGAATGAGGTTTCAGAATTTAAATGACCAGGTGTGAAAAAGTTCTACCATACAGTACATGAGGATAGTTGATCTTGCTATGCTTATGAGTGTGAGGTTCATGTTGAATTAATTAATTAAATCAAAACATGATAAAAATCGACCAAGCATGAGTTTAAGAGGATAAACATACCTTCAATCAATAAGTTCAATGACAACTCCAAAATTTCAAACAATAGTACAAAATCTATTCATTTACAGATATGCTAAACAATCAAAATTCAGACATATTTTCCTTAAATTTTATAAATTTGTTTAAAGTTTTTATCCCATATGGATATAAACTTTAGGGGGAGTAACAAAATTTACAAGGAAATATTTACAAAATCACAAAAACATATAACTGGCAATATTCTTTGAAGTGATTGTGTCTTTATGGAAATTATACCATAAACTGCTTCAGAAGATGCACATGGCCCAAAATCAGTCAAACTGGGAAACATGTATCAGATCAAGGATACAAGTCAATACAAGCAAGAATTGACAATTTTAGAATCTGCTAAATCTTCATAAAGCACCAATGATGCAGACTCATCTTCATTAAATCAGAAACAGTTGTGCAAAACCTGTCAGAATCATCCACTGCAACTACATTAATTTTTGACAAGTTCAACATTTAATGCGGGTAAGAGCATTGGTTAATGCGGGTGAAGGTAACCCTGTCATTTAACCAATGCGGGTAAGTGTTTTTGTGCAAGGTAAAACTAATGCGGACAACAAAGTGTTCACCCGCATTTGCTACAGTAAATGCTGATAAGTTAATTTTGTTCACCCGCATTTGCTACAGTAAATGCGGATGGGTAAAATTACTTCTTCCGCATTTGTTACAGTAAATGCGCCCATAGAAATTCTCTATGCGCATTTGCTACAGTACAGAACTTTTCAGCACTTGTAAAATTTTGTGAAAATTATGAGTTGTAATATAAATACTCATCTAATGTGAGTCATTTATTACTTTTCAAATTTTGAGTGAACGTTTCATAGTGAGACGAGTGCCAGAAAATATACTTCTTCAAAATTCAAATCTACAATCATCAACAATCTCAGTGATCGAGCCAAACATCAAAACATTCAAAAGTGTCCTTTGAATCAAAACATTGTCGACTACAAGGTGATTATCAGAATTTTGAAAAACTTCGACTGTCAAACAAATGTTAGAACATAGAACCCTAAAATTACGAGACTCTCAAACTACACAATAACAATGGATTTACATGAATGTCAAAGTTCATTAAAACAAATGATTAGTGTATACAACAAGGATTTCAGTGATTCTAAGTACAACTGAGACACCGATGAACAGGGGATATCATCCTACAACATTGTGAAATCAAAACCAGTGTTTAGAATGTAAAATTTGTGAATCACAAATCAACACAACATAAAGAAACCAAAACTTTTGAACTGTTCTTCATTCAAAATCAAACTTAGGTCAAAACACCTAATGTAACAGTAACAAGCAAAATCACTATTTTGACTTAAAAAGTCAAAATTGGACAAATCAAACACAATTCATATCAATTGAGATATGTTATCCACAATTCTCACTAATTCATTCATAGCAGATTACACATGGCTAACCTGACCTGGAGTAAGCTCCATAATGTCAGTGGTTTTCTTGACCTGTTGTCTCAGAAGCTAAGGGACTCAGAGACATGATCAGGTTCATAGCCACAACAAGAGTGGCTCATGCCATAATAATGAGACCTGTAATCTATGAGAATTACATCAGATCTTTCTGGAACGCATGAGAAATTACATCAGATCTTTCTGGGAAAACGCAGAAGTTGGAGATTGATGGAGAGAAAGTAATTCTGGAAGAATATCTGATGATCACACTCTGTTGATATCAGAACAATCTGTGAGAGAATGCCTTCAATTTCAAGATGATCCTCTTTCTCCAACTGAATTTGATGAGGATGATATAGTGACCTTCTTTGCAAACATTGGATATGAAGGTGGATTTAAGGCAAAACAAATAGTCAAGGGGTTGGTTGATTTGCAATGGAGATTCCTCATTCATTATATGCAACACTGCTTATCCAAAAGGAAGACTGGATGGAATGATATACCCTTGACTACATCATCACTTGTTTGTGCTCTCTGTACAAACAAACCATACAACTACTAGCATATGTATTTAATGGTATGGTTGCTAATGTTGAAGAAGGAAGAAGAAACATGTTCCTCATGTACCCAAGATTATCCAGTGCTTAATAAATGAAGCCTTTCTGATTTGGCATTAGAAGGTCCCATTCTAGATATGCCTCATTATAATGCCAAGTCTTACAAATACATCAAAAAGAGGGATCCTAGAAACTCATATAGTGGTACTTTCTTCCACTACTGCCATGGATGCAACAGCAGATTAATCCTCAAGAAGAAGTACATGATATTGAGGAACAAGCTCAAAATAATGTTCCTGTTGAGGAACCCATTCATGAAGAGGCTGCTGATGTTATACAAGAAAGAGATGAACAAACTGTTGAAGAACAGCCTGCTGCTGTCAATCCACCTACTGCTGATGAGCATGCACAACACATGAAGAAATATGAGGCTAATGTCACCACATGTTGATGTAGGTGGTGATCTTGACATTGAGCCTTCAACACATGATGATGAGATTCATTCCCTTTTTAGGTTGATCCATTATATCCTCTCCATCTTCACACATGCACACTCATGAAGAACCCTCCAACAGCCCCTCACATGAAGCTGCTTTTGATTCTGATGGATCTGGTGAATCTACCAGTTCATCTTCTGAATCATCTAGTGATGAGGAGGATTATCACAACCTGCACCACTGCCTGAGAGACAAATGATCTCAGAGGAGGGTCCCTCAGAAAGTTATACTGAATCTAAGAAACAGGCCTGATGAAAAAGACAAACTGAATTCTGAGTTGATGCTTAAAGTCTCCAGAATGGAGAAAACTCTTGATAGAAGGGCAGGAATCATAAATGATAGGATTCAGGAACTTGATGAAAAGGATAAAGAACTGAATGAATTAAAAGCCAAGTATGATGCTGATATGAGAATAAAAGATGAGGAGATCAAGCAGTTAAAAGCCTCTTTAGATATGTCAAGAGAAGAAATTAGTGGTCATGTGGACACTATGGCTATCCAAACTGTGGCTATGGAAGATCAAGAACACATGTTGGAGATGCAAACAGAAATTATTATTGATCTAAACAAACAAAATAAGGCTTTGAAGAAAAGAATTGATGAATTGGAACTGATTGCTCAATTAAAGGCTGAATTTGAAAGAGAAGCATCAGAACATGAAGCTGAAGAAACAGATAAGGTAGTTCATTCACAACATCAAGAAACCAGTGGTGTTAGGGATGATGATAGCTGGGAGATGGTAGTACATTCTGATCCATCTACTGAAAAAGAGGCTATGATGAAAGAACTAATAGATGACATGGACAGATTCTCTTCAAATGAATTCATTATAGATGAGGAATTCTAGGATTAAATCAAAAACCCAAATCCCCTTCTGAGTCTATAGTTGTAACTCCATCACAACCTGTGCCAATTGAAGAAGAACTGAGAATGCCGCTTGTTCCTGCTGTTGTATTGATGTTGAACAACAAGTTTAATCAATAGACTTTGTGATGAATTCAAAGAAAATCAAACAGCTGAATTGAACAGAAAAGAAGCTGAACAACAAAGAATCACTGCTGAGCTTAAGGCTGTTCAGGAAAAACAACAGGCCAAAACTGATGTAGCTTCAACATCAGGACCAAGAGTGATCACATACACAAAAAAAAAAGGAAATACTTGACCAAAAAAGCAAAAGGAAAACTTCCTATGGTTGAGGAAGAACAACCAAAGAAGAAGGCTAGAGATGATCCTTGGAGTTTAGCAGCAATTGCTAAATTCTTAGATGAACATGAACAAGCAGAGAAAGAGTTACAACAAACTCTTGAAGTGATATATTGGAAGAAGGAGAGATTGTGGATGAACAAACTGAAAAACCTCTGCTATTGACAGTCCTGCAATTATTGAACATCTGTGGAGAGTATGGTAGAGAAGGCTAAGACTAATGATCTTATGATACATGCCATGTCCTGATCAACCATGGATATGATGCTGATGTTGTGTTTAGCATGACTTATGAGGGATTGTTGAGGAAGTGAAAAAGATGGAAAAGTTGTGGACCCATCGTTTGTCACAGAATATGAGAAGGAGAAAGAGACTGTCAAGCCAACTCTAAGTATCACAAAGCCTGAAAAGAAGGATGACACCCAAACAGCATATCCTGATCCTACAGTATGACAGATTGGGAGATGAAGAATTATCTTTCTAAACAGGGATTTACAAAAAGAAAGCTTGGGAACATGAAAACCAATTCACTAAGGGCTGCTATATTGAAAATGATTAATGAGAAAAAAGATAGGCTGAAATCTCTTGAAGAAGAAGTGATTGGGAAGAAGCCCAGAACAAGAACATCTGCACAAGATGTACAATTAACAACAAAAGACAAGATGTTCTGGCCTCTATTCTGCACAAAAATCCAGAGTGGTTAATTGAACCTTCACAACTAAAACTTTAAGAAGGATTGACCACTGCTGAGATGATTAAAGGGGTATCTACTCCCAAAGGCAAAACAGATGTCAAAATTATTGCCTGGAAGTACGATAGCAGTTGGAACATGTTCATGGTGAAGAGAATCTCAGGCCTGGTACAGTTCTTTACTGAATATACAGCCTTGGTTAATGCTATGAAGGTCCATGATTTAAAAGAGTTGGCTGATCTGGACCTAATCAATCATGATGGGATGTACAGGGGTTATGAGTTTGTGGATATACTGAAGATGTTTAAGAGAACTAACAACTTCAAATCACTGAAAGCTATCTGTACCAGAAAAGACAAAAATTCAAGAACCCATTTGATCAAAGAAAGAAAAGAGAAGCTGAAGAGATTGTGTTTCCTGAACTAGTGTTAAGCCAACAGAAAGTTTGAAGAGGAAAATGATTGCTGGTACTCATAAGACAAAGCCTATTTCAAAATGTATTATGATGAAGACACCTTTGAGCTAGTAATTGAAAGAAAATAGGAAGGAAGGAAGCCCCTGAAATAAGAATCTTCAGTGGGTATGAGGTTAGATTGCTAGATGAGTCTTACATTCATTACATCTTTACCAGACACTTCAGAGCTCTCAAAAACAAGGCTTCAGAAGATGATTTAGAGTTATTTTGAAGTGTGTGAAGATATTGAAGCTGGCTTTTGATAGAATTAACAACAAGAGAACAAAGGAAGAAGAAAAGGCTACCTATGCAGATGGGCAACATAGTCAAATTAGAAGTTGATGCTGATGGTTCACTGGTGATTCATAGAGATGGGTTATCTTCTATTTCATTTTGGGAACCCATCTTATGAAACAAATGCCCATTGCGGCTATTCATACAATGAGTGAGATGAAGATTCATGTGCTCAATAGAGAAAAGATGAAGGAAGCTAGGGATTTTTCTAACATGATAAAGGCTATTCTCAATCCATCAATGGCACAACCAGAAACATTAGAAGAAGCTGCTGCAACTCTCCTCCAACATCAGTCCAAAAGAAGACTACAAGAAGACCGACCAGAATCATCACAACCACCACCACCATCACACTCGTGAGGACCTAGGCAGTATAATCCTTAGCGGGAGTATTGTTAGACCCTGAAAGGATCATACTTGCCAACTTAAGAGGTGGTTGTTGGTTGTTCTGGTTGGATAACATCATTAACAGAAGACAACAAAAGATTACAAAAGACATTATTTACAGAAGACCAAGAAGACAGAAAAAGACTAAGTATAGACTACCCGCATTTGTTAATGCAGATAACTTGTGAACAAATGCTGACAAGTGTTTGTTCACCGCATTAACAAATGCGGATGAAGACAAGAAATGCTGAACAAGAAGTGTTCACCTGCATTTGTCCATGTGGATGAACTAAAGAAATGCTGACAAGAAGTGTTCACCCGCATTAGTTATGCGGATGAACAAAAGGAAATGCGGCCAAGACTTGTTCATCCGCATAAACTAATGCGGGGTAAGCAAATACATGCTGATCAAATGCCGCTGACGACTTGTTCACCCGCATAAACTAATGCGGATGAACTAAGTTAAAGCTGATCACAAGACAACTAATGCTGATGAAGACTTGTTCATTCGCATGAACTAATGCGGATGAACAACTTATAATGTTTTTACTTATTTTGTACTTAGACAAAGACTAGATTCTCTTGTATAGATTAGGGTTAGTTTAGTCTTTTGTACAGATTATGTGTATGCCTATAAATAGGGCTGCATACCCTAACTTTGTAAGTTTTTGGTCTTCAACAGTTATAACATCAATATTATACATCTATGACTTCTATGCTCATATACTGCATTTACTCAAACATTTATTTCAGGTTCATCTGTTCTGTATTATAGTGATTCCGCAACTATATTACTGACTCAGTCTGCATATTCGATCCTAGGTTGAGTCACATCAACCGAGAATATCATTCTCAAAACCAGTCAAGTTTCACAAATAATGAAGAGTATGAGTATTATAGCAGAGTCAACAGCTTCGGTTGATCCAGATTAAAGAGTTATAGAACATGGAGAGTGGAATCCAATGCAAGAAAGTATTAACATTGAAGACCTTCCAGCATCTGAATTGTATCATCCTGATCCTGAAAACATGACAACTATTGAGGTTAGGCTGTGGCTACAATCAAGGAGTTATCCAAGAAAAAGATTAAACAGATTGCAAACCGAGTCTCTAAGAAATTTGGTCAGAAGCTTTCAAGAGACAGAAAAGTAAAACAATAAAATGGGTTCTGATGGATAATCCACAATATTTGGAGATTACAAAGAGAACTAGAATCTTAAGCCTAAGAAATAAAAGAAATGGAGTTAGTGGAAAGTGGTCATGAAAAGAGAAAAGATTGATTAAGATGTTCTAGAGACTGAGAACAAGCATACAAAGTCTCGGCTGAACAGATCAACTATGGAACAAAGCTAGAACTGTAGGATATTTGGTTAGAAATGTACTGCAGAAAGGCCAATCCATTTCTGAGTACTCAAAGAATTATGTGCCGGATAACACAAAGAATGTTAAGATAGTTGCCTAGAAGTATGATGAGATCTTTGATGCCTTTTAATTAATGTGTAAATGCCATTTGTGATGTTTATTATTTTTACACTAGCATCATAGCTTTGCCAGTGCAAGATCTCAAGGAGTTAAAATAAGTTGCCTCTGATCAATCCTACCAAGTCAATTCGAGGTGAAATTTTGTTAAAATTCTAAATCGAGGCATTACCAGAATGGATCTTATCTTAAAAACTAGATGTGATCAAGAAGATAAGAAATATTTCAAGTCATTAAAAAATAAAAGAAAGGTGATTGCTCATCCAAAAGAAGAAGAACAGTTTGGATGCGTATTGTAATTAGTACTTTGAAAAGGTCGCTAACCCAAGTTTGAAGGTGATAGATGGCAGCAAACATCTAAACCAATTTTGAGATGGTTCTATCATGCTAACACATTCCAGTTGAAGCTAGTTCGAAACTTAGAAGACTGGGATCAAGATATGATTTCATTATTTGGAGTTTGAGCTTAAACTTCTACATCCAAGTTATATCTTTCTTGTCTAATCAAAAGTTTGATCGTGTTGCGTCAGAAGTTGCAGATAATGATAGAAAAATTTTATGACAATTATTAAGGTAATGGATGCAGCAATGGAGCGAATTTCATTAAGAAAAGCTCTAGCATTTGCTAACATCATGAAGAAAGACATAAAGTCTATTGATTTTATGAGAATTTCAAGCAAAGACGTGTTGGAAATTCATTCTCACGATCATCCTAAAACTTATGAGTTCTACACTAACATAGATATGCAGGTCTGACAAAAGAAATTTCGGAAGCACATGGACAAGATGGAGATTGACACAACGATCAAAGCCTAGCAAGCCATACTTGCATAGAAATTCAAGTCTTACGTGAATTGGATCTTTACAAATAAAAGACGGTGTTCAAGATTAAAGACGAACTAGAAGAAGTCAATGAAGACTAAAGACAATGTAAATCTTAGGGGGAGTATTGTTAGAGCTCTTAAAGATTAACATTTGTTTTTTTTGCGTTTTGTCATAGTATATGGACTTATTTTGTAAATATAGTTCTTTGTTTTTCTTTGATAGCATAAATAGGATAGTTATGTATGTGTAGGGTAGAGAGACAATGAAACAGTTAGAATAGATTAAACAACTATAACTCACTCTTACACTTTGTATCCTAAGCATTTGCTATCAATGAAATCTATGAATTTTTGAAGTAATTTCTTGTGTTTGTTACCTAGTGTTTGAATTGATCATTGCATTACGATATCATCACCTAAGATTTACATTGTCTTCAGTCTTCATTGAATTCTTCTGGTTCTTCTTTAATCTTAAACACCGGCTTTTCTTGTAAGATCCAATTCACGTAACGCTTCTTGATAGCTGACTTGAATTTCTTTACAAGTATGGCTTGCTCAGGCTTTGACTCGTATGTTTAATCTCCATCTGGTCCATTACATCCAAGTTTCTTTTGTCAGGCCTGTAATATCTATGTTAGCATAGAACTCATAAGGTTTAGGATGATCATGAGAATGAATTTCCAACAGGCCTTTGCTTGAAATTCTCATAAAATCAATAGACTTTATGTCTTTCTTCATGATGTTAGCAAATGCTAGAGCTTTTCTTAACAAAATTCGATCCATTGCTGCATCCATTACTTAATAATTGTCATAAAATATTTTCTATCATTATCAGCAACTTCTGATGCAACATGATCAACTTCTAGTTAGACAAGAAAGAGATATAACTTGGAGGTTTAAGCTCCAAAACTCCAAATAATGAAATCATATCTTGATCCCAGTCTTCCAAGTTACGAACTAGCTTCAACTGAAATGAGTCAGCATGATAGAATCATCTCAAAATTGATTTAGATGTTTGAGTACCATTTATCACCTTCAAGCCTGGGTAGTGACCTTTTCAAAGTACTGATCACTATACGCATCCAAAAACTATTTCTTCTTTAGGATGAGTAGCCACCTTTCTTTTGCTTTTTAATGACTGTGAAATATCCTTATCTTCTTGATCACATCTGGTTTTATGATAAGAATACATTCGGCAATGCCTCGATTTAGAAGTTTAACAAAAGTTTCACCTCGAATTGACTTGGTAGGATTGATTAGAGGCAACTTATTAACTCCTTGAGATCTTGCACTGGCAAAGCTATGATGCTCGTGTAAAGTGATTAACATCACAATGGCATTTACATGTTTAACTAGAAAGACATCAAAGATCTCATCATACTTCCAGGCAACTATCTTAACATTCTTTGTGTTATCCGGCACAATCATTGCATTGAGCACTCAGAAATGGATTGGCCTTTCTGCAGTACATTTCTAAACAAATCTCCTACAGTTCTAGCTTTGTTCCATAGTTGTTTTATTCAGTCATGACTTTGTATGCTTGTTTCTCAGTCTCTGGGAACATCTCAATCAATTCTTTTCTCTTTTCATGACCACTATTCACTAACTCCATTTCTTTATTTCTTGAGGATTTAAGATTCTAGTTCTTTTGTAATCTCCAAATATTATGGATTATCCATGTCTAGCACAACCATTTTATTGTTTTGCTTTATGTCTCTTGAAAGCTTCTAACCAAATTTCTTAGAGACTCGGTTTGCAATCTGTTTAATCCCTTTCTTGGATAATTCCTTGATTGTAGGAACAACCTAAGCTCAACAGTTGTCATGTTTTCAGGATCAGGATGATGCAATTCAGATGCTGGAAGGTCTTCAATGTAAATACTTTCTGCATTGGATTCCACTCTCCATGTTCCATAACTATTTCATCTGGATCAACAGAGTTGTTGACTCTGCTATAATACATTTCTCATACTCTTTATTAATTTGTGAAACTGTTAGACCATCCAAAAATACATGATTGTATTTCCTCTTGACCAGATAATTATATCTGTCATCAATGTCTAAAGGGATGTCTTCAGTAACAACTTCTATCGGAGAATATGCAGCTTCAGCAACGTCTCTTCCTCCAATACTTCATCATACCAGGCATCTGAAACTCTGGATCTAAATCATCCAGTGCTTTGATTTGCTCTTGTATGTCTGCTTCTACAATTTCCTATAAGAAGGATGACCTACATTCACTCCTATAGAAAAATATATTAGATTCAAGCATATAAAAATAAAACAACCCTATAATCAAAAATGTGTTTTAAACTGTTTACGAGTTTAGAAACAATTTTCTGCATCTTGAAGGAGGGTTGGATGACGATTAGCAATACTTGAATATCAGATTCACCTATCTTTCGTTTTCCTATCACAGCCTCAGATAATCTTCAACTTCAGGAATAACTCTTTCTCTAAAGTTAAATGGTCTTCTTCTGTGGTTGTGAAGATTGATATTATAAGCTTTCTTTCATAATTTCAAGTTCTTCTTTCAACTTGTCATAATCTTCTTTTAACTTCTTGTATTTTTCTTCTGTCAAATCATAATCTCTGAGTAAAACATCAAAGTTCTTTACATTCATTTCTTGAACTTCTTCAAGTTCAGCGATCTTCAAGTCTTTCGTTAAAGATTCTGCTTTTAATTGATTATTTTCATCTTTCAGCTTCTTCATCATCTTAAGCTGATTAATGTTCTCTTCTTCCAAAGCTTCTATTATCTGCTCAGTGTTCAATTCCTCAGTGAGGACTGTATCATATTGATTTGATCTTTCACCTTCATCTGGTACTACAGGCTCAAATGTATCAACATTTTGAAGATCACACTCCATTTGTTGTTGTACATTGACTTCATCATTTCTTCATTCACATCTATTGAATCATCTACATTATGAACATCTTCATTCAGATTATCAACTTCTTCAACTTTGTAACAACTACATCTTCATTAACTTCTTCAACTTCTATAACAACTACATCTCATTAACTTCTTCAACTCATTACCTCCAATATCATCATCATCATTATCATCACTTGAGAAGAACTTCCTTCATCTTCAGATTCATCATCATCTTATATCTTTATCATCATCCTCAGCTTCAGACTCAGAAAGTCCTTGAGGAACTTCTTCAATCAAATCATTTGGATCAATTGGTTCATCATCAATCAAATGAAAATGATTTTCATCTATGTTCATTATCTCGCTATATAGCTCATGTAGTTCAAACATTTGAACATTTGAGCACCTGTCACGATAGCAAGTCTTTTGTATATGGTTTAAGTCATGTGCTCCAAAATTAGTCTTTCTTCACTTACTCCATAAGCATGGAAATCAGGATACTCTTCATTTATAATCAGCTGCAGAAGTTGGGATACATCAAGTATTTGAAAGATATAACACAGTTTCCAGTGGTTATATACTCTTGCTCTGAAAAACTGTTTCTTAGGAAAGTGATCTAGATGTCCCATGGCTAAAATGTGTCTCTACACTCATTAAAAGTAAGTTTAGCCAATCTTGAGGATCATTATCACCCAGTCTTAGAGCTTTTCTAATTGACTGCTCAGAGACTTCAATCATACGATAGTTTGTGATAAAACCTCTGACTACTTTCCTTCCTTCATCATCACTTGCAATTTTAGCAGTATTCCAAAATCTTTTGATGAGACGAGCATATATAACTGGTTGAGCACATATGGCATACACATACTTTGTTCTTACTAGAAATCTTATCATTTCTTCATAACCAACAGCTTCACGAACATCCTCATTAAGAAAGGCTGTTGCATTATGCTTTGGCTCAAATTTAAGATCTGCCATCTGTTTACATAGAACAAAATATTAATCACATTTGAATAACAATGATATCAATCATATTGTGTGTTATCAATTTTGAATCAATAACACTAAAAAAAATTTCTAAGTGTTTTGTACAATCCATTACATGAACAGTATGCACAGGTTACAGTTTTGATGCTATACAATTTGTGATTAAATCAATTGATAAACAATGAAACATGAAAATTTATTGAATTTCGATTGATTTAGCATATTTTAATTTTAAAACCAACATTTTACACTTAAAGTTTCTAAGTGTTGAACACACTCTATCAAGAGCAGTGTACATTCAAGTTTCAGTACAAATGATTTAAAGTACACTAAACCAATTAAAATCTTCTCAATATCAGTTGGATAGATGAATTTTGATGATTAACACAATAATTTAGATGAAAATTATGAATTGACTGTTCATTTTTGTTCTTAAACACCGACTGATGAACAATGAATCATCAAGAACACATTTTTATAAATTGAGATTTGATTCTCACAATCTGTTCGAAAACATGTTATAGCACTCATTTATGTTCAATTTCAGTTATCATAAACATTTAAATCACAAATTTCAAATTTCTAACCACCTAGGGTTCGAACGCCTCAATAGAGTTCAAACGCCCAATCGAAGTTTGAATTAGGTAATGAAATCAGATGTTTTAAGATCAACATGATGTTTAGATTCATTGAATATACCTATATATCATAAGGATTAACAGGTAACAATCGAATATACCTATATATCACTATGAAGGCACATGAGGCTAAGTTTCACACTAAATCTTCAGACGCATGAGCACTGTGAAGGCATATGAGGCTAAGTTTCACACTAAATCTTCAGACGCATGGGCACTGTTCAGAAGCTTGGGCACTGTTCAGGCGCTTGGCACTGTTCAGACGCATGAGACTTGGTGAAACGCCTAACACTTGGAGTAAACATCACCTTCAAATGTCTAAACACATTGGAAAGTCTGAAACTATTCAGGCGCATGAGCATAAGTTGATACGCCCAACACTTAACCATTTTCAGCAACATGACAACTGTTTAGATGCATGTACTTGAACAAAACGCTCAACACTTGTACAAATTTCTGAAATTCATCATACTCCTGATTTAGACTTCTGAGCACTATTCAGGCGCATGAGAACCTTCTATGAGTCTGACACTTTGAAATTTTCACAACATCCATCTGAACACTATTTATGCACATGAGCACTGTTCATGCACATTGTCTCAACATTTGGTCAAATTTTGACTATCACCCAAAATTAACATTTATTACCCTCAAATTTGTTTTTGTTTAAAATCACCATGAATAATTTGAAACTCATATTTTCATTTTTAAACATGAATTTTCAATTCAACACCACCAAGCACATTTTCAAACAATTTTGAATCATTTTTTATTTTTCACACAATTTTCCATCATTTTAGTCTCTATTTTGAAATTTTACAACACAAATAGTCTTGTTTTGTTTGCAAGAAGCTTTTCCACTTATTTTGAATTCTTTTCAGTTTATTTTTACATCCTATCAAACACACACATGCTTGAATTCAGCTTCATACTTTCCATCCAAAGCACTTAACTTTTTTATTTTTTTTTCATATTTTGACACTTTTCATTGATTTTCTCTTTTACATTTTACTCCCCCTAAACTTTTAAGTTCACAAACTTAGAAGTTTCTTTATTTTGCAAGTAGAACAAACTAATCATTATCAACGTGCCTGCACACAGAAAATCATACAAATCACAAACTTAGAAGTTTCTTTATTTTGCAAGTAGAACAAACTAATCATTATCAACGCCTGCACAACAAAATCATACAAAATCAAATTAAAGCAGAAGAAAAATCTACTGTACACAATTGAATCACATGCTTGTAGTGAGATCATATCAGTTAAGATCAGCACATTAAAATAAATAAACTGGTGGATAGTCATAGACAGAGATTAAATCCTGATCAAGTGTATTCCAGGTCAGCGTTCCCGCAGCAGAGGATACACGAGATCTAAGGACAGAAAATGAGTGTTGTTAGCAAGATAATCAGCACACTTACTTTTCAATTCTTGGATTGATTAAGGTACGATTAGATATGACATTATGTAAGTCACACTTAGACTTAGAGAGCTTAACTCTCGTCAATTATGCAAGAAAGCACTTTTCTCAACTTATTAACCTGACATATACTTATAACCAGATCTCATGTTTAGGTTGTGCATATTGGCATCTTTTTGCATCAAGTGAGAATCTGTAATAACTTACAACAAAGGATATCTTGTCACTTCAGGTCTATGATGACTCATAACAGAGAAGTGAATAGATGCTTAAATAATTAGAGCTCACGGTTATTCATATTGCCACTAGGTGTGAGGTTGTGACTTTACAAGCAATCAATTTGAGAAGTCAACACTACTCATTGGTACTAAATAGACAAACACGAATGCATGATGATTAGTTTACCACAAGATTTACTTTTTTAGTTGCATGAGCTTACCTGCACATCATATCTGATCACGTCAGACTTTAGTAGCGAGTGAAGTGATGCACACGAACTAACGTATCTATCATTTCTCACAAATTGTAAAGACAGATGCAGTTCTAAATAATTAACTAACAAATAAACTCTATTTTTGTGGGTTTTTGTTTTATACTTTTCTTTTTTGATTTTGTATTTTCTATTTTTGCTTTTGCTTTTTCATTTTCTATTGAACATGCACACACAATATATAACTCAGGCAGTTAACTTTGATAGTTTTCTCTATAAATCTTTTATTTAGCTAAGGGAGGGTTTTTTTCATTTTTATGATTCAGACAACTCATTACTCAAAACCAGTTTTAAACATGGTTAATAAGTCCAATTGACTCAACCATATACTTAAAACGACCTGGTAAAAAGGCTTTTGTAAATTGGTCAGCCACTGTTTTTAGTTGTAATTTGAATCAAAATGATTAAGTCTTTTTCAGAGTTATCTCTAAGAAAATGATATTGAATTTCGATATGCTTTGTTTTTGCGTGCTGAACAGGATTAGTTGTAATAAACATAGCAGCAGTGTTATCAATGTAAATAGGAGTTTTAAGAAAATTGAACCCATAATCCAGCAGTTGGTTTTGTAACCAAAGGATTTGAAAACATCCTGCTGAAGCAGCTATGTACTCAGCTTCTGCGGTTGAAACGGAGACATTTGTTTGTTTCTTACATTGCCACGAGACTAATCTGGGACCTAAAAACTAACAACCACCCGTCGTAGATTTATGATCTTGGCAACATCCTCCATAATCACTATCTGTATATCCATGTAACTCGAAGTTTCCTTCATAAGGATACCACAGCCCTAAAGCCGTTTTCCTTTGAGATACCTAAATATTTGTTTAACAGCGATTAGTGAGATTCCTTTGCGTCGGATTGGTACCTGGCACAGACACAAACAACATACATTATATCAGGTGTAGATGCAGTAAGATACATCAAAGATCCAATCATAGATCTGTATAGAGTTTGGTCAACTGATTTTCTTATCGGATCAGGTTCAATCTTGGTATTTACGTCAGCTGGAGTTCTGATGGATTGACAATCTTGCAGTTTAAATTCTTCAAGAGTTTTTCAACGAATTTCTTCTGATTAATAAAAATTCCATCTGCAGACTGCTTCACTTGAATACCAAGGAAAAATTTAATTTCTCCCGTAGAACTCATTGGAAACGAGACTTTCTGATTTCTTCAAATTCATTACACAATGTTGGACTTGTAGAACCGAATATGATATCATCAACATACACTTGAACACATAAGAGATCATCAACATACTTCTTTAAAACAAAGTAGGATCAATTTCCCTCGCATGTATCCATGCTGGATCAAATGTTATGATAACGTTTCATACCAAATTCTAGGAGCTTGATGGAGACCATACAATGCTTTACTAAGCTTGTACACACGATGAGGATATTCTGAATCTTCGAAACCTAGAGGTTGCTTGACATACACATCATCAGGATTGGTCCATACAAGAAAGCACGTTTAACATCCATCTGATACCCTTGAATTTCATGTATGATGCATAAGCCAGGAAGACACGAATTGATTCAAGTCTTGCAACTGGAGCAAATACTTCATCATAATCTATTCTTTCTTCTTGGGTGTAACATTGTGCAATGAGTCTCGCTTTGTTGCGAACAACAATCCCCAATCGTCTGACTTGATTTTGAACACCCTTTTGTGCCTATGGGTTTTTCTCCATCAGGTAAATCCACAAGCTTCCACACTTCCTGTTTGCGGAATTGCAATAACTCTTCTTGCATTGCCTCAATCCAACTATTGTCCTTTAACGTTTCGGTGACGTTTTTAGGAACAATTTGAGATAGAAAACATGAGTATAAGCAGAGGTTTGCTTGTTCTGAATGACTTCTCGTCGTTCTCTCATTCAATAAACCAATAATCTAAGACGTAGGATGGTTCTTGTGAATACGAGACGTAGTATTCTCATTTCCTTGAACATTAACATCCAGATTAGATTGGTTCAAGTCGGAAAGCTGATGTAATAAGTTCGAAGTATGTGGATTGAAATTAGGAACTTGAGTCGGTGAGTTGATAAAGTAATCAAGATTATCAGTAACAACTACATCATCAGAAACCGATGACGTTCCGGACTCAGGTTGTACAATTTCAGGACCATCATTAGGAATAGGTAGTGAAACATTGGAATTTTCAGAAAAGGGTTGTTCTTGTGCTTGTTGAGAGTGAGATTGATCATGAAATTCAGGAAAGACAAGATCTTTAACAAATGAAAATAATGGATAATCTGGGCTAGAATCATCCATATCATCAAAATCAAAATCATCACTGAAAGATCCAAGATCTCCTCCTTGTTCTTTTTTCTCACCTAGAGAGTCAAACTAGTTAGAATTAAAAGAGTTTGAAAAAGAATCTAAATCAAACAACCAAGCTGACTATTTGTAACTGATGGAAAAGAGTTTTTAAGAAATTTAACATTAAAAGTTTCAAGAATAACGTTCGTCCTAGAGTTATAAACTCTAAAGGATTTTGAAACCGACAAATATCCAACAAAAATCCATCATCAGATTTTGCATCAATTTTCCTAGCTGGTCACTTGAATTTAAAATCAAAACTGGACAACCAAAAGATTTAAGAAAATCTATATTAGGTTTCCTGCCAAACATCAACTCATAAAGAGTTTTATGTTTATCTTTCACAAGCAATGTACGATTCTGTACAAAACATTCAGTGGATATGGCTTCATCCAGAAAGTAATTGGAATCTTTGCATCTGCTAAATGGAACGTACGGCCTCAATCAAAGTTCTGTTTTTTCTTTCAGCAACTCTATTTTGTTGTGGAGTTCTAGGAGCACTGAACTGACGAGAAATTTCTTTTTCTGCACAACACATGTCAACATTAGAATTTTTAAATTCAGTTCCATTATTACTTCTGATAAGTTTCACCTTTTGTTCTAATTGATTTTCTACTTTAATGATGAATTCTTTTAACAATTCAGCAGTTTCAGATTTAGCATGCAAAAAGAAAACCCATGAAAATCTTGTAAAGTCATCAATGATAACTAAACAATAATATTTCTTTCCAATACTCTGCACATTTGTTGGTCCGAATAAATCCACGTGCAACATCTGGAGAGGCTTGGAATTTGACTTTATCAGCTTGGGCTTATAAGACGCCTGTGTTGCTTTTCTTTTAAACATGCTAAGCAGTGATATGTTGTTGCAAACTTCTTTGTTGGAAGACCTACTACATGATTTCCTGCTACAAGCTTGTTCATGTTCTTGAAATTGGAATGCCCGAGACATCTATGCCATAACAGGCTTTCGACATTTGATGCTTGAGCAATTAGGCATTTGTTTCTGTAGATGGATCTACTTGAGACATATCTAACTTCTATACATCTCGATCTCGTACAGCTTTAACAACTACCCATTCTTTGCTTATTTGAAAACCTGGCTTCAAAATATAACAAAAAGAATCATCAAATAGAACAGAGTAAGATTGGTCACAAATTTGGGAAACACTTAAAAGATAAAGTTCAACTGTGAACAATAGTTGATTTATCAAAGCTAATAATCCCATTGGACACTGTTCCTTCGCTTGTTATTTTACCACCTGCATCACCTCCGAATGCAACATGAGTACCATCATTAACTTAAAATCTTGAAGCAAGGCATGGTTGCCTGTCATATGTCGGCTACACCCACTATCAACATATCACGTGTTAATAGGTCTTCTTGGGCGTACCTGCATTTCAAAGAGATTTAAGTTGAGTTATCAACCGAAGCCGATACGGTCTTGGGCTTGCCAAATTTATCAACAATGGTAAACTGTTTAAAATGAAGATTATTCAAATCAAATTCTTTTGCTGTTTAAATTTACCAGTTCCGTTTCTGACAAATTTTTGATTATCTTTGATTTGCATAGTCCGTAAAGCATGGTAATGTTTTTCAAGATCATCGTCAAGATAATTCAAACCATCAGAAGAAACATTTTTAGAAAAATTTGATTACCAAACTTTGCATTGTTCATTCTCACAGATCGTGGAATGAATTTTCTTTGATTATAATGCTTTGTTTTCATAGCATAAGAATCATGACAATCAGAATCAATCCTTCGAAAAGATCTCAAGCCTAGGAAGGTTGTTTTGTCAATCTTTAAAAACCAACACTTTGATTTCTTTGAAATTATGGATTGACATATCCATTCCTTGGCGAGTTCCTTCGGAAGTAGCAATTCAGTTTTGTGATTTCTTTCATCAGAATGGTACATACTTTTTGAAATAACAATCTGCTGTTGAATAATTTTTCATATCACAAATTTGATAGTACCTGTTAAGAAACATTCATCAGTCTTATGATTGTACATATCACATATTTCACAGTACCTTTGTTGAAATTTAAACAACTGTAGATTAACCTTAGATGTGGAAGCCACATTTGATCCTTGTATTGATTTAGGATTTACAAAGTTAATCTGTTGTTTTTGATTTGAGAGTTTGTTCTTTTGAACTTGGGGTTTTGACTTTTGTTCATAACACCATTCCTAGACACTTTAGATACAAATCTTTTGTTGACAGCAAAGACTTGGACCTGAGCCTATTTTCATATCAGAGTTAGATTTGTTCTTTGAATTTGATTTGATTTCTGGAATTGTGTTTATATCAAAAGTACCCGTAGACCCAAACTTCACTGGTTTAAACTGATTAGATTGACTAGTTCTTTGATTTTGATTGTTTTAATTTTTATTCTGAGAGGATTTAGCTTTAGCATTTTTCCTTCTCCTTCTCTGGTTTCTTGATCTTGTGATCTCTGCTTGCTTTATGATTGAACATCTTCAATAGAAGACTCTTTTGCATTTTCTTTATCATTTTGTTCTTTCTGCCATTTGATAAATTCTGATTGTTTAATCCGTAAAAACAATCTTCAGATGTTACTTCATCTTGTTTTACTTTCTCTTTATTCTTTGGGTTTTGTTTGTCTTTTTCAGAATCTTGTTCCTCTAATATCTCAACATTAGTTTTCTCTTCATCACTTTTCAGAATTCTTTTTCTTATTTGTGAAAGGCTTTTAGCTTAGCTTTGTTTTCAGGTGAGTGATCATGTGTGTTAAAGTTTTCAGGTAAAGTGTTTGTGATAGATTCAGGCATGGGTTCATGTGTGAAACCTAGACCTATTTTGTTTTTATCTTTCCTCTTATTACCAACTTTCTACAATTGTTTTAGAACTTTTAACTTTAGATAGATTCACCTGTGTTGCAGCATGAACTATTTTTCTTCTTTTAAATTTTTACTCATCTCCTCAAGTTGTTTTTTAACAAGTTCAAGTTCTTTTGGAGTTTTATTCCATGAGGTTTATAGAGATAAGATCTTTCATCAGAGACTTTGTGATCGTTTTTAGTTGTTGCGCATTACTTCTTCTTGTTTAAGTTTGTCACAGATTTTAAATGAATATGTTCTGTAATGCTCAACTTGATCAAAAAATGCTTTTTTACACATTTTCTCTCTGACTTTAACAGGAATTTCAGGATAACTTGAAGAAGGAGGCTCAGAGTCAGATGATGGATGCTCAACCTTTGGTTGTTCAGACTGAGCCATGAGTGAAATTTCTTCTGAATCCTCTTTTGGTCAGATTTTCACTCCAATCATAATCTCTCATCATTTTCAGAATCACTATCTGCCTTAGGATCATTTTCTTCAGACCAGTCTTCATTTTGAACTTTAGCAACAAGAGCTAATTCAAGTCCATCTGCCAATTCAAGTCCATCTCTTCCACATCATCAGGATCCATCTCAAACAAATCCTGTAAACAAGATCTAACTGGGTTAGATGACTACCTTGATAAGCATGAAAACATGCCATGAAAGCAGTAAAAGTAGATTTTGACTCATCATCCTGTAAAAGGATATAATAACATCTTTAACTTTGCTAGTTTTAACAGAGTTAGAAGATGAAGTTTCAGTTTGAGGTTTAGGAGTTTGAGTTTTAGGAGGAGACTGAGGTTGAGTTGTATAACAGGAGCACTTGTGTAAGAAGAATCTATGAAGAAACCAGCTCCAACGAACAAATCACCCTCGTCTTCTGGAGAATTATCATCTTTTGCCATAAAAGCATTTTCCATTGTGTTAGCTGAGAAGCAACGTACTTATACTGAGACATTGATGCAGCTCTATCATTGTTTCTGGAGCCCTCATCAATTTCAACTGGTTCAATTTTGGCAATCAAAAGATCCAGATCCATCGGAAACTTTTCTGTATGCTTCAACAGAGTGACTGTCTGTTTCCATTACTTATACTGAGACATTGATGCAGCTCTATCATTGTTTCTGGAGCCCTCATCAATTTCAACTGTTTCAATTTGGCAATCAAAAGATCCAGATCATCGGAAACTTTTCTGTATGCTTCAACAGAGTGACTGTCTGTTTCCATGAAGATGGAAGAGCATTTAGAAGTCTGAATTTAGATCTTTGAGTTCCTTTTTGATACCATAGTTGACATTTCTTATTTAATTGCACGAATCTGTTCATCATTTGATTGATTGTTTCACCAGAAAGATGCTCAAATAACTCCAATTGCCTCTTGAGTTTCTTCTTTTTTGAGATCTTGTATCTCTTTTACCACCTTCACAATAATCTTCAAAGCTCTGTACATGGTGTAACCATTTTGATAACCTTCAAGTCTAGTCAAGACTTCAATGGTAACCCCTTGCACATCAATGAATAGCTTTGATGTCATTCTTAACCTTTCTTAAGTCATCACCTTGTAGACCATCCTCTGGATAAGGTTCTGGAGAGTCTTTTTGTATAAACAAATCCTCTGTCAGGACCATCAATGTAATTGGGATATTGTTCCTTTCTCTATTGACTTCCATAATCATGTCAATGGAGTTTAGATGATGCTTCAATCTAAGATACAAATTTTGAAATTAGCTCTATTTTTGAGCTTGGGAACCTTTTTCTCAGAACTTCAGACTTAACCATTTTGTATTTTTGATTAATGAAAAATGACTTGTTTTTGTTGTTTTTTTCTAATTTTAAAAAGAACTATGAAATGAAATATTTTTGGATTTTAGTTTTTGAAAAATTTCTAAGTGTTTACTGATAAGTCTGAATTCTCATGGGCCTAAACTTCTAAAACGCCTGACTTTGAACAAGAAACTCTAAGGGAATGCCTTAGATGAATTCTAAAACGCCTGACTGATGAAAGCTTCCGAACATTCTCAAACACCAACAGTGTAGAAAACGCCTGAGGTAAAAACGTCCAAACAGTTCTCAAACGTCTAGATTGCCAAAGTCTCAATGCGACCAAACATCTCAATGCGTCCAAATAGTTTCAAAAACGCTGTTCTGAAAACGCCTTAACAGTTATGAACATCCTAAACAGTTGCAAAGCGTCTGAACACTTGGCCATTTCAGCAGTTTTTCACACTCAATAGCCTAATTCATCATCTTCAACAACTCAAGATCTTATAAATTCTTCAAACTTGTTCAATTTGATCTAAAAACTTCCAATTATGTAGTAAATAGATCTATTAACAATCTTCAATCAACATTTTGATCAAACAACATCAACAAATCTGTTTTCTTCTGATTGAATTACAGTCCGAAAATGAAGAACAACTTTTCGCACACAAATCTGAGCATACTCAGATCTGAATGGATTAAACACCAAATTGTGATTCAATTCATGTTTCTATAGATGAAACACAACTGAAAACAAAAATTAATCGATCAAATTGCAATCAACATAGATTTCAAGTGATTCAAAGAGCTCAATAATGCGATAAGCTCTGATCACTGAACCGAAGCTCTGATACCATTTGATAGGGTTCAAATGGATCGATCTGTGATGATATGTAATGCAATGATCAATTCAAACACTAAGTAACAAACACAAACATTACTTTAAAGAATTAATAGATTTCATTGATAGCAATGCTTAGGATACAAAGTGTAGAGTGATTACAGTTGTTCAGTCTGTTCTAACTGTTTCGTTGTCTCTCTACCCTACACAATACATAATTTTTAAGAGCTTTACAAATGATCATTTCCATCCCTAACGTTTCTTTTTTAACCACTTGTATCCCTGTAGTTTCAAAGTCTCAATTTGCCCCCTAACGTTTCATTTTTGTCCCCATTTGAATCCAAATGACGACTAACTCCGGTAAATTGTTCAGTTAACTCTTTTTGAAAATGACTAATTTCCCTAAGAATAAAAAAATTAAAAAAACTTTGTGGGACCACCCACATCATCTTCTTCTCATTTGACTCTCGTAAATTCTCTCTCTCTCTCTCTCTCTCTCTCTCTCTTTCTCTCTCTTTCTCTCTCTCATCTTGTCATGACCCATCGGGCGCGGTGTTTCCCCGGTCGTGACTATCCAGATATCACACAGTGCAGCGGAAAGGTAAAGGTACAGGTATTTGCTAAATTCAATCATTAAATTGTTTTACAGTCATCCAAGAATCTAGTCTAACGATAACAAACATGTTAATCATTACCAGCTTTAAGTTGTTTTAGGCAATTCATCTATTGCTAAGAGGCGTAGCTATCTCCAAGTTCCCAGTCTATTCGTCCTCCTATCATGTTTACACGTGTAGTTAATCTTCACCTTAAATACACACCCAAATACGTCAACATATTTTTGGTGAGCTCATGACTTTATGACCACAAGTCACCACATATAAAATAATTTACAACATTCATGATGCACTAAAGAAAAGTATCACAATCAAACCTGGACCCGGGTGACCCTCCCGAGTGCTAGAATATCCCCTAACCATACCCCTTATTGTTATGGGCTCAGATGTGCCCTTCTATGCACATAAGTTTCTGCAATAATTCATGACACAATGATTTCTCGAATCTCATGGCGGGTTTCCCTATCCACATGCCCATTATTGCGGGGGATTCCCCAAATAGTACTATTCACAAATCAAGCGGCTCATCACCGAGTTAATGATTGTGCTCATGTTCGGAGACAAGAGCAGGAAGTATTGCATCATTATAAGTTATGACTAGAGTATGTATTTCACCCCAAAAGTTTAGCAATTCAAAGAGGGTCATAGACTCACCTTATTGTTTTGTCACGGGTAGTGTTCGTGGTTTTGAGCTACTAGCTAGCGGGGTTCCTAAGTTCATAATTTCAGTAGTTAGTACCAACTAAGTTTAATTAGATAAGCCTAAACTTTCTAGTTCAAGTTTGTTTTACGCGACTAAGCGATCCTTTGTTACACATGTGTAATTTTTGTATGCTAGTAGTTTGAGGTTTTAGGCTTGATAGTTGGACTTGTTTGAGTTGTTTTATAATTTGCTCTATAGTTGTGAGTGGGTTAAGCTACTATAATTTGTGGTTTTTATGCGTTTCAAGGTTTTGGAGATTATTATCTTATTATTTTGCTAGAGATGTTTCGGTTTTGCATTCTTAACATTATTTTTGTATAACTTCTTAGAAATTCCTATAATTCAGAATATTTTGTTAATAAACTGGTTTTATCATAATAAAGGCCATAGCTACTGTATTTTTATGTTTTTGATTGTTTTTACATTGGTTTCGGTATTCTAACGTTCGGGTTTGATATCTAACCGGGTACTTAGACTTGGTTCATCTTTCGGTCCATCCTTGTTTCATATTATACTAATATACTTATGATAAGTGTGGTTCTGAAATTTTGGGTTTCTTAGCCTAGGAACATATATTTTTTAATTTTTTATTTATTTAACCTAATAACTTCTATATTTTTTGTTAATAGGCAAACAAAGTCTACAGGCCACAAGATTTTATTTCTAAGCATTATTTAACATTATCTACCTATTGTAATTTTATAGATCAGTTTGTATGAGTGTTTGGAAATTCCGTTACATTAGCCGTTAGTTCCGTTAAGTGCCCGTTAAGTCCCGGTTTTGTGTTTTACACGAGTTTTAATCTGACTTTTCTTACTTTAACATTTTCTATAGCAGAATATAACTTGCAAGAACTCATAATTCCAGTAATCTATTTCAATCCCGTTTTTATATACATTTTTTAGATATTGTTTATATGTTTTCGGGTTTTATATTTTTATATTTAGTTTTATAAACCGTGTTATGCATAAGTGTAACATATTGGTTACTGGAATTTATGATACCACATATATAAGGCAACAGAAGTGACACAGATTCGGTTGTGTCACTAGGTATCAAATATCAAAAGTTTTCGGGTGGTGTTGTTTTACCTCGATGAAGCATTCAACGGGTGAACAAGAGGTTGCGGTTAGAACCGAAAGGTATTGCTGGAACAAGTGTGACATTCACAGAAAGGATTAGAGGTGCAGGAGAAGAAAGAATACAAATATTATAAGTTGTAAATTTTAAAAGAAAGAAGAAGCTACCTAAGAATTCGAAGGAAGGGTTCTGCCTAGAGAATGCAAAGAGTAAAAATGAATGGTGAGTTCTTAATTTATAGGGAGAAAGTGGAGTGGGTTTTTAATCGGCTGATGAAAGATTGGGGCCCACTTTATTGATAATAGAAATCTTGGTTAGTGGAAGATTTTGGATACTATAACAAGTTAGCATGGCTTAGGAAGCTAAGCCATGCAATGGCAGTTTTGGGTGTGATTAGACTGGTCAAACCTCCTTCTAGAAGGTTTTTATAGAATTTCAAAATGTTAGTCTCGAAGATAGAAAATTTTCGGGCCGCACAATGCTAATGCGCCTGTACAGTGCCAATGGCGCCTGTACAGTGCTCATGCGCCCGCTGCCAAAGCGACTGTACAGTGCTCATGCGCCTGCACAGTGTCCATGCATCTAGGGTTCCTTAGTTTTTTTGGAGGAAATGTGGCCGCACAGGGCTTATGCGCCTACACAGTGTTCTTGCGCCCACTCTCAAAACGCCTGTATACTGCCAATGAGCCTGTACAGTGCTAATACGCCTAAGGGAAATTCATATACGGATGCCTCTAGACTTAAAATTTATTATTGTTATCATGATTACTATTATTATTATATTATTACTATTATTATTATTATTATTTTTGTGGTTTTTTTGTTTATTAACATTTTACTAAGGCTTTGGGCCCAAGGCCCATTAGTGCTGGTAGCTCACGAACAATTCCATTACATGGCCCATTAGCCCAGTTGTCAATCCAAAGTTTGATGGTCCTAGCCCATTAAGGTGTGTGTGTATATCCAAAGGTTTGATCATGTTGGGCCCGTTGCATAGGCTCCGACTGATCATTGTGTGGCCCATTAAGGTTTCTAAAAAAATTTCTAGGCCCAAAATCAGGGTTTTCACATCCTCCCCTACTTACAAAAATTTCTTCCTCGAAATTTGCTTACGTCTAGATTAACTCTATACAAATCCTAGAGATGCAACAGGGTGAGATAGTAATCATGAGTTATATTATACAATGTTTCCATTACTAAAAACAGGTGTCTACACATTAAATCATTTAGCGTGATGCCGAGACAGGGGTTTACCGACTACTCCTTGTGTTCTACTGCTAGAGCCTTCTGGGTTGAAAAGTTACGGGTACTTCTTTCTAATCCCTTTTTCTAGTTCCCAGGTGAACTCAGGACCTCTTCGTGAGTTCCATTTGACCTTTACAATTGGGACTTTACTTCGTCGTAGCTTCTTTTCGTGTCGTTCCACTATTTCCAGTGGTTCCTCAATGAATTGAAGTTTGTCGTTAATTTGAATTTCCGTATGAGGTACTATCAAGTTCTCATCGGATAGACACTTCTTGAGATTTGAGATGTGGAATGTGTTGTGTATCCCGCTTAGTTCTTCAGGTAGTTCTAACCTGTAGGCAACGGTTCTAATTCTTTCAAGAATTGGAAGGTCCAATGTATCTTGGGGCTCAATTTCCCACGTTTCCCAAATCTGATTAACACCCTTTCCATGGTGACACCTTCAGCATCACACGGTCTCCTACTTGAAATTCCAAGGGTTTTCGCCTGTTGTTGGCATAGCTCTTTTGCCGATCTCTTGCTACAGCTAGGCGTTCTCTTATTTGATGAATCGTTTCAGTCGTTACTTGGACTATTTCTGGTCCGGTTTAGCTGACTTTCTCCTACCTCAGCCCAGCAAATTGGTGATCTATACTTACTTCGTCCGTAAGTGATTCAAAGGGTGAGCTCCTATGCTGCTGTGGTAGCTGTTATTGTAAAAAATTCGACTAGTGGAAGGTGGGTGTCCCAATTCCCTCCAAAATCTAACGCACAAGCCCTCAACATGTCCTCAGGGTTTGAATCGTCCTTTCACTTTGACCATCGGTTTGAGGGTGATAGGCTGTGCTTAAATCGATGCGTGTTCCTAGTGACCGTTGAAACGCTTGCCAAAATCAGGAGTGAATTGACTATCCCGGTCTGAGATAATTGACAAGGGTATTCCGTGTCGGGACACTACTTCATTACGTATATTCTTGCCAGCTTTTCCATCTCATAATCTTCCCTAATGGCCAGGAAGTGTGCTGACTAAGTTAATCGGTCTACTATTACCCAGATAGCGTTATGCCCTTTCTGAGTTCGGGGTAATTTTGTGACGAAATCCATTGTAACCCTTTCCCATTTCCATTCCGATATTTTCTGGTTGTTGGGTAAACCAGACGGCTTTTGGTATTCTGCTTTTACTTTGGCACACGTTAAACTTTCCCTACGTAGGTGGCTATTTCTCTTTTCATCCCAGGCCACCATAGTTCATTCTCAGATCCTGGTACATTTTGTCATTTCAGGGGTGAATGGAATATTTGACTTATGAGCTTCATCCAGAGATGGTTTGTCTCAATCCTCCCCAACGGATCCAAGTCCTTCCATTCAACCTCATTATACATCCTCTGTGGTGTTTAATTGTTCTTTATCCCCTTTAAATCCTTCCCCTTCACAGTTCTCCTCCTTTATAGCTTCCATTTGATTCCTTCGTATCAGGTCATTCAAATCAATTTGTGTCTCCATTTGTAAGGCTCGAACTCTAAGTGGTTTGGGCCTTTCCTTCCTACTCAGGCATCAGCCACCCATTTTCCTTTCCGGGGTGGTATCGGATTTCATAATCGTAGTCGCTTAACAATTCCACCCATCTCCTTTGTCGCATATTTAACATCTTTTGATCAAAGATGTGTTGCAGGCTCTTGTGATCAGTAAAGACCACACACTTCGTGCCATACAGGTAATGTCCTCCAGATTTTGAGCGCAATGACTACGCTCCTAATTCCAAATCGTGTGGGTGTAATTTTGTTCATGCACCTTTAGTTGCTGTGATGCATATGCTATCACCTTTCCTCTTTGCATCAGGACCACCCTAATACGTGGTGTGAGGCATCACAATACAGTGAAATCGTCATTTCCTTCGGTAGAGATAGGATCGGTGCACTACATAATCTCTATTTTAGGGTCTCAAAGGCTTCTTGTTGCTTTGGTTTCCATTTGAATTTAGTGCATTTTGGGTTAGGTACGTCAATGGCTTGGCAATTCTTCGAAAAGTTTTCTATAAATCTCCGGTAGTAACCGGCCAACCCTAGAAATTATCGTACCTCGGTAGGGGTCTTAGGTGACTCCCACTTCTTAATGGCTTCGATCTTGGAGGGATCAACCTGAATTCCTTTCTCACTCTAATGTGACCCAAAATTGTACTTCCCGCATCCAGAACTCACACTTGGAGAACTTGGCATATAGTTGCTCAGCTCTTAGTAACTCTAAAATCATTCTTAAATGTTGTCGGTTCTCTTCCTCGGTCTTGGAGTATATCAAAATATCGTCGATAAATACTATCACAAATTTGTCCAAGTATGGCTTGCACACTCTATTCATGAGGTCCATGAACACTGCTGTTGCGTTGGTTAGACCGAAGGCATCACTAAGAATTCATAGTGCCCGTACCTTGTCCTAAATGCGGTTTTCGGTACATCATCCTCCTTGATTCTTACTGGTGATACCCTAACCATAGGTCTATCTTGGAGTAATACCATGATCCTTGAAGTTTATCAAACAAGTCATCAATCCTCGGAGTGGGTATCGGTTTTTTATTGTGACCTTGTTTAGTTCTCGATAATCGATGCACTTCTTAGGGTTCCATCCTTCTTTTTGACAAATAGGACCGGAGCTCCCCATGGTGAGAAGCTTGGCCTGATGAACCCTTTATCCATAAGTTCTTGCAGTTGTGCCATCAACTTCCTGCATCTCCGACGGGGCTAATCTATAAGGTGATTTAGCTACTGGTGCGGCTCTCGGTATCAGTCAATACGGAACTCACCCTGCCTGTGTGGAGGGAGACCTGGTAATTCATCGGGAAATACATCCTTGAATTCTGATACTACAGGATGTCTTCCAGTTGTTTACCTTTTCAGTGGTCATTACATAGGCTAGGTATTCTATGCATCCTTTCCTCAGGCACTTATTGTCCTTTATGCACGAAATGAGATTCGTCTCGTCTTGGTCTCTCACCATATATCACTAGAATCTCTCCTTAGTAGGGAATTTTTTACTAGTTTCTTGTCACATATGATTTCGGCCTTATTCTTTGCCAGCCAATCCATTCCCACTACTATGTCGAATCCTCCTAGCTCTACGGGTATTAAATCTATGGGGATTCGTGCTCATCTAATTCTATTGTGCACCCAACGATTGTTTCATCGGCTTTCACTAATGTTCCATTGGCTAGTTCTATGGTATACATGTCGGCTAGTCTAGAGGAACTAATGCAATTCTTGGTCTAAAGCTTGTAGAAACAAAGCTTTTATTGCCCCAGTGTCAAATAGTGCATATGCATATTATTATTTACTAGAACGTACCAGTGACAACTTCAGGACCTCCCTACCTACTCTGCACATCACGAATGCTCTCCCTTTAGGGCGTCCTACTATAGTTTCTTAGCCTTAAGTTTGGGGCAGTCTGGGCGGATATGCCCAGTTTCACCACATTCGTGGCATCTCACAGGTCCTGTGGCTTCATATTTGCATTCCCTTGCAAAATGACCCAGTTTGTTGCACTTGTAACACACAACGGGCCTGCCCTCCTTGACTTGTGGTTTGACTGCCACTTTTGCCTTACACATCCCTAGGTGATGAAGTCCACATTTCCCACAAAAGGGTGTCTTCCTAAGTAGGTTTCTTTCCATCCTGGGGTCGGGTCGTTGTATTCCTTTCACTTGAACTCCTGTTCATGGAGCGGAAATTCTCCCACTTTCGCTTCGTTCCTACCAAGTCTGCTCCCTAATGCCCTTACATCTTACCACCTCATCGTTCAACTAGCTAATATCTCCACCGTCTCTTGAAACGTTCTGGGCTTGGCTGCTTTTACCATCCCTCGAATCTTGGGGTCAAACCCAAACATACCTACCAATCTTCTTCGATTCGGGGGTTACCAAATGTGGTACAAGTAATCAGCTCAATGAATCGGTTGGTGTATTCCAGGTGCGTCATGCCCTTCATCTCCAACCCTAAGAACTCGGCTTCCATCTTCTCAATTTCGTTAATCGGGCAGTATCGCTCCACCATTAAACTCTTGAATTCCTCCCATCTCATGTGGTTGACCGCGTTTCTTCCTTGGGTTTGTAGTAACGTGTTCCACCAATTTAACGCTCCATTTTTGAGAGAGTGGGTGGCGAATCTCACCTTGTTTTCCTCAGCACAATCGCTTATATCCAGGACGGCTTCCATTTCTTCCAACCACCTAATTGTTCCAGTTGCGCCTTCGTTCCCATAGTAGTCTCTCAGTTTACAGGCCATGAATGCCTTGTAGGTGCAACCGGTTCGGACGCGGGCCTCTTCCCTTTCCTCTTCATTGTTGTTCCTATCCTCGTTTTCCTCCCTCTCGCGGGTAACTTCTCGGCTTCGCTCGGCATTAACATGAGCAGTTATGGTGGGTAGAGCATTAACAATAGCTTCGGCTATTAGTTGTTGCAACCTAGCTTCTTGGTCAGTGTTGTGGTTGGTGTTGGGGTCATCATTGGTGTGGGGTGTGTTATTGGCATTGTCAGCCGTGTTTTTCATTAGTACGTGTTCCTGATCGTGTAGTGACACCAACCCTAGCATTCGGAGTACGGCCTCGTCCTCTTCCCCTTGGCATAGCTTAAATAAACATTACATTTGTATTTAAAATTTAAGGGCTTTATGGTCAATAATCATTATAGCATCACAAGCAATAACATATCACATAATACAAATAAAAGGGATCACACACACAAATAATCATCATTAGTTTTTGACGATAGCCATAATGTTAAAATCACAAAATTAAGTCCAAATTACAATCAAGTGTGGTATGAGTGAACATTCATTCATACCCTACAGAATACATAAAAAATAAATACTCAAAAGTGTAGAAATAAATAGTACAGAGACATGTCAATGGTGGCGGCGGCGGCTACGAGTCCATGGATTGAGCACGCACTTGTGGGCGGCTCGGTACAGCTTCCTCCTCATCATGGCCAGTAGGGATACTGCCTCGTCCCTCTGCTCCTTCAAGGTGTCATAGTGCTGGTGTATCTCCACACCTCGTCCATAGTGGTGTCTCCAACCAGTGGTCCGGAGAAGTACTGGGGTGGATCAGCGAACATGTGGGAGGCATTGGAGTAGCGTGCCGACTCATCATAGGGGTCCGCATAGTACCTCGACGGAGCTAGGTGGAAGCTATGACACGCCATCGCATCACGATCGTAGGGTCCTCAGAGATGCTGGGAAGCTGGTGCTGGTGGCAACGGCGGGACTACCGGCTGTGGCGGTGCCCCGGTCAGTCCTGTAACCAAGTTACCCCATTCCTCCTGGAATGTGGGGACGGGTCGGACGGACATACGTGCGGTCTTCCTCGTATGTGGTGCCACGCCGTCATCCTGTCAGGTCTTAGGGAACTGACCCGGACAGTCGCCGACGAAGCAGATGTGTCCTCTGATGGCTCAGATTCCTCCATCTCCCAATCCTGGCTAGGATCGGGCATCATGTGCTCATAGGGGGCCTTTGGGTACTAAATGGGGTCCCTATACTGTGGCCCTAGAGGGGCATACTCCCTAATCTCATGCGACAAGGGGCGTCTTGAGGGTCCGACATCGGGCACAAACGTGGGTGGTGGGATGGTGGTCTGGTAATAGTGCTGGGGTGGGACATCGGGTGAATCACATATGTAAATGGTCTTCCCTCTGTTTTGGTTTCCTACCATCTAATGTGCAGACCAAGTAGAATACATATATAATTCTAAATATTAAAAATCAGAAATTACAGTGATATTTACTCAAAGTTTAATGAATGAATGCAGATGCTAGGACCCTCAGATCACAGCTTAAAGGCGTCAATTCCTAGATTCCTAAACTTCCCCAACGGGTGGTTAAAGCCTAGGTATCTTATGGCAAGATCCTAATTCACTGTAACCATTGGTTCTGATACCAGACTTGTCACGACCCGCCGGGCGCCGTGTTTCCCCGACCGTGACTATCCAGATATCAACACAATGCAGCGGAAAGGTAAAGGTACATGTATTTGCTAAATTCAAATCATTAAATTGTTTTACAATCATCCAAAGAAATATAGTCTAACGATAGCAAACATGTTCTAATCATTAACAGTTTTAAGTTGTTTTAGGCAATTCATCTAATGCTAAGAGGCGGTAGCTATCTCCAAGTTCCCAGGTCTATTCGGCCTCCTAGTCATGTTCACATGTAATTAATATTCACCTGAAAACACACCCAAAATACGTCAACATATTGTTGGTGAGCTCATGAGTTTATGACACAAGTCACCACATGTAAAATAAGTTACAACATTCATGATGCACTAATGAAAAGTATCATCAAACTTGGACCTGGGTGACCTCCCAAGTGCTAGAATATTCCCTAACCCATACCCCTTATTGTATGGGCTCAGATGTGCCTTGCTATGCACATAAGTTTCGGCAATAATTTGTGACACAACGATTTCTCGAATCTCAATGGGGGGTTTCCCTATCCACAGGCCCATTGTGTGCGGGGGATTCCCCAAATAGTACTAATCACAAATCAAACGGCTCATCACAGAGTTAATGATTGTGCTCACATTCGGGACAAGAGCAGGAAGTATTGCATCATTATAAGTTATGACTAGAGTTGTATTTTCACCCCAAAAGTTTAGCAATTCAAAAGAGGGGTCACGAGACTCACCTTAGCTTTTTTGTCACGGGTGTGTTTGTGGGTTTGAGCTACTAGCCAGCGGGTTCCTAAGTTCATAATTTCAGTAGTTAGTACCAACTAAGTTTAGTTAGATAAGCCTAAATTTTCTAGTTCAAGTTTCTTTACGCGACTAAGCGATCCTTTGTTACACATGTGTAATTTTTATGTATGCTAGTAGTTTGAGGTTTTAGGCTTGATAGTTGGACTTGTTTGAGTTGTTATAATTTGCTCTATAGTTTTGAGTGGGTTAAGCTACTGTAATTATGTGGTTTTTATGCCTTTCAAGGTTTTGGAGATTATTTATCTTATTATTTTGCTAGAGCGATGTTCGTTTTGCATTCTTAACGTTATTTTTGTATAACTTCATAGAAATTCCTATAATTCAGAATATTTGGTTAATAAACTTGTTTTATCATAATAAAGGCCATAGCTACTGTATTTTTATGTTTTTGATTGTTTTACATAGGTTTCGGTATTCTAACGTTCGGGTTTGATATCTAACGGGTCCTGAGACTTGGTCCATCTTTCGGTCCATCCTTGTTTCATATTATACTAATATACTTATGATAAGTTTTTGGTTCTAAAATTTCGGGTTTCTTAGCCTAGGAACATATATTTACGATTTTTATTTATTTAACCTAAAAACTTCTATATTTTTGTTTATAGCAACTAAGTCTACAGGCCACAAGATTTATTACTAAGCATCATTTAACATTATCTACCTATGTAATTTTATATATCATTTGTATGAGTGTTTGGAAATTCCGTTACATTAGCCGTTTTGTTTTGTCGTTAAGTGCCCTTTAAGTCCCGGTTTTGTGTTTACACAGAGTTTTTAATCTGACTTTTCTTACTTTAATATTTTCTAAGAGTAATATAACTTGCAAGAACTCATAATTCTAGTAATCTTTTTAATCCCATTTTTATACGTTTTTTGATATTGTTTATATGTTTCGGGTTTTATATTTTATATTTGTTTTTATAAAACCGTGTTGTGCATAAGTGTAACATATTGGTTACTGGAATTTATGATACACACATATATAAGGCAACAGAAGTGACACAGATTGGTTGTGTCACTAGGTATCGAAATATCAAATTTTTCGGGTGGTGTTGTTTTCCCTCGATGAAGCTTTCAAACGGGTGACAAGAGGTTGCGGTTAGAACCGAAAGGTATTGCTGGAACAAGTGTGACATTCACAGAAAGGATTAGAGGTGCAGGAGAAGAAAGAATACAAATATTTATAAGTTGTAAATTTTAAAAGAAAGAAAAGCTACCTTAAAATTCTAAGGAAGGGTTCTGCCTAGAGAATGCAAAGAGTAAAAATGAATTGGTGAGTTCTTAATTTATAGGGAGAAAGTGGAGATGGGGTTGTTAATCGGCCGAAGAAAAGATTGGGGCCCACTTTATTGATAATAGAAATCTTGGTTAGTGGAAGATTTCGGATACTACAACAAATTAGCATGGCTTAGGAAGCTAAGCCATGCATTGGTAGTTTGGGTGGTAATTAGACTGGTCAAACCTCCTTCTAGAAGGTTTTTATAGAATTTCAAAATGTTAAGTCTCGGAAGATAGAAATTCGGCCGCACATGCTATTGCGCCTGTACAGTGCCAATGCGCCTGTACAGTCCAATGCGCCTGTACAGTGCTCATGAGCCCGCTCCAAAGCGCTTGTACAGTGCTCATACGCCTGCACAGTCCCGCGCCTATGGTTCTTAGTTTTTTCCGGAGGAAATATGGCCGCACAGGGCTTATGCGCCTACACAATGTTCATGCGCCCACTCTGAAAACTCCTGTACAATGCCAATGCGCCTGTACAGTGCTAATGCGCCTAAGGGAAATTCTAATACGGATGGCTCTAGACTTAAAATTTATTATTGTTATCATGATTACTATTATTATTATAATTATTACTATTACTATTATTATTATTTTTGTGGTTTTTTTGTTTATTAATATTTTACTAAGGCTTTGGGCCCAAGGCCCATTAGTGCTGGCAGCTCACGAACAATTCCATTACATGGCCCATTAGCCCAATTGTCAATCCAAAGTTTGATGGGCCTAGCCCATTAAGGTGTGTGTGTATATCCAAAGGTTTGATCATGTTGGGCCCATTACATAGGCTCCGGCTGATCATTGTGTGGCCCACTAAGGTTTCTAAAAAATTTCCGGGCCTAAAATCGGGGTTGTCACACATCTCTTTATCACTACCACCACCCATCACCACCACAACCACCCCCTCATCACCACCGTAGCAAATCATCAGGTTAACCCACAGCACCAACACCGCCCTTCACCACCATCATGGCAACCCACCACCATAGCCTCCTCACCACCACCGTAGTAACCTACCAAGTCAACCCATACCACCACCATCACCCCCTCACACCCAACATAGCAACCCACCACTATAGCCCCCTCACCACCATCGTAGCCTCCTCACCACCACCGTAGCAACCCATCAGGTCAACCCCCACCACCACCACTGCCCCTCACCACCACCGTAGCAACCCACCACACAACCCCCTCACCACCAATGTAGCAACCCATCAGGTCAACCCATACCACCTATCACCACCACAACCGCCTCTCATCACTATCGTAGGTTACATAAGTTGACTTATGTTGACTTCTACAACACACCACCACCGCCATTGCCACCATCGTCGTCATTCGCCGCTGCCACCTTCTACCTATTCTCCGATGAATTCAACAGCACAATCGACGTTAGTGTGAACTCTCTTTCCACACCCAACAAACTCCCCAGCTTCACATCGACATCTTACTTGAAATCTTGATCGATTACCGAGGTGAATTTAAGGGTTTTTGGGGTGAATTTGAAGGGAAGAAAGGGGTTTGAACATGAGTAGGATGGGGAAAACGATGGTGGTGAACAACGATGATGGTGGTTGTTACATGTTGAGCGACGGTGGTGGTGATGGTGACGGTGATTATGGTCGTGGAGGTGGAGGTGGCGGTCGTTGTGTGACAAAGAAAAAGAGATGGAAAGGGTGAGTTTATGTGTTTATGGTTTGAGAGAGAGATAATGTTTATGTTTATGATGTTTATAATGGTGAAGAAGATGATGTGTGTGGGTCCCATATTTTTTATTTTTTTATTCTTAGGGGCATTTAGTCTTTTCACAAAAGACTTAATAGAAACCGACATGTAGAATTAATATATATATATATATATATTATATATATATATATATATATATATATATATAAGGATAAAATAGTAATTACATAGTTTATTCATAATAAAATAAAATAGGTCAATTTGAAAAAAAAATTATCAAGGGAGGAGATATATGTAATTTTGATTGAAGGTTGGGAGATATGTAATTGCCTCTAGAAAAAAAATAAGACATCATTTTATTAATAAACTTATACTAGAGGTTCGTTTGATTTGATTGATACAAATGCTCCAAGTGCTCTATAAGATCAGCTCTAAATTATCATGGATTTTCCACGATTGCAAACGTGAAAGTATATCTTGTCCTACTGGTTCATAGTTTGGAGGATCTTCTTTGTAATCTTGATATATCAGCACACTATCACTCTTCAAAATCATATTATGTAATATTATATACGCGTATATGGTTTTTTCAGATTTTCATGGATGCAGTTGATTTGCGAGTTGTTGAATATATGTAATTTACCTTTTAGGATCCCAAAGGCTCGTTCAATATCATTTATTGTCACTTCTTGCGCTCTTTTGAATCGTTGTCGTTTAAGATCGTTCTTTAATGGATACAACAATGTTTTAACTATCATTGCTCAATTTGCATATATCCCATCGACTAAATCGTAGCCAAATTTATATTCAACACTGTTTTTAGAAAACGGATATTCCGGGACGGTTCCATTAATAACATCATTGAATAAATGAGATTGGTCGAAGACATTGATGTTGTTAGCTTTAGGAGTCCCAAAAATGCATGTGAAATCCATAAATCCGAGGACGCCACCACTTCAAGCATTTTCGCCGGATGCTTGTTATCACCCTTCATGTATTGCACTCACCTTCGGTTGAAAAATTCTTTTAAGCCTAACGCGTACAATCTAAGCTCCCCAACGTCAACGAAAAACCATGTTGTTGCTCATGTGTGGCATATATAGTTGTACGTTGTTGTAAGTCAGGCTACAAACACATTATTTGTATAGAAAGTAATAACACCATCATAAAAGTGTTCCAAGTAATCACATGATGTTCTCTCAGACATATGTAAATAGTCATCAAGTGAATCTGGAGCATTCTCATTACTAGTTGTTGTATCACGGAAATACACTTTGTAGTGAAGTAAAACTCCGATGACCTCTCCCGTCTAAAGTGGTTCAAAAGAACTCAAAATTCGTCTCCATTTGATAGAAGATCATTAAAAATAAGTCTTTCTCCATTTGAATCTTTTTTCAGAACATTTTTAGAAGGAATGTTGGATGATTAGCAATAAAGTATTATGCCATTAATCTCTTATGAGCTTCTTCACGATCTTCTCTATGCATATATCTTAATAACTTTTTATAAAATTCACTATAAATAAACAATTATATACTAAAAAATAAAACATAAATAAAAATAAAAATATTTAAAATAACGAATAAGATACGTTCTTGCTGACAACGAGGTGTCTTGCACTTCCCTTAATGATTAGAAACTACCATAGTTTTCAAAATTTGATAGATAATCGATGGGTATACCAACAGGTAATTTTACAACCTTCACAGTTATACTTGATCACTTGCGGGTATGCCCAATACCAACACATATATACCCGATACATAACTGATTAGTTTTGGGCTGTTAGAGCTCTTAAAAGATTAACATTTGTCTTTTGCGTTTTGCATAGTATAGGACTTATTTTGTAAATATATGTTCCTTTTTTTCTTTGATAGTATAAATAGGATAATTTATGTATTGTGTAGGTAGACAACAAAACAGTTAGAACAGACTGAACAACTGTAACTCACTCTTACACTTTGTATCGTAAGCATTTGCTATCAATAAAATCTATGAATTTTTGAAGTAATTGCTTCTGTTTGTTTACTTAGTATTTGAATTAATCATTGCATTATGATATTATCACAAATCGATTCATTTGAACCTATCAAATGGTATCAGAGCTTTCGGTTCAGTGATCAGAGCTTATCGGCATTGTTGAGCTCTTTGAATCACTTGAAATCTGTGTTGATTGCAATTTGATCGATTAATTATTGTTTTCAGTTGTGTTTCATCCATAGAAAGATGATTTGAATCACAATTTGGTGTTTAATCCATTCAGATCTATGTATTGATCAGATTTGTGTGCGAAAAGTTGTTCTTCATTTTCGGACTGTAATTCAATCAGAAAACAGATTTGTTGTTGTTGTTTGATCAAAATGTTGATTGAAGATTGTTAATCGATCTATTTACTACCAATTGGAAGTTTTTATATCAATTGAACAAGTTTTAAAGAATTTCATAAGATCTGAGTTTGTTGAAGACGATGAATTAGGCGCTTGTGTTGTGAAAAGCTGCTGAAATTTGCTAAGTGTTCAGATGCCTTGCAACTGTTTAGGTGTTTTAGCACTGTTAAGGCATTTTCAGAACATGCATTTTTCAACTATCAGGACATATTGTGACTATTTGGTCGCATTAAGACTTTGTTGAAACTTAGCAATTCTAGTCGTTTGAGAACTGTTTGGGCGTTTTTACCTCAGGCGTTTCTACACTATCTGGGCGTTTGAGAACTGTTTGGACGCTTCATCAGACAGGCGTTTCAGAATTCATCTAAGGCATTCCCTTAAACGTTTCGTGCTCAAAGTCAGGCATTTCAGAAGTTTCAGGCGCATCAGTATTCAGACTTACCAGTAAACACTTAGAATTTTTTCAAAATCTAAAATCCAAAAAAAAATATTTTCATTTCATAGTTTCTTTTTAAAAATTTTAAAAACAACAAAAACAAGTCATTTTCATTAATTCAAAAATATAGATTCTGAGAATAGGGTTCCCAAGCTCAAAAATAGAGCTGATTTCAAAAATTGGTCTCTTAGATTGAAGCATCATCTAAACTCCATTGGCACTGATTTGTGGAAGTCAATAGAGAAAGGACCACATATCTCAATTACATCCGATGGTCCTGATAGAGGATTTGTTTATACAAAAGACTCTCCAGAGGCTTATCCAGAGGATGGTCTATAAGGTGATCACTTAAGGAAGGTTAAGAATGACATCAAAGCTTATTCATTGATGTACAAGGGGTTACCATTGGAAGTCTTAACTAGACTTGAAGGTTATCAAACTGGTTACACCATGTACAGAGCTTTGAACATTATTTGTGAAGGTGGTAAAGAGATACAAGATTTCAAAAAGCAGAAACTCAAGAGACAGTTGGAGTTATTTGAGCATCTTTCTGAGGAAACAATCAATCAAATGATGAACTGATTCATGCAATTAACTACTAAAATGTCAACTGCTGGTACCAAAAATGATCTCAAAGATCTAAACTACAGATTTCTAAACGCTCTTCCATCTTCATGGAAACAGATAGTCACTCTGTTGAAGCATACCAAAAAGTTTCCGATGGATCTGGATCTTTTGATTTCCAAAATTGAATCAGTTGAATTGATGAGAGCTCCAGAAACAATGATAGAGCTGCATTATTGTCTCAGTATAAGTACATTGCTTCTCTAGCTAACATAGTGGAGAATGCTTTTCTGGTAAAAGATGATAATTCTCCAAAAGACGAGGGTGATTTGTTCGTTGGAGCTGGTTTCTTCACAGATTCTTCTTACACAAGTGCTCCTGTTTATACAACTCAACCTCATCCTCAGTCTCCTCCTAAAACACAAACTCCTAAACTTCAAACTAAGACTTCATCTTCTAATTTTGTTAAAACTAGCAAAGTTAAAGATGTTATTAATATCCTGTAACAGGATGATGAGTCAAAATCTGCTTTTACTGCTTTCATGGCAAGTTTTCATGCTTATCAAGGTAGTCATCTAACCAAGTTAGATCTTGTTTTGCAGGATTTGTTTGAGATGGATCCTAATGATGTGGAAGTGATGGACTTGAATTGGCAGATGGTAATGATTGCTTACAAAACACAGAAACACTTATATTGTAAGGCCCCGTTCTCAGGAAACCCCACAGTTGGTCACTCATAGCACTTTTCATATTAAAACACATTCAGATTCATCAAAACAAGAAACCTTTGCAGCGGAATAATTTAATAAAAACCATAGCATGCATTAACCATTTCTTTTGCCAAGAAATACATTGTTGTTGCTAGTTACAAAAAGAACATCTAGTTGCATTTTAAAACAAAAATAACTTTTCAGCGTGTCATGGATGTCGGTCTTTATTTGCCAAGTAGCTTCAATCTCGTGCCATTCCCAGCAACACCATTACCTGCCAACTAATATGCATATAAAAAGTCAGCGTTGCTGAGTGAGTTCTAGTTTAATAATATAGAAAATATACGATTGTAAAATTCACTTGGTGATCGTTCATCATTATACATAATCAATCATTAAGAGATTCTTTATCTTTCATTCTTTCATTATCTTTTAGTTTCATTGTCTAGGTTTGAACAAAGCAAGAGCCTATATTGTTAGTTGGCAACAAATGCCGAACCCCTGTCGGCAAACGTTTATTTTGGTAGCTAACCCATTCGACAGTTGACCCACACTGCTAGGCACAAAGCCTGCTCATGAATACGGGCCCCATTGATTTGGTCAATCCCTAGGATTAGACCCTAGATGTGCATCCTGGATCAGCCACACATTAGTTGAGCTAAAGACAACAAGGTCGTGCTCCTCATTCCATTATGCTTGCAGGCTTTCCATTGATTATAAGGGCCCGGGGGTAACATTCATTAAGTTCCACTGTCTTCTTTTATTTCTTTGTGTCCACTTGGTTATGAATAATACTTTTGAAATATTCATCACCTTATAATCATATAACATGAAACATAATAAATATTATCCATATCAGCAGGCCATAAGAAAAGAATCAAACATTAGAAACATTAAACAAGCATAATATTTCCTTATACATAAGTACTTAACACTTAACTTCTATTCCCAAAATTTCAGAATAATTCTAAGTCCCCAAAAGAAATGCGGATGAATGTAAACCAATACGGATGAACAAATGCGGATGAAAGTCTTCAGAAAATATTCTAAGTGTCTAAAAGTATGCGGGTGAACCAAATGCGGATGAACAAGTCCAAATGCGGATGAACTATAATAAATGCGGATGAACAATACCCACAGCGGACAACCAAAGTCCACAGCGGATGAGTAAAACACTAAGTATGTTCACAAAGGATGGTTCATAGCGGATGAACAATGCCCACAGCGGACAGCCAAAGTCCACAGCGGATAGTCTAAATACCTAAGTATCCACAACGGACACATTAATAATGACCAAGTGTCCATAGCGTACACATTAATAATGACCAAGTGTCCACAGCGGACGACCAAGTCCACAGCGGACAGTCTAAATGCCTAAGAGTCCACAGCGGACACGCAAAGTCCACAGCGGACATGCAAGTCCACACCGGATAGTCTAATTGTCTTGCGATCCAACTTACTCAATTTCTAGTCTCCATATATCATTTTAATCATATTCGTAGCTTAGATCTATCGGTCAAACACTCAGAAAATCTTAAACATTCATACAATCCTCATGAAAATCATAAAACATATCTATATCATCATAAGCAACCGTACCATACATGGAAAATCATAACTTGAGTCAAAAACATCAGTCTAATATGCATACCAGCCCCAAATAAGTAGAGAACATTTAAAAGAGGGGATCTAGAACTCACCTCTAACTGCTTTCGAGTAAAACTCCTCCAAACCCGAGAGCAACCTGGAGTTCTAGCACCTAAACACATGAAAACACACAACCAAACACATAGAAACACTTAAGGATCGGTTCAGAAGCCGAAAACCCAACTGAAACCGAGAAGAACACTATAGAATCTTACCTTTTGAAGACTTTCTCTCTCTAAAATCGGGTGAAACTTCTTCTTCTTACTTTAGCCGATATTTCTTGCATGAGAGAGAGAAGTATGGGCGGCCTTATCACCTTTTTGAACCGATTATGGGCAAGTTTGGCCCTTGCCCGCTTCTAACCCCTTGTTTTATAATAATTCTCTTTTTCTCCCTTGCTTTCTTTTCTTTTCTTCATGCTGAAATTTTCCGGGTGTTACAAGTCCACCTCCCTTATATAGGTTTCATCCCTAAAACCTGTCACTCCTCAAACAGCTATGGGTAATGCTGTCTCATCTCTTCCTCAGTCTCCCACGTAGACTCAGATCTCTTCCTGTGTCTCCACTGTAGTGGAACCACTTTATTCCGTAGCCTTTTCTCTTTTCTGTCAATGATGGCCACATGCTGCTCTACATAGTTGAGCTGTTCATTCATCTTGATATCCTCAAGTGGCACGATCATATCCTCCTCAGCTAAGCACTTCCTAGAAATTCGATATCATTTTCTCAGTGATAACCTTGAAAAAGGTTTAATCATTTTGATTCAAATTACAACTGAAAAACAGTTGGCTGACCTATTTAAAAAAGCCTTTTTACCAGGTCGTTTTTAAGTATTTGGTTGAGTCAATTAGACTTATTAACCATGTTTAAAACTGGTTTTGAGTAATTGAGTTGTCTGGATCATAAAAATGAAAAGAACCCTCCCTTAGCTGAATAAGAAGATTTATAGAGAAAACTGTCAAAGTTAACTGCCTGATTGTATATATTGTGTGTGCATGTTCAATAGAAAAAGAAAAAGCAAATACAAAAATAGAAAATTGCAAAATCAAAAGGAAAAAAATTATAAAACAAAAACCCACAAAAATAGAGTGTATTTGTTAGTTAATTATTTAGGACTGAATCTGTTTTTGCAATTTATGAGAAATGATAGATACATTAGTTCTGATCAGTTGCATACTTCGCTCGCTACTAAAGTCTGACGTGATCAGATATAATGTGCAGGTAAACTCATGCAATTATACTGAAAAAGTAAATTCTTGTGATTAAACTAAATAAATCATGTATTCGTGTTTGTCTATTTTAGTACCAATGAGTAGTGTTGACTTCTCAAAGTGATTGCTTGTAAAGTCACAACCTCACACCTCGTGGCTATATGAAGCACCATGAGCTCTAATTATTTAAAGCATCTATTCACTTCTCTGTTATGAGTCATCATAGACCTAAAGTGACGAGATATCCTTTGTTGTAAGTCATTACAGACCTGGATATTCTCACTTGATGCAAAAGATGCGGTTATAAGTATATGTCAGGTTAATAAGTTGAGAAAATTGTTTTCTTGCATATCTTGATGAGAGTTGAGCTCTCTAAGTCTAAGTGTGACTTACATAATGTAATATCTAATCGTACCTTAATCAATCCAAGAATTGAAAAAGTAAGTGTGCTGATTATCTTGCCAAAAGCACTCATTTTTGGTCCTTAGATCTCGTGTCTCCTCTGCTGCAGGAACGCTGACCTGGAACACACTTGATCAGGATTTAATCACTGTCTATGACTATCCATCATTTTAATTTATTCTAATATGCTGATCTTAACTGATATGATCTCATTACAGGCATGTGATTCAATTATGTATAGTAGATTTTTTTTCTGCTTTAATTTTGATTTTTTGCATGATTTACTGTGTGCAGGCATGTTGATAATGATTAGTTTGCTCTACTTGCAAACTAAAAAAAACTTCTAAGTTTGTGAACTTAAAAGTTTAGGGGGAGTAAAAATGTAAAAGAGAAAATCAATGAAAAGTATCAAAATATGAAAAAGAAATAAAAAAAAGTTAAGTGCTTTGGATGAAAAGGATGAAGCTGAAATTCAAGCATGTGTGTGTTTGATATGATGTAAAAATAAACCTGAAAAGAATTCAAAATAAGTGGAAAAGCTTCTTGCAAATAAAACAAGAATATTTGTGTTGTAAAAGTTTTAAAATAAAGACTAAAATGACGGAAAATTATTGGAAAAACAAAAAAATTGGTTCAAATTTCAAAAATTATTGTAAAAATGATGTGTGATGATTTTCAACGAAAACAATTTGATATTGTTAAAATTTGAGGGTAGTTAATGTTCATTTCAAGTGCTAGTCAAAAATTTGACTAAGTGTTGAGACAATGTGCATGAACAGTGATAATGTGCATAAACAGTGTTCAGATGAGTATTGTGAAAGTTTCCAAGTGCCAGACTCATGGAAGGTTTCTCATGCATCTAAATAGTGCTCAGAAGTCTAAATCAGGAGTATGATGAATTTCAGGAATTTGTACAAGTGTTGAATGTTTTGTTCAAGTACATGCGCCTAAACAGTTGTCATGTTGCTGAAAATGGTTATGTGTTGGGCGTATCAACTTATGCTCATGTGCCTAAACAGTTTCAGACTTTCCAATGTGGTTAGATGTTTGAAGGTGATGTTTACTCTAAGTGTTAGGCATTTCAACAAGTCTCATGAGCCTGAACTGTGCCCAAGCTTCTGAATAGTGCTCATGCATCTGAAGATGTAGTGTGAAACTTAGCTTCATGTGCCTTCATAGTTCTCATATGCCTAAGAATTTTACACTTATATATATTCAACACTTGTAGTTTTCATTCACTCATTCACAAACTCAAACACTCTGATTCACTTATTCCCTCACCCAATACATTCATTCACTCAACATTTGATTGTTACCTGTTAATCTTTATGATATATAGGTATATTCAATGAATCTAAACATCATGTTGATTTAAACATATAATTTCATTACCTATTTCAAACTTCGATTGGGCATTTGAACTCTATTGAGGTGTTCGAACCCTAGGTGTTCAGAAACTTGAAATTTGTGATTTAAATGTGTTATGATAATTGAAATTGAACATCAAATGATTGTTATAACATGTTTTTGAATAGATTGTGAGAATCAAATCTCAATTTCATAAAAAGGTGTTCTTGATGATTCATTGCTCATCAGTTGGTTTTAAGAACAAGAAATGAACAGTCATTTCATAAATTTTCATCTAAATTGTTGTGTTAATCATCAAAATTCATCTATTCAACTGATATTGAGAAGATTTTAATTGGTTTAGTGTACTTTAAATCATTTGAACTGAAACTTGAATGTGCTCTACTCTTGATAGAGTGTGTTCAACACTTAGAAAATTTAAGTGTAAAATGTTAGGTTTAAAATTTAAAATATGCTAACTCAATTGAAATTCAATCAATTTTCATGTTTCATGGTTCATTAATTGATTTAATCATAAATTGTGTTGCATCAAAATTGTAACCAGTGCATACTCTATTCATGTAATGGATTGTACAAAACACTTCGAAATTTTTAAGTGTTATTGGTTCAAAATTGATAACACACAATATGATTGATATCATTGTTATTCAAATGTGCTTAATATTTTGTTCTATGTAAACAGATGGCAGATCTTAAATTTGAGCCAAAGCATAATGTAGCAGCTTTTCTTAATGAGGATGCTCGTGAAGCTGTTGGTTATGAAGAAATGATAAGATTTCTATTAAGAACAAAGTATGTGTATGCCATGTGTGCTCAACTAGTTATATATGCTCATCTCATCAAAAGATTTTGGAGTACTGCTGAAATTGCAAGAGATGATGAAGGAAGGAAAGTAGTAAGAGGTTTTATCACAAACTATCGTATGATTGAAGTCTCTGAGCAGTCAATTAGAGAAGCTTTAAGACTGGGTGATAATGATCCTCAAGATTTGGCTGAACTTACTTTTAATGAGTGTAGAGCCATATTTTTAGCCATAGGACATCCAGATCACTTTCCTAAGAAACAATTTTTCAGAGCAAGAGTATATAACCACTGGAAACTCCTGTGTTATATCTTTAAACATGGTATGTCCAAGAGGAGTACAGGATGGAGCTCATTTCCTGTGGACATTGCTTCTCCTATTGTAGCTATTGCCACAAACAGAAGGTTTAATATGGCAAAATGAATCATGAATGGCTTTATTTTTAATCTGGAGAAAGGAATCAAGAACAAATACTTGATGTATCCCAGATTTCTGCAGTTGATTATAAATGAAGACTATCCTGATTTCCATGGTTATATAGTAATTAGAGAAAGATTAATGTTGGAGCACATGACTGAAACCGTATACAAAAGACTTGCTATCGAGACTGGTGCTCAGAATGTGCAAATGTTTGATTACATGAGAGCAGTAGCAAGAGATAATGTGAACATAAATGAAAATCATTTTCATTTGATTGATGATGAACCAATTGATCCAAATGATTTGATTGAAGAAGTTCCTCAAGGACATTCTAAGTCTGAAGCTGAGGATGATGATGAAGATAATAAAGATGATGATGAATCTAAAGATGAAGGAAGTTCTTCTTCAAGTGAAGATAGTGATGATGATGATGATGTTGGAGGTAATGAAGTTGAAGAAGTTAATAAAGATGTAGTTGTTATAGAAGTTGAAGAAGTTGTAATTGAATGAAGATGTTTATAATGTTGATGATTCAATAGATGTGAATGAAGATAGTGATGAAGTCAATGTACAACAACAAATGGAGTGTGATCTTCAAAATTTTGATGTATTTGAGCCCGTAGTACCAGATGAAGGTGAAAGATCAAATCCATATGATGCAGTCCTCACTGAGAAATTGAACACTGAGCAGATAATAGAAGCTTTGAAAGAAGAGAATATCAATCAGCTTAAGATGATGGAGAAGCTGAAAGATGAAAATAACAATTAAAAGTAGAATCTTTAAAGAAAGACTTGAAGATTGCTTAGCTTGATGAAGTTCAAGAGATGAATGTAAAGAACTTTGATGTTTTGCTCAAAGATTATGATTTGACGGAAGAAAAATACAAGAAGTTGAAAGAAGAACTTGAAATTATGAAAGATAGCTTAAAATCTCAATCTTCTCAACCACAAGAAAAAGACCCTTTAACTTCAGAGAAAGAGGTTATTCTTGAAGTTCAACCTACTAAAGTTCAAAAATTATCTGAGGCTGTGAAAGGAAAACAAAAGACAGATGACTCTGATGTTCAAGTATTGGCAGAATCATCATGCAACCCTCCTACAAAGATGCAAAAAATTGTTTCTAAAACTCATAAACAGTTTAAATGACATTTTTGATTATAGGTGTTGTTTTATTGTTATATGCTTGAATCTAATATGTTTTTCTTATGCAGTGAATGCAGATCATCCTTCTTTACAGGAAAGCGCATAAGCAAACATACAAGAGCAAATCGGAGCACTGGATGATTTAGATCTAGAGTTTTCAGATGCTTGGCATGATGAAGTATTGGAGGAAGAAGACGTTGCTGAAGCTGCATATTCTCCGGTTGAAGCTGTTACTGAAGACATACCTTTAGACATTGATGACATATATAATTATCTGGTCAAGAAGATATACAATCATGAATTTTTGGATGGTCTAATAGTTTCACAAATTAATGAAGAGTATGAGAATGTATTATAGCAGAGTCATTAGCTCCAGTTGATCCAGATGAAATAGTTATTGAACATGGAGAGTGGAATCTGATGCAAGAAAGTATCAACATTGAAGACCTTTAGCATCTGAATTGCATCATCCTGATCCTGAAAATATGACAACTGATGAGCTTAGGCTGTGGCTACAATCAAGGAATTATCCAAGAAAAAGATTAAACAGATTGCAAACCGAGTCTTTAAGAAATTTGGTTAGAAGTTTTTAAGAGACAGAAAAGCAAAACAATAAAATGATTATGCTAGACATGGATAATCCATAGCATTTGGAGATTACAAAGAGAACAAGAATCTTAAAGCCTTAAGAAATAAAAGAAAGGAGTTAGTGAAAAGTAGTCATGAAAAGAGAAAAAAATTGATTGATATGTTCTTAGAGACTGAGAAACAAGCATACAAAGTCTCAGTTGAATAGAAACAACTATGGAACAAAGCTAGAACTGTAGGAGATTTAGTCAGAAATGTATACTGCAGAAAGTCCAATCCATTTCTGAGTTGCTCAATGCAATGATTGTGCCGGATAACACAAATAATGTTAAGATAGTTGCCTGGAAATATGATGAGATCTTTGATGCCTTTCTAATTAAATATGTAAATGCAATTTGTGATGTTTATCATTTTTACACAAGCATCATAGCTTTGTGATGCAAGATCTCAAGGAGTTAAATAAGTTGCCTCTGATTAATCCTACCAAGTCAATTCGAGGTGAAAACTTTGTTAAACTTCTAAATCGAGGCATTACCAGAATGGATTCTTATCTTAAAACCAGATGTGATCAAGAAGATAAAAAATATTTCAAGTCATTAAAAGCAAAAGAAAGGTGGCTGCTCATCCAGAAGAAAACGAATAGTTTTTGGATGCGTATAGTGATCAGTACTTTGAAAAGGTCACTAACCCAGGCTTAAAGGTGATAGATGGTACTCAAACATCTAAACCAATTTTGAGATGGTTCTATCATGCTGACTCATTTCAGTTGAAGCTGGTTCGTAACTTGGAAGATTAGGATCAAGATATGATTTCATTATTTGGAGTTTTTGAGCTTAAACTTCTCCATCCAAGTTATATCTCTTTCTTGTCTAACCAGAAGTTTGATTGTGTTGCGTCAGAAGTTGCTGATAATGATCGAAAATATTTTATGACAATTATTAAGGTAATGGATGCTGCTATGGAGTGAATTTCATTGCGAAAAGCTCTATAATTTGCTAACATCGTGAAGAAGGACATAAAGTCTATTGATTTTATGAGAATTTGAAGCAAAGGCGTGTTGGAAGTTCACCTCACGATCATCCTAAACCTTATGAGTTTTATGCTAACATAGATATTGCAGGTCTGACAAAAGAAACTCTGGATATAATGGACAAGATTAAGATTAAAACAAACAAGTCAAAGCCTGAGCAAGCCATACTTGTAGAGAAGTTCAAGTTAGCTATCAAGAAAGCATTGCGAAAATTGGATCTTTACAAAGAAAAGCCAGTGTTCAAGATTAAAGATGAACCAGAAGAGTTCAATGAAGACTGAAGACAATGTGAATCTTAGGAGGAGTATTGTTAGAGCTCTTAGAAGATTAACATTTGTGTTTTGCGTTTTGTCATAGTATAGGGACTTATTTTTTAAATATATGCTCCTTGTTTTTCTTTGATAGTATAAATAGGATAGTTTATGTATTGTGTAGGTAGACAACGAAACAGTTAGAACTGACTGAACAACTGTAACTCACTCTTACACTTTGTATCCTAAGCATTTGCTATCAATGAAATCTATGAATTTTTGAAGAATTGCTTGTGTTTGTTTACTTAGTGTTTGAATTGATCATTGCATTACAATATCATCACAGATCGATCCACTTGAACCTATCATTGGCCGAGTATGAGACACACTTTTCTAATCAGGTATGGTGTTAAGATTACCATAATAATCCCAAATTCATCCCATTGTCATCCCTACCACTCAGGGTCAAGATTTCCCCACCCTCCCCTTGTTCTTAACACTGTATGCTCTAAGGGTTGAGGGGGTGTTACTGAGTAAGCCTCTCAGATTGGCTAGGTTTGGCTGGGTGCAAAATTGCAACTTGTTTGGGTAGCAGTAGTAACTCTAATGCAGGACCGTTGAAGGGTGGTCAATGCAATAGTTTCACAAGGTGGAGAGAGTTAGAACACTTAGCATATCAAATAGGGAGCCGGTTTGGATGATGAAACAAAGAACACTTAGTAAAGAACAATAACAAGAACAAGATAGTATATGGTTTTCAAGAATGTTGTATATTGCTCTCAAGTTCTTACCAGTGTTACAAAGCTTAATTTTAAATACAAGTACTTGAGATACTTTATGCTACATCCTACAGCCGACCATACTTTGAAGGCCAGCTGGAAACACTAATCTAGACAATAAGATCAATGTAGAGTCAAAAGGCAGATTGCCTTTTGACTAGTGACTATGACATGCCATAGCTCACATCCTTATCCAATACAAAATGGATAAAAGTATATAGTTGGAAAGTTATAGACTCAACACCTTAATCTATAATTGACAAAAGCATGGACTTTTCATGTGGTACCCCGCGTTTTCAGGTTAATAATATTTCCGTAATTAATTACTCTCCGTTATGCTGTATAGATTCAATTCGTACATAAGCAATAAAAGTTTAGCAATTATGAATGATTATTATTATTTTTGGTAGTTAACCCAAAACTAATTAATTGTTACCCTAAAATGTAAATTATATAAATAGAGGGATTAATATGTCAAATTGGCAAATTTGATTTCATGTATATAGAATAACCAACCCATCACCGCTTCCTCACTTCGTAACCCTAAAAACCACCGAACTCTTTCTCCCTCCCTGTTGCCGTCGACCATCTTCTCACACAAGGTTTCTTCCGGCAGCCTAGCCGTGACCGAAGACCTCCATCGAATGAACATCCTTTGGCAGTTCTCGTTTGGTAGGCCTCTTGTCTTATCGTTTATTTGTTTTGTTTCGTTGCGGTTTTGGTTTCGTCTCGGTTGATAGTTCACGGTAATGGGTTTGGAGTTGTCGTACACATGCATATGTATATGTTTTTCTGTTTGTGTGCGGGTTCAATCAACGTGTGTGCTTTCTTTGCATATATATGTATATATGGTCTGCGAATGTATGTGTTGCATGCGTATGGGGTGCCGGTGAACCGGCGGTATGGTGTGGGTGATCTCTCGGTTGTGATTGTCGGGAGTTAACGGGGGGTTGGGTGGTGTGGCCCGATAGAAATAAGTGTGTGTGATTCTACGATGTGTGTGTTCTTCGGTCGTATATGTGTGTTAATGTATGTTCTTGGGTGTGTGTGTTCTTCATGATATGGATGTATGTATATGTATGCTGCTATGTGTGTGTTTCTACGTATATATATATATATAGGTTTTGTATGTGTGTTATGCATCTTAGTGTGTGTATGTTAATCATGATTTGTAAACATATTAATGGTGATGTATATATATGGTTGTAGTGTTGGTTTTGTGATGTTCATGTATATATGGATGTATGTGCATATTAGATGTATGTGGTATGTGGTGCTTGTTTGAATGGAGTGGTGGTTTGGGTGTGGCTCCATGTTGTGGACTTTCTTTGAATTATAATAGTCATGAATGGCATGTGGGCATATGATATCATTGATTAGGGATTATACATGCATTATATTTAATCTTAGGTTATATATATGGATTATATATATAAAGTAGGTTATGTTAAGGGTGTAATGTATGTACACATTATGAATGTGACTCGGGGATGCATTATTTACAAAATGTTATGTTTAGTCATGATGCACAAATATACATGGATTAAGCGATCAAGGTGAATTGTTATGTTCTTATGCTTATTTGGGAATGGGGAAATATCGATAACAGACACCATAACCGAGTCGTGGAACGCGAAACCGTACAATCTTGGTATTGCTGTTAAATAATTAATTTTAATTATATATTAAATTGAATTCAGGTTATTAAGAACCAATCTTTTGTGCTTGCATTTACTTGCTGTCGTGGATACAAGGTGAGTTTACCACCCCACTTTCATACTATACTCTCTTTTAGGGGAGAGAAACATGCTGATTTTTATAAATTGTATGGTACTTTAGATTGGTAATACTGCATATACTGGTTTACTAGTGTGATACCACTATGCCTCATTTGGACCGTTAATATGTATTTAGTGAGGTAATTGTTAGTAGATCTACTGGGTTTTGACAAACCCCGCCCGGGCTAGTCGCGCTAGCTTGACTGGAGGTCAAACGGGTGAATGGTTAGCCTGTTTTACTGTGCTATGGTCTGGTATCCCCAACCAGGGCATTCATTATATTATTACTATCAGTTCGGTCATGAAATTCATACATATTATATGCTTTGATTACTTAATCTGTATTTCATTACTATTACTTATTGTTTTCTGTTAAACCTGTGAATTCACCAACCTTGTGTTGACACTTTAACATGTTTCTTTCTGGTCCTTAAGGTCCGTACGACTAGGAGCATCTCATCTTTACATACATTCTGATTTCTTTGAATGTTTAAACAATGTTTTCTACAAATTACATTCCTTTGTGTTGCGCGTGTTTTGCGCTGTTTAATTTATAAATGTTTACGCTTCCGCAATTATTTTCATGTTTATATTATTAACTCTGTTTTTGGAAATTTTCAAATGTTAACGAGCAATTATGTTTTTTAATTGATGTGTTGTTTGGTGTAACTAGTGGCTGCGATCCTAGTATGTCACACGCCTAACGGTAATACCCTATTTGTGGAAATTAAGGGTGTGACATTTCACCAACTCATGCTAGTTAGTGAGTCTTTAGAGATGGCAGCGGAAAGGTGTTTCAGCTTTTGTCAAAAGTATGTCAGAGAAGACATGTCTTCTTTGTCTTCGGAAGAAATCAGTCTTTGGCTTTGGAATACTTTGTCTTTGAAGCTTCGGAATACTTCATCTTCGGCTTCAAAAGAATTGGTCTTTTTTCTTTGGAAGATTTTATACTTAGCCTAATTCACTGAGTTATATCAAATCTTTTGAAGTACTTACCTAGTACTTCACATGTGCATGCTAAGAGCTCTTTGGTTGTTCTTCGGTTGCATCATCCTTTAAGTGTATTCCTTACAAACTCCCACTAGGCTGATGATACCAAAACTAAAGAGACCTTTGAGTCAAGACCATTCCCTTCATCATCAGTTGGTCAAGATTCCTCAGACTCTCAAAGTATCTCCTCATGTCATAAGATCATGCAGAGGGAGATCAAGAATGTTTTGCCAGAAGTACATGTCTTTACCTCCTTGATCTCTAGTGATATACCATCTGTCGGGTTAGTAGCAAACACCCAAGACAAGATGGGTCTCTCAGTAACAAGTGGTTCTACTATGAGTGGACTTTGTTGAGTAGCCTCTTCTTAAGCACCCTCAAGATGTTCTGATCCATCCTGAGGTGCAGAGGTGGATGCCTTGGACTTCTTCTTCTTCTTCTTCTTCTTTCTTTTCTTCTTCTCTTCTTATCCCTTCTTATGGCCATCCTTTTTCTCTTTCTATACTTTAACTGAGAAGACGGCCTGCAATACCAGATTGTTCTTGTTTGTCCTTCTCAGTGGGTCCTTGTCCATCAAATGTTCAGAAGGAGAAGGATCAGGACCTTACTGTGGATTAGAAGATGAAGTTGGATATGATGCAGCACTAGGTCCAGATTATGTTGTCTCCTAGGGTTGGTGGAGAATGCAAGTCAACTAGTTTACCCTTTTGATCTTCTGCTTGATCACTCTAGTGTGCTCATCTATAGTAGGTAGAGACATTGGATCATTCTCCTTCCGGAGAATCCGTACAGCTTCAAGAAGCTCACCATTTTTGTCTATCAGCAGACATCTAAATCTGATGGTGGCTCTTGACCTTGCAGCCTCTTCCCTCATCTTCCTCTTTGTAGCTTTTCGCTCTTTTATGCACTTGTTGCTCAAGCTGCTTGAGGTATTCAAACTCAATATATTCATATGATAAGGGAAGAAGGTCTACAGCCTTGATTGAGACCTATGGCACTCAGGTAGGTTATCATATTTGCTTGTCTTGTTCCCTTCCTATCTGAGTTTGGTTGCTCATAGCCATAACCTGCCCTTTTTAGACTTTCCTCACAAGGGAAGAAGCTGCTTGAGGTATTCAAACTCATTATTTTTTGTCTATCAGCAGACTTCTTCAGATTTACTGCCTGATAGAGACCTAGGAGCTTTGTAGAGTCTTTTTCTCCTCCTTTCTTCCTTGATCTTGAGGAGCAATTTTGCATCCTCAGCTTCCCTCCTCTCCTTTGACACTTCCATATCAGCCAATTCATTTAATACATCCAAGGGGAGAGAGATGAGTTCATCAATATTATAGTTCCTAAACCTCAGATAGTTCAATCCAGCTGCCCTTAACTCATCATCTTGAGTGCTTGGCCTGGGGGTAACCCTGATAGCGGCTTCCATGAAGCCATGGATCCCACTTGAACTCTCACCCCTTGCCTTCCTCTTCCTCTCTCTCTCTTCTCCTCCTCAATCTCCTCAAAGGTCATCTTCCTCTTCCCTTTATCACTCACAAGCCTGTGTGACTCAGGGTGGAGAGAGCTTTGGCCTTTATTGCTTGGTGCTATACTTGAACTCTAGCTAGAGAGAGGCTATGAGACCCTTCACCAGCTGGTGTCTCACAGAGGTGATGGGTGTTGAAGCAGTTCCTGTCTCAATGTTCATAAGCTCAACTACCGGTCCTTCAGCCAAGGTTTCCCCTTCGAAACTAATCTTAGGGTCCACCTTAGCATCCAGTTGACGAGCAGTCTTACATGCTAGCCTTTGTCTATATAATTTGATATCAGCTTGAACTCTTCAATCACTCTTTCTTGTATTCTCTCAGCTAACCTTGCAGCTTGCCTAGATTGACTTTGGCAAGTGGCAAGTCAACTAGAGAGAAACACTTATAGTATCTCAGGTTGTAAAAGTTGAAGATTTCTTGTTATCCCTGAGACCTAGAGATTACCAGGCTCTCCTTTTAGCCTCATAACTCCATCCCACTATTGGGTTTTCAGCAGGGTGAGATGGAGTAGGCATAGCCCTTGGTATACCCTCCTCAAACAAGCTTAGAATGAGTGAGTCATTATCAATATGGACCTGAGGATGGTGTTGAGTATGGAAAACTTATAAGTGAGGGTGGTGAGTCCTCCATGTTCATACTCTGAAGGAACTCCTGTGATTATAGGTAAAGCTTTCTCCCCCTTTTTGGTAGCATCACCCTCTTGCACAGGGGAGCTAAGGGTTAGGTCCACCACGTCCATAGGTTCTTATGGGCCTGGTTGAGTTCTCCAGATGGGTCTTTCAGCTAACTTGCCCTTTAGATCAGTGATCTCTAGTTGCTGGTCATTGACCCTTCTTTGTAAGGTAGCCACCTGATATTCCAGGTGACTCACCTTTGAAACTAAATAGGTGCATGTTTTTTACAGTTGTTTCACCTTTAGTTTCAAATTCCCCTCATCTTTATCAGAAGAATCATGGGGGGATGAAAGAATAGGACCAAAGTCTTCTTCCTCATCACCAGCATGGAGTTCTTAGCTGCTGGATTTCCCATGCACCATGACAGCTTCAAGAGAAGTGTCAATGGGCTAGGTTTCCATGGTTGAGGTCTTAATGATGTAATCACTTTCAGAAATGAGAGCCTCTTCCATATGGACTTTCTGACCAGGTTCATGGAGGTCCACCTCAGTTTGTGTTGGATGATATGGGCTGGATATGGGTGATTCAGGAGCACTCATCTCTCCTTGAGCAGGTTGGAGAAGAGAGACTCATGGTACTCACTGAATCCCATATCTCTCATTAATAGAATTCAAGGTATGGGATTGGTTGGTTGAGATCTAAAGGCTAGGGGTGGTAACTTTCCCTTAAAGGTTGATCACTGAGTTTTATGACTCTAAGTGAAGGCTTAAGGCTGGCGTAGTGAGCGGAACATCAGCACTGATAAAAGAAATGATGGGAGTGTTCTGCTCCTCAGGAGAAGTGGAGCTCTAATTTCCGCTTCTTCCTACATGGTTGGTGATTTAAGGGCCTGCTTAACCTGAGAAGACTGAGCAGGGTTCGTTTGGATTTTCTTTGGTAGGTTATGGTGATTTCTGGCTGTGTTAATGGTGCAGATATAGAAGGTGTGGGTTCAACATTGGCTGGTGCTGCCAAGTTGTCAGCCTAAGCAATGAGCTCTAATATTTTTGGGACTAGGGCTGTTTCTACCCCTGAGAAGCCAACACTATACTTTCTCATTGTCTCAAAGATGTCGGGCTTCATCTTTTTCAGTTTAAGAGTTTTACTTGTTCCCTTTAACTGTGAGCCCAGTTCATAGTTAAGAATGTGTTGAACATATCTAGGGAACATGTAATACTATAAGGAGTCCAAATTAGCAAGCAAGTTTGCATAAAGAAATTGAGAGTACCTAAACTTGACCCCTTGAACCATTCCATGGACTATGTACGATAACTCCTCAGGGATTTGGTCCCAACCTCCATGTTTGTTGGACAAAGAATGGATGACATCATGAAGGAGGTACTTCAATTGGGAGGAAACTTTACCCTTCTTGAAGGTTCTTATAGAGTAGTCCCTTTCATAACCTATCTACCGGAATGAGTTGTTCACAGCAAATTTGGGAAAGAGGACAATTTTCTTTCTTCATCATCCAGCCTCAGATGAGAGTTGATGGTGGCTGGAGTGATGAAAATTGTCTTGCTCTGCACTATGGCAGACATGCCTTCTCACCATCCAAGATGACCTCTTGGCAGGTCCTCCAGAACTCTAAAAGTTGATCTTCATATAAGGGAGGGTCAATGGTAAGTATGGCGAGGTAGTTTGAAAGAGACAAGAAGTGGCAGACATCTGAGAAACCTGGATCTTTCTCAGATGTTAACAGAGCAACTTGGTTGTATTGCCTGTGTAACTGCATGGGAAAATCGGTTAGTTTCGGGGATCAGGGTTGGCCATTTTTGTGCATCTTAGAAGTGAAGGAAGATAAGAACAAAGGCGGTTTGTGGGTGAAATTAGGTTATGAACTTTTGCAAATGAAGAGAATGAGAAAGTGAAAGAGGGGGAACCGTTGAAGGTATAAATTATGAAGATGGGTTGAGACAAAGTTAATGCAAAAAGATAAACTTTGAAATTCGGATGTCATCCCCCTTTGAAAAAGTGCCCAAAAGGTAGGTTTCCTGAAAGTCTAAAATCTTCCAAAGATAATTGTGTATTGTAAGGTTTGTTGAAACTTTGAAAACCAATTGGCCTCGAAAGATATTCCTTAGTCTTTCAAGAATTTTTTCAAGAATTTTGCTTCGGAAGAAAAATACTTAGTGTATTTTTACTTCTTAGACAAATTTTACTTCGGAAGATATCAAATATCAAAAGTTTTATTCATAGAGAGAATAAAGCTTTTAAGACTTAATTGCTTTCAGAAGAAAATAGACCTTCAAGACATATAAGTGCTTGGTGACAAATTTGGAAGATATAACAAAATTTCTTCCGAAGGTAAATTTCTCAGAAGTAATTACTAGTTTTGAAGACATAATTTTCTTCCGAAAACAACTTGATGTCTTCCGAAGAAAAATATATACAAAATTCTCAAAATTCTAAGGGATATCAATTTTGAAAAGTTCCTTCCAAAAATAAACTAGGCTTTTATGAGTGATGATATAGACAACTTAAGATACACATATTTAAAAAATAATCTTGAGTTTGTACTCAAAGTTAATCATCCCAATAGCTAATACAAGATATTTAAATCTCTGCTCATCAAAAGCTTTTATGAACAGATCAGCATATTGTTCATTTGTGTTAACTTTGACCAATTTTATCAATCCCTTTTCAAAACTATATCTAATCAAATGATACCTAATATTGACGTGCTTTGTCTTTGAGTGCTACATAGGATTATCTGTGATAGAGATAGCACTTTTGTTGTGTATGGATGGGAGTCTTTTTGAAGTTGAATCCATAGTCGAGCATCTGATTCTGAATCCAAAGCACTTGAGCACAGTAGCTTGCAGCAGCAATGTATTCAGCTTCAACAGTTGATGCAGACACATAGGATTGTTGCTTGCATTGCCATGAGACAATCCTTCCACCAAGGAATTAACATCCCCCAGATGTGGACTTTGTAGTCATATTGCAGCCACCATAGTCACTATCTGTATAGGTATACAGATTGAAGTCAGAATTATTTGGATACCAAAGGCCCAGTTTGGGAGCACCATTGAGATATCTGAGAATTCTCTTGACAGCAACCACGTGTGACATCTTGGGGTTGGCTTGATATCTTGCACAAATACATGTCGCAAACATGATATCAGGCATGCTGGCTGTGAGGTACCTAAGAGATCCAATCATAGCCCTATAGAGATGTTCATCAACACACTCCCCCTCAAGATCAGATCCTTGATCTGGTTGTCGAGACTCAATCAAAAACAAGTAAATATATCAGTCTTAGCTACCTTTATTGTATAAGGGTAAGTAAGGTCGTCTCCACAGGAAATATGTGGAAAGTGTTTAACAAATACGACTCAATTAACTTACAGACACGAACTTTATAATTAAAGATTAAAACTTTGGATGAAATTAAAACACTATTGCAAAATGCAATAAACTTTGAAACTAATTTACTTAAATAATGAAAAACAATCACTCCTGGGTTTCTAATTCCGTAAGATCAACAATTGGTACTTTTGAATTAGGGTTTGTAAGAACGTGATTTCTATATTTTAGCTTTTGATTAAAGTGACAACAAAGGAACAAGCTTTTAAGATTCATTCGTTCACAATGTTCCAATTTAACTATATCACGTTATCTACTTTTCTTAATGAGCTCACGATGCAAGGAAACCGAAAACTGATAATCAAGCAAACATCTTTATTTACAAGTAAACCTTTTAAGTTAATCAAAAGATAAAGCTTAATTCATTAGTTCATTGTTTAATACAAAAACCTAATCAAAGCATACCAATTATCTCACTTGACAAGAATTGTACTCCCGAAAGCAATCAAAGAAGAACTAGCCACTCATGATCTTCATTGGATCTTCAATCTTGATTTGATAATGTTTGTAGATGATTTGGGATGAATGGGAAGCTTGATATTACCACATATCAGCTTGGAATCCTCAAAACTGAGCATGGAAAGTCCTCTCCCGTGTTAGGGTTAGATGTGTTTAAACAAGAACAAAACATCACATCCACAAGCCGGTGTTTGTTGATGACCGGCGTATGATACGCCGACCCTGGGCATATCATATGCTCATATCAGTATTCCTACGCCCAACTTTCTGTTATTTTTTCCAAATACACCCACTGATACGCCACCCATACGCCAATCGGCATATTATACGCTCATACCCGGCGTATCATATGGCGGTACACCTAAATTTGTGCCTTTTTGTAACTTTTGATGTATACATCTTTAGTCCTTATAGTTTCATGTTTGGCTTCTTATTCTCCAAAATAAGCCTACTTTAGATCCAAACACCTATAAATCAAAACACAAACAACTTGAAACTATTCCACCATAATGATGATGTAAAATCACGCATTTAGATCAATTAAACACTGAATTATTGACTCGTGATCACATCCCCACACTTAACCTTTTGTTTGTCCTCAAACAAACTTACTTGCACACTTCACCTTAATTAATCAAACATGCTAAATTATCATAACTTTGTATAAGTTAAGGTCCCGAGGCATATTTAGTTTTAAACTTTCATCAAGTAAGATTCACAACCCAACATGTAATACCACTTATGCTTTAAACTTAGAATCTTTAGTTGGCATAACCTCTCCTTTTGCTTCAAACATTCATGCATTCATATTCCTCACAATGAACACTACTCTCAGTTTGTTTTGTGGACTAGTGATTATATACTAGTATATCTGGAACTCTCAAACCATGAATGTACATTTTCATTATAAGCTCGTATATTAATCATATCGCCATCAATTAACACAATATAATACATAAATTAAGAGGTCTTTCATGGATTGTAATGTTAGGTTAAGGTTTAAGGTGGGATAGAATAGGGATTTTAGAGTGGCTAACTGTAACACACGGGAATTTTAAAAAAAAAGAGTGAAAAGAAAAGTAAAGGAGCAAACAGGATATTATTTCAAAAGCAAGGCGTTAAAAGCATGCAAGGGTCAAACCGGCCCATAATGTGTTCAAAACGTTATATGGCCACCCATACCTCCTCTTTCATGCACTCAAACTATCGGCTAGAGAGAGAGAAAGAAGCTTCATCCGGTTTTAGAGAGAGAAGTGGAAGAAATCTTCAAGAGGTAAGATTTCAAGGTGTTTCTTCTCGGTTTCAGTTGGGTTCCGGCTTCTGGACCAAGTTCTGTGTGTTTCTATGTGTTTAGTTGCGTGTTTTCATGTGTTTAGGTGCTAGAACTCCAGTTTCTCTCGGTTTGAGGTGTTTTACTTGAAAGCTGTTTAAGGTGAGTTATAGATCCCCTCTTTTGCATGTTCTTACTTGTTTGGGGCTTGTATGCATATTAAACTATTGTTTTCTGTTCAAACTATGTATTTTCCATGTATGTACATCTGAATTATGGTGTATGTGTGTTTGTGTGATTGCTGTGATGAATGGGTTGATGTTTAGTGTGTTTTAAGTGTGTAACATGTTAGATCTATGCTAAGTATAAGTTAGAATGTTGTTTGGGAACTGGAAAATACGGATATTGCATTGCAGGTGATAAGTATAGTGTCCGCTGTGGACACTTAGGATTTGCATGGTGTCCGCTGTGGACTTGGTACGTCCGCTGTGGACATTTAGAAGTATTTTGCATGTTTCCGCTGTGGACTTGGCTATCTACTGTGGACACTTAAAAAATTATCATGCATGTATCCACTGTGGACTTTACACGTCCGTTGTGGACACTTAAAATGTTTTAAGTCATCCGCTACGAACCTTAGTCATTCGCTGTGGACAATACATGTCCGCTGTAGACCTTTTAAGTATGCATACATGTCTGCTGTGAACCTTTAGCCATCCGCTATGAACACACTTAGTGTTTAATTCATGCGCTGTGGACTTTGGCCAAGTGTGGGAAATCTTCCGAAGCTTAGGAAGAAATCTTCCGAAGCCAAGATGATATCTTCCGAAGGCTGATTCTTCCGAAGCTTATGTTTGCATTCAGAAGTATTAGTGTTAGTGATGTGATTGCTAGTTGATTGATAGCATAAGTTCAGAGGACTTATATTGCATGTTTGACTCTTTTCTTAGGTGCTGCTATTGTGAGTATTTAATATTTCATGGTATGTGGTTATAAAACAATGGATAACTTAAAAGTATTATTCATAAATAAGTGGTCACAAAGGAATAAAAGATAGACAGTGTAACATAATGAATGTTACGCCCAAGGCCTTATGATGAATGAAAACCTTGCAAGCACAATGAATGGAGGTGCACGACCATGTTGTCGTTAGGTCAACTGATGTGCTGCTGTTTCAGCCCTTGAGGATGCACATCTGGGGTGTAATTCTTGTGATTGACCAATGTATGATGAATGGGACCCGTATTCATGTGCAGGCTTCGTGCCCAGCAGTATGGGTCAGCTGTCGAAGGGTTAGCTACCATGATAAATGTTTGCTGACAGGGGTTCGGCATCTGTTGCCAACCAACAATGTAGGCTCTTGCTTTGTGTAATCCTAGTTAATGAAAGAGAAAGATAATGAAAGAAAGAAAGATAAAGAATCTCTTAATGAATAAATATGTATAATAATGGATGACCACCCAGTGAAGCTTATAAAAGTATATTTTTTATATTATCAAACTAGAACTCACTCAGCAATGCTGACTTTTTATATGCATATCATTGCAGGTAATGGTGCTGAATGGGATGGCACGAGGTTGAAGCTACCTGGCAAATAAAGACTGGCATTCATGACACGCTGAAGAGTTATTTTTGTTTTGAAATGCACTAGATGTTCTTTTTGTAAATAGTAACAATGATGTATTTCTTTGCAAAAGTAATGGTTAATGCATGCTATGGTGTTTTTGATAAATTATTCCGCTACAACGTTTTTCTTATTTAAATGAATCTAAATGTGTTTTATACTAACATGCTATGAATGACCAACTATGGGGCTTCTGGGATCGGGGCCTTACAAGTGGTATCAGAGCCAAAGTTTAAGAGAATTGGATAAATATTTTCAAAAACCTAAACTTAAACTAAAAATGGGACCAAATGGAGGGATGCCAGCCCAAGTAGCTACATGCCATCAAGTAATTTTCTTAAAGTTAACTAGTATTATGTGCGTGTGCTATTTGATTTATGCTTAGTAGATTTGGATACTGATGTACAGGATAGGAAATGCTTGGGGAACGAAGAGTAAAGTAAGTGGCTATCACAACTGGCCACTGTAATTAGGGACTTACTATACTTGACATAATCTGAGCTATTACCTTGAATGACCTTGTTGGTGTTTGAATCTTATAGGAAGTAGATTGTTATGGCGGGTAGAAAATCTGGGAAGGCAACCCGAGGAGGTGCTCGTAGCAGGCGTACTACTGGCCACGTATCACCAGGAGCAAAGCTAAGGCTCCCAAAACAGTTCATGACGACACAGATCTCCTTAGCCACCAAGAGGGTGAAAGATCAGCTACCCTAAAAAATGAAGTGGTCTGATTTGAAGGAACTGGTGCTGGAGGAGTATTGTCCATATCGGGAATTGGACAAAATTAAGAAGGAGTTATTGCATTTGGAGGCCGGGAACATGACTCATCAAGAGTACACCTCCAAGTTCATGAACTTGCAAGACGTGTGCCAGATCTAGTAACCCCGTATCCAAGAAGATTAAGAGATACATGCAAGGTTTGCCAATGGACATTAGGAGGAACATGATAGCTGCTAGACCGAGCACGTTTAGGTCCATGGTTGATTTGGCAGGTAGATTTTATGATGAGAGGGACCTGATGCCAGTCCAGAGGAAGGTGGAGAAGAGTTGGAACAAGAATGGTAATGGGAAAAGATTCAGGAATGACAACTATGGGATTGGGGAGAAGAAGATGAGGGTTGACGACCGTCACCCAGAACAGAGGAAAGGAATGATCAAAGGGGGTGTAAGAAGTGTGGGAAGACCCACATGGGTGAATGCAGACTGGGGACAAATAGGTGCTTCAAATGTGGGGTGAAGGCCATTACGCTAAGGAGTGCAGGGTACCGAGATGTTATCAATGCGGTGAAGTAGGCCACTTGGGCTAGGATTGCAAGAAGGGTGGAACAGGAAGCTCAGGGGTCAAGGTGATGGGAGAAAAGGGGAAGAGTGAGAGCACCAAAGCCAAGGTAAGAGCATTCAACATGACCCGAGAAGAAGCTAGAGTGGACCCTGAAGTAGTTTCAGGTATGTTTTTTGTAAACCAATTGTGTGCTTCTGTGCTCTTCGATTCGGGTGCTAGTAAAAGCTTTGTATTTGCTGCTTTTTGTCGTGTAATGCATGGTAAGAGTAGGAAGATAGATGTGCCCTTTCACGTAAAGACAGCAATAGGAAAATCTATAAAGGTGACTGATATGATAGATGAGTGCCTCATAGAATTGGACGGTCATAAGTTTCCTGTTAGATTGTATGTGATGGCTCTAGAAGGTTTTGATATGGTGTTGGGAATGGATTGGTTGGCGACCTACAAAGTGAATATCGTGTGTCGAAAGAAGATGATTCGTATGATTGTGCCCGACGGCAGTTTCGTTACGGTTTAAGGAGACAAGGAAAGCATCACACCGCGAGTGATATCTATGATCACGGTAGAGAAGTTTATGAGATGAGGGTGTGGTGCTTACCTGGCTTATGTGCAGGATGTGTATGCTACCATGCCTCAACCATCAGACGTGCCTGTAGTATGCGAATTCCCCGATGTGTTTTTCAAAGACCTGCCAGGGTTCCACCTAATAGAGAAATCGAGTTTCAGATTGACTTGATACCAGGAGTGCAACCCATCGCCAAGGCACCATACCGGTTGGCCCCATCTGAACTCAAAGAGTTGATGACGCAACTGTAGGATCTTCTGGATAAGGGCTTTATTCGGCCGAGTATCTCTCCATGGGGTGCTCCAGTTTTATTCATAAAGAAGAAGGACGGTAGTATGAGGATGTGCATCGACTACCGTGAACTGAACAAGTTGACTGTGAAGAACCGGTATCCGCTACCAAGGATTGATGACTTGTTTGATCAGCTCCAGGGTAATAGTTGGTTCTCCAGGATAGACCTTCGATTAGGGTATCATCAACTGCAGGTGAAGGAGCAGGATATCCCTAAGACAGCCTTTCACACGGGTTTTGGGCACTACGAGTTTCTCATGATGTCCTTTGGTTTAACTAATGCGCCAGCTGCTTTTATGGATTTGATGAATCGGGTGTGTCAACCCATGCTAGATAAATCAGTGATCTTGTTTATTGATAACAATCTGATTTATTCGAAGAGCGAAGAAGAGCATGCTAGTCACATTCGTAAGGTGTTGGAGATGCTTAGAAGAAAGAAGCTGTATGCCAAGTTCTCCAAATGCGCGGTCTGGTTGCGAGAGGTTTAGTTTTTAGGTCATGTGGTTAATCATGTAGGGATTATAGTAGACCAGGCTAAAGTTGAAGCGGCGATGTAATGGAAGTCCCCAAAGAAACCATCCGAGATCCGTAGTTTCTTGGGTTTGGCAGGCTATTACAGAAGATTCATCCAAAACTTCTCCAAGATAGCTTCACCATTGACCAAGTTGACCCGTAAAGATGTGAAGTTTGTATGGGGTCTGAAGCAGTAGAATGCTTTCGAAGAGCTAAAGACAAGATTGACTCAAGCTCCTATCTTGACGTTGCCCGAAGGAAGCGAAGACTTGGTGGTCTATTTGGATGCTTCTTATTCGGGATTGGGTTACGTGTTGATGAACGGGGAGGGTTATAGCCTATGCGTCCCGACAGTTGAAGATCCATGAGGCTAACTACCCTACTCATGACTTGGAGTTGGCGGCTATGGTCTTTGCATTGAAGTCCCCAGAGACGCCATCTGAAATCCGTAGTTTCTTGGGTTTCGCGGGTTATTACAGAAGATTCATCCAAAACTTCTCCATATAGCTTCACCATTGACCAAGTTGACCCGTAAGGATATGAAGTTTGTATGGGGTCTGGAGCAGTAGAATGCTTTCGAAGAGCTAAAGACAAGATTGACTCAAGCTCCTGTCTTGACGTTGCCTGAAGGAAGCAAAGACTTAGTGGTCTATTTGGATGCTTCTTATTGGGGATTGGGTTGCGTGTTGATGCAACGGGGGTTGGAGCTTATCAAAGACTATGATTGCAAGATCCACTACCATCCGGGCAAGGCCAACGTGGTGGCGGATGCCCTTAGCCGAAACGAGAAACCCGAGCCTATACGAGTGAAGGCTTATCAGTTGGTTATGACCTCCGATGAGATAAAGCAGGTCAAAGAATTCCAGGATGAAGCGCTGAAAGAAGATCAGATTAACTTTGAAAGGATGAAAGGCCAAGTCACCAAGTTGGGGGAGAACACTCTTGGTGTTAGGACCCGATCAGGGCGGGTGTGAATTCCTCGTTATGGGGATCTACGTAGGAAGAACATGGATGAGGCTCATAAGACTCGATACTCAATTCATCCCAGTGCTACGAAAATGTATCAAGATATGAAGAAGGATTATTGGTGTCCAGGAATGAAGCACTACGTAATGGAGTATGTGAGTAAGTACCTTACTGTTTGCAAGTGAAGGCAGAGCATCTGAAGCCATACAGGAAGATCCAAACCTTGGATATATCCAAGTGGAAATGGGACTACATCACCATGGACTTCATTACGAAGTTACCGCATACGACAAGGGGATACGATGCCATATGGGTGATAGTTGATCGACTGACGAAGAGTGCTCACTTTCTATCGATGCACGAGACGTATTGCAGGACTGGGTAAGGGTGCCTGACACAATCAGTTTCACAATGAGGAGAGACTTGGAACACTTAATAGTTCAAATAGGGAACTGGGTTTGATTACAAGGATACCAAGAACACAAGTAAGTAATGAGACAGAACAAGCAACAATAACACAGAAGTATAGTTTTGAATGAATGTTGTATATTGCTCTCTAGTTCTATTACAAGTGTTACAAAGCATATCTAAATTACAAAAACCCGAGACTCTTTATACTACATCCTACACCCGTCAATACTTGGAAGGATAGTTGGAATTTACTAATCTAGACAACAAGATCAATCTAAAGTCAAAAGGCATATTGCCTTTTGACTAGTGACTATGACATGCCATAGCTCATATCCTTTTTTTATTAAAAAAAGGTTTACATGTACAATAGTAGGAAGTTACAGACAAAGACCTTAATCTACAGTTTACAAAAGCATGGACTTTTGACCAACTCATACAAGTTGGTGAGTCTTCAGAGTTGTAGTGGAAAGTGTGTCAGCTTTATGTAAAGTAGATCAGAGAAAGCATATCTTTCTCTGTCTTCGAAGAAATCAGTCTTCATAGCCAAATGGCTTCGGAAGACTTTGTCTCTGAAGCTTCGGAAGACTTCATCTTTGACTTCGAAAGATTTGAACTTTGGGTTCGAAAGATGTTACACTTAGAGTATTTTCTGATGTAGTATGTAAAACTTCCAAAGCACTTCTACCTTTGTACATTCAGTGCATGCATGCAGGAAGACCTTTGGTTGTTTTGGCTTATTTGGTTGCATAAGCCTTATAATCTTCTGATATTACCTTACAAACTTCCTGTAGGATGATGCTACCAAAACAGAGAAGTACTTCAGATGTTGATAGTCCTTATTAGGATCAAGAACAAGCCTCTCTTCATCATCTATTTAGGATCCTTTAGACTTTGATAGTATCTTCTCATGTCATAGAGATCATGTAGAGGAAGAACAAGCATGTCTTGCCAAAAGTAGACATCTTGACCTCCTTGATCTCTGATGACATATCATCTGTCTGGATTGGCAGTAATGCTCAAGACAAGATGGGTCTTCCAATGACAAGAGGCTCTATTTGAATAGGAGTTGGTTGAGCAGCCTCTTCATGCACTTCCTTAGGATGCTCTGACTCATCCTGAGGTGTGGAGGTGGATGCTTTGGTTTTCTTCTTCTTTGAAACACTTTTTCTGGCCATCCTTTTCCTCCTTTTTGAAGTTTTCAACTGAGAGGACGGACTGGTCTTCAGCACCATATTGTTCTATTGTGTCCCTCTCAGTTGGGATGTCTTCTCTCACATGTTCAGATGGAGAGAGAGGAGAACCCTGCTGCGGATCAAAAGATGAAGTTGGCTAAGATGCAGCTCTAGGATCAGGTTGTGTTGTCTTAGGGGTTTCAACCTTCACCTCAACTTCAGGTTGAGCTGGACTTGGTGGAGAATGCAAGTCTACACCTCTCCCCTTTTAATCTTTTGCTTGATCACTCTTATATGCTCATCCATAGTGGATAGAGACATAGGACCAAGCCTCCTTTCGAAGAATCCATACAGCTTCAAGAAGCTCATCATCCTTTGTCTATCTTCAGACTTCTTTTGGCTTTTGTGGATGATGGCCCTTGACTTTGCAGCTTCTTCCCTTAGCTTTCTCTTAGCAGCTTTTCTTTCTTTTGTGGCTTGTTCCTCCAGCTGCTTGAGATATTCAAACTCTATGTACTCAAAGGATAAGGGAAGAAGTGCAGCTGCCTGGTAGAGTCCTGTGGCACTCAGGTAGTTGTCATATTCATTCTTTCAGCTTCCCTATCTACCTGAGGTTGTGCCTGTGCCACAGTCTATGTCTCAGGACTTTCTTGAACTGGGGAGAGGATAGGAGCATGTTTGTAGAGCCTTTTCAGTCTCCTTTCTTCCTTAATCTTGAAGAGCAATGTTGCATCCTCTGCCTCCCTCCTCTCTTTTGACAGCTCAGTGTCAGCCAGCCTATTCAACTCTTCTAAGGGGAGAGATATGAGTTTATCAACATTATAGTTCTTGGTCCCCAGGTAGTTTAGCCTAGCTACCCTCAACTTATCATCTTGAGTGTTTGGCCTAGGGGCAGCTCGGATAGCAGCTTGCATGAAGCCTGAGGACTCTCCTGAACTCTCTCCCCTTAGCTTCCTCTTCCTCTCTCTCTTCTCCTCCTCTAACTCCTAGGAAGTCATTTTCCTCTTCCCTTTGTCACGTACAGGCCTTGGTGACTTAGGGTGGAGAGAGCTTTAGCCTTCATTGCTTGGTTCAGCAGTCAAGCTCTGGCCAGAGAGAGGTTGTGAAGCACCATCACCAGCTGGTGTTTCACTAAGAGTACTGGGTGTAGAAGGAGATCCTATCTCAAGGTTCACAGGCTCAACCTCTGGGCCTTCAGTCAAGGTTTTCCCTTTGAAGCTATTCTCGGGGTCCACCTCAACATCCAGTTGACCAAAGATCTCACCTGCTATCCTCTGTCTATATAATCTTGATCTCATCTTGAACCCTTCTAGCACCCTTTCTTGTATCCAGTCTGCTAGTCTTCCAGCTTGTCTGTTTTGGCTTGGGTTGACAAGTGGAAGATCAACCAGTTTTATGCACTCATAGAAACTCAGGTTTGAAAAGTTGAAAGTTTCTTGTTGAGTTCTAGAGATGATAAGAGCTCTTCTTTCTGTGTCATACCTCCCTCCTATGATTGGGTTCTCAAAGTGGGGAGATGGGGTAGATATGGCTCTGGGTATACCCTCCTCAAATAGACTTTGAATGAGAGAGTCTACATCCATGTAGACTTGAGGAGGTTGCTGAGTATGGACTATTGCAAAGAGGGTGGTGAATCCTCTATGTCCATACTCTAAGAGGAACTCCTAGGTTCTATGACTGTTTGGACTTTCTCCCCCTTTTTGGTAGCATCACCTTCTTGCATAAGTGAGCTGGGGGTTGAGTTTGTCACATTCACAGGTTCTTGTGGACCTGGTTGAGTTCGTCTTGGTGGTCTCTCAGCTAGCTGGCCCTTGAGATCGGTGATCTCAAGTTGCTGGTCATTGACCCTCTTTTGTAAGATAGTCACCTGAGATTCCAGGTGACTAATCTTAGAGACTAAATAGGTGCAAGTTTTAGTCAATATATGCACCTTTAGTTTCAGGCGCCCCTCATCTTCATCAGAAGAATCACTGGGGGATGAGAGAACTGGACCAAGATCCTCCTCCTCATCACCAGCATATTGTTTTGGCTGCTGGATTTCCCCTGCCTTATGACAGCTTCAAGAGAAGTGTCAAAAGGCCTGGTTGCCATGGTTGAGGTCTTAAAGATGTAATCACTTGCTGAAGTGAGAGCCTCTTCCATATGGATCTCCTGAACAGGTTCAGGGAGATCCACCTAGTGATAGGTGAATGATGTGGGATAGACCTGGGTGAGATAGGAGTACTCATCTCTCCTTGAGTAGGTGTGGAGAAGAGAGACTCATGGTACTCGATGAATGCCATGTCTTCATCATCATAGAAGTCAAGGCTGGGAATTGGTTGGTTTAGATCCAGCAGCTGGGGATGGTAACTTTCCCTAAAGGTTGTTCACTAGAGTGTGGAGACTCTGAGTGAAGGCTTAAGGCTGTTTGGGGTGAGCTCATCAGGCTGAGCATGAGGAACCTCAGCACTGATCATATGAGAGATGGGAGTGGTTTGCTCCTCAAGGGAAGTGGGAGCTCGAGTCTCCACTTCCTCCTATAAGGTTGGTGATATGGGGGCCTGCACAAGCTGACTAGCATGTGCAGGGGTTTGTTTGGTTTTTCTCTGGTAGGTGATGGTTATTATGGGCTGTATGTGTGGTTGAGAGATAGAAGGTGTGGGTTCAACACTAGCTGGTGCTGCTAGGTTGCCACCTTGAGCAATGAGCTTAAACATTTTTAGGGCAAGGGCTGTTTTTACCCCAGAGAAGCCAACAGTTGCCTTCGTTATTATTTTGAAGATGCCGGGTTTCATTTGTCCTAATTTAAGAATATTACCTGTTCCCCTCAACTGTGTGCCCAGTTCACAGTTGAGAATGTGCTGGACATATCTAGGGAACATGTAATACTCTAGGGAGTCCAAGTTAGCAAAAATTGGTATATACAAATTGAGAATACCTGAACTTGACCCCCTGAACCATTTCATGGACTATGAAAGAGAGGTCTTCTGGAATCTGATCCCATCCTCCATGCTTGTTGACAAGTTGTGTATGACAACATGAAGGAGGTACTTCCATTGGGATGAGACCTTCCCCTTCCTGAAGGTTTGACTGAGAAGTCACCCTCATAGCCCATCTGCGCAAAGGAGTGGTTGACTGCAGCTTTGGGGAAGGACAAGTCACCTTCTACATCATCAAGCTGAAGATGTGTGTTTATGATGGCCGGAGTGATGAAGATTGTCCTCCCCTGCACTGTGGTAGACAGTGCCTTCTCTCCATCCATGGTGACCTCTTCGCAGGTCCGCCAGAACTCCAACAAATGATCCTCATAGAGAGGAGGATCAATGGTGAGGGAGGTGAAGTAGTTGGTCAAAGAAAGGTAACGACAAACCTCTGAGAAACCTGGATCTTTCTCAGAGTCTATTAGAGCAACTTGATTGTGTTGCCTGTGAAGATGCATGAAAAATGGGTTGATTTTTGCGGTCAAGGTTGGCCATTTTAAGTAGCTTTGTGATGAAGGAAGATAAGAACGAAGGCGGTTTGTGGCTGAAATTAGGTTAGAGAACAATGTAGATGAAGAGGAGAGTAAGAAGAAGGGGAACCGTTTGAGAATATATATGAAATGGATTTGAAACAAAGTTATTGCAAAAGGATAAACTTTGAAATCCGGATGTCGGTCCCACCTCTGAAAAAGTGCCCAAAAAGGTAGTTATTTTGGAAGTTGAAAATCTTCCGAAGGTAATTTAGCCTCAGAATTTTTTTAAGAAAAAGCTTTCGAAGGCAATTTGGCTTTGGAAGATATTCTTAAGAGTTGTGAAAATTTGGCTTCGGAAAAAAAAATACTTAGAGAGTTTTTCTTCCGACACATATTTGATTTCGGAATATATTAAGACTTGGGAGTTTTATTCTAAAGAGAATAAATCTTCCGAGACTTGATTGCTTTCGGAAGATATTTGTCCTTTAAATACATGCAAGTACTTTGAAGCCTATTTAAGCTTCAGAATATATTCTGAAAATTTCTTCCGAAGGTAAGTTTCTTATAAGTAGTTATTTGATTTGAAAACATAAATTTCTTCCGAAGTCAACTTGAAATCTTTCGAAGGAAAATATGTTTGAAAATTTTTCAGAAATCTAAGGAATTTCATAAAAAAATTTCTTCTAAAATAAACTGGGCTTATGAAGGTGATAAAATAGACAACTTAGAACACACAGGTTTTAGAAATAAAGTTGATTTAAGTTTTTAAGAAAATCTAATCAAAGTTAATCATCCCAATATCTGATACAAGATATTTGAATCTCTATTCATCAAACACTTTAGTGAACAGATCAACATATTATTCATTTGTGTTAACTTTGACTAGTTTGATTAATCCCTTCTCAAAATTATCTCTAATCAAATGATACCTGATGTTGATGTGTTTGGTACTTGAGTGCTGCACAGGATTCTCTGTAATAGAGATAGCATTGTTGTCTATGTGGATGGGAGTCTCTTTGAAGTTGAATCCATAGTCCAGCATCTGATTCTGAATCCAAAGCACTTAAGCACAGCAACTTGCAGCAGCAATGTATTCAGCCTCAGCAGTTGATGCAGAGACACAAGATTGTTTCTTGCATTGCCATGAGACAATCCTTCCACCAAGGAATTGACATCCCCCAGATGTAGACTTTGCAGTCATGTTGCAACCTCCATAGTCACTATCTGTATAAGCATACAGATTGAAGTTAGAACTTTGGATACAAAAGGCCAAGCTTGGGAGCACCTTTGAGATATCTAAGAATCCTTTTGACAGCATCCAGGTGTGACATCATGGGGTTGGCTTGATATCTTGTACAGATGCATGTGCAAACATGATATCAGGCCTGCTGGCTGTTAGGTACATAAGAGACCCAATCATAGCCCTGTAAAGATGTTCATCCACACACTCCCCCTCAAGATCAGGTCCTAGGGAATGGTTTTTGGCTTTGGGTGTCTTAGCAACCTTACATTCAGTCATGTTGAATCTTGTAAGTATGGCTTGACATACTTTGACTGACTTATGAAGATGCCATTGTCAACTTGCTTCACTTGAATTCCCAGAAAGAATTTTAGTTCCCCCATGACACTCATTTCAAATCTGTTCTTCATCAACCTCTCAAAGTCTTTGTAGAGCTTTGGATTGGTTGACCCGAAGATAATGTCATCCACATATACTTGAACCAGCATTAAGTCATTCCCTGTTCCTTTGATGAAGAGAGTTCCATCTGTAGTACCCCTCTTGTAGCCATGTTGACAGAGATACTGAGATAGTGTCTCATACCACTTTCTTGGAGCTTGGTGTAGCCCATAAAGAGCTTCATCAAGCTTGCAGACATAATCAGGATGATCTGGGTCTGCAAAGCCAGGTGGTTGTTTGACATACACCTCTTCATCAATTACCCCATATAGAAAAGCACACTTGACATCAAGTTGGTAGACCTTGAAATCCTTGGATGCAGCAAAAGCTAGGAATATTCTTAAAGCTTCAAGTCTTGCCATAAGAGCAAAAACATCTGTGTAGTCAATTCCTTCTTCTTGTGTGTACCCTTGAACAACTAGTCTTGCCTTGTTCTTGATGACAAGTCCTCTATCATCCTTCTTGTTTCTAAAAACCCACTTGGTTCCTATGATAGTCTTCCCATGAGAAAGAGGACATAGGTTGCAAACCTTTTGTCTTTTGAATTGAAGCAGCTCCTCTTGCATTGCTTCAACCCAGCTTCCATCTTTTAAAGCCTCATCAACTTTCTTTGGCTCTACTTGGGACAAGAAGCAAGAATATAGACAAACATTTTTGTCATGGGTTTGTCCTCTTGTTCTCACCCCTATATCAACATTTCCAATGATGTTTGTGGTGGGGTATGACTTGTGGATCCTAGTTGAGGGATCACAACAAGTTGATTTGATAGATCTAGATTAGAGAAATTCAGATCTGGCAATGAAGTGTCACCCACCACATCAGCACACTTATCAAGTGAGACTTGATCCAATGAGTGTGTGACATCATTTATGTTGTCTTCTATGAAGTGGTTATCAGCATCAAGAAATTCTTGATCACTATCACCACCTCCATTTCCTCCAACATTTAAAGATCCTTTTCTTGAGTTTTGAGCCTCTGAGCTGGAATTTGAAGGCATCTTAGATGTATCAGCTGAATTTGTCATGTTTGTGCTGATAGGATCTTCATTTGCAGGGTTAGTCACCAAAGGAGCTGAAGTAGTAATCTTGCTTGCTCTTCTCAGCTCAAATCTGAGGTTAGGATCTCCTGTTGATATGTTATTTATAGATCCTGAAACATTCTCACAAGACTTGTTAAAACAGTTGGTAACTAAGTCAAGATCAAATAGCCAATCTGGACCAGAACCTTTCACACTAGGGGTGTGCTCATTGAAGGTCACATTGGCTGACTCCTTAACTACTCTAGTTTTGAGATTGTATACTCTATAAGCCTTAGCTTAGAAAGAGTATCCAATAAAGTGTCCATCATACGACTTCTCATCAAATTTGGCTACTTGATCTTTGGTATTCAAGATGGTGCAAGGACATCCAAATGACCTGAGGAAACCAATAAAAGGTCTCCTTTTGTGCCCCAGCTCATAAGGAGTCTTACCATGAGTCTTAACCACTAAAACTCTATTCTGTACATAGCAAGCTATGTTAACTGCCTCTGCTCAGAAGGTTATGAGTAGTTTAGAGTCAGACAACACGGTTCTTGCTGCTTCAATAAGTGTCATGTTTCTCCTCTTAGCAACACTATTTTGCTGAGGAGTCCTGGGAGCATTATATTTTCTTGAAATACCCTTTTCATCACAAAATGTATCAAGGATTTAGTTCTTAAATTCTATTCCTTGATAACATCTTATGGTCTTGACCTTGTGATCAGATTGATTCTCAATTTTTAGAATGACGTTCTTCAAGATCTCAGGAGTCTCATCCTTAGTTCTAAGGAAAAAGACCCAAGTAAATCTTATGAAGTCCTCTGTGATGACTAAACAATATGAGGTCCTTCCTAAACTCATTACACTGGTGGGGCCAAAGAGATCCAAGTGTAAGAAGTGTGGGGAAGTAGTGATAGAGTTCATTTCCTTTGGCTTGTGAGACACTTTGTGTTGCTTCCCTTTCAGGCATGCAACACAATGATCATCAGTTGTAAACTCTTTCTTTGTATTCTAGTTACCAAATCATTCTTAATTAATTTATTCATGTTTTTAAAGTTTACATGTCACATTCTTTTATCCCATAGGAAAGACTCATCACTATTTGCTTTAGATAGAAAGCAAGAAACCTCTCCTGAGGGAGATGTTTTCTGCAAATCCATCTTGTACATGTTCCCTTTCCTAGGGGCTCTGAGCAGAATATGCTCTTTTGGAATGACCACCCCGGGCTTGAGAACAGTGCACTCATGCTCGGTAAAGAGCATGTTGTGTCTCTAATCACAAAATTAGGATACACTCAGTAGATTGTATCCAAGCTCCTTAACAAAATTTACCTTCTCAATGGTAAGCTTACCATTTGTGACCATACCCCTTCCAGTGATGTAACTACCCGCATCTCCTCTAAAAGCAACTGGTCCTCCATCAATTTTCTCAAAATTATAAAGCAAAAAACCATTGCCAGTAATGTGCCTGGAACAGCCACTATCAATTATCCACACATTTTCCTTCGTCCTTAGTTGTTCCAGCATAAAAAGAAGTGGTTAGTTACACTTGGAAACCTAAGCCTCATTGCTCTTGGACTTTTCAAAGTAATCTGAAGACAATGTAACAGTAACAAATCCTATATTCAAGCTTTGAGGATCATTAGTTGCTATTGATGAAGAACACTCAATCTCCAGGTCTTTCTTCATCTTTTGCACCATCTTTGGAAGATTGGACTCGACCTTCAACACTTCGGAAGTTTCAATAACTTCTGAGGTTTTGGATACTGGACCTTTGGAAGATCTTGCTTTCACTGCATCATGCTTTAGTAGTTCAGAAGCATTCCTTTCTTTCGAGACCAAAATTTCTTCCGAAGGCAAGTTCTCACTTGTGTCTTCTTCACTTTGGAGCTTCTGAAGGAAACAGATTTTCCTTCCGAAGCTTGCTATTCCTTCTTCTTCCCAGAAACTTTTTCTTTGACCATACGGATAGTGCTTTTGGGATTGTAGATGCAATCCTTAGCCAGATGAGAAGTACTACCACACATGATGCAGTCCATTTGCTTCCTTCTGGTAGTCTTCTTTTGAGAGCAAGACTGAGTTTGATCACTTTCCTTCTCCATCTTCATCTTTACAGATATGCAACAAGCTTCTTAGGGAGAGGCTTGCTCTTAGATTTAGATGGTTCAGGCTATGTAGCAGTGGTACATAGCTGGTCAGTCTTCTTCTTCTTGCTGGAATGGTTTGGAACTAAACTAGAACTCCTGGTACTAGAGTTCATAGTTGAGTTTTCAGCCTTTACCACTTCAAACCCTGCAGAAATGAACACTTGTTTTTTCTTGGAGTCAAAAGTGGCCTTGATCTCTTGAGCCTTCTTTGATCTTCTCTTAGCTCTTCTGATCAAGTTCTTCCTCTTTGACTTGGTCATTCCAGACTCTGTCCTCTCCTCAGGAGAATAGTGACCCTTCTTAGGATGATCTTCTTCACTCTTCTTAGAGTCATCCTTCACTATCTCCTTTTCATCCTCTTCAATAATTGGGTATATGAGGGGAAGCTCATCTTCATAAGTTCCACACTTTGGAGATCTTACAGACAATAGAGTGTATGGAGGAGCTATCTCAGTAGATCTCAGTCCTTGCTTATTCTGATAACAAACTTTTGCATGTAGGGATGAGGATATTATGTTCTTGAAGGTCTCTTCTTCAAGAACACATTTTTCTACCCTGGCTTTGCTAATCACAAGCTCAGCCTGGCATTCAGTTAACTTTGAGATGAGATCTTTGATTTGAGTCATGTAGTTAGTGTGCTCATGCTTAAGAGTTGAAATGGTTTTCTCTAGATCTTCTATCTTAAGTTTATAATTATTTTCAGGTCTTTTAAAATTAGCTTTTAAGATATTTAAGGACTCAAGATCAGATCTCATCACTAAGTTATAGGACCTGTATCTATTAACTTTAGCAACATTCAAGGGTACAGAGATGTTCCAATACCTTGGCTTCATCATGATCTGCCATCAATGCTTGGTTTGGAGATGCATCTTCCACCTGAAAGCTCTGGTCAAAGCCTCCTTCTTTAACGGCAACCACGGCTTGCTCTCTTGGCATCTCATTCTGGTGAGCTCCTTCAGTGTAGTTTGGCCTTGTTTATGCTTGCCCACCATTTGACCTTGGTGCCTTGCACTCTCTGGCATAGTGTCCTATTTGGTTACAGTTGTAACACTTCACTTTGCTTTTATCAAGCCCAAACTTTCCACTGGCTGCATTGCTAGGAAACTTCCTTCCAGTTCTCTTGTAGAATTGTTGGCCCTGTGAGTGAGAAGAGCCATCTGCTAGACTATTTCTATATACTCCAGATCATCTAGATGGATACAGTCCAGATCTTCAAGGGTGAAGAGAAAGTTTCCTGAAATTTCATCAGAAGACACAAAGCTTGAAGAGCTTGTCTCCTGGAATGGGCTTCCAGGGATGTAGCCTTCCCTTGGTGTCTCCAGAAAGGTGATGAAAGGACCCTTTTGTGATTTTTCGGGGTAGCAGATGAGATGGTGATGTGGTTCTCTGCAATCTCTTTCAACCACATGAAGGGTTGAACTCTATTGGTTGTTGGAGTTACCAGATGGATTTTGCATGTTCATACCCATCTGGTAGCCACTAAGGATACCATACAACTCCATGAGAGTAAGGGTCTTGAGGTTCTCAGTCCTCTTGATGAGCACATAATAGTGTGTCCATTCTCTGGGAAGAGAGGACATGAACTTCCTCATAACATCCCTGTTCTCAATAGTTACTCCAACATCTGCCAGAGTATCCACAATCTCAACATATCTAAAGTATTGTTGAGTCATGGTTTCACCTGTCTTGAAGGTGAAGTTCTCAAACTACTGCTTCAAGAGGTCTTTCTTGTATTCTTTTGCAACATCAGACCCCTCATACATCAGCTTCAGTGCATCCCAGAGTTGCTTAGCAGTCTTGCACTTCTTGAAGCCTCTATAGATAGAGTTTGGAAGAGTAGTTTGGAGGGCGGTCATGGCTTTTTGATCAATATTAATTCTCTTCCTGTCTTCATCAGAATAGTCAGCCACTTCCTTTGGTATCATACCACCACTAGCAGCAGCTGAAGAGGTGGATGGTACATGAGGTCCATCAACAATAGACCCCCACATCCTGGAGTCTTGAGACTTGATAAAGCCTTCCATTCTTCGACTCCAAGTATCAAAGTCTTTAGGAGTGATTAGTGGGGACTTTGTCATTGTACCGGTTTCCATATCAGCCTTTGTGATAGCTGCCATTTCAGATGTTAAGCAAACTGTGAAACTAATAGGATTAAAGATAGTGAGATCTTACAATCAAGAGCCTGAAATGCTCTGATACCAATTGCAGGACCGGGTAAGGGTGCCTAACACAATCAGTTTCACAATAAGGAGAGACTTGGAACACTTAACAGTTCAAATAGGGAACCGGGTTTGATAATAAGAATACTAAGAACACAAGTAAGTAATGAGATAGATTAAGCAATAATAACACAGAAGTATAGTTTTCAAGGAATGTTGTATATTGCTCTAAAGTTCTATTACATGTGTTACAAAGCATATCTAAATTACAAGAACCTGAGACTCTTTATACTACATCCTACAAATGTCAATACTTAGAAGGACAGTTGGAATTGACTAATCTAGACAACAAGATCAATCTAAAGTCAAAAGGCAGATTACCTTTTGACTAGTGACTATATCATGCCATAGCTCACATCCTTTTCAATTACAAAAAGGTTTACAGGTACAAAAGTAGGAAATTACAGACAAAGACCTTAATCTACAGTTTACAAAAGCATGGACTTTTCACCAACTCATACAAGTTGGTGAGTCTTCAGAGTTGCAGCGGAAAGTGTGTCAGCTTTATGTAAAGTAGATCAGAGAAAGCATGTCTTTCTCTGTATTCGGAAGAAATCAGTCTTCACAGCGAAATGGCTTCGAAAGACTTTATCTCTGAAGCATCAGAAGACTTCATCTTTGGCTTCAGAAGATTCAAAGTGGTGATGCAATGGAAGTCCCCAAAGACACCATCCAAGATTCGTAGTTTCTTGGGTTTTGCGGGCTATTACAAAAGATTCATCCAAAACTTCTCCAAGATAGCTTCACCATTGACCAAGTTGGCCCGTAAAGATGTGAAGTTTGTATGGGGTCTGGAGCAGTAGAATACATTTGAAGAGCTAAAGACAAGATTGATTCAAGCTTCTATGTTGATGTTGCCCAAAGGAAGCGAAGACTTGGTGGTCTATTTGGATGCTTCTTATTCAGGATTGGGTTGTGTGTTGATGCAACGGGGGAGGGTTATATCCTATGCATCCCAACAATTGGAGATCCATGAGGCTAACTACCCTACTCATGACTTGGAGTTGGTGGCTATGGTCTTTGAATTGAAGATTTGGAGGCACTACTTGTAGGGGACGAAGTGCACCATCTTCAGTGACCACAAAAGATTGAAGTACTTCTTCGAGCAGAAGGATTTAAACATCAGGAAAAGGAGATGGTTGGAGCTTATCAAAGACTATGATTGCGAGATCCACTACCATCCGGGCAAGGCCAACGTGGTGGCGGATGCCCTTAGCCAAAAGGAGAAACCCGAGCCTATACGAGAGAAGGCTTATCAGTTGGTTATGACCTCAGATGAGATAAACCAGGTCAAAGAATTCCAGGATGAAGCGCTAAAAGAAGATCAGATTAACTTCGAAAGGATGAAAGGCCAAGTCGCCGAGTTGGGGGAGAACACTCTTGGTGTCAGGACCCGATCAAGGCGGGTGTGGATTCCTCATTATAAGGATCTACATAGGAAGATCATGGATGTGTCTCATAAGACTCGATACTCAATTCATCCCGGTGGTACGAAAATGTATCAAGATATGATGAAGAATTATTGGTGGCCGGGAATGAAGCATGACGTAACGGAGTATGTGAGTAAGTGCCATACATGTTTGCAAGTGAAGGCGAAGCATCAGAAGTCATACAGGAAGATACAACCCATGGATATACCCGAGTGGAAATGGGAGCACATCACCATAGACTTCATTACCAAGTTACCACGTACGACAAAGGGATACGATGCCATATGGGTGATAGTTGATCGACAGACGAAGAGTGCTCACTTTCTACCGATCCGCGAGACGTATTACAGGACCGGGTAAGGGTGCCTAACACAATCAGTTTCACAATGTGGAGAGACATGGAACACTTAACAGTTCAAATAGGGAACCAGATTTGATTATAAGGATACTAAGAACACAAGTAAGTAATGAGACAGAACAAGCAACAATAACATAGAAGTATAGTTTTCAAGGAATGTTGTATATTGCTCTTAAGTTCTATTACAAGTGTTACAAAGCATATCTAAATTACAAGAACCTGAGACTCTTTATACTACATCCTACAACCGTCAATACTTAGAAGGACAGTTAGAATTGACTAATCTACACAACAAGATCAATCTAAAGTCAAAAGGCAATTGACTAATCTAGACAACAAGATTAATCTAAAGTTGACTAGTGACTATGACATGCCATAGCTCACATCCTTTTCTATTACAAAAAGGTTTACAGGTACAAAAGTAAGAAGTTACAAACAAAGACCTTAATCTATAGTTTACAAAAGCATGGACTTTTCACCAACTCATAAAAGTTGGTGAGTCTTTAGAGTTGCAGCGGAAAGTGTGTTAGCTTTATGTAAAGTAGATAAGAGAAAGCATGTATTTCTCTGTCTTGGAAAGAAATCAGTCTTCACAGCAAAATGGCTTCAGAAGACTTTGTCTCTGAAGCTTTGAAAGGCATCATATTTGGATTCGGAAAATTTGGACTTTGGCTTCGGAAGATTTTACACTTAGAGTATTTTCTAATGCAGTGTGTGAAACTTCCTAAGCACTTCTACCTTTGTACATTTAGTGCATGCATGCAGGAAGACCTTTGGTTGTTTTGGCTTCTTTGGTTGCATCAGTCTTATAATCTTCTGATATTACCTTACACGTATTCATCAGGGGTTGGCAGATCTATTCATCAAAGAGGTTGTGACTCGTCATGGTGTGCCAGTGTCTATCGTTTCTGACTGTGAGACTCTGTTTACATCAAAGTTTTAGAAGAGATTTCATGATGCGATAGGGACGAGGTTACATATCAGTACGGCTTACCATCCTCAGATAGATGGTCAGTCGGAAAGAACCATTCAGATGCTTGAGGATATGCTACGGGCATGCGTCATTAATTTTGGTGGAAGTTGGGACGAACACTTACTGTTAGCCGAGTTCTCATATAACAACAGTTATCATGCCAGCATTGGTATGACTCCATATGAGATGCTATACGGTAGGAAGTGTAGAACGCCTATATGTTGGGGTGACATTGGGCAAAAGGAGTTGGGGACCATTGAGGTGATCGAGGTTACGACCAAAAAGTTGGAAAAGATTAAGGGCTTTATGAATGCAGCGAAGGATAGACAGAAGTTGTATGCCGACAAGAGACGTAGATCGATCGAATTCAATGTGGGCGATAGAGTTATGTTGAAGGTCTTGTCTTGGAAAGGGATCATCCAGTTCAGAAAGTAAGGAACGTTAAGCCCGAGGTACATAGGGCCTTTCCGAATCATTGTGCGAGTAGGAGAGGTGGCTTACAAGTTATAGCTACCCGATGAGTTAAGTGGAATTCATCTGATGTTCCATGTATCTCATATGAGGAAGTGCTTAGCCAATGAAAAAATGACCGTGCCACTTGAGGATCGATCGGTAGATGAATGGCTCAATTACATGGAGCAACCAGTGGTCGTCATTGATAGAAAGGAGAAAAGGCTGAGGAATAAAGTGGTTCCACTTGTGAGAGTACGTGGAGACACAGGAAGGGGTCAGAGTCCACATGGGAAATCAAGGACGAAATGAGACGGCACTACCCAGATCTCTTTAAGGAGTGACAGGTTTCGAGGACGAAACCTATATAAGGGCGGTGGACTTGTAACACCCGAAAATTTAAAAAAAAGATAGAAAAGAAAAGTAAAGGAGCAAACAGGATATTATTTCAAAAACAAGGGGTTAAAAGCATCCAAGGGTCAAACCTATCCATAATGGGTTCAAAAAGGTTATATGGCCGCCCATACCCCCTCTTTCATGCACTCAAACTATCGGCTAGAGAGAGAGAAAGAAGCTTCATCCGGTTCTAGAGAGAGAAGTGGAAGAAATCTTCAAGAAGGTAAAATTTTAAGGTGTTTCTTCTCGGTTACAGTCGGGTTTCGGCTTCTGGACCGAGTTTTATGTGTTTAGTTGCTTGTTTTCGTGTGTTTAGGTGCTAGAACTCTAGGTTGCTCTCAGGTTTGAGGTGTTTTACTCGAAAGCTATTTAAGGTGAGTTCTAGATCCCCTCTTTTGCATGTTTCTGCTTGTTTGGGGCTGGTATATGTATTAAACTATTATTTTCTACTCAAACTATGTATTTTCCATGTATGTATGACTGAATTATGATGTATGTGCGTTTGTGTGATTGCTGTGATGATTGGGTTGATGTTTAGTGTGTTTTAAGTGTGTAACATGTTAGATCTATACTAAGTATAAGTTAGAATGTTGTTTGGGAACTGGAAAATACGGATATTGCATTGCAAGTGATAAGTATAGTGTCCACTATGGACACTTAGAATTTGCATGGTGTCCGCAATGGATTTGGTACGTCCGCTGTGGACACTTAGAAATATTTTGCATGTGTCCGCTGTGGACTTGGCTGTCTGCTGTGGACACTTAGAAAATTATCATGCATGTATCCGCTGTGGACTTTACACGTCCGCTGTGGACACTTAGGATGGTTTAAGTCATCCGCTATGAACCTTAGTCATCCGCTGTAGACAATACATGTCCGTTGTAGACCTTTTAAGTATGCATACATGTCCACTGTGAACCTTTAGCCATCCGCTGTGAACACACTTAGTGTTTCATTCATGCGCTGTGGACTTTGGTCAAGTGTGGGAAATCTTCCAAAGCTTAGGAAGAAATCTTCCGAAGCCAAGATGATATCTTTCAAAGGTTGTTTCTTCCGAAGGCTGATTCTTTCAAAGCTTATGTTTGCCTTCAGAAGTATTAATGTTAGTGATATGATTACTAGTTGATTGATAGCAAAAGTTCAGAGGACATATATTGCATGTTTGACTCTTTTCTTAGGTGCTGCTATTGTGAGTAATTAGTATTTTATGGTATGTGGTTATAAGACAATGGATAACTTAAAAGTATCATTCATAAATAAGTGGTCACAAAAGAATAAAAGATAGACAGTGTAACCTAATGAATGTTATGCCCGGGCCCTTATGATGAATGAAAAGCCTTGCAAGCACAATGAATGGAGGTGCACAACCATGTTATCGTTAGCTCAACTGATGTGCGGCTGTTTCAGCCTATGAGGATGTACATCTGGGTCTAATCCTTGCCATTGACCAATGTATGATGAATGGGACCCGTATTCATGAGCAGGCTTTATGCCTAGCAGTGTCGCTCAACTGTCAAAGGGTTAGCTACCATGATAAACGTTTGCCGACAGGGGTTCGGCATCTCTTGCCAACCAACAATGTAGTCTCTTGCTTTGTGCAATCTTAGATAATGAAAGAGAAAGATAATGAAAGAAAGAAAGATAAAGAATCTCTTAACGGATGAATATGTATAATAATGGATGACCACCCAGAGAAGTTTATAAAAGTATATTTTCTAAATTATTAAACTAGAACTCACTCAGCAACACTGACTTTTTATATGCATATCAATTGGCAGGTAATGGTGTTGCTGGGGATGGCATGAGGTTGAAGCTACCTGGCAAATAAAGACTGGCATCCATGACGCGCTGAGAAATTAGTTTTTTTTTTTTGAAATGCAACTAGGTGTTCTTTTTGTAACTAGTAACAATGATGTTTTCTTGGCAAAAGTAATGGTTAATGCATGCTATGATTTTTGTTAAATTATTCTGCTGCAATGTTTTCTTATTTAAATGAATCTAAATGTGTTTTAATATGAATAATGCTATGAATGACCAACTGTGGGGCTTTCAGGATCGGGGCCTTACAATAACGGGTAATGAAATCTAGTTTAACATGCTAGACATCTTATTTATCAATCTCTATCCTTTAATAGCAATAATATCACTGAATTCTCATATTATTTTTGTTGCTTCATATTTTGGTCATTTTGACATCATATTTAGCTTTTCTTCTTTCTTTTTCTTTTCTTTCTTTTCATATATATATATCTATATAACCAAATTCAAACCAATCATACTACTATTTCACTAATACTTAGAAGACACTTCTAGACACGTCATGGATTAGATGTCATCACCCTAGGTTTCATAAAAAAGCTAAGGCTTTATAGGCATATTGTTTTGGGTTATTATAATGACAAGTTGGGAATCAACATGGTGTCCAAAAGAAAATTATCAAGGTATTGAATTCAAATGAAAAGGTTCTAGCAAATGGTTCATTCCTAATGCCTCTATCACATTTATGCATATATTGGTTCATAATCTTGACACGCATCAATTACACAAGTTCTAACTTAAATGCACATTATGGTTTCCCTCATTATAAAAATATATAAAGCAAATCCACATATGCTATGAATTGCTCAATTAAGCTCAAATTCTCATAGAAAAGGTGGAAAAGCGTTAAAAATGTAATGCACGTATGTCATCTATAATCGGTTCGTTATGCCTCCTAAAATTCTACCTAAATTTTTATAAAAACTCATGTTGGATGCTTTTCTACAAGTTCAGAACAACAATGCCAAGAGATCTATACATACATAAACAAGTGATAATTAAACATGTATAAAAAATTTTTGGGTCTCATGCGCAACTAAGCTTAATTCGAAGATTTATTTTTTTCAAAAAGGATCAATCTTTTCTCATTTCTCCTCTTATCCCCACACTTGAGATACACTGTCCTCAATGTATGGTAGTCACAATTAGTATTTTTATAACACAAGGAAGTAGATTCTTAATTTCATTCCTATTATTGCTAGTCAAGACAATTCATTGCGAAGGGAGACTAGTATGCCATATCCTAACATATTATCAATTAATTTCAATGAAGCATGAAAAGAATACTGTTCAAAACCAAAGTAATAAAAAGAGCACATGGACCTGATTGCAATCGTTATCAAAAGCCTTCATCAACTGACTTGTGCCTTCCACACTTGAGTGCTTGTGTCTTGTAATTTACTATCAAAACAAAACAAAAATACACAAACTAATAGAAGAAATAAAACACACTTTCGTAGGAATCGCGGTTGCATTTAGCATATGCAACAAGCCTTTAAACCCCTCGGTAGACCCGAGTGGACAAGTTGTAGTCTTTTGAGGGTTTCTAGTAAACACACCCACAAAGTTCTCGGGTTGTCTCCCGCAAGCGCTAAGTTTTAGGTCTTCAGCCAGACCTTACCTGAGACCACTTATGGTGGTCGTATTGAGTGCTTCTCTCTAAACTTCTTTTCAAATAAATGCTTCTCTTGGCTTGATAGATTCTGTTGTTCACTTAAGCTTTGGCCAAACATTACTTCTTTAATCCTTGAATTCTTATGCTCTGGTGGTTTACCCATCTTAACCTTTCGTCTTAGATTTTCATTCCTTGGTGGCTCCACCTTCACATTCTCCTCTTTTCTACATTATCAAGCTCAAACCTATAAGGATCAAAACCATTCTTCTTGGTGATATCCTCGCTTACATGTAAAATGTAAGGAGGAGCACACTTGTTAGTAGCATCTGATATAGAACAATCATTATTAACTACATATGTAATTGATTTTGAAAACACATTAAAGAAAAACTTACGGTTTTTGAATGTCATGTCGATAATTCCATCTCGGCAATTGACTTGAGTTTTGACTGTTGCCAAGAATGGTCATCCTAAAATTACCTTTGGTTGCTCATTCGTCCTTACTGGTGCATAATCAAGCACCATAAAGTCAACTGGGTAGTAGAACTCTCCTAGCATGATGACATATTCTTAACCATCCCACGGGGTTGTTTCCATTTTGAATCAGCAAGCACCACTGTTTTGTCAGTTTCGTGTAATGGACCAAAGTCATATTGGTCATACAAACTTCCCGAAAGGATGTTCACACATGCTCCATAATCTAAAAGTGCCTGCTTGATTTTAAATTTCCTAACTTGAATGGGAATGATTGGTGCTCCTGGGTCACTTCCTTCTTCATCTACTTCCTTATCATTACCTATAACTACTTGAGGAGTAGAGGTTAAATAATAATTAATACATTCAGATTTAGGAATGATACTAACCGAGTTGATGTGCATATTCTTTGAACTTGAGGTTTGATGTTGAGGGTTTTTTGTTGTATCGCTTGGAAGCTTCCCTGGTTCTCGTTCGAACAATTGTTCAGCTAATTGTCCCAGTTGCTTGGCAATGGCCTCATTGGTCTTTTCTTGCACCTCTCTAAATTGCTTAAACTCTTTCATCTCCTTTGCAAGCTTTTGAATTGCTGACCAAATTGCATTGTCATTGCCATTATTAGTAGAAGCACCTTGTTGATGTTGTTGATTCCTTTGATTATATTGACCGGCTTGCTTGTTGGTAGTTTCTTTGATTGTAGTTGTTCCTTTGATAAAAGTCTTGATTGTATTCTTGTTGTTGGCCTTGATATTGATTGTTTCCTTGATTTGGTACCTGAAAAGGAGGATTCAATTGGTCAGTATTGTTACCAGATCTAAGATTTGGGTGATTTCTAAGACAAGGATGATATGTGTTAGAATTTATATCATATGTCTTCCTTTCTCCTTGGCCTTGTAATTGATGTACACTTTCATTCTTCCCCAAATTCAAGTAGCATGTGACCGATGTATGGCCGATGTCATTGCACATGTCACATACATCATATTCATTAGATATATGTGCCACGCCACTCTTTCCAACTTTAAGGCTTGCGATTTCTTGTTCTAGAGCTGCAATTCTATCCATGGCCACATGATCATTCACCATCTTCACATTTGCACCCCTTGACCTCTGACGTGATTATGCATGCTTCTTAGAGATTACACTCATCCTTTCAAGAATATCCCAATCATCATCCTCATGGTTTAAGGTGAACGTTCCTACAATTGTGGAATTTACATCTTTAGCATCCTCCAGTGATAGCCCATCATAGAATGCTAAAATCAACTCCCACTTAGCTATTCCATGATGTGGACAAGTTCTTTGCATCTCTTTGAATTGGTGAAAAGCTTTATGAAACTGTTCACCTGATTGTTGTGTAAATCCTCGAATAGCTTGCCTTGCATCACTTGTCCTTTGGGAAGTATAGTATTCATCCAAGAATGTTTGTTGCATTTGTACCCATGTGTGAATACTTGCAGATAGTAGAGATAGGAACCATTGTTTGGCCTTGTCTTTAAGGGTGAATTGAACTAGGACCAATTTAACTTCATCTGGTGAAAAGCCTTGGCCACCAATGGGGCTACATGATGTCTCAAATTCAGATATATGTAAATAGGGTTCTTTAGTTGCCATACCATGAAAGTAAGGTAGAATTCCCAAACATTATGGTTGGACTTCAAAAGCTCATCCCCTTTGTGTTGGTGAAACTATAGGAGATAAATTGATGGTAATGGCGGGACGAAAGTGACTATCCACACCATGTGTTGGTACATAATGTTGCGCTCCTAGATTGGTCGGTATGCCATTAAATAGTTGACCTTTAACGTTGTTACGAATGGGTGGTTGAGCATAACCACCCTGTCCTGATTTGGTTGACGGTTTTGATAGCCCGGTTAGTTCCCATAATCCTCAAAATCATGTTAGTTTGGTCCATACATATCGATTTGATCTTCAATCCACTCATCCACATAATTAGTGTGATGACTTCCTTCCACTGAAAATCGTTCCTCGTTACTATGAAGACTACCTTCCTCGTTATCCTGAAAACTAGGATTGCGCACCCAAAAATTTGGCATTGGTTGGAAATTTATGGGAGGAGGTTGGTGTTGCACACCTTGATTTATAGGGATCGGCCCCTGAGGTTGAGGTTGAACAGGTTGTGGTTGAGGTGGAGGATCATTAGGTTGAAGGAACATGGATCATGGAATATCTCCCAAGGGTTGGTTGGGTTGTGCTACTCCTTGGTTTTCTGGATTGTTCATCATTCATGATTGGTTACTTTCAGGCGTTCTTGAAAGTCTACTTAGAATCCGATGAGTTGTTGCTAATGATGTACCTTCTTCTGATCTTGTTTGACCACGAATTTGAGAATTCCTTGAAGTTGATGCTTTGTGAAACACACGATTCTTTCTTGAAGTCTTCTCGATTTTTGGATCAAATTGCAATGGTGAGGTCCTTCCAAAAAATCTTGTATGCATTAATGTAATGGTTACCTGCAAACAAGAAAACACAAAATACCTCGCGTAATACTGAACAAGAAAACAAATTAAAAAAAAAGAAAAATAGAAAAATAGAAAAATAAAATCTTTTTAGTTTTTTTATAAAATTTTTAAGAAAAGAAATAAAAACTATTAAACACTAAGAGCACTAATTCCCCAGCAACGGCGCCATTTTGATCTGGCTGTCGAGACTCAATCAAAAACAAGTTAGTATATCGGTCTTAGCTACCTTTATTGTGTAGGGGTAAGTAAGGTCGTCTCCATAGGGAATATGTGGAAATTGTTTAACAAATACGACACAATTAACTTAAAGCGAACTTTATAATTAAAGATTAAAACTTTGGATGAAATTAAGAACACTTTTGCAAAAAGAAACAAACTTTGAAACAGCTTTACTTAAATAATGAAAAACAATCACTCCCCGGTTTCCAATTCCGCAAGATCAACAATTGGTACTTTTTGAATTAGGGTTTGTAAGAATGTGATTTCAAGATTTCAGCTTTTGATTAAATGACAACAAAAGAACAAGCTTTTAAGGTTCATTCGTTCATAATGTTCCAATTTACCTATATCACGTTATCTACTTTTCTTAATGAGCTCACGATGCAAGGAAACCGAAAAATGATAATCAAGCAAACAAATTTATTTACAAGTAAACCTTTTAAGTTAATCAAAACAAAAAGCTTAATTCATTAGTTCATTGTTCAATACAAAAACCTAATCAAAGCATACCAATTGTCTCACTTGACAAGAATTGTACTCCCAAAAGCAATCGAAGAAGAACTAGCCACTCATGATCTTCATCGAATCTTCAATCTTGATTTGATAATGTTTGTAGATGATTTGGGATAAATGGGAAGGCTTGAGATTACCACAAATCAGCTTAGAATCCTCAAGAATTGAGCTTGGAAAGTCCTCCCTCGAATTGGGGTTGGATGTGTTTAAATAAACTTCAAGATCCACAAAATACGGGTGTTTGTTGATGACCGGCGTATGATACGCCGACTCTGGGCGTATGATACGCCGACTCTGGGCGTATCATACGCCATATCAGTATTCCTAGCCCAACTTTCTATTATTTTTCCCAAACACGCCCACTGATACGCCGCCCATACGCTGACCGGCGTATTATACGCCGACCGGCGTATTATACGCCCATACCCAACGTATCATATGGCAATACACCTAAATTTGTGCCTTTTTTGTAACTTTTGATGTATACATCTTTAGTCCTTGTAGTTTCATGTTTGGCTTCTTATTCTCTAAAATAAGCCTCATTTAGCTCCAAACACCTATAAATCAAAACACAAACAACTTGAAACTATTCCACCATAATCATGATGTAAAATCACGTATTTAGATCAATTAAACACTGAATTATTGACTCGTGATCAGTCCTAGAGAGTAGTTTTTGGCTATGGGTGTCTTAGCAACCTTACACTAAGTCATATGAAATCTAGTAAGTATGACTTACACATACTTTGACTGGTTTATGAAGATGTCATTGTCAAAATGCTTAACTTAAATTCCTAGAAAGAAATTAAGTTCCCCAATGGCACTCATCTCAAATCTATTCTTCATCAACTTCTCAAAGTCTTTGCAGAGCTTCAGATTAGTTGACCCAAAGATGATGTCATCCACATAAACTTGAATCGGCATCAAGTCATTTCCTATTCCATTAATGAAGAGTGTTCCATCTATAGTACCCCTCTTGTATCCATGCTGACAGAGATACTGTGATAGTGTCTCATACCACTTCCTTGGAGCTTGATGTAGCCCATAGAGAGCTTTGTCAAGCTTGCAGACATAATCAGGATGATCTAGGACTGCAGAGCCAGGTGGTTGTTTGACATACTCTTCCTCATCTATCACGCCATATAAGAAGGCACACTTGACATCAAGTTGGTAGACCTTGAAATCCTTGGATGTAGCAAAAGGGCAGGAATATCCTAACATCTTCAAGTCTTGCTACAGGAGCAAAAACATCTATGTAGTCAATCTTTTCTTCTTGTGTGTCCCCTTGAACAACTAGTCTTTCCTTATTCTTGATGACAAGTCCTCTATCATCTTTCTTATTCCTGAATACCCACTTGGTACCTATAGTAGTCTTCCCTTGAGGAAGAGGACATAAGTTCCAAACCTTTTGTCTCTTGAACTGAAGCAGCTCCTCCTGTATAGCTTCAACCCAACTTCCATCCTTCAGAGCCTCATCAATCTTCTTAGGCTCAATCTGGGACAAGAAACAAGAGTGAAGACACACATTTTTGTCATGGGTTTGTCTCTTACTCTCACCCCTGTATCAACAATTTCAATGATGTTTGTGGTTGAATATGACTCGTGGATTCTCAGTTAAGGAATCACAGCAAGTTGGTTGGACAGATCCAAATTGGTGAAATTCAGATCTGGTGCTTGAGAGTCATCCACCACATCAACACACTTATTAAGAGAAACTTGATCCATTGAGTGTGTCACATCATTAATGTTGTCTACTATGGAGTGGTTATCAGCATCAAGAAATTCTTGATTACTATCACTACCTCCATCTCCTCCTATATTGGAAATTCCTTCAATTGAGTTCTACGCCTCTATGTTGGAATTTATAGGCACCTCAGATGTATTCGCTGAAGAATTTGTCATGGTTGTGCTGACATGATTTCCAACTGCAGGGCTAGTTACCATTGGAGCTGAAATAGTTTGAACACTTGGTTTTTTCAGCTCAAATCTTGGATCAGAATCTCCTGTTAATAGGCTCCCTGTAGATTTTGAAACAACTTGACAAAATTTGTTAAAATAGTTGGTAACTAAATCAAGTTCACACTGGGTCTGTGCTCAATGAAGGTCACATTAGCTGACTCCTCAACTACTCTAGTTCTGGGATTGTATACTCTATAAGACTTAGCTGGGTAAGAGTATCCAATAGAATGTCCATCATCTGATTTCTCAGAAAAATTGGCTATTTGATCCTTGGTATTTAAGATGGTGCAAGGACATCCAAAAGATCTGAGGAAACCAATGAACGTCTCCTTTTGTGCCACAGTTCATAAGGAGTCTTACCATGAGTCTTGACTACTAAAACCTATTCTGCACATAGCAGATAGTGTTGACTGCATCTGCCTAAAAGGTGATGGGCAGTTTAGAGTCAGATAACATGGTTCTTACAGCTTCAATAAGTATCATGTTTCTCCTCTCAACAACACCATTTTGTTGAGGAGTCCTGGGAGCATTGTAGTGTCTTGTAATACCCTTCTCATCACAAAATGCATCAAGGATTTGGCTCTTGAATTCGGTTCCTTGATCACATCTTATGATTTTGAACTTGTGATCACATTGATTCTTAATTTTTAGAATAAAACTCTTCAAGATCTCAGGGGTCTCATCCTTTGTTCTAAGGAAGAAAACCTAAGTATATCTTGTGAAGTCATCTGTGATCACCAAACACTATGAGGTCCTTCTAAGACTCATTACACTTATGGGGCCAAAGAGATCAATATTTAATACGTGTAGGGGAGTAGTGATGGAGTTATTTCCTTTGGCTTGTGAGACACTTTATGTTGCTTCTCTTTCAGCATGCAACACAATGATCATCACTTGTAAACTCTTTATTTGGCATTCCAGTTACCAAATCATTCTTAATTACTTTATTCATGTTATTAAATTTTACATGGCATATTGTTTTATGCCAAAGGAAAGACTCATCACTATTTTCTTTGGATAGAAAGCAAGAAACTTCTCTTGAAGGGGATGTTTCCTGCAAATCCTTCTTGTACATGGTCTTTTTCTCGGGATCTCTGAGCAGGAAATGCTCTGGAGGAATGACCACTCTGGGCTTGAGAACAATGCACTCATGCTCAGTAAAGAGCATGTTATGTCTCTGATCACAAAATTAGGATACACTCAAGATATTATACCCAAGCTCCTTAACAAAATTTACCTCCTTAATGCTAAGCTTACCATTTGTGACCCTGCCCCTTCCAGTAATGTAACTACCCAATTCTCCTTCAAAGGCAACTGGCCCTCCATCAAGTTTTTCAAAGTTTTGAAGCAAAGAGCCATTTCCTGTCATGTGCCTAGAACAACCCCTATCAATGATCCATACATTTCCTTTGGTCTTTAGCTGTTCCTGCACATAAAGAGACGGTTAGTTATATTTGGAAACCCAAGCCCCATTGGTCTTGGGCTTGTCAAAGTGAACTAAAGATTATGCAATAGTAATTGATCCTATATGCAAGCTCTGAGGATCATTTGCTATTGTTGATGAAGAACATTCAGTCATATAGCCTTCCTTCATCTTCCACACCAACTTTGGAAGACTAGACTTGACCTTTAATGCTTCAGAAGTTTGGGAAACTTCAGAAGTTTTGGAGACTAAACCTTCGGAAGTTTTTGCATCCACTACAGCAGAGTTTAGTACTTCGGAAGCATTTCTTTCTTCCATGACCAGATTTTCTTCCGAAGGTAAGTTTACACTTATCTTCTTCTTCACTTTGGAGCTTTCGAAAGGAAGAGATTTTCCTTCTGAAGCTATCTTCTTCTTCTTCTTCTTCTTAAAAGTTTTCTTCTTGGACATGTGGATAGTACTTTTAGGATTATAGATGTAATCCTTGGCAAAATAAGAAGTACTACCACACATGATGCATTCAAATTGCATGCTTCTGAGAGTCTTCTTCTAAGTAGGAAGCTGAGCTTGATCACTTTCCATTTTCTTCTTCATCTTCTCAGATGATACAACAGACTTCTTAGGGTGAGGCTTGCTTTTGGGACTGGATGGTTCAGGATGTGTAGTAGTGGTGCACATTTGATTAGCCTTTCTCTTAACCAGGATGATTTGAACATGAATCGGGACTCCTGGTACTAGAGTCCATTGTTGAGTCTTTAGACTTTACCACTTCAGTCTTTACCACTTCAGTCCCTTGTCACTCTCCTCAAGTTCATCCTTCACTATCTCCTTTACATCTTCATCCTTCTCTTGGATAGGATCAATAGGAGGCAACTCATCTTGACAAGTTCCACACCTTGAAGATCTAACAGATAGGAGTGTGTGTGGAGGAGCTATCTCACTTGACCCTAGACCCTGCCTGTTTTGGTAACAAACTTTTACATGCAAAGATGAGGATATTATGTTCTTGAAGGTTCCTCTTCGAGAACATATTTTTCTGCATTGGCTTTGCTGATCACAAGCTCAACTTGACATTAAGTTAACTTGGTTATGAGATCTTTGATTTGCGTCCTGTAGTTTGTATGCTCATGCTTAGAGTAGAAATGGTTTTCTCTAAATCTTTAATTTTAAGTTTATAATCATTTTCTGATCTTTAACAATCAACTTTTAAAATGTTTAAGGACTCAAGATCATATCTCACTTCCAAGTTGTAGAGCCTGTACATATTAACTTTAGCGATGCATTTAGGTGTACAAAGATGTTCTAATACCTTGGCTTCTTCATGATCAGTCATCAGTGCTTGGTTTGGAGAAGCATCTTCAACCTAAAAACTCCAGTTAAAGCCTCCTTCTTCAACAAAAACAATAGCATGTTGTTTAGGTTGGCTTGGCTTCTTAGTTCTGGGAGCTGAATCAGTGTAGTTTGGTCTGAATTATGCTTGGCCACTGTTTGTCCTTGGTGCCTTGCACTCTCTAGCAAAGTGTTCCATTTGGTTACAGTTGTAACACTTCACCTTGCTTTTATCTAGTCCAAACTTTCCACTGGCCATATTGCTTGGGAACTTCCTTCCTGTTCTCTTGTAAAACTTCTTGGCTCTGTGAGTGAGAAGAGCCATTTGTTGGACTATCTCTATATACTCCAGGTCATCTGGACAGATGCAATCCTAGTCTTCAAGAGTGAAGAGAAACTTTCCACAACTTTCATCAGTAGACACAAAGGCTTGAGCAAAGCTTGTCTCTTGGAATGGGCTTTCTTGGATGTAGCTCTCTTTTGGTGTCTTAGGGAAGATGATGAAAGGACCCTTTTATTAGTTATCAGGGAAGCAGATGAGATGATGCTGTGATTCTCTGTTATCCCTTTCAACCACTTGAAGGGCTGAACTCTATTGATTGTTAGAAGAGCTGCTTGATGGATTTTGCAAGTTCATCTCCATCTGGTAACCACTAAGGATACCATACAGCTTTGTGAGAGTAAGAGTAGAGAGGTTCTCAGTTCTCTTGATGGCCACACAGCAGTGAGTCCATTGTCTGGGAAGAGAGAACATGAACTTCCTCACTATGTCCCTATTCTCAAGCTTGACTCCAATATCCATTAGAGTATCCACAATCTCAACATACTTGAAGTATTGTTGAGTCAAGGTTTCACCTGTCTTGTAGGTGAAGTTCTCAAACTGCTACTTCGTAATGTCTTTCTTGTTTTCCTTGGCTTCCTTAGACCCTTCATACATGAGCTTTAGTGCATCCTAGAGCTGCTTAGCAGTTTTACACTTCTTGAAGCCTCTGTATATGGAGTTTGGAAGAGCAGTTTGGAGAGCGTCATGGCTTTCTGATCTACATCTATTTTCCTCCGGTCTTCTTCAAAGTAGTCAGTCATTTCCTTTGGAATCATCCTAACTCCAGCAGCGGCTGAAGAGATGCTTGGAATGTGAGGTCCTTCAATAACAGATCTCCATATCATGCTGTCTTGAGACTTAATTAACCTTCCATATGTTGGCACCAAGTATCAAAGTCATCAGGAGTGATCAATGGAGATTTTGTCAGAGTATTGGTATCCATATCAGCCTTAGAGATAGTTGCTATTTGATTTGATAAGTGTTTTGTGAAACTGAAGAGATCTTAGATGGTGAGATCTTACAATCAAGAGGCTGAAATGCTCTGATACCAATTGCAAGACCGTTGAAGAGTGGTCAATGCAACAGTTTCACAAGGTGGAGAGAGTTAGAACACTTAGCAGATCAAATAGGGAACCGGTTAGGATGATGAAACAAAGAACACTTAGTAAAGAACAATAACAAGAACAAGATAGTATATGGTTTTCAAGAATGTTGTATATTGCTCTCAAGTTCTTACCAGTGTTATAAAGCTTAATTCTAAATACAAGTACTTGAGATATTTTATACTACATCCTACAGCCAACCATACTTTGAAGGCCAGCTGGAAACACTAATCTAGACAACAAGATCAATGTAGAGTCAAAAGGCAGATTGCCTTTTGACTAGTGACTATGACATGTCATAGCTCGCATTCTTATCTAATACAAAAAATATAAAAGTATATAGTTGGAAAGTTAGACTCAACACCTTAATCTATAGTTGACAAAAGCATGGACTTTTAACCAACTCATGCTAGTTGGTGAGTATTCAGATATGACAACGAAAAGGTGTTTCAGCTTTTGTCAAAAGTATGTCAGAGAAGACATGTCTTCTCTGTCTTCGGAAAAAATCAATCTTTCGCTTTGGAAGACTTTGTCTTTGAAGCTTCGAAAGACTTTGTCTTTGAAGCTTCGGAAGACTTCATATTTGGCTTCGGAAGAATTGGTCTTTGGCTTTGGAAGATTTGATACTTAGCATAATTCACTGAGTTATATCAAATCTTCCAAAGTACTTTCTTAGTATTTCACCTGTGCATGCTGAGATTCTTTGGTTGCATCAGCCTTTAACTGTATTCCTTACATCTAAATTGTGAGCTATCTCCATATTGAAACCGTGAAATTTAACGGCTTATGGATATTACCGTTACCTCATTTTCAATTAAAGGATCCTTATTTTCTATTTCTATTTACCTTATACATTTAAATCTAGCTCTCTCATTTTTAACAATGAAATTTTCTTTTACTATTTTAAAACTCTCTTACTCAACACAACGAATTTTCTTCTACCTTTAGCCAACTCCGGCTCATTTGAGTTTAGTGGCCTTGAAATTCTTGCCAAAGTTGTCGCAACAATATCTGAAGTTAAAGTTACGGAAAAATAAAAATATTACATGACATGTGATCATGAAACGCCTTATGAAGTTCTAATGAACGATTATTTCACCGAAAGACCAAAATTCAAGAAAAGTACGTTTAATGCGACATGTCATCTATCCAAGGAATTATGTTTCGAAACAAAATATGGTATAAATAATATTTTACAACTTTAAGTTATTTATGGTTTTTGTTAAAAGTATTCACTTCAATTCAAACGCTTTATCATCCTTTCTTTTCATGTACGATATTATAGTTTTCAATTCTATCATTTTAATCTACTAGGCTAACATAGTTAGAATTCTTATGTTAACTTATTTTGTAAAATAACAAATTACCATTAATTATTATAACGCTAAAAAACCAATTAAAAGATATATATAACTTACCCAATCACACCCTGCTAAAATAGAAACATGAGGATGTAATGATATTAAATATGAAAAACTCATTGCTTTAAAGATAAACTAAACTTGACATTGTATTCAAAAGTCTAAGGCAAACATAAGGTGTGTTTAAGTACAGCATCTGAATTTTTAAAATATAGTTTAAGGCAACTAAAAACAATATACAGAAATCCCCACTTGTACTTCTAACCATAAATAATTAAATATTTATAACGCACTAATTATTACTTGAGAAATATACTAAAAAAAGTTAGCTATAAAATCCGCTTAGCTCGCAGGCTTTAGACTCGTTAACAAGTTTAAGATATCGTATTGAATTATGAAATGTTATGTTATGAGGAATGCACAAGAAAAAAAAAAGAAGAAAAAGAAAAAAAACCATAACCTAATAAAGTAAAATGCCACAACTAATGTCTCATCACGAGAATTTATAATAATGCACAAAACACAAAAATATACCTTCGTCTAATATTTTAATGTTGGTTGGTGCACCCGACACTGGAATGAAGGGGGTGGTACTACCAATATTAATATGTTGGCTCAAACCTATAAGTTAAATGTTTGTGAATTTATACAAAAGGACTTGACACGTGATAATATACCTCATGAAACATACATTCATAAATACATGTACATATCATATAACACAGTAACAAAATTCATGTTTAATAAATAATTGAATAAAAGATGTATGGATATTTTTCTCTGGAAATAATTAAAGAAAAAAGGGTCACAAAAACTAACCTGATCCTTGATATTAGAAATTTCCTCGAAGAGAGGTAAGATGGATATAGTCATACTTTGCTCATACAATAATACAAACATTATCTATATCTATATCTATACTACTATATAACACATATATAATGATAAGATGGTAATTTTATTCAAATGTAAGACATTTATACAATATTTTAAGTATAGAGTACAAGTGTTTTATTCAATAATTTCATTTTTGTCGTATTTAATTAACTTTTTCTAATTATGTATTATTTAATACACATTATTAATACATTATTTAAAATGTGATATTATTTAATTCACTTCACTAAATCTTATTTTATTATAATAATTGACATTTAAATTTATATTTACTAATTATAATTTTATGACTAAATACTATTTAAATTAAATATTTTATTTAAATATTTAAGTATATAACTTATAGATATATTCATATTTATAATAACTATAATGCTATTTTTTATGGGGCATAATGTGAGTATAATAATTTAATATTTATCTATATCTTTATAATAAAAATGAAATTAGAATAATTTTTCTAGGGGCATTTCACTATATTACTATATAAAGTATTGAAAGGGACACAATAATAATTTTACTAAAAATTTAAGACTCCTAAGATAACTTTTTAAAATAAGTTTAAATTACCCTTATTTATAAACTTATTTTAATTAATATATTAATATATATTAGATTATTAAATTATTACATTAGTATTATCTTATTTATATATTTAAATTAATATTTATAATTACTTTTACCATTTATACTTTTATTAGTAAATATTATTTAAATTAAGTATTAACTATACCATATATTAACATTTAAGGACACATTTAATTGATTAAACATTTATATTTTTTATACTATTTATTAAATTCTTCTACCATTTATATTTTTACTATTTAATAACAATTAAACTCATAGATCGCCCCCGCCGTGAAGCGCGGGTTCCCCACTAGTTTATATCTATGTACTAATCCTTGAAGAGAAGTAAGATGGATATAGTCATACTCGGGTCATACAAGAAAAAAGGATCATAAAATCTCACTTGATCTTTAATTTAGCGACAAGTCGTTTTTGATGTAAAATTGTGGTAGAAATTGAGAAAACCCTATTGAAATTATTTTGTGACAAGGTTTTTTTTTCCTGTAAACTCATTTTTGTTGTACCTTTCTCTATAATGTTGTTTTGCTTTAAGTTTGCGACAAAACACATCACAAATAATGATGTTTTTTTTGGTACATAGTGCCATAGACATTCTACTTGTGAGAGAAACGAGAAACCAAAAAGAAACCATGAAATTATCATGAGTTTACCTAAATCATGGTTGATCAAAGTGGATGAATAAGCCTTGAGGTAATCCGCAACATAGCAACAACTCGAGAAGCTACTCTCACAAGAAAATGCTTGAAAACTAAAACCCAATAGGTTCTTCTTTCTTCGATCATGTCCACCACAAAGTTGGTCGTTCAAAGTAGTGATCCATGTTACAAGTTAATGAACAGTGGGGAACAAACACATAATTTTTAAATAATAGGAACCATTGGTGTCGTCACTGGCTACCCTGCTTATGAGGAAGGGGAGCGACCGCCCATTCTACAAAAACTTTTTCAATGGTATATATACGTGAAAATCTCAACCACCCCCTATAAAGTTTTACAATCGCCCCCATCAAATTTTGAAACCAAAGAAAAAACAATATTGTTTCAAACATGTTGTCCAAGGTGAAACGACAATGAGGTTTGGGATGTGTGGTGACTTTTCTACAGTCCAGCGAACCACATTTTCTTACTTACCAGGGTCTGTAAATGGTTAGTACTTTCGCCCTCAAATAATTAAGTAGGAGGTAGGAAAAAAAGAAATTTTATAACGATATAATGTTTCTGACACTAAAACAAACTAAAATTATATTGGTTTTAAGAAAAAGGGATCAAATTTATATTTACTGGCCAACACTGATCTCAAACACGTTGAAATCATTAAAGAGTTTTTGAACTATCTTAATGATAAGTATAATTGCTTCAAACATACATCACATATCACCACATTTATAAATATGATTGTTTTAATGCGGTTCTTGATATTCATATGCAAATACAATAGTTTGGGAACCGTTTTAACAATATTTTTCGGCAATAGAACTGAATCCGACCGGTTTGACTCAACTGGACAGAAAAAATATATTATATTACCATTCAAACAACCTTTTAAATATTCTGCCCCGGTAAAAGAATGTTATAGGTCCTTTCAATTTTTATGGGTGTTGTTAGTTCTAAATATATAGAATCATCATCAAATTCAAGACCGAAGATGGAAAGATGAACGTCATTACCTTTAAAACGATTGCACGTAAGAGATTTGCATGCTTAGCTTCCAAGAGGGGAACATGAAAGAAAATCTGTACCAAAATTTGTGACCGACAAATACATGTATTTTACATAATTAATAAATTTATTTATAAATGATGTTTTAACATCATCACTATCAAATACATAGATGACAATCGTCCTGGTAATATTTACTCGATCAAGGACATCTACCCGATTGTATCTATACAGGATCACATGCACGAAAACAGAACAAAACAACTATCGATTAAAAAAGTGATTTTATAAGTTTTGGTCTAAACAACCAAACCCACTTCATCGTATGTTTTACAATTATATAAAATTATATATAGAAGCCCATACTCTCGAGGACGTGATGATGACATCAATGCAACAATTCAAACTTCAAATTTTCAATCTAAAATAAATATAAAGTAAATGATACCAAAGAATTAGGTTTGGGACTAATATGTACGGACTGATATACTAGCTTTCTTTGAGAGAAATTAGTGCCAACCTAAAACCATAAGGTTCCGTATTTATGTAATGAATATTCGGATATACGAGTGATCCAAATAGCTGTTAAATATGATATGAAGATATGATTATGTTTTATAAAAAAATTAAGATTCTTAAATTTTGAAGTACACAGTGAAAAAGTTTAAGGCCTTGATTCTAGTGCTATTAGCAAAAAATCAAAATCTGATGGTCAGTTGCCAACAGTATCCATTTACCTCAATTGGTGTGGGATCAAATGCAATGAATTGTAATGCATTATCGACAATCGACCCATAAATCATGGACATGAAATGAAATTCCAACTTTATTGTGGTGCATGAGATATTATAGAATATTAAATTTTTAGTGCTAGATTACATAATACAAATTCTCTAAAGTGATTAGACAGCAGGAGATTTAGGGTGAAGTAGAAGGTGTTATGAGGTTATCAAAAAGATACATTATCCTACTTATAATAAATGATTACATGTGATGTTACATGTAATTATCAGATTTTATTTCACAAAAATTTTTACTCCTAAACATCTTTTATTATCTTGAAGAAATTATTTGCTTAACTATCTAAATTACCATCAACATTTCAAGGATAATGAATTTTTGATATCAATCATTTCAAACTTTATTAAACTCGAAACAATTAAGTTTAAATATTTTTGTTTACATTTGTTGAATTATATATATTTTATTTTTAACTCGTATAATACACGTTTTACTACCATAATTTCTTATATATATGAAAATACAAAACTAATAAAAGAAGGGTGATGTTATTCTATAAAGTGTATTTTTGCTATAAAGTGTGAGAAGACACAATGAGGCTAAAAAAGTCACAAAAAAAATTATATCTCACAATCTAAATCGAATTTCAAAAAAGTACTTCGGAGTCTTTGTTCCTCTCGTCATCATATTTTAGAAAAGAAATAAATAAAAAGATTCATTGTGTCTTTCATGACACAATGACATTATTGTCTTTCATAATGACACAATCACTACAAGAAAATCACCCTGTCGCGACCAGATCTATGGCGACGACAAGTTGTTGTCGCTATAGGTTATCTATAGCGACGACATGTCGTCGCCATAGAGGTAGTTTGACTTTTGACTATTCTACCACTATGGCGACGACATGTCGTCGCCATAGGTCCTTTTTTTTTTTTTGATTTATTTAGTAATTAAAAGTAATAATGTGTGACCCCTATGGCGACGACAAGTCGTCGCTATAGGAAAAACATATTTTTTTCCTTTTTTTTCCCCGAAATAAGTTGGAGGGAAATAGTCCGCCAATATGAAAACTCTATGCTGACAACATGTCGTCGCTAAGAGTTTTATGATTTTCTAAATATTATAATAATTAATAATTATAAATATTATTATTAATTATAATAATTATTAATTATAATTATTATTAATAATTATAATTAATAATTATAATAGTAATAATAATTTAGAATAATAATATAATTAATAATTATAATTATAATTATAATATAAATATTGTAATTAAAATTATTAATATAATTATTATTAATAATTATAATTAATAATAATAATAATAACAATAATAATAATAATAACAATACTATAATAGCCATTCAACACCTGATCAATACTATAATCCTCTCTCGTAGGTCTCTTAATCTAGCTAGTAGATTAGTAGCTTCTCTGATATGTAGTCTAGCAATGCTAGAAATATGGCAGACACTTTATTGAAGGCGTTTTCAGGATCTAAAGGCCATATTGCCATCCACCTCTTAAGCTCACTTGCTAAGTTGGCATAATTCCATGGTAGCATGGTAATTATGGAGGAAATGATGCTTATTAATTTACGAAAATTATGCTTGTTAATAGTAGATTAAGTTCATTTATACTTAGTTATCATCAAGAGTGTCAAAATAAGTTCAGTTATGATAATTAGGCTGGATTGCATACGTCAAATGCTAACTATGATCCAATTATGATTATTGGTAATTTAAGTTTGTTTATAATAATTTAACAACAACACAATATAATAATAATAGTAATAATAATAATAATAATAATAATAAATAAAATAATAATAATAATAAATAATAATAATAATAATATAATATAATTAATAAAATAATAATAATATAATAATAATAAATAAATAAATAAATAAATAAATAATAACCATCATTATAATAATTATAATAAAAGACTAATATAATAAATAATAATAATATAATAATATCTTTAATAATAAAAAACAATAATTAAATAATAATAATATATAATAATAAATAATAATAATTATAATAATAAATAAATAAAAATAACCATCTAATAATAATTATAATAAATACTAATAATAATAATAATAAAAAATAATAATATCTTTAATAATAAAAAACAATAATATAATAATAATAATAATAATAATAATAATAAATAAATAAACAATTAATAACCGCCATAATAATAATTATAATAATAATAATAATAATAATAATATAAATAAGTAAACATAATAATAATACACCTATTGACGACGACATATCGTCGCCATAGGGTTTTAGATCCGCGGGTACGCCCCGCCCATTATTTACCAAAAAAAAAAAATTAAAAAGACCCTATGGCGACGACATGTCGTCGCCATAGGTTTCAGACGCATTCGAGCCTTACAAAACCGATCTGCTTCGTCTCTTTCACCCAAAACACCCAATTTTCTTCTCTAAAACGTCCAGACGACCCCAAGCTGCAATCCTTCAAGTTGAACCCGTCCACCACCGTATCGCACCTCCTTTTTGTTTCCTTACCCTCCTACCCCAAGATGAAGCTAGCCACCATCCAATAACATCGGTTCTTTTGCGTCCACGGAGGCGACCACCGCGCTCAATCAGCCACAAACACTAAGATTAGCATCACACAATGTTTGTGAGTTCTAGCCACCATCTGTTAAACTTTTAAGGTTTGATTATTTTTTTTTAGATTTGCTTTGAATTGTGTTGGTTGTTAGATGAATGTTTAATGTTTGGTTGTTGGGGTAGAATTAAGTTGTAGGTTATTAGATTGGTTGAATGAGTTGTTGGTTGTTAGATTTATAAGATAGTGTTGGTTGTTTTGGTAGAATATAGTTGTATGGTGTTAGATTATATGATAAAAAAATTAATTAGATTGTTTTGGTTGAATGATAATGTTTGATTGAATGATTTAGTTGTTGTAGATTTATAAGATAATGTTTGGTTGTTTGGGTAGAATGTAGTTGTAGGTTGTTAGATTTATATGTTGAAAACTATAATTGGATTGTTTTGGTTGAATGATAATGTTTGGTTGAATGATGTTGTTGGTTGTTAGATTTATAAGAATAATAATAATATGGTTGTTTGGGTAGAATGTAGTTGTAGGTTGTTAGATTTATATGTTAAAACTATATTGGATTGTTTTGGTTTAATGATAATGTTTTGGTTGAATGATGGTTGGTTGTTAGATTTATAGAATAATAATAATATGGTGTTGTTGTTTTGATAGAATGTAGTTGTAGGTTGTTAGATTTATAGTTAAAAAGTATAATTGGATTTTTTGATTGATGATAATGTTGGTTGAATGATGTTGTTGGTTGTTAGATTTATAAGAATAATAATAATATGGCTGTTTGGTAGAAGTAGTTGTAGGTTGTTAGATTTATATGTTAAAAAAATATAATTGGATTGTTTTGATTGAATGATAGGTGTTTGGTTGAATGATGTTGTTGGTTGTTAGATTTATAAGAATAATAATAATATGGCTGTTTTGGTAGAATATAGTTGTAGGTTGTTAGATTTATATGTTAAAAAGTATAATTGAATTGTTTTGGTTGAATGATAATGTTTGATTGAATGATGTTGTTGGTTGCTAGATTTATAAGATAATGTTTGATTGTTTTGGTTGAATGATAAGATGTTAATGTTTATGTATGTGTATGAAACAGTTATGACAATTGATAAAAGTTGGATTAAAATAAAAAATCGGACGTCTCCGGTTTTCTTAGAAGGTCTTAAGAACTTTATGGAGTATGTTAAGAAATTTGTCGATAGTGATGGCAAAACAAAATGCCGTGTAGAGATTGTGTCAATGCTTTTCGACAGGATTTAAAAACTATTAATGCGCACATACATGATCGTGGCTTTGCTCACATTATACGAAATGGGTTTATCACGGTGAGGTCTCTAGGTCTTCTGATGCAGCAAAACAATTTGCTACAATAACCCGTGCTCATCCAGCAAGTAATACATCAAATAATGAGATGTTTGATGCAATCGAAGATGTTATCGCAGAGAATGAAGAAAACATAGATGAGGATGGAAATAGTTTGGACTCGGAATTTGATGAACTCTCTAATGAGATCACACTGAGTTATACCCCGGTTGTAATTGGATGTATTCTTAAACTTTCTAGCCAAACTGATGCATATTAAGTAATCAACAAGTGGACAAATAGTTTCGTTTGATCAACTTTTAGAGTTTTTAAAGGTTGCATTCCCAAAAGAAAATCACATTCCATCCTCACACTATGAAGCGAAGAAGAAGTTGAAAAAGATTGGGTTAGATATGAATCCATCCATGCTTGCATAAATGATGTGCTTTGTTTTGGAAAGAGAATGAAGATTGCAAAATTGTCCGGTTTTGTAAGGAGAGTAGATGGGTGATGAAAACACAAAAGGAAAAAAAATACCACAAAAAGTATTGCGGTACTTTCCATTAACTCCTCTGCTTAAACGAAGGTATAGTTCCAGGTTCAAAGCAAAAGATATGATTTGGCATCACACTGGAACGCTAACAGATGGTATTATGCGTCATCCGGTAGATGGGAAGGCATGGCAAGAATTTGATAAAAGACATTTTTAATTTGCCAAAGAGCCTAGGAATGTCCGCTTGGGTCTGGCTGCAGATGGCTTTAATCCATTTGGTAACATGAGTCAAGCTTACAGTATGTGGCCGTGGTGTTGGCAACGTATAACACACACCGTGGCTATGTAGAAAGAGTCTTCTTTCATTTTAACTCTGCTAATTCCGGTCCTAAATCACCTGGAAAAGACATAGATGTTTTTTAAGGCCTTGGTAGCTGATTAAGCAGTTGTGGAATAATGGAGTACAAATAAGAGATGCCTCGACAGAAACTATATTCACGATGTGTGCGGCATATTATGGACCCATTAATGATATCTGCTGTAGTAGCTTCTCTGGATGGAGTGGCCAAGGTTATCTTGCATTTGCGACGTGTAACATGGACACACCTTCGTGCCGTGTAACTAATAAGATATCATTTACCGGTCACAGAAGATTCTGACTAGAAGTAATAATGGAGAGAAAGTTGTTGTTTAACGGTCAGATGGAGTTAAGAAGCATCCAAAAGCATTAACTAATTCAAAAATATTAGAATAACTTAACGCATTCCGATCTTGTTCCCGGTAAACATCCCAACCACGGTGGCGTGAAAAGAAAACGTGATGAGTCAGAGTTGAATTGGACAAAAAAGATTATTCTTTGAGCTGGATTATTGGTCATCTCTTGATTTAAAACACAATCTTGAGTTATGCATATCGAGAAAAATGTGTGTTAGAGCTTGTTAGGTACCTTGTTGATTAATGAAAATCAAAAGACACACACAAAGCAAGAGGAGACTTAAAAAATTTGGGAATACGATCAGATTTATTGCTAAGTGTGAAAAAACAACAAGGTCATACAGCCACAAGCTTCTTACTCTTTCAAACCTAGTGATCGATCTAAATTTGTCAGTTCATTAAAAGAGTGAGACTACTGATGGTTTTGGATCAA